>OY744605.1:79472595-79485095 GCA_963556255.1 Allolobophora icterica | reverse complement strand
GTAGACAGACAGACAGACAGACAGACAGACAGACAGACAGACAGACAGACAGACAGATAGATAGATAGATAGACAAACAGAAGTGCAGACAGACAGACAGACAGACAGATAATTACACACAATGTCATATACTTTGGCTTAATTTTGTGGTTATAAACGTGTGTGACCTTTTTAAAATGCGCTCCATAAATGTCAGATTCTATTACCGTCGTGTATTCTGTCCAATGCCCTGGTCGACCGACTGTTTACAAGGCAAATGGAATTTATTTATACAGCGCCCTTAGCGCACTCAGAGCCGTAGCAACACCTAACGACCGGTTGCTAAGCAACGGATTCGCGTTTTCCTATCGTGTCATTTGGTGAATGAATGGATGGAAACAGCCGGCAATGAATGTATATGTATTATGTATTTATGTATGTACGTGTGCATATATGTATGTTTATGTATGTATGTATGTGTATATGTATGTATCTTTATGTATGTATGTATGTATGTATGTATGTATGTATGTATGTATGTATGTATGTATGTATGTATGTATGCATGTATGTATGTATGTATGTATGTATGTATGTATGTATGTATGTATGTATGTATGTATGTATGTATGTATATATGTAAGTTATTAAATGTATGTATATATGCATGTGTGTATCTACTTAACAATGCATGTATATTTGTTTGAATGCATGTTTGTATGTATGTATGTATGTATGTATGTATTTATTTATATGTATAATGTATATGTGCATGTAGGCATATCTTCAGAGGATTCATATGGCGGCAAGTAAGTATATTCTTTATTATTAACCAATTCCTAATCGTACGTCCATCTCATAAACATAGATGTACCTGATCACGGATATGTATGGCGGCAGATCAAAGGAATGACTGTTTTAGCGGCATTCCTACAATAGACTAATAATTATTGTATTGTATCTTCTCAGAAACCAGTCTACTGTGTAATCTTAGTCCAGAAATTCGTCTAAACCAGGTATATGTTGACCATGAAATCCTACTTCAACGTCTTGAACTATCTTGTGGTCTCAGTGGTCTCCCTCTTCTTTGGTTCAAATCTTACCTCTCTGACCGTACTCAGAGGATTGTCCTTGGTGACTCCAGAACTGCCTGGGTTAGAGTTGAGTATGGTGTCCCACAGGGTTCTGTCCTTGGCCCCATTCTGTACTTACTCTACACAGCTGACATTCCTTCTATATTTACTAAACACTTTACCTCTGGTCACCTTTATGCAGATGATGTTCAGATCTTTGTCCAAGGCCCATCCTCTCAGCAGATCTCCCTTGTTGGATCCATTGATTCCCTGTCACATGATCTCCACTCTTGGATGTCATCAAATCGACTTAACCTTAACTCTTCTAAGACCCAACTGATCTGGTTTGGCACTAAACAGCAACTTTCTAAACTTGATATCCCACTTCTGTCGTCAATATACCCTGCTTTTTCATTTTCATCCAGTGTTCGGGATTTGGGTGTCACCCTTGATAGTACCCTCTCGTTTTCTGAACACCTCTCCCATCTGACACGTTCCTGTTTCAATCACCTGAGGCGTTTGAGGGCTGTAAGAAGATCAGTTTCTCCTTCAGTGTTTACTACTATGGTCCATGCCTTCATTTGCTGCCGCATTGACTATTGCAATTCATTGTTTGCTGGGCTCCCTAAAGCGCGCCTTTCATCTCTGCAGTCTGTTCTGAATGCGGCTGCCAGGCTCATTGCCCGTTTTCCTCGCTTCTCTCACATAACTACCTTTATGACTGATGTACTTCACTGGCTTCCTGTTGCTTCCCGCATCCAATACAAGGTTCTTCTCCTGGTCTCTAGGACTCAACTGGGAAAAGCTCCTAAATACCTCTGTGACCTAATGCGCAAACCTCTATCTGCTCTGTCTTCCCGCCCTCTTCGGTCTGCTGACCGCCTTGATCTGCTTGTCCCTCGTGCAAGGACTTCGATGGCTCAGCATCGTGCTTTTGCCATCCTTGGCCCTTCCCTTTGGAATGACCTGCCCCCCTCTCTCCGTAGCAAGATTTTGCTTGGGATCTCGCCTTCTTCTCTCCGCTGCTTAAAGACCTTTCTTTTCCCTCGGGGCTGACACGCTGGGAGCGCCTCTGAATAGTCTATGCTGTGAGAGGCGCTTTATAAATAATTATATAAGATAAGATAAGATAAGATATGAACTGTCACCTATGTGACTAGGCTTTAGTGCGCATGCACTTTGGTGCGATGGAAATGGGACTCCCCATTTGAACTACGATGACCACTTAATCTCTCATCACCATATTATGTATGTACATTATTGTACAGACATACATAATGTATACATATGTCCATACAAAAATTTCAACATGCATACATATATACATACAAATACATACATATATACATACAAATACATACATACATACATACAAATACATACATACAAATACATACATACAAATACATACATACATACAAACAAATACATACATACATACAAATACATACATACATACATACAAATACACACATACATACAAACAAATACATACATACATACAAATACATACATACATACATACAAATACACACATACATATATACATACATACATAACACCACCACAGCAGTCAGCAGACGACCAAAGCCATCACCACAACGGTCACTAACACCAGTCTTCTGCTTGTCCGCTTGACTGTCAATATGTCTGTTTGTTTGACGTTTCTGTCTTTTATATCTGCTGCTTTTTATTGCTTTATTTGTTTCTTTCTGTTGCCCTGGTGTATCAAGCTAGTGACTTTATGTACCGCGCTGTACACGAATTATTACCACTTGAATATTCTGCCCTCTTTAGTACTAATTTACAGGTTCATTCACATTCCACTAGAAATTCTTTGGCTTTACGGAGTGCCTATGCCAGAACTAACTCTCGTGGGTTCACTATAAACTGTAGGGGTCCTCTGATATGGAACAGTTTACCCACCACTATCAAATCTCTTCCCTACTTAAAAGCATTCAAGCAACAATTGAGGAAATGGCTGCTCACGGACGGAGTGTTAAGGGTTTCGTCATCCTCACACACCATCTTGTCATCCAAGTAACAAGAATTCTTCTCTCTTTCTCCCTGCTTCTTGGTCTTTAGTATTTCACTACTAAACAACTTGTCTGCTTGCCGATGTAATTTAAATCGCAAGTTATTGCCTCTACTGTCCTCCATCGCTTCAATAAAAATAACAGGGGCCCTATACCTAGCGGGACATGATCCCTTCTGGGTCTCCCTTTGTGCTCCAATGTGTTCGATTGCCATGAATTCACATTATCTTCCAGGAACGATAATTGTATTATTGTGACATTATAATTATCATTGATTTGTCTGATAGTTTACGGTCGCTATATTAAAACGTGTACAACTTGTACACTTACATTTTACCGTAATTACGTTCCATTAGCGTTTGCGTTTAATTAAGATCTTGATAATTGTGCTGTCATACTATACGTTTCAATGATACTTAATACGGTTTGAAAGTGAGCATGTAAATAAAATCTTGTCTTGCCTTGTCTCTGCATGTTCGTCTGTATTCTGTCTTTGTTCCTTGTATTTTTCTGTCCTCTTCTCTGTCTTCTTGTCTGTCTTTCTGTCTGTTTGTTTGTCTGTTCGTTTATCTGTCTGTCTTTCTTTCTTTCGATCTGTTTGTCTTTCTTTCTATTTGTCTGTCCGTCTGTTTTTCTGTCTGTCTGTCTTATCTTTGTTTACCCGTCATCGGAGCTTCCTTCATCGATTCAATCATGTCTTTATCTGTCTCTCTCTCTCTCTCTGTCCTCTTCAGCAGTTCATCTCGTGACATTAAGTTCCTGTTTGCCTTTCGACGCTCTATCATGTCCTCCGTCCTATCTGCGTCGTCCTTTCTTCGTTTTCCCTCTTGTCCTGCTTCCTCTTTGTTTCTGTCTGTGCCTTTGTTTCCCTCTATGTCTTCGCCAGTCTTCGTTGCCCTCTGCTTGTGGCTTCGATTGTTCCATTCGTCGTGGGTGGTCTTCCTTTTGTGTCATCTACACCCTCGTCGAATTCTTCTTTATGCCTCTCTATAGTATAAACAGTGCCAGGTAGTGCCAGTCCCAAGTCTGGAGTAAGTAGGAGGGCGATGTCAACGGTCCCGGTGGTAGCCATAAGATGTCGTTCAGCACGGAAATGACATGTAGCCTACTCGGAATGTCTCTTGCTGCTCCTCAAACTAGAACCGTTCTCGGTGAACGAGCGATATAGGTTGCAGGATACAATTTTCAATTGGAACCCTATATGATCTGTTTATGCCATTTACTGTACGTTCTTAGCTTCAAACGTAATAATGTCTAAAATTACTTATCCAACACAGGGTCTCTTTCTCTGTCTCTGTCTGTCTCTATCTAAATAAATAAACAATAAATTAATAAATAAATAAATAGACAAACAAACATATATATATATATATATATACATACATATATATATATATATTCTCTGTCTCTCTGTCTCTCTGTCTCTGTCTCTTCCTCTGCCTCTCTCGCTCTCTGTCTTTGCGGACTAAGTTTCTGGTTATTGACCTGATTAAGGTGTGCCATCGTTTGATGCCTTCTCCTTTAAGGTGGTATACACGATAGTCTTATGTAAGGTAACAAAGTATTAATTTAGCTCCTTTCTAGAATGCGTCTTAAGGCACAAAAAAGAGAATGTTGAGCGGAATTGATCAAACAGTACGGATGTTGGAGGAAAGATTGTTACAAGAGGTAGGTCCTCTGGACGAGAAAGCCCCGAAAGTGCTTGCATCATCATCAATAATAATAATAATAATAATAATAATAATAATAATAATAATAATAATAATAATAATAATAATAATAATAATAATAATAATAATAATAATAATAATAAATAATAATAATAATAATAATAATAATAATAATAATAATAATAATAATAATAATAATAATAATAATAATCACACCTGCGCATCCTCATATCTTCAGGTTGCCTCTACGACACCGGACGGAGTGGCGGAATTAGCTGCAGCCAGGAAAAGAACTAAATATGCGGGACTCCCGGGATCGCACATCTTCATCCCCATCGCATTGGAAAGTATGGGCCCACTCAATGAGCAGGCATTGGTATTCCTCAGGGAGCTCGGGCGCCGCCTTTCAACAATAACAGGAGACTTGAGAGAAACCACATACCTGTTCCAGCGCCTTTCAATTTGCAACCAATGATTTAACGCAGTTGCGTTCAAGGGCACATTCGCACAAATGGGGGAGGACGAGGCACAGTAAACCATTTTAACCACGCACCTACTCAATCTCTAAGAGCCTGAGGGTCACACCTCGGGCGGAAAAAAATAATAATAATAATAATAATCATGTTTATTGATAAGCTCACACAAACCGCAGTAAGTTACATTGAAACAATTGAAACACGACGGTACAATTATCAAGATCTTAATAAGAGGCCCGTTCATTCTACTGCTGTACGCTCATCTTACTCCTGCCCCTTCCCAGGGAGTGCAAGGCTGAGTCGACCTTACAGGGGCCTACGGGTATCGAACCGCGACGTTTCAAGATCTAATGCTCTCCAGGCCAGAGTGTTACCATCCATCTATCCCCCTCACCGATGTGCGGAAAAGAAGAACCAGTAACTCTCCTCGGGCAGCAGAGCGTCCTGATCGGTAACAAAATAATTGGTCCACTTGTGCCCACGAGTGGCTAACGTGGTCGACTGCCAATTATGAGATCGGTCTTGAAATCCGCTCCAAGGCAGAATCAATTTTGAGATTTTCTCCACCTGTGCCCCCAGCGCACCCGGCCATGAAGCCAATTACGCTGACCGTACACTTTCTGTGGGAGGATCAGAGGGCCAGGGAGAGGACTGGTCACCCGTCCTCCTGTGCCGATGTTAAGAAAATAAAGACGCTAACACCTCAAGTGTATGGCTATCTCTCGGGTTTAGCTCAAGGAACTGCTCTTTCTTCTTATTTTGTCTAGTTTTCTCTATTCGCTGCCCTTTCTTTGTTCTCCTAAGATTAGCCTTTTTAACTTCTTTTAGCCTTAGATGCTCCTGTTTCTTACACCTCGGCTTCTACCTTTTTCTATTTTACAGTCATCTTCTTCATAAAAGGAAGATGAGTGAGAATAAATGGAGGAGGAGGAGGAGAAAGAGGAGGAGGATGGCGATCATCATCATCAATACCTTCTTCTTCTTCTTCTTCTTCTTCTTCTTCTTCTTCTTCTTCTTCTTCTTCTTCTTCTTCTTCTTCTTCTTCTTCTTCTTCTTCTTCTTCTTCTTCTTCTTCTTCTTCGTCGTCGTCGTCGTCGTCGTCCTCCTCCTCCTCCTCCTCCTCCTCCTCCTCCTCCTCCTCCTCCATTTATTCTCACTCATCTTCCTCTAATGCATCTGCCAGCTCTACCATCTCATCTTCCTCATCCTATTCCTACTCTTGTCTGCGTCTTTCTAACCCTCGTCTTTCCCTTCCTCTTCTCTCTACTTCTCCTTTTACCTCATCTCCTTTTCCTCTGTCTACTTCTACACCTACTCATTCTTCTCCGTCTCCTCTTTTTTCTCCTCCCTTCCTATTCCTCCTCTTTCTCTTCCTCCCCATGCTATTTCCCTGCTTCTCCTACTTCTCCTTCTCTTCTTTCTCCTCCTCCGCTTGCTATACCTTTCTCCTCTTCCTCCTTCGTCTACTCTTTCTCCTCATCCTTCTCCTCCTCCTCCTCCTCCTCCTCCTTCTCCTCCTCCTCCTCCTCCTCCTCCTCCTCTTTGCCCTCTTCCGTCACTTCCTCCTCCTCCTGCCCATGCATATTTTCTCTTCCAGTTGATGAACCAGACAGCCTCTGGCATCCACCTTCTCTGTCATATGTCCTAACCATGTCTTCTTCTTCTTCTTCTTCTTCTTCTTCTTCGTCGTCGTCGTCGTCGTCGTCCTCCTCCTCCTCCTCCTCCTCCTCCTCCATTTATTCTCACTCATCTTCCTCTAATGCATCTGCCAGCTCTACCATCTCATCTTCCTCATCCTATTCCTACTCTTGTCTGCGTCTTTCTAACCCTCGTCTTTCCCTTCCTCTTCTCTCTACTTCTCCTTTTACCTCATCTCCTTTTCCTCTGTCTACTTCTACACCTACTCATTCTTCTCCGTCTCCTCTTTTTTCTCCTCCCTTCCTATTCCTCCTCTTTCTCTTCCTCCCCATGCTATTTCCCTGCTTCTCCTACTTCTCCTTCTCTTCTTTCTCCTCCTCCGCTTGCTATACCTTTCTCCTCTTCCTCCTTCGTCTACTCTTTCTCCTCATCCTTCTCCTCCTCCTCCTCCTCCTCCTCCTCCTTCTCCTCCTCCTCCTCCTCCTCTTTGCCCTCTTCCGTCACTTCCTCCTCCTCCTGCCCATGCATATTTTCTCTTCCAGTTGATGAACCAGACAGCCTCTGGCATCCACCTTCTCTGTCATATGTCCTAACCAGCCAAGCAGTCACACTATAACTCACCTGCAGGCTCAGGTGTACCTATACTCTCCTTTCTCGTTGTAGGGCTCTTACCTGCTCTCTTCGGTCTGGCTTCGTAGCAAGCTATGCCCAGAGGCAAACTAGATTTTCAAACCAGATTGCATTGCAATTACTGAACTATTATACTTCTCAGTATTAATATAATTACGTATAAATCTAAGACCATTAGAAATATATATATATATATATATATATATCATTAATAAAATATACATGTAATATATATATACGTTCATAAACATGTATAACCTTGTCCATCCTTGAGATAGGGCCTATATGTAGAATTGTAGATGAGTCTTTATTGATCAGCAGTATAAATTTATATACATGAGAGCTATGTTTAATTACTTAATAAACATCATTTATAATGTAACTAAGTAATATATATATATAAATCAAGTACGGCATCAGTCATCCAAGAGAATTTGTGATATTAATTAATCAATGAATATAATTGTACTAAAAGATTAATAGAGCGCCTTTCAGGATAGAGTCATATATATAATATCTAATATAATAAATATATATATATATATACATATATATATATATATACATATATATAATACAGCACACTGCACTACATGCATCATCAAGGGAGGAAAAAGAAACGAAAGCAGACGAAGACTATTCTGGATGGACTGTATTAATGAGGAAATAACAATGATAACATCACTTGGACGAACACTGAGAGGAGCACTGGACAGGACTATTGACCGTGACAATGGAAAACATTTATTCGTACCCATCACCGCCAAATGGCTGACGCCAGGCTCTGATGACGATGATACATATCTAAGTCTCCCTCCTATCGATGTATAAGTATAATGATAATAATAGTGTCTGTCAAACTTTGCTATCGATCGCTTTAGATTTCTCCATCCACAGATTAAACTCATTTGACAAATACATAAAACCGTATGACAGCGTTTTAGAGGTGTGTAAAGCTATCATTGCATAATGCAGGATTTAAACACAGAGAAAGGTTTCCAATTGACTATATATACATGTGGTACTCTATATGTATATATATATATATATATATATATATATATATATATATATATAATTTAATGTACCATATTGGTTAGGGGAATGGCCGTGACCGTTCTTGATTACCTTTGGACACTTTGCGCTGGCTTTCTCAACTCGGAGACAGGGAGGACGGTGGCCGCCGGAGTAGCGCCCTCTATGTCGGCCGTTGATCGTTGTGTGGGTTAATATTCTCTGAAAGTGACACATTGTGCCATTGTCAGGCGACTGTGTAATTGTAATTGTAACTAGTAACTTCTATCGCGCCGTTATCTAATGCACAACGCATCAACCGATGGCTCACGAAACCAAACCGTAATCAAGTCAATATGTAGAAGATCAGTCGGTAAGAATGTCCCGTTGGCCATGCAGAGGATTGTTGACATATCTTGGGTGAATTATACATCTCAACTGGGTACAATGTGGCATCCAATCTGATGTAATCTAATCTAATTACTTTTATAGCGCCTTTATGATAATGTCCACGACATCGGTCAATGGTCGCTAGGTTGATATCGCAATAAACAAATCATAATCCTTCGAATAAGGTTGAAATCCGATAGGTCAGATAGGCTGACGAAAGTCGACAGAATTTTGTGTGGGCCTAATTTCTTCAGTTCTTCTCAGCTATAGACAGGAATAATAAATTATTGGTGCCACAGCTACAGAATCCACTCATAGAGTCAACCATATATAGAGTGAGATTGCCACAGAGTATAGAACTAGGGGGTGCCAAACGGATAATATTTACTAGCAATATATTTAAGATCCAGACTAAATGTATCAACTTGGTAATACCAAACAGCTTATACGATACTACTAACACATGAACAACAGATTAAGCGCAGTTGAAGAATATATAACGCTGTATAAAGTCGTTTTAAAGGTGTGTAAAGAAATCATTTAATTATCCAGGATATAATACTAGAATAAGATATCCTCAAAAATATAATAAAAATCTAATTCACGTCTTGCCTCTACTTAATTTCTCCTCCACGGCAACTGAATTCTAATAGCTTAACGATATCTTATGGCATCAACGGCCGCTGACGTTAAGCGGAAACACCTTTTTTGCAGTTTTAATTGCTATTTCGGGTTCAGCTCATTGGCGATTGGATTGGATCCCACAGCTTACCAACATCTTATAACAGTTGACGTCGACAGGTATAACTTAGTTGAACAGTTCTAACCGTTCGTTTAGTCTCCTCTGTTTAACGACTTCTTATGGCCGTCAAGGCCGTTGACGTCGAGAGAAATTATTTTGAACAGTGCCATTACCTTCTATTTTCTGAGAGAAGGCCAATATAGAAGGCATGAAGAATGACAGTGCTCACCATTTCCACGGAATAATTCAGGTTTAGATGTCGAACTCCCCACTGGATTTATGGTTTAACGACATCTAGTGGCAGCTGAGTTCGGTGACGTCGACAAATTATTTTTTCATTATTTTTAACAAAAACCAGATAACGGATGGATCCAGGGTTTAAGGGCATTTTACGGCAGGCAACAAAGGCCGTAGACGTGGACAGAAATTATTTGGGCATAAGCCTAATACAGCCTTAGTTAGTAAGTTGCTGTTTAACGACGCTGTTTCATAACAACGGTGATTAGCGTCGCCCTCCTCCTTTCTCCAGGCTTCGGCCTAGCACTGTCGCATTACGAACAGTGGCGGCGTTGATACTGCCTTAAAACGCAGTCGGCGTTTTTAATGCGGTAGGAAAGCGTCTTAAAGTGTCTGAGTTTGGCAAACACAGTTCTACATTCGATTATGATAAACAGGTGAGAGAAGTGAACTCATTTATCAAGCTCCAGAGTTTAACGACATCTTATGACAACAAAGGCCGTTGACGTCGTCAGGAATTAGTTTTTAACTATTCTCACTGTTCGCGTTACATAATACAACCCCATAGTTGATCATCAGCTAGCAATTGAACGAAAATGGTGAATTTATAGTATCGGGAAGACTCTATTTAAAGGTGTCTAAGCAGCGCTTAACTATTGTACTAGACTTCTTCGTTTAGCGACATCAATCGGAGTAGGAATTGAACGAAAATGACGAACTTATACCTTCTGAGACTTACAATTTAAAGGTGTGTTAGCCGAGTCAGCTCAACTATTGTACTAGAATTCTGTGTTTAGTGACATATTGTGGAATCAAAATATAGAAAAAAATTTGTTTAGGAGGTGGAGGATCCAAAGTTTAACGACACCTTATGGCAAGAAAAGGCCGTTGACTTTGACGGAAATTATTTTAAACAGCTCTCACTGTTTGTTATGGCAAAATAGAGCTCCATGTAATAGTAGTAGTAATCTATTGTTTAACTACATCTTCTAGCTACAAAAGCCGTTGACGACGACATGAACTATTCTTAACAGTTCTCACCTTTGGCATGGCATACAAGCGCTCCATGCAGTAGTAGTAATGTTGCGTATCTGGGGTTCTTTTGCTTTTACCAGGATGCCTAACCCCCAAGTACAGTCCGTGTGGTTTCCGCTCTGCGGTCAGCAAGAGGCTTCGAGAAAGCAGTTTAAACAATTTTTATTCGAAACTCAAATAAAATTAAAGGGTAAACACGGAAAGGGACAATGGACCTGACAAATGACTGAGGACAATTGGGAACATTTATTCGTACCCGTCGTCGCCAAATAGCTGGCGTCAGGAACTAATGAGGATGATACATAATATTACATGAGTATCTTCTCCTATCTAGATATAAGCTTATATACGTATAGGCTACAGTCTCCGCCAAGCTTTTACAATCTTTGCACCTATATTTCTTAGCGCGATTGATAAATATATAACACCCTAGGAAGACGTTTAAAAGGTGTCGATCCAATGGGGCGTGTGTTTAGTTAATAGGTCTATTCTCGTAACGTGACAAATTGTTTCATTATCAGGCGACAGTGAAATTGTAATTATTAATTAGTAACTACTATCGCGCCGGTGTATAATGCGCTAGGCATCAACCGATGGCTCACCAAAACCAAACCGTAATCAGTTCAGTATGATAATGTCCAAGACAGCGGTCGATGGTCGCAAAAAAATAGCAATGAAAAAATAGCAATGAATCGGTTGAATAAGGTCGAAATCCGATAGGTCAGATAGGTCAGATAGGCTGACGAATGTCGACAGAATTTGTGTGGGCCTATTTTTATCAGTTCTTTCTCAGTAATACACAGAATTAGTCCCCACACCTACAGAATCCATCCATACAGTCAACCATATATTCCGAGACTGCCGCAGAGTATAGAACTAGGCGTGCCAAACGGATGTTATTTACTGGCAATATATTTAAGATCCAAATTATATGGATCTACTTGGTAATACCAAACACCGGAAGCTAGTTTTTTCGCTTGGACTGAAGCTACAGATTATTCGCGGTTGACAAATATATAACGCCGTGTGAAAACGTTTTAAAGGTGTATAAGAAAATCATTGCATTATCCAGGATTTAATACTAGAATAAGATATTCGTGAACATTTAAAAAGTTTCTAATTGACGTCTTGCATCGACTTAATTTCTCAAGTGAATTCCAACAGTTTAACGATATCTTTTGACATCAACGGCCGTTTACGTCAAGCGAAAACAAATTTTTACAGTTTTAGTTGCTATTTGGGTTCAACTCATTGGCAATTGAATTGGTTATATGGATCCAATAGTGTACCAACACTTTCTCTACAGTAGTTCGCGACCTTGGGTACTCCTAGATCAGGAGCTTATACTCTTGCCCCTGATCTCCATCGCCTTGCGCGCACCTGCTACTATCAGCTGCGGCAACTTCGCACTGTTGTTCGCTCTCTCACCCATGGCGAAATTTCTACCTTAGTACACTCCTTTATTACAGCTGGACCTGACTACTGTTGCTCACTTTACTATGGCCTACCTTCTAGTCGTCCAGCGTTCCTCGATCGAGTGCAACGCTCTGCGCCGCGCCTTATTGGCCGAAAAATTTTGT
>OY744605.1:79417480-79472395 GCA_963556255.1 Allolobophora icterica | reverse complement strand
GCACAAAATTTCTCTTATTGCAAAGGCTGTTTACGCGACTATCATGACAAGAGAAATAGCAGTTCTATAGCAGTTATAAATAACAGTTCTCGCCTACTTTAGCGAAACAATGCTGATGAAGCCCGATATCACATTTGCAGCAAATGTGCCTTGCTTTTAGACAGCAGACACCACAGCGACGCTGCGTTCTACTGGACTCAAAGAATTGAGTTATTCTATCAGTGCGAATATCTGATTGCATTTGATCTTCAACAACTCTTAGTAAACCAAGATGAAGGTCAATAGCTGCACGCCCACCACTGTACGGCTAGTAGTACCCTATACATATGTCGAGAAGTTCCAACTGGTCTAGCGGTAGGCGCGCAGCTGCAGCTGTGCGCTACACTGTTACTGGAAAAGGTGTAGAAGGGGTGGGATTAAGGTGGGATAGGGTGTGATGTGAGAGATTTTACACCCCAGCATTAGGCAACGTGGGAACTTAGTAAGTAAGCGTGGGTTTTCCCACCTTGCATCATAGGGTGGTAATTATAACTCAATGCTATATCACTGAAAAATTATAATGCTAGTATTTGATCATGTAAACAGGTAACTGTAAACTTAACTAAATTATACGTTCTTATAATTAATCAATGAATAAGTGAAAAATTAATTAATGTTATAATTTAAATAATTTAAATAATAATTCATTGCAAAATTTATTGTTATAACCTTCGATGAGCAATGATAAACAAGACACAACCTTGTGACAATTACATAAAAATATGTTTGCATATTGCGTTTGAAAGTAAGTAAGTAAGTATGTTCTTTATTGAGCCGCTTGCAGACGCACTGCGGCTTACAAAACACAAGCATACGAAACGAGGCGCAATAAACAGAATAAGGAAAACCAATAGATAAGTTAAATGATGATAAGTTGGTGAAGATGAAATTAGGTTAGATTTAACTAATAAAGTTTGGATTAGGTATATAACATTCTTATAATGAAACCCCTGCGGGTCATCATATCGGCTCTAGGGATTTTGCGGACGTGCGGGCGCGGGCGGAGATCATAAGTGCACGCCCTCACAGGGGGGTGCAGAGCATGGAGAACGTGACCTGGGTTACTCAGAAAGGGAGCGAATAAGGCATTATCAGCCTTTTGACAAAGGACATCGTAGGGGCCAATATCGGAGGGCAGGTACCCCAACCAATAGTTTAACAAAATTGCATGAATTAAAAAAATTACTTCAGAGTGAGTTTCGAACCCACCACCTCGTAGATTCACAGGATGCGCCTCAACTAACTAGGCCACGCTGCATTAGCAATTGCTGCAGCATAAAAATTATCCATTAAAAGGAAATAATTCTAACGGAAAGAAAAATATTTCAAAATATTTAATTTAAACTAGTATATTAAGTAAAATGTGACTAAATTGGATTCATCGTAAAACGATACCCGCCCGTAGAATTTATGACTGGGCCCGTTATTTTGCTCTCAGGCATTTGATGTGCTTGTACGCAAAATGTAGGTAAGTTAATAGTTTTCTTTACAGCCATGATAACTACAGCGATTAGGAATTTGTTTAATTATTCTAATAAGCAGGTAATTATGTTATTACATTATGTAATGTTGTTCACATATGAACACAAACGTGGATAACCGTATTAAAAGAATCGCACCAACGGAATCTTTACCCCGTCTTTATCGAACATCACCAACGGGGTCTGCTTCCCCGTACTTTCGAATGGAACCAACCGGGTCACTCTCCTCGTACACGTGGAACGGTCACCAGTGGGGTCTGTTCCCTGTCTTTTGCACAGACCTGTGTGTTCATCGAACGGAACCACCGGGTCCTTACCCGGACTATCAAACGGTCACCAGCGAGATCGCCATCCCCGATTTTACCGATACAGACCTGTGAGGCTTTTATTTCTCACGATCGGTCATTCCCCGAATCAGCCTTCCACCATCAGACTCAGTACCTGTCGCGATCAACAACGGGGTGGGCCCAGCCCCGTTGGATCGGCGTCACCAGCTCCGGTCAGACCGCGTTTGGAGCGGCTGTCACTCTGGAGTCCACTGATTAGCCTTGTACCGGACGCCCGTAAAAATATATTCGAAATAGAACCCAAACCGGACTCTGTCACTGACCAAGTAATACTAAGACGTACTATTTATACGTAGAGTGCAGGGTTGCCACTTTATGTAATAGGCAATGCAACGTGAGGCAGCCTATATTCAACGTTAACGCACGTATACCGTGTCTAGTTTCTTATATACTATACCATGCACACCTTCTCAAGTTAAGGTGTCTAAGCGAAAAAAAGATCGTCAAGATTATACTAAACGACGCCCTAGCTTTAGGCTTTAATTATGGGACCGGAAGGCGTGTTCTTTTATTATAATTAATTATTTAAAGCGCTAAAATGGCAAAAATAAGCTAAAACAAATACTGGCTATTATGACATCACGCTAGCGCTTCCATCTACAGATCGGACACAGTTGCATTACGTCGCTGGAGAACGCTTCAACCTTCTTTCAAGCCTTGTGGCCTGTTCGCCACACTACTAGTAGTTGATTATGTAAACAATGTGTAAACTTAACTAAATTATACGTTGTGAATAAATAATTAATCAATGACTTCATAATTTTTTGGCAAAAATTAGGGAATAATTCATAGCAAAAGTTATTGTTATAACCTTCCATGAGCAATGATAAACAAAGCAATCATGTGACAATTAGCCTACATAAGAATATATTTTGTTACAACATTGCGTTCCAAGAACATTGGTTTCAGAAAAATTGAATGAATTTTAAAAATTAAGCTTAGAGTGAGTTTCGAACAGGGTACCTCCTGCATTCAAAGAAACCCCTCTACCGCCCTTTAATTCCGCACTAGCCTTTATTTTTCAGCATAAAACGACCTATTAAAAGAAAGAAAATAATAATTCTAACCGAAAAGAAATATTCCAAAAATAAATATTCAGTTTAAACTAGTATAGTAATCAAAATTTCATTATTATAGTTAAGATTTCCAATGCTTTGAAATATATACGAGTAAAAATAATGCAGCAATAAAAAAATGAATTTAAAAAAATTAAGCTCAGGGTGTGTTTCGAAACGGGTACCTCATGCATTCAGGGAAACCGCTCTACCAACTCGGCCAAGCCGCCGTACCTGTTGTTCCAGCATAAAAATGATCTATTAAACGAAAGCAAGAAAAATTCTAACCGAAAATAAATATTCCCAAATAAATATTCAATTTAAACTAGTATATTAAGAAAATTTCATTATTATAGTTAAGATTTCCAATGCTCTGAAATATATAAGAGTAAAAAATTAATGCAGCAGTAAAAAAATTAATAAAAAAAATTAAGCTCAGGGTTGGTTTCGAACCGGGTACCTCCTGCATTCAGGGAAACCGCTCTACCAAGTCGGCCAAGCTGCCGTACCTGTTGTTGCAGCATAAAAATGATCTATTAAACGAAAGCAAGAAAATTCTAACCGAAAAGAAATATTCCCAAATAAATATTCAATTTAAACTAGTAGATTAAGCAAAATTTCATTATTATAGTTAAGATTTCCAATGCTTTGAAATATATACGAGTGAAAAATTAATGCAGCAGAAAAAAATGAATTAACAAAAATTAAGCTCAGGGTTGGTTTCGAACCGGTTACCTCTTGCATTCAAGGAAACCGCTCTACCAAGTCGGCCAAGCTCCCGTACCTGTTGTTGCAGCATAAAAATGATCTATTAAACGAAAGCAAGAGAAATTGGGGGTAAAGGGCCCCAGTTTAAAAAGTGGGGGTACAGGTACCCCTTGTGCACTCCACAAATTACGCCTATGCCTTTGAAGAACATTAGTTTCAGAAAATTGTATGAATTAAAAAATTCACTTTAGAGTTGGGTTCGAATCCACACCCTCGTGAATTCAAAGGAAGCCCTCATCTAACTCGGCCATGTAAATGTAAATGTAAATGTACGCGATTTTCTATATCGACCGTAGGCCTATAAATTATGGCCTCGACCCTGCTAATTTTTCAATGAATTGATCGGGTGAGGGACCACCGCCGCTGCCCGTTTTAATAGGCGCCATGCCATTAAGGTCCCCGTGTACGGACCGTGGTATCCCGAGATTTAAATCTGTAAAATAAGCCGCCTTCGGGAAGCGAACCGCGGACCGCATGCTCTCTAACACAGAAGCTCATGAGACGCAGCCTACGGTCTTACCGATGTAGCTAACTTGGCCAGTAATGATGAACCAGTAATTATTGCAGGATAAAAAATTATCTATTAAAAGAAAATAATTCTAACGGAAAGAAAAATATTTCAAAATATTCAATTTAAGCTAGTAGGCCTATATTAAGTAAAATTTGACTAAATTGGAATCATCGTAAAATGATACCCACCCGTAGAATTTATGATTGGGCCCCGTTATTTCAACTTATTTGCTTTCAGGCATTTTGTGTGTTTGTACGCAAAATGTAGGTCATAGTTTTCTTTGCAGCCATGATAACACCAGCGATGTGTTTAATTATTGTAATAACCAGGTAATTATGTTATTACATTATTGTAATGTTGTTTACACATGAACACAAACGTGAATAACCCTATTAGAAGAAGCCCATGAACATTGAACACACCAATTCAACTTGCTCGGACATGGAACAATGTAGGCCTAATAAACTAATAATAATAGGGCATAATAATAATAATAATAATAATAATAATAATAATAATAATAATAATAATAATAATAATAATAATAAACGGGCATGTAGGCCTAATGGGCGCCCGCTCCAGAGGGGGGATAGGCTACGGGTAGGCCCCCTATCGAACCCCGAATTTTCAAGATCTAATTTAATGCTCTTCATGAGTGTTACCATTCATCTATCCTTCTCCCAATTATGGTTTGCCATAGATGATAAGACAGACATGTATAAAATAACAGTTGTCATTGTCAAACGCACAATCATATAAACAGGGACGCTTCTTAGAAATCTAGACACTTGGCAAGACATCGAGGGAAGTAGAGGTTCAAATGGGTTCGCAACAATGATTGGCTTTAGTCGAATGGGATTGGATCTGCCTTATGTGCGTACTATGGTGGGTTCGAATCCAAGGATGAAAGAGAATTTTGGGGAGGAGAATATAAATGTTTACACGAATAAAATTTTTAAAATTTAGTATTCACTATCAATAATTCTTTCCATACGGACCTTTTAACATCGTAACTTAGGGATGAATCTGATATTGAAACAGGATATCGCAGCTGAACAGCTCAATGCTATCGAAACAGTCGTCGTGGCTGGTCGACAGCTTTATTGGAAAGTCGGTACCAAATTCTATACGCTCTGAACCTTCGGACTTACTTTAACGTCATTCAGAGCTAGTATAGCCTTGTCAAGTTGCTTTAACTTTCACCCCTCCATAAACTGGCCTCTCCACATGTTTGAACACGCATCTCGAGCTGATTTTTGATTAGGGCCTACATTATAACGAACGGCACTGAAGAAGTCATCATAATTTTATGAAATATTAGGCCTATAGGCCTATTGCATTCACAAATTAGCCTACCGTCAGTTATATCTACAAACTTGTAGAAAACGGGTAGCCTACGTCCCCTCTTGGGCGTCTTGGCAAGACTTAATAGTTTGCATTACCAACAATTAGCCTAACTGTGAGCCATGATTATTATTCGTTTATTAACTCCGCACGTTGTCACACCGCAACATGATGTTCGTGTCTGTAGGCCTACATCGTAATTATCGGGACTAATAATTATCGTAATTTCAAAATTGCTACAGCGCCCAGAGAGCGAAAAATGCTCAAAATGAAAATTAATTTATTTCTAACTGTCATAAAAACAATGTCCGCTGTACAAACCCTATTTGTGTGCGTGTAGTAATTGCGCTAAAGGAACAGTACATACGGGGCTTTGCTAGGTTGTGTTAAGGGTAAGCGAGAAGTCGAAGGGTGTGTGGAAGGAGCGCCATGTGTAACTCGTGTACGAAGACCAAATTATGTGAATGTTATAATTCGGGTGAGACATTACTCTGTTGTGTTATCGAGCTTTTGTATCTTAAGTGCAGTCGTGTATTGAATGTAGAGTGAGGTATTTGAATTGTATGTAATTTGCGGTTTCCTTCTATTTTATGGTGTTGTGATCACGGCCAGATTAAGCACTCGGAGGACCCCATGTTCATTTTCAAGGCCGGATTATCCACTCGGGGGCCCTATGCTAATTTTGCACGGGGACCCTTGTCGTACTGCGCATGGAATGATGGGGACGCCGTAAATACATGAAAATCAACTGTAGCAAAGCAGGGTCAATTAATGTGCCGTGCAGCTCAAATTAGTAGGCCCTAGTCAATGCACGGTGCACTCAACACTGCATTTTGGGACTCTGCCTAAGGTAGTTTCAAATGTTACTTACAGTATATTGCCAACATACAGTTAGCGTAAAATGGTAAAACCGTAGTTTACGTTGCTAAATTGATAGTGGTTGGAAAATACGAAGTTTACGTCGCTAAATTGTTTCACGTTAGGTCTATTACCGCATATGACAATTGTTTCATAGTAAAACTAGAAGTTTGATTATTGATGAAAATATTACTGAAACTAAAAGCTGGATGATCGATGAACATATAACTGAAACTAGAAGTTGGATGAGCGATGAAATCATTTCATATTAAAAATCAAACTAGAAGTTGGACTGAAGACATGACATTAATTTAGCAACGTAAGCTACGGGCCTGAAAACATGTTGAATTTAGCAACGTAAACTACGGTTTTACCGCGTACAATAATTATAATCAAACTTCAACAATGTACTCTTCATTGTTAACAGCGCAGAAACACTTGCGACTTTTAGCTGCTGCAAACTGTGTGTAATAATGTTTATCAAATGAAATGAATTTAAGTATAGGTGGCCTATCAGTCTCAAAATACACAGGGAAATTCTATCTTTTTGGCTACTCATAAGCGCACATCGGAAGCAGATGTTACTGAACCTTGAGATGGGCTGAAAAGCAACCATTTTTCTTAGTTGACGCTGACCATTCGGTGGCCAAGAATAAAACAGCTTATTACTGAACTGGCGATTTTGTCCCTTGCACAAACTTGACACTGCTTTATAATGTCATTTTGACGTTGGATAATTAATCGTTGGACTCGGACGTGTTTCTGCAGATTTCTGATCTCCCTTTCAAGCCAATACTCAATAGTGGCCGCTGTAACTGGCAACCATTCATAGGTATCAGTCGAGTGACAAGGAGGTTTTGTAAGCAAATAACGTGGGAATTCCCATCTTTACCTACACAATAAGGTGGGCTATTTAAGAGGTCAAGGCGTTCAGAAGATCGGAGAGGACACGGTGAAGTAGCAGAATTAGGCCGAAGAATTAGATCACACAAGTACTGTGGAGCAAGACCTAATTGAGACTTAAGCACAAGAATAAGCACTTTGAAGTGAATATGGGCAGAGAGAGGTAGCCAATGATGTTGTTCATTGATTAGTGCAGTGTCTTTTTGATATGGCTTGTGAACCAAGCCATGTTTAAAAGGGATAATGCTGATAAAGTCAGTTTTTAGCACTATACTGCAGGTCTCATAAAGCGCTTTAATTTATATGGCATGTTAAGCTAATTACATTAGGGCACATAACACCACTTTATCATTCATGTTAAGCAGTATGGCATGTAAACCAGCAGCACATAAACAAATCCACACTTTAGGGATAAAAAGTTTGCCATAGCTTTATATCACATTATCACGTTACTTTGCATTGTTATAATGCTTTTATTCTACTTATGCGACTTTTCATTGCTCTACTACGTTTTGCATTGCATCAGTGTTATGCTTTCTGTCTTTTGTGAGGTCATTTCGGTTCTCTGATTGCATTACCAATGTTGTGCAACCAGTTCCATGTCTTCCGGTTGCTAAACCATGTTCCATAATGCAGTTTAAGGAAAAGCGTTCCGGCCAATGTTTACTGTTCAGCTCAAATGTTCCTTTAACGTTGTTAAAGTGTTAAACTCACGCTACTCATAATGTAGTTTGCAGACTACCAGCAACTGTTGAAAGAGATGTGTACATGGCATCAGCTTACACATCTCTTTGTTTTGAAACAGCATTCATAGATGTTCATATTGGGGTCTGCAGGTTTACTTGTACCCGACCTGTAGTACCTCTGATATGGTACAGGTCAGGCAGGTATTTCATGGGTTGGGTACGGGTGGAAGCATTGCAGGTACGAGTAACGGACCTGTGTACGACGAGTAACGGACCTGTGTACGGGTTCAGGTCCAGTAGAATGTCATAGGTCATTATGTGTAAACATTAGATTATTAGTTGTGAGATAGCAATTGGTCTCAATATGTGTGTTAATAGATTTATCATAATGTAAAATAATGAAAAGAGTAACACTGTTGCGTTTGTTTTCTAGTTTGCTTGCTTATTTGTTACTAAAGCTTTTAGTTCACCATTGCAATTTGCTCAGTGATGGTTTAGATGTAGCATTCTAAAACCCAATATCTTTTGACAGGCTTTTTCAGCTAATGAAGCATGTGACATAGCATGGTTCAGATGTTGAGATATTTTTTGCAGTCGCTCTTGACTATAAGGTCAAGACAAAAACTCAAGGTCAAGACTCGACTGAATCTGAGAAACTACACTTTCTGTGACACAGCAACGTAGACTCAATTGAACTGCTGGAAGTGTCAGTCGAGATCCTGGACAGAAATGGAACAATGGTGACACATGGAAGTGGATTGCCTGCGCCGCTGACAATTTCAGATGCACATCTGTGGTGGCCATATACCATGAATGCTACTCACTTCGGTTATTTGTACACACTGAAGGTAACGTTTTTCCACCTCACAGATAGCCATGTCTAGCAAGTAATTAAGCATAAATTTATTAGTATAGCATATTTCCTTTTGGCTGAAGGAAGAATCTTAGGCATTGGTGAGCAAGTTTTGCTTTCATATCTTGGCTGCTTGAATGTATGCACAGGTGACTTTGGATGAATGCACAGATGGTTGCGTGGATGAAGGCATAAATGACTGTGTTTATGACTGGTGGCTGCAAGGCTGGTTGCATGTGTGTGTGTCCGACTTGGACAGCTGGCTGACTAGGTACCTGAATGGTTGGCTTATTGACATGTGTGAAGTTCTGCATCCTACATTCAAATCTTGATGTTTTGTGAAGTGGCTTCTCTATGTCACGTCTTGTAATATATAGTTTAGACGATCTTAGACCACATGGTCTGTTTTGCTGAAATATTCTTCACCATAAGCATTGCTACTTTCAATCATTAGCTGAAAATCTGGACAATTCTATTATGATGATTTAATAATATAAATAAACCCTATTATGATGATTTAATAATGTAAACAAACCCAATATGGAAACAGGGCCCTAACCTTGTATAAGCTTGTGCTTTGTAGGGCTCTGATTGTACTTCATGCCGGATTATGTTTGTTATTGATATGTGATTAAGTACAACAAAGATGAATATAAATCATCCTTGTTATGACACAACATGGTTAAACTGCAAACACATGACTGACAGGGTATAGCTCACATTAAGCAATTATTATTATTAATATTATTATTGTCATTATGCATTTATTGAGCACCCTATCCACTGACCAAGCATCAATTGATGGTGCTGAGCAATTGTGCTAGAAGGACTTGCTGAATGTCCATACACAGTAACCGTCTTGAGAGCCTTGAGCCCATCATCTTCGTGTTACAAGGCGCTATGGAAGTTTTGAGATTCGATTGAATTAAATAATTTTGTTTGTAGGGTGTTTGATCTCAGGCACTTGAGGACAATGTCATCTTCTTCAGCCGATTGACGTATAGTGGGGTCACAAACGCCTACCGGTACTCTAATGTTTCGGACACACATGGTAAGTAAGCAATAATAATATTCATCTTTATTGACATGCTCACTGACAGTAACATTGAAACATATGGTGGTACAATTATGATCTTATAGAACACACGTCTTGGCAGCCTGTTAGGCACCGCTCAGTTTATAGTTGCCCCCTAGGGAGTGGAAAACCGAATCAACTTATAAGGGGCTTATGGGTATTCAGCCATGTCTTTCAAGATCTTATGTTCTTTGAGAAGAGTGTTATCATTCATCTATCCCTCTATGTCATTTTCCACCATATTATTATTTTTCGTATTATTATTGATATCGTTATAAATATTATGCATTTATGAAGCGCCAAGTATCAATCAATGGCGCTGAGGAGCAATTGTTAGTAAAGGTCTTGCTGGAGTTCCATACAGAGTAACCATCTCAAACCTCTACTCCCCAAGTTACAAGGTGAGCTCTCTAATCAATCAGCTACCATGTAATTCCTTATTCTCTGGTTTTATCAAACAACCCTTCAATTATTGAAATACCAATGCATTATTTATAACTGTCCATGTTGTCTGAACAGAAATAATTTAATGCTGTTATGTTGTCTGAACAGAAATAATGATGTTATTGATCTGTTATAACACAAATGTTTTCTAATTATTAGAGTACTACTAAACATCACACTACTATTATTATTATTATTATTATTATTATTATTATTATTTTTATTTTTTTTTATTTTTTGCCCTGAGGTATACAGGATCCCTCATTATTATTATTATTATTATTATTATTATTATTATTATTATTATTATTATTATTATTACGAACATTTTTAACGAACATTTTTAACGCATGCAAAGTCACACAGAAATGTGCATCTGAGGTGCGGTTAGTCATCCGCCAGGTGAAGAGCAATTAGATATCCATATGTTTTAAAGCCAGTGAGAAGTAATGAGTTTTGAGGCGTTTCTTGAAGGAAGAAGAAGAGGTCGCGCAACGGATAAAAACTGGTAGTCAGTTTCATTCCTTGGGGGCTGCAACACGAAATGCACAAGAGCCCATGGCAGTGCTGCGTCTATGCTCGACCAAAAGACCCATAACCGAAGACGCAGACTGTGTGGCGGGATGTAAGGAGAGAGTAGTGGTTGAAGGTAGGTAGGAGTGAGTGCACATTGTGAGGGTTTTATATGTCAGGCAGGCAGTTTAAATCAAATTCTGAATTCTACAGGAAGCCAATGCAGCTGATGGAGCAGAGTTAATGAGTTTGAACGAGAAGTTGCACGCAACATCACACGAGCCAGAGAATTTTGGATGCGTTGAAGCCGGTTGACTTGAAGATCTGACATGCCTGCAATCACAGAGTTGACATAATCGAGGCGAGAGCAGACAAGAGAACAGGCTGTAGTCTGTTACATGTCTTTGGTAAGACCAGACCTTGTGTGACGTATTGCCCTGATATGATAGAAACAAGATGTGCAAAGGTTTGTTATATGAAATTGGAGTGTGAGGTTACTGTCCAAAGTGACCCTAAGTGTTTTGATAGTCTTTGATATTGGAACAACACTAGAATGAGAAGCGAAAGAGCACAGTTGCTGGCGTGAGCCAAACATGATTGCCTAAAACTTATCTGGGTTTATAGCAAGACCATAGAAGCAGAACCATGCATGCATTGAAAAGAGACACTCTTCTAGTATAATTTTACCGGACTGATCCGTTGGCGAAAGAGCGATTAAATGCAGAGTATCATCAGCATACTGGTGTAACTGGACTCGAAAGTGATTGGCTATGCGACTAATTGGTGAAGTGAAAATGGTAAATAATAGGGGACCGAGAACAGAACCCTGAGGGACACCAGCAGTGCAAAGAGGAGAATCCGATCTAGCAGTACCAATACCCACTTGCTGAGACCGATTGCAGAGGTAAGAAGCTAACCAATTTAAGGCAGTCCCAGAGACACCGAAGCTTTTACTGAGTCTAGAGAGTAGAAGCTGGTGGTCGACAGTGTCGAAAGCAGAACTAAGGCCGAGGCACACTGGGTCTTGGTGCTGCCCAATAGCCGCATGTTACCTTCCTAGCTTCAATCCGAGACTCAGGAATCACCTTAGACCAGGAGCTTTCATTTGTTCAACATATTAATCTCCTCTGCCGCAGCTGTGACTACCAGCTGCGACAGCTCAGGGTCATATTGTGCTCCCTCTCTCCTAGTTCAGCATCTACACATGTCCATGCTTTTGTGGTCTTCCGCCTCGATTATTGTAGCGCCATATATGATGGGCTCCCAGCCTCCCAACCTGCTGAATGAGGTGCCTCAATCGGGTCCTGCGCACGGCTGCCTGGCTGATGGGTCACATCCCCAAGTTTGGCCAGGTCTAGCAGTACGCGCGTAAGGTTCTCCACTGGCTTCCCTACCCGCAATGCATTACTTATCGGGTCTCTTCTCTCATTCGGCGGTGCCTTGAGGGGCTCCCACTTACCTCCGAGAACTTTGCTGCTCCACTGTGGCTGTCCAGCGTCGTGAGCTCCTTGTTCTCCGCGCACGGGCTGCTATCCGACAACACCGTGCCTTCTCTGTCTCTGGCCCAGCGACCTGGAATGGGCGCCTAACCCCGATTGATTGCTCTTCTCGGGTCTACTCTTGCCTTAAAACTGTCTTGCTTGACCAGGGTTGGACTAGGAGCGCTCCTGAGTAGATTACCTTGAAGGGGCGCTATATAACACCTCTGTAATAATAATAATAATAATAATAATAATAATAATAATAATAATAATAATAATATAATAATATAATATAATAATATAATAATATAATAATAATAATAATAATAATTATAATAATAATAATAATAATAATAATAATAATAATAATAATAATAAAAGGAGCCCTTCGTTTGCTATGTTCTGATGATGTTCCTGTAGAAGATTCACCTAAAGTAATGGAAGAACTGCAAAAGAAACACCCGAAGGCCTACAATGACCGGAGAACACTGCCATGCCCTCAGGAAGACAGGTTTGATGCCATACAGGTTTCTGGAAAGATGGTTTGTGATGCTATAGCTTCCTTTCCAGCGGCATCTAGCGGAGGACCAGATGGCTTCACACCACAACATCTAAAGGACCTCCTGTCCAATGCAACAGACACAGATTTCGTGGAGACTACTTCTGACCTAATCAATCTACTACTGAGAGGCGGGCTACCGAAACACATTGCAGAGATTTTATACGGCGGTAGATTAATAACACTTGGGAAAAAAGATGGAGGAATTAGACCAATCACAGTAGGATACTCGTGGCGACGTCTTGCTGCCAAGTGTATCTGCCAAGTCGTCACTCCATACCTATCGCAAAGTCTGTCACCGCTCCAAATCGGCGTGGGAGTATCAGGAGGGGCCGAGGCTGCTGTCCACGCAACCAGACGATACTTGCAGTCTATGCCTGAAAACCACATTTTAGTGAAACTGGACTTCTCGAATGCCTTCAATGCTCTGAGAAGAGATTCAATGTTAGAGGCGGTAGCAACAAAAGCTCCAGAAATATACAGATACGTCTTCGACAACTATGCCTACGCCCCCCAGCTACAGACCAAACAGCATACTATTCTGTCAGAGGAAGGGACTCAACAAGGCGATCCCTTAGGACCACTGGAGTTCTGCCTGACGATACATCCACTTCTCGAAAGTCTGACAACCCCACTGAATATTGGCTATATGGACGATCTCACTCTTGCTGGACCGATTGATAAAGTCGAGTACGACATCAGCTCGATAGAGAAACTCGCGCCAATGTATGGTCTACAGCTGAATCGAGCAAAATGCGAAGCATCCGTTAGAGGTTACGATGAAGCAAACTATAATCAGACCTTCGCCGAGTTTGAATATGTGGCCGTTGAAGATCTGACATTGCTGGGAGCACCGCTACTACCAGGCAGAGCTGTCGATACATCCATTCAGAAAAAGATTGAAGATCTGGAGAAAGTCATCACAAGACTTGAGATGTTACACCCACACGACTCTTTCACCCTGTTAAGGTGCAGCTTAAGCATACCGAAGCTGCTATACATATTAAGAACATCAGCCTGCTTCCTAAACGAAGGACTTCTATGCGACTTCGACGAAGTCTTGAGAACAGGACTCTGTAGCCTTCTTAACATTCACGTGAGCGACGATCAATGGATCCAGGCATCTTTGCCTGTGAGAAACGGTGGTCTTGGGATTCGTAGTGCCGATATGCTGGCAACTTCCGCCTTTTTGGCATCAGCCGCTGGCACGCGAAGCCTTCAAGACCAACTGCTGCACGATGTCGCCGTAACGGTCGCAGATCCATTGGTAGAGGAGGCTTCTAGTTCGTGGTCTTTGAGATCGAACGCGCCTACTCCCATCGAACAGAAGGCTCATGTACAAAGAGAATGGGACAGCGCACTGATATCGCGTGCACTTGAAGGCCTTTCAGAAAGAGCTACTGATTCTACTGCCAAAGCCAGACTGTTAGCTGCACAATCACCACACTCAGGAGACTGGCTTCAAGCACTACCCATAACAATCGCAGGATTACGGATGCCAGGAGAAGTACTGAGAATAGCAGCCGGCATCCGGCTGGGCACTGCGTTATGTGAAAAACACACATGTAAATGTGGGGCGATAGTAGAATCCAATGGCCATCACGGATTTTCTTGCATCAAGGGAACTGGAAGGCAACAACGACATGCCATGATCAATGACGTGATTTGGCGGGCCTTCATCAGAGCCAAAATACCGGCCATCAAAGAGCCCAATGGCCTCTCCAAAGCTGACGGAAAAAGGCCTGATGGAGTCACTATAATACCTTGGGCCAGAGGTCGATGCTTAGCCTGGGATGTCACGGTGCCAGATACATTCGCAGCATCATATCAGCATATAACATCGCAAAATGCAGGTGCCGCAGCGGAAAAAGCAGCCCACAATAAGGAAAACAAATATGCTGCCATCTCACAATCGCATCATTTCGTCCCTGTTGCAGTCGAAACCACAGGAAGCTGGCATGCCGAGTCGCTGGAGTTTGTCCAAGAACTTGGTGCCAAGATAAAAGCGGCTACAGGTGATCAGCGCGAGACCAGCCATCTGCTCCAGCGTCTGTCGGTTGCCTTGCAAACTGGAAACTCTCTCTCTGTTCTAGGCACCTCGGATTTGAACAACAAGGAGACCGTGCAGCCAGGACTGAATGTCGGTCTATAGCTTAGAATCCATAGATACAGTTAGCAATTCGTCTGCATATGAGTTTGTTGGTTATAATAATAATAATAATAATAATAATAATAATAATAATAATAATAATAAACTGTGAGGCACGCCTTTCCTTTATCAATAGATGAGAAGATGTTGTCCATGGTAAAAGGCAAGAGCAGTTTCAGTAGAGTAGCTTTCACGGTAAGCTGATTGGTAAGGACTGAAATTAGGAGATAAGTAATGTGCTTGTTGATTCGTGCGAGGAAGAGACTTTCGAGAATCTTAGAAATTGTATTAAGGTTGGAAATGGATCTAAAGTTTGACAGGCTTTTGGTGTAGAGGTTACTGCAGAGTATGCACATTCTTTATCATTAGTATAGTTAGAATTATTTTTCATTTATATAGCACCACTATACTATACGTGTAGTTGTACTGTAGATTCTAAGTTTGTGTTTAACACCACTTAGTGTCAGAATCCAACATGTAATTGTTATTAACTTCTATTTGACAAGTCGTCAACTGGTGGTGCACCAAAGCGAAACCTTATTCATTCATTCATTCTGAGAATTTATATAGCGCCTCTTCAAGACGCCTACTCAGAGGCACTCCCAGCCACAGCTAAAGAAATGAATTTGTAATTGATGAAGGATATAAACTTGCGCTTTGACCTACATCTCTACATCAGGATATGGCTAAGGTGACAACTATAAGGCGGAGATTGAGGATGATGTCAGTGACCTAGATCTGTGGCGCCTGCGGGCCGGTCACGGCTGTCAGTCTGTCGGGTGACCTGTTTGGCTGACATTCTGTCTGTCTAGCTGCCTGTGACTCAGTTTCTCTGGTTCTCGGTTTACCTGTGTATCTAAGTACTTTCGTGCTTTTGTGTTACATACTCCTCACTCTATCTACATACTTGAAGCAAGGCAGAGAGTGCAATCTCTGGGAATGCACAGTAATAAATATTGATTGGCATTGTTTAAAAAGTGGGGGTACAGTGCCCCAGTTCAAAAGTTGGGGTACGGGTACCCCCACAAATTGCGTCTATTCCTAAGGTGACACTTGCTTTTAGCTACACCCACACTTCCATGGTTGTTATACCACATTTGTAGTGCCAGTGGTGGGATGTTATAGTGGTGATATTCTATGGTTAATTGTGACATGTCTTTTTCTGTTTCAGTGCACACACATCATGAGGAACCAGTGTAAACACATTGGAATTTGTTCAATGGTAAATATAATTTTCTGTCTATTTCTATCCCAGCTTTCACTTATGATTCTTTAAGATTAAGCATCCTCTTATGCTCTGATTTTATCTAGCAGCAGTGTCTTAATTAGGGTATAGCCGGAAGCCGTTTTTCAATCGGATACCGGGTCCCGGGTAGTTTGAATAATAGCTTCCGGGTCCGGGAATTAAACTAAAAGTAATCTCAAGTCTCTAATCCGAACACTAAGTCCCCAACGTGCTCTGTATGTAAGTATATATGTATGTACGTACGTATGAATGTATGTCTGTCTGTGGACATTTTTATAGCGCCTCTCTAACATTCCAAGGCAGGAGGACATACATTCAGGTGCCTGAGAGGAGGATGACTCTGAGGGGTGTTCGGTAAATGCCCCTATTCATCATGCATACAGAGTGCTTTGTGTTGGGATTAGGCATTCGGCTGAGAAAGGCTTCGGAATGTGGAGGGGTATTGGCCACGTCTTGCTGGACCACTTAGGCCTTAGGCCTGGGAGAGGCAAGGTTTGTCAAAGAGTCTATACTGGACATTTAAGTAATGAAGACGGTTGAAGAAACCTGAGGCATAAGACGGGAAATTACCCACCCGGGCCCGAATGACCTTTCAGCTCCGGATGCGGGTGTCTTCTGGGTGTTCAATACCCGGAATTTCCGGTTATCCGTTTCAGTAACAGGCTATGCCCTAGTATTAATTCTATCGTAAACTGCCCATGTTGTTTATACAGAAATATATAGTGTTGCCATTAATCTTTGATAACACAATTGGGTTGCGGAAGATTGGGACTAGACATCACAATAACTACACAATAGCATAATTTAGAGGCCCATAGAACATGCCGTGTAGGTTAACTGCAGATTACGTACATCTTTATGAGTATGACCAGTATTGTATGATTTTTTATTCGTTTAGTGCGACTATACAATATGTGTAGCTGCTGTTTAGCACCTACAACACCAGAAAACATCCAAATCCAAAATGTAATTAATTTTCATTGTATTTAATACCTTCTATTGTGCCTGTGCTTATTTTTCCCAGCATGTTAACTTGGTCACCCGGAGTTGCTATAGCCAGCTCCAGCAGCTGCGTGTTGTAATATGGTCCCTTTCTCATGATGCGGCGGTGGTCCTTGTTCACGCTTTTATCTCCAATATAAGTGACTATTGCTGCTCAGTTCATGCTAGGGATCCATTGGCTCTTATTGGGCGTCTTGTCTGGGTCCTTTGCTCTGCTCCTCGGCTCATCTATATAAATAAAGCAAAGAATCTGTCCCTCTGTCTGTAGCACGCGATCTTTGACGGCAATGCATTTCTACAGCTTCCGAGCTTTTCACTCCAAACCTCACTACTGTTTCGGGGTGGGTATTACACACCCAGTGTGAGGCTTCGCGTGCCCCGTTTTCACCGCTACCATGGTGTCCCGGGCAAAAAACTCTCTAAAACCCCCACTTTTTACAAATTCGAGTCGACCTATTTTCATTCGCCAGATGGAGCCGCCCGAAAAGATTATTCTCTGTCACCGGCACGCATTTCTAAAGATTCGCCAATCCCAGTAGGGATTTCACTTCACATTAACGTGGTGGTGGTGGTGGTGGTGGTGGTGGTGGTGGTGGTGGTGGTGGTGGTGGTGGTGGTGGTGGTGGTGGTGGTGGTGGTGGTGTGAAACTTATAACCCGGGCAACGCCGGGTAAACCAGCTAGTTGCCCAGATCCCAAAATGTGCACCAGTTTCAGCTTATGTGCATGATGCCCTGCATTCGCTTCCTGCCTCGCAGCGTGTTTTTTTTAATAGGATTGCTTCTCTTGTCAACGGTCTCTCTCTCTCTCTCTCTCTCTGGTGAAACTCCATCTTACTTATCTGATCTCTGCTGTACGCTCTGAGGCCTAATGTCCTGCTGAGTTATGCGTTTTGCAGCTGGAGTGAGCTGTTGGTTCCTCGGTCCTGCTCCTCAGTTAAACATTATCGTGCCTTCTCGGTGGCTGGCCCCTCTACATGGAATTAGAGCCACTTTCTTTGCGCTTATTTCCACAAGGCAGTTCACCTGCTTTCTACCGCCTATTTAAGTCTTCTTTGTTTAACCGTGACTGGACTGGGAGCGCCTCAGATTACGGTTTTTGAAGAGGCGTTATATAAATTATCGGAATGAATGAATGAATTTCTTAGTGTATTTTAAACTTTACTCCAGGATTCATTTGTTTCTGCCTACTCCTGGGATGGCTGAAACACAATTGACTATCATTTCTTAATAAGGTTTTGTGTGAAAATTCAAGCAATTTTGCTGTCCGATTGTACATAATATACGACTTCTTAATTGAACACCATTCAATAAAATTGTTTTGGTTTTTGACAGATCGGTTCGTCGCTCGATACAGAGGCTCTCGATTCCTCCTTCAATACCGCAAGTCACCCACTGTCATCTGCCTCCAGCTCCTCTACGTATCACTCCATAGGCTTTCCACTCCAAATTGAAGTCTTGGCAACTGCTCCTCCTCATCTCTCTGGTCTCAGGCAAGAAGAAAGCGGACCTCCACTGGACATGGATCTGTGATACAACACGTACTCGCTCATAATTAAGCTGGTGCCTTGTGCTCAGCTTCAGTGTAGCGCTTTAGACTTTTGGAGTTTGGGATTACAATCAACAGCTGTCTAAAGACTGAATGATGGTGACTACGAAGTCATTGAGTGCATTGATCGCCTCACCAAATATGTTGGATGCAATTGTATTAATAAAGAGTATTGACATTAGGACGCATGGCATTGGAATATGTGGACCTCTGCTCTGGAAATATTTACACAGCGAACTTACTTACTGTCCAACAATTTAAAAGCAAGTATAAAAGATATCATAACGATATGTCAGTGTATAACAGCAGAAAGTCAAGAATTTCACTTCATAAGTCAAAAATTTAGTTAAAATTTACCTGAAATTGCTACTGAAAAGCACACGATCTAAATCCTACGCCAGGAACTTCTGAATACACAAAGCCGCCCAGTGCCGGATTTAGACTTGGTTAGACCCTAAAAGATATCTAATGGATCCGCTCGTCTAAAATTACTATGCAATCATTGTGCAGGTACCTATGTGGCTATTAATTGAGGTTCATTTTTTTAGTCTTTCATTGATTTCAGTGTGAATTAATCCTGTCATTGTTTTATACACTTTGTACACTCACTGATGGACATTATAATCTGAGGATTTGGCTTATTGAATGTTGCATACTATAAAGCAATTAAACCTGGCAAATAAACTAATGTAACTAGGGCGACCCTGTAAGCGGAACACTATGTTCCTTTGGGCTTACCCTTTGACACCATTGATTTGCATGTATAAATTTGCTTTGCGTGTATCATAATGTTCAATAAAGTGTGTTTTGATTTGATTTAGTGACACTTAGTGCCTTTTGCCATTTGTTTTTATCTTTTATGCGTTTATTTTTTAAATGAAAACAATGACCATGTGTTGGCGAATTTTAAATTGGTTTGTGACATGTGTGCATGTACTGTATATGTATGCACATACAAGATTTGTTCTACGCATATTTATTGTTCAAATAAATATATTGGTGGATTTTAAATTGTTCTACCTTATATTGAGGTTCGTAGACCTAGGTAATACATATATTTGTATTTATAAGCATAGAATAATATTCAAATGCACATTTGTATTTATGTAGAGTTTATATATGCTCAAAAATGTTTATTTATGTATATGCCAATATAAACACATGTCTATACATGTATGTTTTTATGGATTAATATGTTGCATACAAAATACACCAACATATGCAAATGATTTATTTCTTTAGTAAATTAATATACAGTCCTAACATGGGAAATTCCACCTTTACCTACAAATAAGGTGGGCTATAGGGACCACCCCTAAATCGTGGATTTTCACACCTCAGGGTCAGGGTGGTCTATCACACCATAGGGTGGAATATTACACCTTCTTTGAAGGTGTTAAAACCCACCCTTAAGGTGTAATGATCCATGGTGTGATATCCAACCATGGGGTGGGATATTACACCTTCAAAGAAGGTGTTTAAACCCACCCCTAAGGTGTAATGATCTATGGTGTGATATCTCACCATAGGGTGGGATATTACACCTTCAAAGAAGGTGTTAAAACCCACCCATAAGGTGTAATGATCTATGGTGTGATATCCCACCATAGGGTGGGATATTACACTTTCAAAGAAGGTGTTAAAACCCACCCCTAAGGTGTAATGATCCAGGGTGTGATTTCCCACCAAGCAAATAACGTGGGAAATTCCACCTTTACCTTAAAAATAGGGTGGGCTATAGAGACCACCCTAAATCGTGGGATATCCCACCATTTCCGGTAACAGTGTACGCTCATCAGAGTCGTCGGTCAGGTCGCCTCCCTGCTTTACTCTGTACCAGAGTGACTGGTGAACCTTTGAATCCTATAGGGAGGGCAATATCAAAATACAGTTGTATTGTATTGTATTGTACCTGCTCCCCAGAACTTCCTCTGATACTTTCTACACTAGACTTAAAACTGTTCTATTTGACCTCTGAGTAGCCCCCTTGAAGAGGTGCGATATACAGGGGCGTCTACACCATAGAAACCTTGGAGCAAATGCTCCATCCAAGAAATAAGGGGGAAGATCTGTCAGTGTGTGTGCCACCATTTTAAGGGGGAAGGAACGGGAAGGGGGAAGAAGAGGGGAGAAAGGGATGTTGCTCCAATGACTTAGGGGGGATAGACGCCCCTGGCAATATAAATACTCGAATGAATCTTATAACAGTTGACGTCGATAGTAACAACTTAGCTGAACAGTTCTAACCGTTCGTTTAGTCTCCCCTGTTTGACGTCTTCTTATGGCTGCCAGGGCCGCTGACGTCGACACAAGTTATCTTGAACAATGCCACTGCCTTCTAAATATATATTGACAGTATAATAGAAGGTAATGCCAGTGCTTACCATTCCCACGGAATAATTCAGGGCTAGATGTCGAACTTCCCACTGGATTTATGGTTTAACGACATCTTTTGGCAACTAAGGCCGATGTCGTCGACAAACTATTTTGCATTAGGCCTATCTTTAGCAAAAACCAAATAATGGATCCAGAGTTTAACGACATTTTTTGGCAATAAATTAAGCCCGTTGACTTCGACAGAAATTACTTTTGGCATATGCCTAATAGGCTAGTACAGTCTTAATTAGTTAACTGCTGTTTAACGAAGCTGTTTCATAACAAAGATGATTAGCGTTGACCTCCTGCTTTATCCAGACATGGGACTGGCACTGTCAGATACGAGCAGTGGCGGCGTTAATACAGCCTCAGTAGTAGTTTCTGTTGAACGACATTGCGTGATAACGAAGATCATTAGCGTCGCCCTCCTCCTTTAATCGGTCTTGGGACTGGTAGCCTACTAGCCTACTGCCAGAGTACGAGCAGTGGCATACTTAAATACGCGCAGTTGGCATTTACATAGCGGTATGAAAAGCGTTTTAAAGGTGTCTAAGTGGCGTTGCATTATTTAGTATTTCGCGACACTTGTGGCTGTCAGGGTCGTTGACGTCGACTTTTCTTTACCTAACAATAAATGAAATATCAGAAAGCGTATACACTAGCCCTCTGTTGAGTTTAGCACACAGTTCTACATTCGATGATCATAAACAGGTGAGAGAAGTGAACTGATCAACCTGAAACCAGACTTAAACGACATCTTATGAAAACAAAGTCTGTTGACGTCATTAAAACAGTTCTCACCGTTCGTATGACACAATAGACTAGAGTCTCTCCGCTGTGCGTGAAGTGGTGCGAGCTACCGATTGAACGAAAATAAGGAATTTATAGTGTCGGAAAGTCTCTATTTAAAGGTGTCGAAGCAGGGCTTGACTATTTACCAATTTTCTGTGTTCAGCGACATCTTTTGGAACCAAAGTATTGTTCAGGTCTTCACCGTAACATATTAGATGGACTTAGTCGATTACATGTGAGTGATTGAACGAAAATGAGGAATTTATAGCATCATAAAGCTGGATTGATAGTTATCTAATTAGAATCAGCTTAACTATTGTTCTAGTATTCTGCGTTTAGCGACATCTTGTGGAACCAAAGTATAGAAAATAAAAAAATTTTAGGAGGAGGATAATTCAGGTTTAACGACATCTGATGGTAACAAAATTCGTTGACACCTACAGAAATTAGTTTAAACAGTTCTCGCCGTTTATAAGGTCACTCTACGGAAACCCTTCCCCTTCGCCTCCTTTCTGATTTCTATGGAGCCATTGTCGCTCCCAAGTCTCCCTGTTTGCACTCTTCGATATCAGCGCTGCCTTTGACACGGTCGACCATGCAATCCTCCTCAATCGTTTATCGATATCCTTCAGTCTATGTGAAAACCCCTTGAGTGGCAGGCTTCCTACCTTTGTGACCGCTCCTCTTTGGTCGTTTACTGTTCTATCAGGTTCATCTGGACCCCAATTCATTTCGGCCTTCCTCAGGACTTTCTTGGACCCCCTCCTTTATATTATCTTCACCTCCGATTTCAGCCGTCTTCTTACCATCTGCTCTCTGTCCAACCAGTCATAGGCTGACGACATACAGCCTTACACCCACTGCTTTCCTTCTGACGCTGCTGCTGCAGTCCATCTTATGTGCCACTCCACTGACTCCTTGACTGCCTGAATATCTTCCAACCGCTCTCGCTTGAATCTCCCTATGACTCACTACATGTGGCTAGGCACCCCCAGGCAGCTCGCTAAGATCGATCACGGTAGTCTTGCCTCTGAGTTCTTCAATTTTATCTTTTACACCTCCGTCAGAGATCTTGGCGTCATCATGGATTCAGAACGCATATCTCGCAGCTAAGCCGTGCTCGCTACTTTTAGCTGCGACAGCTTCGCGTGGTTTCCCGCTCTCTTTCCCCCCAATCTGCTGCTACCCTCGTCCATGCGTTCATTACCTGTCGGGTTGACTCCTGCTGCTCCCTCTATATTGGGCTTCGCCTCACTCAACTGAACTTACTCGAACGGTTCTTTCTGTTTTCATCTTCTTTGCATATTTTTTCACTTTTTTGACCGTAAAGGTTCTTTTGATGGCCACAAAAAGCTCTTTTTTTAAAGAATTTCACTTCGATCGAGTTAGTAATTGAACGAAATGAAGCATTTATAACATCGGAAAAACACGATTTAAAGGTGTCTAAGCAGAGTCAGCTTAACTATTGTATTAGGCCTATTATTCTGTGGATAGCGACATCTCGTGGAGTCTTCACCGTCACCTATATCAATTATAAGGCTTTAATCGATCGTAAAGTAGCGATTGAATGAAATGAGGAATCTATAGCATCGGAAAGACCCGATTTAAAGGTGTCTAAACAGAGCTTCACTATTGTACTAGTGATCCGTGTTTAGCGACACCTTGTCGAACCGAAGTATTGTTTAAGTCTCCCTCGTAACATAATATAATATTATACGGATTTAATCGTTCGTTAAATAGCGACTGAACGAAAATAAGAAATTAATAGCATGGGAAAGGCACGATTTAAAGGTGTCTAATCAGAGCTTAATTATTGTACTAGTAGTGTTTTGTGTTTAACGACATCTTGTGGAACCAAATTGTTGAGCATAGAAATAACTTTGTTTAGGAGGAGGAGGAGGAGGATCCAGGGTTTAACGACATCGTATGGCACAAAGGCCGTTGACATCTACAGAAATTAGTTTCAACAGTTCTCACCGTTGGTATACATGGCATAATAAAGCTCGATATAGTAGTAGTAATCCATTGTTTAACAACTTTCTGTAGCTACCAAGGCCGGTAACGTCTTTAAAGTTCATTGACAAAGTTCAGTTAATTTTCATAAAACTTTCGTCCATCATTTTCGTTGCTTCTCTCTTGGTTGTTTTCGTGTCTGGCAGACCAGACACGAAAACGTCTAGGAAAGAAGCAAGTGGATCATCCGGGAAATGGCAGTTTCCCTAAAACGACGAATATTGATTTTTACATTTGATTAAACTTTAAAGCATCTGCGTCTCTGGCTCACTATAATTATAACAAACTGTTTAATTAATACTCTGGTAGAGACAGGTTGAAGCTTTCTATGTGTTTTCCCTCCAAATGATATGTTATGTTTTAATTAAAAAGTAAATAAACTTTGGCGATAAGACCTGAAAAGGCTGATTTTCTTAAGTTTCATATGGCTTATGGAAAGTGTTAATAGGCTTTAAGTCCATTCCCGACAAGAAGTCCTGTAGAATTATAGGCACGCTCTAGCTGCTGAGCTAACGTTATTTACGAAAATTGGATTATATAATTTTGAATTAGAGCGCTTTAAAGGTGTCTAATTGGGGCTTGTATTTCATGAATAATCATCCAATATTTAACGACATTTTGCGGCTGCCAGGGTTATAATCGGGCCGACATTGATAGGTAACGTCCCCACTGCTCGGTAGTGCCAGTGCCAAGCCTGCAAAAAGGAAATGGACGACGTTCGTCATCTTTGATATGATACAGCGTGGTTAAACAGAAAATAACCAGCATAGAAAGGGAATTTTGTTTTGAAGAGATCCCGCCGTTCAAGTGGCTTGATAGAGATCTTGAATTAATATTGACAATTATAAAAAATAGGATCTACAGTTTAACGACATCTTATGGTAACAGAGGCCGTTAACGTCGGCAGAAAGTATCTCGAACATGTATCACTGTTCGTGGTTAGATAAAGCGCGGTAACGGATGTGTGACTTTGATTGAAAACTTGTTTAAGGTGTCTAAGAAGAGCCTAGCCTTTTCTAGTGTTTAGCGAAGTCTTGTGGTTGTCAGGGCCGTTGGCTTACCTGGTCGATATTGTGTAGATCTTGTCAACGGATTTAAACAGGTCAATTACATTGTATGGCGTCAGAGGCCGTTGAAAAATTCTTAACATTTCCCACTGCTATAGATAACTTAATTACTGCGCTTCAAGTATAGTTTCCAAAGTTTAACGACATCTAGACTTATGGCATCAACAGAAATTGTTTTGAACAGGAGGCCTACTCACCGTTCGTATGGTATAGGCTAGTAGAGCCAATTCATTAATAATAATACGCTTTATGTTACGGAGTTAACGTATATATATATATATATATATATATATATTATTATTTTTTTGCCCCAAGGTACATTGGATCCCTTGGGGACTTAAATATTAATTAAAATAAGTAAATCATCTGGAACGGCCTCTATTCCTCAGGATTCGAGAGAGGGAAAGTGCCGCGGAAAGCTTCAGCGATATTATTATTATTATTACTATTATTATTATTATTATTATTATTATTATTATTATTATTATTTATGGTAATTTTATTATTATTATTATTATTATTATTATTATTATTATTATTATTATTATTATTATTATTATTATTATTATTGTTATTGTTATTATTATTATTCTGAAACTGTTATATTTTCTTTGATATTATTATTACTATTATTATTATTATTATTTTTTATTTTTTTATTTTTTTTTATTTATTTATTTTTATTTTTAGATTCGCCCGAGGTAAAAATAATCCCTCAGGCTCTTAGAAACTATCTGAGGAGTTTTGTTGTTCTGGAGTCAACGGTCATCTTCACCGGTCAATTGTGTAAAAGTGCCTCGAAATGCAACGGCATTAAATTGTTGCGTGCAAATTGAAATATTATTATTAATATTATTATTATTATTATTATTATTATTATTATTATTATTATTATTATTATTATTATTATTATTATTATTATTATTATTATTATTATTATTATTACAAACATTTTTAAAGCGCGCAAAACTTGTCACGCCGAAATGCGAATATTTTAATAGATGCTATGTAATAATATATATATATATATATATATATATATATATATATATATATATATATATATCGTCTATTAAAGTCACTCACTTGCCGACTTACACGATCAAGTGGTACACACACGCACTTGCGCGCATACACACAGATCGAGAGACTATACACACCTTAATAAGATATACTAGGTAGATTGTGCTGCGCTGTGTCATGACGAAGATGGCTAGCGTCGCTCTGCCTCTATATCCAGGCTTCTGACTGGCATCACCCGAGTACAGCAGCTGTTGAGTTGGTTAAACCTCAAGAATGGAGTTTTAAAACATCTTATGACATCGAAGGTCGTTGAGTTTGTGACTAATAATGCGTATCGATAATTATGGTTATCAATTAAACGCCATTTGATGAATATGTAGAACGGATGGGTCGCATTTTAAGGTGTGTAAGTACAGCACTGCATCATCCAGTGTTCAGTTACATTTTGTGGATGCTAGGACTATTGGTTACATTAAGTGACCTGAATTAATTAAGTAATTAATTAATTACTGAATTAATAAGAAAAATAAAATCAATTAAGATGCCAGTCATCATGCAAAGTCTGTGATATTAATTAATCAATTCAACTTTATATACCCATTGATCCGAAACAGTTAACCCATCTCACGAACTCACTAAAACTGCTAATCGTCTTTCTTAGCTAAACTACAAACAACTCGCAGCTGTTCAGTTAACTCAAACTTGATTTAACTGCAGAACATTAATCCTATCAACATCAACTGCTTATGATGCCATAAAATATCGTTAAACTGTTTGAACCCATCCGAATTCTGGCACTGTCCTACTCTGGTGGTGCCGGACCGAAGCCTGGATATAGCAGAAGCAGGAGGGAGGAAGAAGAGGAGGAAGAGGAGGGCGCTATTCATTTTTTCGTTATGACACGGCGTCGTTAAAAAATAAACTAAAATGCAAAAATGTAAATCTACGCGTTTTTGTATAGATACCGTATGGCCTCGACCCTGCTCACTTTTCACTGAATTGGTCGGGTGAGATGATCCTTCCCCACCGCTGCCCGTTTAAATGAGTGCCAGACCATTTGAGATCTCCGTGTAGGTAGGCCTAAGCCTCTAGACGTCGTTAAACACATGATTAAATGCTGTCCTCCTTGAACACCATAAAAAAAACTTTTGAGAGACATCATATATTCCGAGATGCGTTTATTTGCTAATTCCGACAACTGGGCACAAACTTACCTACCAATGTGACGAACGTCAGTTTTCAACTAAATGAGGTTTGTGCAGCGCCACATAAATGCTTGCTTCATGTGAAGAGAAATTTACATAGCATCGCATATAATTATTGTTATTTATATCTCACCAATGAATGTTTAGCGCGGCAGATTTCACGTGCGCTGATTGGTTTGATTTTACGCGGGATGATAGCGCGCGCATAAACTGTGTATAAAGGACGATCGCGCTGGATGCACTAGGGGGCGCTGTCTTTTGTTTTTGTGTTTGGTTTGCACTTGTGAGTGTCTGACTGTGTGTCACGTTTGCGCTTGTGTGTGCTACGTTGGTGTAGAGTAGATTTGAGAATTGTGTTTTATTTAAATTGCATTGAGAAAAGTTAGTGTTCGATAGTGGATCGTGGCCTAACTCGCTTCGATTAAAGGACTTGTTCGGGGAACCTTGTGAATCTTTTAAGTTGTACACTGAGAAAAAGGTAAAGGTTGAGTATCGTTTCAACTGTTTTAATTGACTGTTCAGATTAATCGTGATAATATCCGGTTGATTGAAGTCGACGGAGAAGAGCTAATGCTATCGTAACCCTTTGACAATTTAATCATTTGTGCCAATAGATATATTAATAGTTCTACAATAATGAGCAACGGCTTGTTTTCATTTTGTTGATCTTTGTAAGGCATAATTTGACATTTGATTTTAAAGACGCTTTGATCTGTAGAACTTCTAATTAAACTGTGTCAGAGCGTAATAGAAGACGCATTTGAGGGTTTTATCTTCGACTTTTATTCTTTTAATAAATAAATCTACTTGGAATTAAAAGTCATTATGTCTGACAAAGTGGTGGCCGCTTTAGTCGAGGAAGTGTCCGAGTTGACGGCGCTAATGAGAAACTTTATTTCCCGCCAAGAACAGGTAGAAACTGGTATGGCACAGTTAGCGCGGGAAGTTGGTCATTTAGGCGGGAACTTTCCCGAAAATACTGTTGTAAGGGCAGAAGGACCTGTCACACACGCAGACATATGTCATGAAACATCCTTGGTACCAGAGAAATATATAGCGCTCGACACAAGTGGTGTTGAGGTAAGAAATAAGCCCCACAAATCCCGCACGTTTGGTCCAATCAGTCGATGCCTTGCAACAGGGCGCGCGGTCGCCAGAGGGCGAGCAGAACGCCACACCAACGGCAACGGCCTTTGACGCCGCAAGATGTTGCTACACTGTAAAAAATCCTATCCGGTAAAGTGTATATTCGTTTAGGCCTAATTGCACAAATAATATTTAATGTCATAAGATATCATTAAACGGCTTGATCCACTCCAATCTCCAGTTTCAGTCGAAAACAGAAGGTTTTTTAAAGTCGTAGTCAGCGGCTCTGGCTGCCACGAGATGTCGTTAAACAATAGATTTGAAGATGCTTTACTCTCGTTACACGTCTTAACACACACTTTCGACAGACGCTAAATTGTCACTCCTGCACCCTTGGTCTTTGTTCTGTGCTTTGTACTGGATTTCTTAACTCGGAGAGAAGGAAGAATGGCCGGAGTATCGCCCTCTACATCGGCCGTTGATCGAACATTAAGTTAGTACTCTCGGAAGGTGACAAATTTGCCAGTATCACGCAACGGTGCAGTAGGCCTATGTGTTCAGCTTACTCCTTCGGTCGGGGCTGCACTACTATCTGGTGGTCCTGCATGCCACAGCCCTTCGTTATCTTAAAATTTGCCTTTATTCCCGAGGACTTTCGCACTGGGAGCGCCTCTGATTGGTGGGCACTGGGTAGAGGCGCCTTATAAGTTTTGAACTACAGTACAGAAATACAATACAAAATCTTTAATCATTATTAAGAAAAGTAAACGTTAAATAATGGGCCCTTGGGTTTTCCATTTTCTACTATTGTGAGGCTCCAACTTCAACGTGGAAATTTTTATTAGACAAAAGATGTCTAACCGATTGTAAATGTTGCCTTTTATCCCCATATTTTGCAATTTTCTTATTAGTGTAATTATGTGTAACATGTCATAACTCATAAGGGCATTCAAAGCCAATTTAAAGACTAGCCAAGAGCTTTACGGTTTGACGTATATGTAGCGTTGGTGGAAAGCGTTTTAAAGGTGTTTTAGAAGAACGGCGAATTATGGAGTGTTTAGCAGCGTCTTGAATTCTACCGCAGCCGTTGGACTTACCTTGTGAAATTGGGTAGAAGCACAATATAAACTCTTGCCAATAGACTCCAACAGTTTAACGACATCCACTGGCATTGAAGGTCATTGATTTGGACATAAATTATTTTTAAACAGTTCTCATAGCTCGTGTGGCATAATACAGCTTACGTAAATTGAGACGAAAAGGTTTTAAAGTCGTCTATAATTGGAGCTTGTATTGCATGAATTTAACGACATCTTACCGCCGTAGCCGGGCCAACAATGCGAATAAGCTGGTTCCCGCGACTTCGCTTTTTTGGGCGCTGTAGAAATCCGGAGATTACGATTACGAACATCGGCAGAAAAATTAATTTTGAACAGATCTCGCCGTTCGTATGGCATAATCTGAAACCTTTAAACCATATATAGGGCCCGGCCTACTCTCCATTATCTAAAGCAAATCTTATTCTGAAATACTTTCATCCGTAGCTTAAACCCAGCTTAAAAGTTAATTCCTCTCCATAAATTGTTTCTATGTAACAGTTGCGTTAATGTCAACTTGAGTCTATGAGTAAACGAAAAACATTGATTGACTGATTGATTAATACACCCTATATGACTTGTTTTAACGATAAAGCGCGGCTACGGATATGTAGGCCTACATGATTGTAGGCCCTAATGTTGATAGAGAACGTTTTTGAATTGTCTAAGAAGAGCGTCGCAATATCTAGTGTTTAGCGACATCTTGTGATGGCCGTTGGCTTACCTTTTCGATATAATATTGTGCAGTCACAGCATACGATTTTATCAACGGAATCCGTTACGGATTCTCAGAGATTAACATCTTACGTGTATGGCATCAAAAGCCGTTGACATCGACCTTCTCTTACCTCACAGTATCAGATTTTTTAAACCATGGCATAGACACTTGGACAGGGCAGTCATACATGTTACCATTGCAGAGGGCGATTTATAGAGAGCGTGGTATCGTGAGCTTAAACGGTGACCATATAAGATCGCGCTACTGGGATATTACAAATATGCCAGAACAAATTCTGGACAGGGAAAAATTCTGGCAGGGCATCAACCAGGGAAAAGGCTTTTAGCCAAGGCATTTGCCCTGGCGCGCCCTGGTGTAGCGCCGCCCCTGCACAGCATAGGCGTAATTTGTGGGCAATGCCAATCAATATTTTATTATTGTGCCTTCCCAGACATCACAGTCTCAACCTTGCTTCGTGTATGTAAGAAATTGGTAACCCCCCCCCCCCCACACACACACACTTTTTAGACCAAAGCTACGCCCCTCCCTCACAGAGATAAACTCCAGTGAGAGAAATTAACAATGTGATGATAGGAATCATAGGTGGAAATGGGCGAGGAGGAAGACCTAACATGGAGTGGACGGATGATGTCAAGGATTTGTGCAATAAGACCTGCACAGCTTGAGAATAGCAGCACAGGATCGGGGATTGTGGAAACAAGTGATGTTGCGTGCATTGAACACCAACAGGATTCGGTCCATGGATCATAATGATGATGAGAGCGTCGTTAAATAGCAGCTACCGTGAAGCGAAGTAACCGAGTCAACTAACAGTGAAAACGTACAGCTTTTGTTGCCTTAAGCTGTCGTTAAACTGTTCGATACAATCCTAAAGAAAACGATCTCAGAGTAATACCAAATCTTGACTCAACAGAATATGTAGTACCATGCAAAACCTTTTTAAGGTGTCTAATGAGAGCTTTGAATTATTTAGCAGCACAATTAAGCGATATATGGTGGTTCCAATGCCGTTGCTATAGACTGTATTTACTATCATGAACGTTCGAGTGACAACAAAGCTAATGGCTTAACGACATCTTATGGCAACAAAGCCTTTTGACGTCCATTGTAGTAAAAATATGTTGTATAGATCTGACTGCAAGACTACTGCATCAACTTTGTCTTTCGTTAGAATAACCCGTGTTCAGTTTAATGTAAAAAATGGTGTCCTATGGTAGGACTGTTGTATTCGTCTTTGTACCCCAACAATCTCGGGAAAATGTTTCTACAGAAGTTTATAAAAAGACATAAATAAGCTTATAACTTTTACCGTTTTTCTTATATAACAAACTTTCATTTGACTTGAACACTTACGCCTTCGGATCTTTCATTTATTGTCAGGTAAAGTAAAGTCGACGTCAACGACCCTGACAGCCACAAAAATGTCGCGAAACAATAAATAATGCAACGCCACTTAGACAGTAGACACCTTTAAAACGTTTTTATTAACGCTATATAAAAGCCAACTACGTTTTAACATAATTATTATTTCACATTCTACGGCTAAATATTATAGGAAGTTAGTAACATTTAAAAGTTGCACCCTAACATAAGCTCATCTATTTTGTCATTTTTAATATAGTCATATTATTTTCATCTAAGTCATCTATTTCTCCGCCACTGCTCGCATAGTCAGTCCCAGGCCTGGAGAAAGGAGGAGGGCGACGCTAATAATCTTTGTTATGACACAGTGTCGTTAAACAACAACTAACTAATCTATCATCTATTATAGATTACATTTGTGGTTGTATAGGTGCCTATGTTACGGTGCAACTTTCATATTTTACTATAAAAACTTTATGTGAAAATTTCAGAATTTCATGCAGTTGTCCATCACTTAGTCAACCGCTTCAGCATGTTGCACTGTTGCGTGGCACTTCTGCATGAAACGCATAAAACGTGATTGCAACAGTTAATATCACATACATGCCTAGTCCTAGTCGCTATGGTTAGTTCATATTTAACGACGCTGTACAATAACAAAGATGATTAGCGTCACCACCCTCCTTTCATAGGAACCGTGAGAACTGTTAAAAATAATTCTGTCGACGTCAACAGTCGTAGTTGCCATAAGATTTCGTTAAAATGATGGATGAAGCCGACGGCAGACTCTTACAGGCGGTTATACATAACCCCAGCCACGTTCTTCGCTCTCTATTTCCAGATATTGTACCTAGGACCCATGGCCAACGCCCAAGACCTCATGATTTTGAACTTCCATGCAAGGACAATCACTACTTTATACCTATAGAGTTTTGTTCCGACATATTCCAGGAACTAAATAGTATTCTACCGTTTGTAGACTAATCTAGACTAATGGTTTTTTGTACTGTAGCATGCTCTTTCTGTAAGAAGTTGCGGCTTTGATTGATAATAAACGAAATTATATATATAAACTCTGGATCCCTCTATCATCCTCTTCCTCCCTCACTTTAATAGACAAAACTCCGACGCCGCTATTTTCGGGTGGTGACAGTCCGAATCCTGGATAAAAGAGGAGGGCGTCGGTGATCACTGTCATTATGACTCATATCGTGAAATAGAAACTACAAACCTAATCACCAGTTCAAACCCTCTCTTTCTGCTTTATGAAGAATGGCTATGTCGTACGGTAATCGTAACCTCAAAATTTCTACAGCGCAGTGCATATTTTAAGGAATGTAGAGTACTGGGACAAAGTTTTGGACCTCGTCTCTGAAAAACTTTGATGACCTTTTTCTGGGAATTCATCTCCCGAAAAAAGTTTATGACTTTTTTAGGAAGTCATCTCCCGAAAAAGTCATCTCCCGAAAACAATTGATCACTTCTTTTACGAATTCATCTCCCGAAAAAGTTGATGACCTTTTCTTTAGGAAGTCATCTCCCGAAAAAGTCATCTCCCGAAAACAGTTGATGACTTTTTTAACGAATTCATCTCCCAAAAAAGTTGATGACCTTTTCTTGGGAATTTCCTTATTTTACTACTGGGGCAAATCTTAAAACTCTTGCAACATTTTGTCCCACTACTTATACTCTAACCATACATTGCCTGGGACAAATCAGCCTACCTACTGGTAGTCCCCGGCGCCGCCGCCATCCGCCGCCGCCGCCGCCATTAAGCCCTCAAGTCGAAACCAGTCGCTAAGCTATCGACTGCTAGCGACTTCGTTAACTTAATATTTTGCTTGTTATTTTAATCGCGGTTTTCATGTAAATAATGACAGAACAGTGCATCTACTAGTTAACAGCTGATAACATATAATCAATTGTACGTCCATGTTGTTGTCTATCAAATGGAAATAATATCTATGTAGAAAGTGAAACTGAAATTTTCCAGTAACTGAAACGAACACGGAAATTATTTCAGAATTGAAACTGTAATTAAAAACTGAAATTATTTCAGAACTGAAACTTGAACTGAAATAAAAATTACAAACCAAAATCTGAATTAAAGCTGAACTGTAATAATTTTCAAAACTGAAATATCACTGGCTTTGACTTAGTGGTATGCTTTAATCCTTTTGTAAACACTCAGATGCGTCACAAATTCACGTTAACATTAATTTTCACAGTCATCGGGCATGCGCACATGAAGAGGAGCCCATGTAGGACTCATATTCCCATACTGGACCCGTATAGAGTTCATATGGGTCCCATCTAATGTCCACGGAAATGATGGCACGCTCAGTACAGTATGCAGAAAAAATGCATTTTATTGGTAGATAATCAGGTATGTCCAATGGACATATCAGATTACATGAGAAGTCGATGGCAAGTCGCTAAGTCAGTCGATAAGTCTAAACGACCTAGTCAGTCGATAAGCATGCGACTTAGTCGACTGAGTCGCTAAGTCAGTCGCTAACTCCTTAGCGACTGACTCCGGGTACTACCTACTGGGACAAATCCTAATACTACTGGGACATTTGTCCCACTAGTTATACAGTTAAAATATGCCCTGCTACAGCGCCCAAAAAAGGGAAGTCTCGAGAACCAGCTATTCACAGGCGCTGTCAAATCATAATCGATAGGCGGGGGGGGGGTCAAATCGGTTCCACGTAAAGATCCAAAGGGGTCAAACATGCAGACAGTCAGACGGCTAAGGTGGGTGGTGTTTAGAGTTGAAACGGCGAGGGAGGTAAAGGGAAGAGGAGGAATCGGGATGGGATATGTGACAGAGCAGTCTTTTCAGTTTTGAGTGAAAGACCAGTGGAGATATAGCCTAAGTCAACGTTAACATCCCTGGCAGCAGAGGCGGCGCTACACCAGGGCGCACCAAAGCAAATGCCCTGGTAATAAAGCCTTTGCCCTGGTCGGTGACCTGCCAGAAATGTTGCACTGTTCAGAATTTGTTCGGGCATATTTGTTATATCCTGAGATATAAATTCACTGAAATGTTAAATTTTGCTTTACAAATGTCAAAAAAGCATTTAGCTTCCGGGGGCTTGGCCCAACTGACCACCTGACTATAGACAACTCTTATAGTGCAGGGAGAAGCGCGTTTTATGGCGAGCGCGGTCTTATATGCATCATTTAAGCTTGTGCTACCGCGCTCTCCATAAATCGCGCTCTGCACTGGTTACTTGTATGACGGCCCTGGCTATGCCCTGGTTACAAAAAGTGTCTGGCGCCGCCGCTGCCTGGCAACCACGAGATGTCGTTAAACACTGGAAAATGCTTGTCGTACCTAAGACACCTTTAAAACAATTTCGACCAACGCTATACATTACGTAAAAGCACTTAACCTTCAGTATGAGTCGAGGTTCCCAAAACCTGCTAATGTCGACGCTAACGGCTACATGGTTCAAATGAACTAATAGCGTATTGTACTTTCCAGTTTATTTAATGATAAATAGCTTGGTTATACAAGTAAATAGGTAAATTAAACAATTAAGGAATTAGTATAGTTTACGCACAGTGAGATATGTATTTATAATTCAGTCTTCGATAACGCTCCAAATCCATTTCAGTTATGTTCCAGTCATACACTCACAAGAGATGTTCGTCTGTCATGAACACCAATAGGCACGAGTTAACACCTTGCTTTCCGCAACAACTTCTATAGCGGCAACAAAGAAATCCTTGAAACCATTCGGTACTTTCGTACTTCATCGTACTTACTCCTCGATTAAACTTCGAACTGTTTCTATTTTCATTTGTTTTTTTAAGTTTCATTTGTATTTTTATTACAGTAGTGTAAAATAGTTAGAATGTCTAATATCTCCTTAAGTAAGTGTTTTGTAAAGAGAGTACTTACTCACAAGAAGGCTACACGACACTTAAACAAAATAGTTGTAGTAAGGTACGCAATAAATTTCGTAAGTAGGCTATACGGTACTTTGCAAATATACGCGGTACTTAGAAACGAGTACCCGGTCCATAAATACGTGATCTCTTTAGAAGTTAGTATATATAATTATATATTCCTTACTTAAACTGGCGTGACCCTGTATCACTACGTGCATAGTTTGAGAATTCGCATTTTACGAATTTTAAGAATTTTTAAAATTCACGAATTTTAACGAATTTTAAAACTGCAGTTTTAAAATTCGTAAAAATTCGTAAAATAATAAAATAATAGAATTTTTTGCCATGGCAACAAATTTTATTATTTGTTTACTTTTGAACTTTTGAAGCAAGTAAATGTCAATGTCATAGGCAATCAATCGGCCGTAAAAGGTAGCTGACTAGCAACACAATAGTACTGATATTCCGTTACTGTTCTACTTGATGTCTTGAACTTCGATTTCTATCATAGTTGGGTGTATGACTGTGTGTCAGTCAACAGAACGAAAAACCACCAGTGCCCCATGCAGCTCCAGTGTCACCAGTCAACCTCTAACACAGCTTTCAACCAAACATGGTTAAAAAGGGTTGGTAACGTTCACCGAGCTGTGTCTTCTACTTCATCGTCCTCTGATTCTGAGTCAGAAACAGCCCATTGCTCCCATTCGACTCTGGTTTCTGTATTTTCGCCATGCAAATGCTCCCGAATTCCGGCAGAACAACCAACAAATTCCTTGTCACAAAAACAACACTGTATTTTCGGATTACCATTTTCCTTCTCCTCCAAAATTACTACATACTTCCACTCCGGTCCATGTTCTTTCATCTTTAAAAAATTAAGACTTTAAGTGAATTAACTCGTTACGTAATAAACTTTTATATTGAATTTTACTGTTTTATACATTAAATTCTAAGCAGAAGCTTAACACAACAAATCATGACGTCATAACATTTGTTTGTACGCTGTTTTTGCATAATCCACTGTCAATGTAAAAAAAAGGCCCAACAATGGCCCAACGAATTTTTACGAATTTTTACGAATTTTAAAATAGACCATAAATTCGCGAATTTTTACGAATTTTAAAACCAAAAGTCACGAATTCTCGAACTATGACTACGTGTGTAGTACGCAGAGTACGAGGCCAGCCTGAAGTAAGTATGCGGTACTTTAAAAATACGATCATAATAAAGTATGTCATATTTAAAGTGTTGGACCCCTTTAAAAGTAAGTGCGTGGCACTTAAAGTACGTTACTCGTAAGTACTCAATTATGCAGTACTTCAAACAGTTGCCTGTCTCTAAAAGACATCCTTGTTGTGAAGCAACTGCTGTTTGTCTTTGGGGGATGGGGTGCCTTTCCCCAACGCTGTCTCCCTTTTGATCTCCAACGATCGGGGAACCTTCCGGCGGCACGACGAACCACTCGGGGCATCGGGGCCCGACAGCGGCGCGGCGGAAGGCATCGTGTAGACCCTGCGGCGGTAGTCCTGTACCCCCTGAAGGTCTTCTTCGACTTGGCCCTGTGTGGGGCTGACCCCAGGGAGCTGTGTCGATCCAGAGGGTGAATAGTAACAGGAGACGTCACCGGGGTCGCTCTCCCACAGCTGGACGTGCCGCGAGAGGCGCTGGTTGCACCGGAAGTGGTGCTCACGTGACCGGCGCAGCGACGGGTTCGAGTTGATGCGTGACATCGGCTTCCGGTAGATGTTCTGAACGGGTTTCGTCGGTGCCGCAGTGGACGACGGTACCGGTATGGCCGACCCGCCGTCCGGGGAGGACCAGGTTCGAGTCGGTCGCTGTAGCTGCACCAGCTGCTGAGGATGAACAGCTGGACCGTGGAGCGGTGGCTCACCAGCCGTGCGTGACGGATAAACCGGAAGTTGACCGGCATCACACCGCAACGGCTTACTTCCGTTAGCACTTGCGATCGGGCATTCTTCTTCCTCTTCTTGCTGTCGTCGACCACAAGTTGCATCCGACCCGGGAGGAATCAGAGGAGGAGGGGGAGGAGGCGACGGGGGATGAGGGAACGAGGGAGAGGGAGGGGAGAGGCAGTCGGAATGAAGAACAAGACCGAGGAAGGATCGCAACTTGATGCACAGCAGCGACATCTCGCGGCGTCTGCGACGATAGCGGAAGTAGATGTCTAAGCGATGACGTGTGCACTTAAGTCGTGCCCGCTGCCGGAAGTGATGTACTCTTGCGACACCTGACGCCTGAAAATGTCAATAAAGACAACGATGACGCTCAACGTCTTTGCCATTTGATACCTAGGTCAACAAACTATGGAATACGATAATGGAACGAATGATACAGGTACTCAGGCTATATCTATGCTATGCCAAACATGCTGCTCTCCTACACGTGCTATGCTAAATATGCTATGCTACATAAGCTATGTCACACATGTTATGCTACATATGTTACCTACATAAGCTCTGCTACATGTGCTATGCTACATGTGCTATTCCACACTTCCTATGCTGCATAAGCTATATGCTACACATGATATGCTACATGAGCTCTGCTGCATGTGCTATGCTACATATGCTATGCCAGAAATGCTATTCCACATAAGCTATGCTACATATGAATTGCTACATCAGGCTATGCTACATAATTATGCCATGCTGCAAAAGGTCTGCTATATGTGTTAAGCTACATATGCTATGCCAGAAATGCTAAGCAGCACAGGCTATGCTACATAAGCCATGCTACATGTGATATGCTACACAAAACTGCTACATACATACAGACAGACAGACAGTCAGACAGACAGACAAGCAAACAGACACACAAAAAGACACAGGGACAGACAGACAAACAGTAAGACGGACGAAGAGATAGACAAACAGACAGACAGAAACGGAGATAGATAGACAGACAGAGACAAAGACTGACAGAGAACCAGACAGATAAACATACAGACAGAAACTGACACAGATATAAATCATTTCGGTGGTGCACTGGATGCAATGAGATAAGATTATATATATGTATATATATACATATATATATATATATATATATATGAAATTGTAATTGTATATATATATAACCTTATATATAATCTGATATATAGAACCTGATTATATGTATAGATGTATATAGATATCTATGTTGCCGATAAGCCTTCTTAGCCAGGCGCAGCGGCCACCTAGCGGAGATAAATGCCCTCATGCCACCGATTGCGTCTGAGGTTTAGTGTTGGGCACACAAGGCCATCGACATCACATTATGACATTCCCCATCCACCATAGCCTACATATTGACCAAATACAGAGGCACAAGACTGTCAAGAGTATATACATATATATATATATATATACATGTACACAATACAGCTATGAAGTATATATATATATGTGTATATATATAATAAGACGAATTATATAGCGCCGAGGCGGAGTGAATTGTATAGAAAGGTCATGTATCCAAGCATTTATGTACAATGCATATATACTAAATACATAGATGTGAGCTTTGGTAATATAGATATACATATATATAACTAGGCCTATATGTAGCAATATATATACAGATATTTATATTGGCAATATGCAGAAGCTGAACTGGTTATATACATATAGGCCTATATATATATATATATAGTGTGTGTGTTGGGTCATTTATTCCAATTCTAAGACCATCCATCGTACGAGTCATTTACAGACTGCAGTCTACCCGTCTGACCCTTGGGTCTTGACCTGGACCCGATTCTGACCTTACCTTCCTATCGATTTGTTTGAATGAGCTGCATGGTTGCCGCGACTTTGCTAGGCAACATAATATAAATATAATTATATTCTTGATTATTTTAAACCGACAGACGCAGTAAGATTACATCGAAACATGAAAGTACAATCAATATCTAAATTAAACACACGGTTTGGCAGCCATGCAAGGCACCGCCCTAGAGGGGGGTTACGGGTGTCGAACCGCGTACCTTATGCTATCCTGGCCATGAGTGTTACCACTACTCTATCCCCCTCCCCATAGCAGAGCATCAGCTTAATCAAGAGCGCTTTGTTGAGTCAGAGGGGTTTCCAAAGGGTAGTCAAAAGAAGGTCCAGTTCCAGTTGCCAGGGAGTCCAGAGAGAGGTGGGAGAGGAATGGGAAGGCGGAGGATCAGATGAATCCTTGAAGAGACGAGCCTTTAGTTTAAAGTGGAAAGCCGAAGAGGTGGATAGAGGAGCCTGAGGCAGATGAAGGTGGGTGGGTGGCAATAATGATGGAGAAACGAGAATCCGCAGAATTTGGTCGGGAGATGTATGTATGCATGTATGTTTGTCTGTATGTATGTGTGTACGCATCCATGCCTGTGTGCATACATTAATATATATACAGATATTCGAATTAGTTTAAAGCGAATCAGACAATTCGTAGGCCACCTAGCGATCGGTAGGAGATGACGCTGACTCTTCGTTTTAATTCCGACCGGAAGTGTTTATTTCATCGTAACAGTGAATGTTCGCCCTCAGCAAGAGTGCACTAAATTCCGCACTATTGCACTAAATCACGCACTATTGCACAACTGCATGTACTCGCTGTTGCACTTTTCGCTTCAGTTCATAGCGTCGCGAAAGCCACGGGTCAAAAGATCCACGAAATCAGCCCAAAGTGCCAATCTCACTTTCTCTAGAACCCCTTTCGGGTCATTAATCCCCTCCCACGTGCCCAATGCCGTCAGTTCACACGGTAAGGACAGGGCAGCGCAATCAACGGCGTTGTGAAGGAGTCCCAAGGGAGGAATGACCCGCTCGTCATAGCGGAACTAAATGGCTACTATAATATTATGCGTACTTAAATACATACATACATATACTTACATGCATGCATATTATACATAAATACAAGTATACATGTACTCGTAAATACATGCATACATGTATACACGTGCATACATACAAGCATACATACATACATACATACATACATACATACATACATACATACATACATACATACATACATACATACATACATACATACATACATACATACATACATACATACATACATACATGCATGCATGCATACATACATACATACATACATACATACATGCATACATTGACATGCATGCATGCATGCATGCATACATACATACATACATACATACATACATGCATACATTGACATGCATAGATACACCACATTCACCACCACATCATAATTTATTCCGGATATTTCTATAGCGCCTCTCGAAGTCAACTACTACTACTCAGAGGCGCTCCCGACTACAGCATTGATACTGTGCCGGAATTTTCACGCCGAAGCGCCACGAGCAATTGCGAGTGAAGGACTTGCCCAAGGTCCGTACGCAGCGGCTAGAGTGGGATTCGAACCTGCAACCCTCCTGTCACAAGGCGCCGAACTTACCACTGAGCCACCACACCCCACATTATAAGTTCCTGACGCGAGTCAAATGACGCGAAGATGAATGAGAATAAATTATATCTCCAGTTCGTCGGTCATTTGTCAAGTCCAGTGTTCCCCTCAACGTCAGTCCAAGTCTTGTTATGCCGTCATTTATACTGTCAATCCAACATTGTCTTGGAAGACGTTACCTTCTCTTTGAATCTTTCTCGTATAGTGCATTGCGTGGGATTTGGTCCACTGTCATTCTCTCCACTTGGCCAAACCATCTGTCTTCGCTGAACGACTTTGTCTAGCAGAGTTGTTTGCATACATATTAATCATTGTCTCATGTCATTATATCCTATTTTCCATTGTCTTGAAATTCCAACAATTCTCCGTTGCCAATTCATTTCTGCTGTGAGAATTTGAGAATTCCTTATCTTATCTTGCTTTTGCACTGTCCAGCATTCTCATCTAACAGGAGAATGGGTTGTCATCATCTCATAGATTCTCTCCTTGTTTTCTTCGTTATTTCTCTGCAACTCCAAATCCTGTTAATTCCCCATATGCTTGCGAGATGCTACCAATTCTCCTTGGTATGTATATTTCACTGCTGCCATCTGCGTTTATTAGCCCTCCAAGATAGATGAACTGCCCTATTTGTTCAATAGCTTCTCCTTGTATGCTGATAGGTGATAGCTATTGGTGTCTCTTTGGTCTTTTCGATAACCATTGTTTTGATTTTCTCTGCATTGATCATTGGTCCGAATCTTCTACTGGTTTCATCAATCTGTTTCGTAATATCCTGCAGTCTCTGACTTCCGCTTCTAATGGGAGGAGGCCAATGTCGTCAGTTAATCGAAGTTCATTCACCAGTCCCCTATTTATTTTGAATGCTGCCTCGGTGTTGCTTAAGCAGAGTGTTGCTACTACATCTAATACTTAGAATGGTGATAAGATGCTTCCATGTCGTACTCCCATTTTCGTCTGAAGTATTTAGTTACCTTTATGGCATCTGGTAATTTTCCATTTATCTCTTATACAAGTTGAATAAGTGTGTCTTGTATTCCTGTATTTTTCATCGCTCTCCACACTCCATCATTCCACACCCACACACTTTCTTACATTTTCTAACGGTGGCAATTACATCTAGTAGCAATGGAGACCGTAGGTGGTGCCACGGACGCGATGTTTACACCCAACATGGCTGCCTTTAAAGTTCACCTTTCCAGCGTCTGACCAAAAGTCACGTTCTGAATGCTTCTGGAGACACTGCAAATAAATGCTCCGTTGCAATTACAGCTAATTAGAAATTGGCTGCAAGCAGTCGCTGAGGAAATTCTGGAAATAGACGTTCTATGGATGCATAGATCTAGAGCAGGGTGGGAATTGTCGGTGGGGTTCAACTCCCTAGTCTTTCTTAGGACCCCCACAGTTGTCTTCATTTCACACTCCAGAGGATCGTTTCCAACTCCCTCAGTTGTGCTAGACTGATTTAGCATTGATCGACTCTGAGTCTCTGACAAAGAGAAAAAATGTCCATGGTTTATCATGCGTGCATCTTTAGAATTTTCTCAACAAAGGAATTGATTTTGATTCGAGTCTGACTTGCGAAACTGCTAGCGTTGAAATCAGCTGCTTTCAAATTTCGCTGACATCAGTTTGCAAAGTATGGATATAAAATGTTCGATCGACTCAGTCTTTTTTCTACAATTCCCACGCTGATGATTCTAGAGAATCGGAGAATTGATTGCAATCAGGCAGCAACGCAACGCAACAGGTGTCGGGTATACGATCGTCATGAGTGACAAATCAGCTGCAAGTCCCGCGGTCTTCTATTAGAATTTGCAATTATTATTCCCATCATGAATTTTTAACAAGCCCAAGGTCCACAAAAATGCGAATTTGAGTCAGTCGTCAGGCTAATATCCAGATGTTATCCTGTAGAAAGAAATGAGTCGAGCAGAATATTTCATCCACGTATTGCATTGTATTGTATTGTATTGTATTGTATCTGAACATTTATATAGCGCCTGTCACAGTGTTCGCTAATCAGAGTGTCCTTTAGCATAAGAAAGAATATTACTAACAAACTTTAAAAAGGAAAACATAAAAATGTATAAACAGAAATACACTCATAGCCTGTATATGTGACAAAATCATTTCACAGTTTCCGTCCATTTCTTTTTCTCTCTGCAGATATAATAGACCCGATTGTCTCCTTTTGCTTACAAATACAAGCAGAAGATCAACATCTCTGGAAGAACGGGCAGTGTGTACCAATATGTCCATTTTGCCAATATGACCGTTGTACCGTCATCCTCGTTCTGTCAACATGCCCATTATGTCAATATGCAAGGTACTGCCAATATGCCCATTATGTCAATATGCCCAATGCCCATACTGCCAATATGACCTCTGTACTATCTTGTCTATTTTGTCATTATACCGCCAATATGTCCGTTTGGAGAAAATGTATATGTCTCCAATATGCTCGTTCTAAATCCACTAAAACAAACGTTAATTTTCTCCATTGCCACGACTGACAGGTGTAGAAAGCGTGAGGCCTTGACATAATATATAAGATGGACTGACACTGACAGATGATTATGGTATGCGATGCTGACGATATTAGATGTCAGAATAGCGATCAAAATCACACACAATCCATAGAGTTGCAGACGATTCGTGAACCAAGTCCGGACTCAAATGCGGAGAAACTGAAGGCACGGAGATATTCGATCAAACGCCACAAGGCAACCATTGTTTTGTATGCCTCCTCTGAACATCAACTATCTATCTATCTATCTATCTATCTATCTATCTATCTATCTATCTATCTATCTATCTATCTATCTATCTATCTATCTATCTATCTATCTATCTATCTATCTATCTATCTATCTATCTATCTATCTATCTATCTAGCTATCTATCTCTGGGTTCTGATTAAATTATTAAGATATATCTCTGTCTTTCTCTGTCTCTCTCTGTTTTTCTCACTGTCTTTCTCTGTCTGTCTGTGTCTGTGTCTGTCTGTTTGTTTGTCTGTCAGTCTGTATGTCTGTCTCTGTCTGTCTCTGTCTGTCTCTGTGTCTGTCTCTGTGTCTGTCTCTGTCTGTCTCTCTGTCTCTATCTCTGTCTCTGTCTGTCTGTCTGTCTGTCTCTCTGTCTGTCTCTCCCTCCCTCCCTCCCTCCCTCCCTCCCTCCCTCCCTCCCTCCCTCCCTCCCTCCCTCCGTCCCTTCCTCCCTCCCTCCCTCTCGGTAACGACGGTAACTGTTTCGAGGAACATTTTCATATAAATTACAATATCACTGAGTCGTTTGCACTGTTTGCGCAACGACAGAAAATGATCTTTTGTGGACAACCATGATTGCAACATTGAAATGTTTGTGACTTGTGGGCAAATGTTGATTCAAGGCTTTTAGTTTTCAGCTAGCTAAACTGCCTATATTTTTCCTCTTTTTAGTTCTCTTTTTGCTCTTTTGTGTTTCATCAGTTTTTGTGTCGCCTAACTGTGGCGAAATAAAATAAGAAACGATGATGTAAGACAATCATTTGGTATCCAAACAACTCTGATAGGCAAAGTCGTTCAACGAAGACTCCGATGGTTTGGACATGTAGAGAGAATGCCAGTTGACCGAATCCCACACAGTGCACTAAGTAGCCTACATGCAAAATTCGAATGAAAAAGACACAAAGGCAGACCAAGACTACGCTGCATAGACAATATAAATAACATCAATTGGAATAACACTAAGGGGAGCAATGGACTTGACAAATGACCGAGGACAATGGAGATCATTTATTCGTGCCCATCGCCGCCAAATGGCTGGCGTCAGGAACTGATGATGATATATATACATATACATATACGTATATATATATATATACATATATATATATATATATATATTCACATACCTACATTATATTGTTTATTTATTACACTCAGATCTTACTGTTGATACATATATATCTGTGTGCTTGGATATGTATGTATGTATATATGTATATATATATGTATATATATATATCTGTGTGTGCGTGGGTATGCAGGTAGAATGGTGCATATGCATATACACACATATACTATAAAGCTATTATATATGTATAAGTATAGACATATTGATGCGAGCATATATTTATAAAAAAGTTAATTTTATTACGTCGGCCCACATATATATCTATCTATATAAGTTTCCATACGTTCTTGTGTAAAGATAACAAATAATGTGCATGAAGGCGGAAAGTGGAGACTTGTGTGCGTGCGTGGAGACCATCAGAGAGAGGGAAGGGGTATGGGAGAGTGAGATTTATTGGTGGGGAGAGTGGAGAGAGGAAGAGAAGCCGTGCGTTGGAAAGAGGCACTTAGGGCTCGGCCCCCGGCACGGCGGGCGCTTCTTGCCCTTAGGAACTCGTAAGGCCTCTCCTTGATGGGTAGCGTTCATGGTCACCATCGGATGGGTATATTTGTACAGCAGTGACCAGGTACACATGCAGCGGAGACAGACCCTGGATGGTCGATGTTGAGAGAGACATACAGACAACAAACAGACAGAGAGGAGAAAATATAGAGACAGAGAGACAGAGACAGAGACAGAGACAGAGACAGAGACAGACAGACAGACAGACAGACAGACAGAGAAGAAATCTAAGTGACATGATAAGAGAGAGAAAGTCCTTTCTGTCTCTCTCTCTCTGTCTTTCTCTGTGACTCTGTCTCTGTCTGTCTGTCTGTCTGTCTCTCTTGAGAGAGATGAGAGAGAGAGAGAGAGAGAGAGAGAGAGAGAGAGAGAGAGAGAGAGAGAGACGAGAGAGAGAGAGACAGAGAGAGGAGAGAGAGAGAGAGAGAGAGAGAGAGTCCTTTCTGTCTCTGTCTCTGTCTCTGTCTCTGTCCTCTGTCTCTGTCTCTGTCTCTGTCTCTGTCTCTGTCTCTCTCTCATGTCTCTCTCTCTCTCTCTCTCTCTCATCTCTCCTCTCTCTCCTCTCTCTCTCTCCTCTCTCTCTCTCTCTCTCTCTCTCTCTCCTCTCTGTGTCTCTGTCTCTCTCTCTCTCTTGCTCGCTACGGCATGTCTTTCTATCTGTCTGTTCTTCTGTCTTTCCCATGCTCTTTCTCGCTTGTTGTCTGTTCTGATCCATCTAGATGTACTCTTCCTTCCCTCTGTCGTTTTCTCAGTCTGTCTCTGCCTCTGTCTGTCTGTTTGTCTGTCTGTCTTTTCGCCCGCTGCTCTGCATCTTTATGTCTTTATTTCAGTCCGTCATACATCTATTCCTCCTGTATAACCTTCTGTCTCTTTGTTCTCTGTCTCTGTCTCTGTCTCTCTCTCTCTCTCTGTTTTTACTCCATTCTATCTATTTTTTCCACTGACATCTACCACTTCGGCTGTTACTTCATCTGCCTCTTTCTTCGTCTGCCTGTCTGTCTCTCAAACTTTCTCTGTATGTCTGTTTCTCTGTCTCTCTCTCTCTGGTTCTGTTTCCCTGTCAATCTATTCTTCCATCTGTCTCTGTCCGATGTTCGGCCATTAGATAATGGAGCTAAATAAATGCATGCAGAAGAAATCTGCTTTTACTGTTTCTGTCCGTCTCCGTCTCTGTCTGTGTTTCTCTCTCCGCCTCTATCACTGCGTCGCTCTCCTTTTCTGTCTCTGTCTCTCTGTCTCTCTGTTCGCATATCCTACACCGTCTCAACCTATTCTTTCATCTGTGTCGGATGCTTTACCGTTGGTTTATGGCGGCTAATAAATCTGAGTTTCTCTCCAGTATCTCTCCATTTTCTTCTCAGTCCGTATAGTGAAGTCAATGGTCTTTTTGTGTGTCTTTTTGTGTGTGTCTCTTTGTCTCTCTCTCTCTCTCTCTCTCTCTCTCTCTCTCTCTCTCTCTCTCTCTCTCTCTCTCTCTCTCTCTCTCTCTCTTTGTCTCTGTCTCTCTGTCTCTCTCTGTCTCTCTCTGTCTCTCTCTGTCTCTCTCTGTCTGTCTCTCTGTCTGTCTGTCTCTGTCTCTGTCTGTCTGTCTGTCTTTATCTCTTTGTCTCCTTCTAATCTGGTATAAATCCGCAGTGGGACCAGTGCAGTGCATTGACCTCCCATCGTTTAAGTCATCACTCAATGATTGATGCTGTTCTCTGCTTCAGCAACCGTTCGTCCAATTTCAGTTCATTACCAGACAAAAGCTACCGTTAAAGTAAAGAACTAAAAGAACACAATAGAGACGCTCAACAATAACAGGTGAATTCTATATCGCCGTAATTATAACGCATGACCGAATCTAATATGAGTTGATCCAGTGGCGTCATCATAGGGTTGGTGTCACCCAGTGCGGTATAAGTCATGAAGTCAAACTCCATGGACCTCCTCCCTTACCAGACCATACAGTATCTTAATTAAATTTTTTTTACTAATGTTACTCGTAAATCATAATTCCTGTAAGGCTGTATATATCACTGAATATAATGGTAATAGTATTGACGTAAACAACTAGCAGAATTAAAATTACAATTGCAAATTTTATTTATTTTTTGTTTTAATCATTTACCATCAGATCAGCAGTATGTCATTTTGGTGTCACCCCCTCTAAAGGTGTCACCCAGTGCGCCCCTCTTCCCCTAGTGACGCCACTGAATCGATCTTCTGCAATCTAAAGACTTCTATTGCGCCGTGATTATCATAATAAAAAGTGCCAGTGGCATCAACCAATGGACGCTTCGAGCGAAATCGTAGTAAAAACTTCGCAACCCGTTTGAGAAGATCAGTCGAAATAACCCATAGGACGGAGAAAGCAAACGTTTAAGACCCACTGGGGCCCCTATCATTTGCCCTCCCCATTGCGACGCGGCTGACCTAAAGGGGTAGAAAAGAAAGGTGTTGAGTCCGTACGCTGGATTTGGGGTGAAACCTTATAGCCACCAAGGGTTTTCCACGCACTTCCAACCACTGGCTAGGCCTAATCTTGATTGCGATTTATGTGCCGAATAGATTAGTAATCTTAGTTTACCGTAAATTGCGGTAAAATGGTAATTATTTGCAAATTTGTATAGCACTGTTTTAGGAGAAACAGACAGTGGCGCTCCGAACCTGAAAAAGAAAACCACGATTGAACAGACTGTCAATGGTAATTGAAAGTTTATATAGCGCCACTTCAGAGACGCATCAGAGGCGTCCAGTTTTCAAGCGCTTAGGAAAATGAGGCAAAAAAGACTAAGGAGCTGAAGTCGTAGATTTCAAGGTAGTTTACTCCAGAATAAAGGCGCTATATGAATACAGAAAGATGACCTGACAACAGGAAAACTTCTATTTTGGATCGCAGAAGTTCGGATTGTAATGTAACCAATAAATGTAATTATATATGAGCTCAGTTTTTTGTCCTGCAACTTATCTACGAAATATTGTCAGAGTTGGATGGGCCCCTTGATGCTGCGGGTCAGTGCGGGATACCTAGGCTACTCCTAATGTGTCGTCTGGGCGTCTGGTCTATTCTATATACACTCTGTTACAAACCTCTCTGCTCAACTTACTTTTCTCTAACCCAGGGGTGGGCAACATACGGCCCGCGGGCCGGATCCGGCCCCTGGGGACCTGTGGACCGGCCCTTGGCATGCCTTTAATATTAGCATTGTACCTGGCACTTGGGAACCTTTTATCCGCCCTACATGAATTGTCTGGATTTCTGTGCATAGGCCGACATTAAAACATGTTTTTTATTTATTCGGCCTCTGGTCTATTCAACTATAGTTTACTACTCGATCCTCAATATAATGACTCTCTGCATGAAAAACCCACAGAATGGGTAGGTTCGCAACTTTAGAAGCCATCTTCACTTAGATGTCATGCCCTGAAAATGTTTCCAAGCACCTATATGAAACTAACAAAATGTAAAAACAGATGCAGACTAACAGTTGACAATCTCTACAATGAATTGTCACTTCGAACATTAAAGCAAACATTCTAGATTTGTGTCACGAGAAGAAGTGTCAGATCTCAAATTAATCATTAAATAGAGCACACCAAGCAAACTGATACAATTGTATAGACCGACAGTTTTATGTATTTTCAAAAGTGAAGAAACTTACAGATATTTAGTTCTTTATTGTGCTGTAGGACTGTATAGGCATTAGGATACTTGTGTTTTCATAAAAATTATCTTCATTTACTTTAAACTTAAATTTAACCGTAACAATTATTCCGCAATATGTAGTTGTATGAATAAAATTAATATATTTTATCATTTTCTGGGGCAAATGAATCTGCAAAAATTAACCCGCGATTGGCATACGGCCCCTGAGCTGCCCTTAATATCTTAAAGCGGCCCTCCGTTAAAAGAAGTTGCCCATGCCTGCTCTAACCATGTTAAGACGTACCTGTTCAGGTCCCCTTAGACAGCCATGTCCATACCGCTTTTAAGGGGTTCACAAAGTAGGCTCCCTGAAGTCAAGATACATATATACAAACATATATATTTACATACTTGCATACATACATACATACATACATACATACATACATACATACATACATACATACATACATACATACATACATACATACATACATACATACATACAGTGTACATACATACATACATACATACATACATACATACATACATACATACATACATACATACATACATACATACATACATACATACATACATACATACATACATACATACATACATACATACATACATACATACATACATACATACATACATACATGGCCTACATACGAAATATATACCTACTATATGAAACAATACGCTGTAACAGGCCTAAGATTAAAGAACAATAAAACACTACTATAGACCATACGGAACAACACAATAAAATATCGAATATCTAGCTTAATATTTACAACCGCTATATTACAGTGCGCGAATACACTATCTCAATATCTCAACACACACTCACACCATGAATTACGCAAACAGCTGCTAATATATACATGCACACACACATATATATATATATATATATATATATATATATATATATATATATATATATATATATATATATATATATATATATATATATATATATATATATATATATATATATATATATATATATATATGTACATACACATAACATGTAAATATATATATATATTCTCCCAAATGATGTATCGTTGGCTAAAATTCATTATATATATATATATATACATATATATATAGAGAGAGTCTATATATATATAAAGTCTATATATGTGTATATATTTAGAGTCTATATATATAGTGTCTATATATTGAGTCTATATAGACTATATTATGTACATAATATTATGTTTATATATATTGAGTTACTTTATACATGTATGATGACAAAGCTTGCATAAATAATTTATATCATATATACATATACGTATATTATATATAAAGTATTATCCCTGTAACCTTTTTCCGTGTCTGTCTGAGTCCGTCTGTGTTTTTGGTCTGTTTGTTTGTCTGTCTGTGTGTCTATGCTTGTTTGTATGTGTGTCTGTATTTGCTTAGCGTTTTTACAATCGCAGCGGAAGCAGCCGTTTCATCGCTTTCATTTCTGTCCACTGAAGTCTCTGTCTGTCTGTCTGTCCGTCTCTCTGTCTGTCTGTCTGTCTCGCTCTCTCTTTCTCTGCCCCTAAATGCATGTTCCTCTATCTCTGTCTCTCTTTCTCTATTAGTATTTTTCTGTTGATTTCGTCGCTTTCTATCTATCTCTAGGTATTCCTGTTAATTGCTTTGTGTGTGGTTTTTGTGTTCATGTGTGTGTTTTTTGTCTGTATATCTATCTGTCCGTGTGTTTATCTGTCTGTGTGCTTGTCTGTCTGTCTGTCTGTCTGTGGGTTTGTCTGTCTGTTTGTGTGTTTGTCTGTTTGTATGTTTGTCTGTCTGTCTGTCTGTGTGTGTTTGTCTGTCTGTTTACGTGTCTGTCTGCATGCAGTATGTGTGCATTCTTTCTTCTGTTTGTCTCTGCGTGTGTCTGCCTGTCTATCCGTGTATGTTTCTCTATCTGTCAGTGTGCCTATCTGTCTGTCTGTCTGTCTGTCTGTCTGTATGCGTGTCTGTCTGTGTGCTTCTGTGTTTGTTTCATTCCATGATTGGTGCCTCGTCTTTTATTCCACCCGTAAGACTGGTTTTATTTCGTCAAAGAGTTTGTTGAACAGCAATCTGCCGCCGACGCTAGCAATGTAAAGAGCTCTCGCACCTTAACAAATGTACCGACGCAGGCAGCAGCTGTCTTTGAGAGCTTCTTGAGAGGAGCTACATAAATGGTCGACAACACACAGGCATAGGCACACGTATAAAAACTCTGCTACAGACGAAAGTGAAATTAAAGGCAACAACACGGTTGTTTACATGGACGCCACTTTGTGAGAGAGCTACTTAGAAGCATGGCGGCGAAGGTAATTTAGTTATTTGCACGGTGGGAGGTTAACACGGCTCCCTAGCTTCTCAGAAGAGTTAGGGTAAAGGTAACACTTCATACAGACGGTTCTTAGAAGCATGAAGGTAACTGTAGATGTAATCGCAGACTTTTACAGCACCTCTTCAAAAGAGATTCATCATGGATTCTACAGACCTAACGATGGAAAACTTGGATCAAATAAAATGGTTTTGAAGCGCTTGTGGAATAGAGGTAAAGAAAGACAAAGGAGCTCATGTCGTAAGATGATAGGTAACCTATTCCAGAAAGTTTCGACCGATCACAGCAAAGCTTCTGTGCTGTGCTGCGGATGTTCTGGTTGCGGGAACATCCAGGTCACCATGTGCAGCAGAGCGAAGAAATCTGCGGCCAGAAATGGATGCGACTGAGACCCACAACTTCTTAAGATGGAGCACAGCCCACAAGGCAATTACATGTAAACATAAGCATTATGATGTTATACTCAATGCGTTTGAGCATCGGCAGCCAGTGCAATTCCTCCCACATGAAGCTGGATATGTACCCAAGCACGACGGGAACGGTAACACACGTGATTGCCTGCATGCCACTTGTTGTAATATACGAGCTGCTCATAAGGGTGATTGTAAAGGTAGCACACGTGTTTACATGCACGCCACTTTTATAGTAGCTTCTAAGAATCGAGGTCCTGAAGCTGAAGGGTTTCCTGATGAAATGCAAACAAAGACGATGACAATCGACCAACTGGACAGATTTTCATGTTGCGCAATTTAACGAAGCACTTACGAAGCGCAGTTTCATTTCTCAGCCACACGCAATGATACAAGCAGACAGGAAACGACAGATCCACTCGGACTAATCAACCAAAAGGTTAAATGTTTAGCCAGAATTATTTGCCTTGTCGTAACTTATTATGACGGCGGTTAAAGTTGAAGCAAGGAATCGAGAGATGCCTGGTCGAGTGTGACAACAGCTCTATGGCAAGCATTGATTAGATTAGCTTAGATTGGATGAGATTGGATTAGGTCAGATAGATTAGATAAGACTAGATTATATTAAACTGAAAAGGCTTCAAAGAATCTCTTCCTTTGATGGTGCACCTTTCCAAACATCTGGATCCGCCTAACTCTAGTATTGTAATCAGATAAAACTGCATAGCGCTGCTTTAAAAAATAATAAGTGGCGCCCTCTACATTAGTCTAACTGATGCCAAAGATCATTATGAGTTTGATTTCGATTGGCATTGTTGGAAAGATGACCGTGGTTTCGAACCGCAAACGCTGAAGAGAAAATCCGACGTTCACGCAATCGGCCAGCACCCTTGTAAACATATTATAGGCTGCAGAGGAACAGAGGTTAATCCCCGGTAACAGTTCATTCGCTAAGATACCAGTGTGATTCTCGTTAACGATAACGGCAACGAAAATGTTCGTTAACGAAAATAAAATGATTTCGTTAACGATAACTATAACTGTAACTAAAAAATAATACTAACTATAACTGTAACTAAAATGAAAACCATTAACTATAACTGTAACTAAAATGAAATATGTAAGGAGAATCACACTGTAAGATACTCAGAAATGTCAACTGCACTCTTCGTGAAACCGCCAAACTGCTGTTAAGCTGGTAAGTAAATTTTCAGGTATTAGAATGAAATCGTGTGTGGTTGACTTGAGCTAATCTCTGAAAAATCCATGCTACACACTGCACTCTACAGCCATGTCAACTGCACATTCGACAAATCGCACTTAGCGCCAGAAAACACACCATTCTAGATCCTGCATCATCACATTCATCAGTCTGTAATTTTCCGGAGGCTGGTTTTCATGTCGGTTGCAACAAAACCAGCCAACGATTTATACAGTAAGTCGATGCGGTCTCCGAGGTTTCTGATTTAGTCGTCTGTTTTCGAACCTCGATCTAGAGCCCTGCGCCGGCCGCGCCGCGCCGCCGCCGCCGACATTTTGTGGGCGCCGCCGCCGCCGATTTTTGTTTGTCGGCGCGCCGCCGCCGCCGCCGCCGACAATCTGTCGGCGCGCCGCCGATGCCAGTTTGATATGCTTAATTGTTATTGTTGCATTTTTCATGTTTTGCATGACATTGCAAAGATAATCAAACTATTCTCAGAAATGGCACTTTGATTGGTAGGAACTCGTGTGTTAATGAAGAAGATAAAGAGTGAACATAACTGATTACAATGTTTGTGGTCTTTATCTTGATACCAAGAATGCATTGTCTTCCTGACTAAATTCGTTTTCCTTATACTTTTATGATCTTCTCTTTGTACTATGATACACACAGTCATAGTTCGAGAATTCGTGACTTTTGGTTTTAAAATTCGTAAAAATTCGCGAATTTTTGGTCTATTTTAAAATTCGTAAAAATTCGTTGGGCCATTGTTGGGCCTTTTTTACATTGGCAGTGGATTTTGCAAAAACAGCGTAAGCAACAACAACAAATGTGATAACGTCTATGATTTGTTGTGTTAAGCTTCTGCTTAGAATTTAATGTAAAAAAACAGTAAAATTCAATATAAAAGTTTATTACGTAACAAGTTAATTCAGTTAAAATCTAATTTTTTAAAGATGAAAGAACATGAACCGGAGTGTGGAAGTATGTAGTAATTTTGGAGGGAGAAGGAAAGGATAATCCAAAAATACAGTGTTTTTTTGTAACAAGGAATTTGTTGTTTGTTCTGCCAGAATTCGGGAGCATTTGCATGGGGAAAATAGACCTACATAAACCAGAGTCGAGTGGGAGCAGTGGGCTGTTCCTGACTCAGAATAAGAGGACGATAAAGTAGAAGACGCATCTCGGTGAACGTTGCCAACCCTTTTTATCCATGTTTGGTTGCAAGCTGTGTTAGAAGTTGACTGGTGACACTGGAGCTACATGGGGCACTGGTGGTTTTTCGTTCTGCTGACTGACACGCAGTCACACACCCCAACTATGATAGAAATCGAAGTTCAAGACTCCAAGTAGAACAGTAACTGAATATCAGTACTATTGTGTTGCTAGTCAGCTATCTTTTACGGCTGATTGATTGCCTATGACATGACATATACTTGCCCCCTGGAAAAAACTTGCTCCCTTAGAACAATTTTGCCCCTCCCGAAAAATTCCTGCGGATGTCCATGGTGACTCATGTTTCTGACTAGGGCACGCCGCGCCGCGCCGCGCCGCGCCGACGCCGACATTTTATGGGCGCCGCCGCCGCCGATTTTTCTTCGTCGGCGCGCCGCCGCCGCCGACCAAAAATGACCGGCGCGCCGCCGCCGACCACTATGACGTCGGCGCAGGGCTCTACCCTCGATCACGTCACGACCTGTTTCACTTGGAATCGGTCGTGACAACGACCCCTCACGACAAACCATTCGCCTCTGTTACAACCCCCGACGCCTTTCCATTCTTCTCATCGAACACTCTTTCTCTTCCTACCATTAACTCTCGCTGTATTTGTATGTGTCTCTCTCCCCCCTCTCTCCCATCAGTCAGTGTCAGTCAGTCAGTCAGTCAGTCAGTCAGTCAGTCAGTCAGTCAGTCAGTCAGTCAGTCAGTCAGTCAGTCAGTCAGTCAGTCAGTCAGTCAGTCAGTCAGTCAGTCAGT
>OY744605.1:79409980-79412480 GCA_963556255.1 Allolobophora icterica | reverse complement strand
GCATGGGTAGCCAAAGGAGGACGCAGAAAGCTGGAAAGGAGGACAAAGGAGGACACATTAATATTGAGTGTTTCGCACCGGAGTGAGAGGGTCTCCTAAGTAACCAAGAAACGAGGTCACATTGAAAATTACTAATAAAAACAAACCACACACCCCGCTCTGCTACCGGAAAGAAATTAGCATTTTCTCCATAGATACATTGTAACATTACTCAGATCATGGACTAGAAAGTCTGGAAAATAGAGCTACAATAAACAATAAATGAGTAAGTAGATTAGTTAAAGGAACTTAGGGACAACATGCATGCACGTGTGAAATTGTTACAAACGGCTACAAAATAATAGCGAATAGCCCAATACACAAACAGAAAAAGCCTGACATTTTCCAGGTTTTTAGCTTTGCCTGCCGGACAGAGGACAATGAGGCCAAAAAGGAGGACATGTTCTCCTTTTGCCGGACGTCTGGCAATCCTGCTCTTTCGTGTCAAAAGTCTCCGAACGGGTTGTCCTCTCTCGTCTCAGCAGCTATTTTACCTGAACCAAATAATCCCAAGAAACCATGAGCGTCCGCAGGGATTTTCGGGGGGGGGAACATTTTTGTAGGGAAGGGGAAAACATTTTGTAGTGGGGAGCAAAATGGCGGATTTGCATAGAATATATTCATGAACACAGAACATGTGACAACTTTAACAATAAAAAATGGTCAAGGACTTACATAAATAATTAAGTGTTTTTTGCATTGAAAATCGTGTTGGGACTGTTGTAATAATCGTAATAATCAATTTTTGTAAAATTTTGCAAAATCCGGGAGTGGGCAAATGTTCCGTTCCCACCCCCTCCGGACGCCCATACATCAAACACCACTCCTCTGAAACAGCCCCCACCTCGCTATACAGCAAACATGTCGTTGGCGATAGGTCGTCAACAAGTTTCTTGTTTGTGTCGTTTGGACAACTCTGCCGCCTTCGATACAACAGTCAACAAACCTTGTTATCTTTACTAAACGCCTTTCCTCTGTATTTGGAATCTCTGGTACTGCCATATCGGATCAAGTCATATCCTTCCACACGTTCATTCGCTGCTAACATAGACTCTTCTCAAATAAAAAACCCTGCAAAACAATACATCATACATCAACGTCACCTCCCTCTGTCGTCCGCGCAGTCACAAAAACTCCAAAACACCACCACATAACCCCTGTTCCCAAATCACTTCATTGACTAAAAGTCCCTCAGCGCATCCATTACAAAATTACATCTCTTACATACAACATCCTTCAAACTCTTCAACTCTGTTACATTCGCAAGCTATTCAGCCGCCCAAGTCTATTCGCTCATCGTCATATCTTTCTCTATATCGGCCTCCAGTCTCCTCCTCTTTGAAATTTCACAACCGCTTCTTAGTCAATGCACAGGTTTTATAGAATGATCTCCCAACAGATCTCCGCCAGTTTGCTCATCCTCCTATCTCGCCTGTTAGTTTCACCTCTACTCCGCTTGCACTGTCCTCCGCTGCTTTCCACTTACCACTGAAAACCAAACTCTTAAAGCTATCTTATCCTGATTCCATTCCTGCGCCAGCCAACGACCATCATCATCAACGATTTCCACCGTAGCATCATGCTGTCTCCTCGGCTTGACCTTCCCCGACTCTGACCTGGCACCGGAACAGACAAGGCAGCCTGGTTATTGCGGACTTTATTTGCTATAGTACCGGTGAATAAGGTGCTCTCCCTTGCGAGGCTTTTCTATTGCGCCTAGAAATTTCGGGGATTTACATCACATTCATGGGCGGCGATCCCGGGGGTCGATGGGGACAAGACCCCCAACTTTAACGTCATACATCGGACCCCCAAATTTTGAAGAAACACCAAAAGGGTTATGAAACGTGAAACATTTTTGTGACCTCTTTTTTGACCAGATCAGTTCAAAACTCTTTTTTGACCAGATCAGTTCAAAAATGCCCACCCCCCCCACTTGTCAAACAAGACCGCCGCCACTGATTACATTATATGACAAATCACCAGAAAACGACAGTGACAGTTTACCGAGTCGTAAGTAGTTAGTTTCATTGGCTCTCGTGATACCTACGTTGACTAACATGATGCATTGACCTACAGTAGGCCTCAGAGGCGCCCGCAGCGTGATGCACTGGACGCACGTGCGTCCACTCACCACATCAAATCCGCACAAGGAATAGGCTTCGCATCGATATTTTTTAAAGCAATTGAATCATCTACATAACATGCAAAACAGAACATTCTTAAATTATTTTTAATCAAGAGCGGAAATAAATGCTCACAGAACACAGCATTTTGTTAAACGGCAATACGGCAATACGGCATGTTAAAGCATTTAGATGCTATCTAAATTGAAAATTTTGTTTTTTTTGCGTAGAGTTTTTTTAAGCCTGCGGGCGCTCCTGGTAGGCCTGCATGATACGTGCATAAGCCTAAGTTCGTGGCAATTCACGGAATATATTATTCACGGCTATCGTAATTG
>OY744605.1:79372900-79404780 GCA_963556255.1 Allolobophora icterica | reverse complement strand
ACGGAAGCTCCAATCTCAGCGTTTTTCACGTCAACGTATCGTTTATTTGTCACATGCAACGGTTCTGTTGGTACTCTATCACTCTTTGTCATGTTGTCGGCGATCAGCTTCGATACTTGTGCCATACTCGTCGCGTCGCTTTCGGACGTTGCTGCGCCCGTAGGGAGCCCAGTAACTCTTTTACCGCCCATGATTAAATCACCAGTCATTGCATCACCAGCTTTAAGCACGCATGCGCTCCTAACGATAACATCTTGCTCGTTGGCGTACGTCTTAGCAGCTTCAGCTTTCTGGTCCGCATAGAGTCTAACTGAAGCTCCAATCTCAGCGTTTTTCGCGTCCACATACCGTTTGTTAGTCAAGTACTTTGGTCCAGCCGGCGCCGTATCATTATTCATAGTGGCATCAGTGATCAGCTGCGTCACCTGTTTCAAACTCGCGGCGTCGCTATCGGATCCTGGAATTTCTGTTGGCAGCCCAGTCACTCTTTTGCCACCCATGGTCAAATCACCAGTCATAGAATCGCCGCTTTTGAGCACATGCCCGCCTCTTACGATAGCATGCTTCTCGTCCACATATCTTCTAGCGGTGGTGACCTTCTCATCCACGTACTGTCTGTAAGAAGCGTCGCGGGAATCTACATACCGCTTATTCACCACATGCAACGACTCCGTTGGTACTCTATCGAGTTTTACTAGAGCGCCAGCGACCGCTGTTGACACTTGTTTCCAACTCGCTGCGTCGCTATCGGATCCTGAAATTTCTGTTGGGAGCCCAGTAACTCGGTGGCCGCCCATAACTAAACTTCCAGTCATTACGCCGCCGGATTTGAGCACGCACGCATTCCTGACGATAACATCTTGCTCGTTAACATAACTTTTAACAATAAGGTCCTTGTCATCTGCATACTGCCTAACGGAATCTCTCAGCCCCGCATTCTTCTCGTCCGTGTACTGCCTGGCATCGATAAGTTTTTGGTCTGCATGATTTTCGGCTGCGGTCGCCTTCTGGTCCGCGTATCGTACCACTTGTGCCCAGCTCGCAGCGTCGCTTTCAGACGCACCAGCGTCTGTGGGCAGCCCAGTAACTTTGTGGCCACCCATTTTTAGAACACCAGACATCGTTCCACCGGTGATTTGTAAGTTGTCCTGATCTATGATGTCTGCATAAGCCTTTGTCGCGGCGTCTGTTTCCATCGTGGGCGTTCCCACGTTTGTCAGTCGAAAACCTCCAGCCGACAGAATTCCCATCATGGTATCACCCGCTTTGTGGACGAGCCCAGCGGCGCTTATCTGCCCCCCTCCCACCCCACCTCCACCGTCTCTTCCAAATTTATCAACCGGCATTTTTTATATACAAAAAGGTGACGGAAGTCTAACATAAGTCAAGCACGATATCTTCAAAATTCTTTCCAGCAGCGAGCTCTATTAGCACGGCTAGGCAGAGATGACCACATACCACATCATCTGGCCCCTGTAGCTGAAATGTTTGTGTTCTTATAGGATTTTTTAAATATCTAGAAATTTCGAGAGGCGGATCCAGCCCATAACTGTCAAAATAGACGGCTTTTGGTCCATCTATCCAATAGGCGACCCAGTGAGTACCATCACCAGAACCGGAATCCAGATTAACAACTCCACACTCCTTCTCACGAGCCACGGCGGGCAGACCATCTCGCATGAAAACACCGCGGAAATGCGGCAGCGCTCTGGCAACTTTCTCTATGTCAAAGTTGCTCAGCGGTTTTAGTTTTTTTGTCCGATGTACAGGCCGGATCCTTTACACATTGAACAGCAACCACCATAAGTCTGGCGCCCGAGATATAAACCGGTCCCGCGGACCTGAGCTTCGAGTTCGCGATTGTGACGCGCGGCCTCTGCTAAAGCCGCGTCGTCGATCCGTTTTTTCTCGGCTTGGGCCGCATCGCTGGCCTGTTTCTTGCGCAGAGCCTCTGCATCGCTGGCCTGTTTGTTGTGCACGGCCTTTGCCACCTCGGCGGCCCCTCCAGCCGCGGCACCCACCGCGGTTAACCCGCCAAAAATCAGCGGGAGGAGAGCCAGTAGTGGAAGAAATCCGCCCGATTTTGTCATCTTTTTCAATTGTGTTTTGGTGAATCTCAGCTCCATGCCAACGCCTTCCGAAATCTTCCTCACGATTCGGGCGGCTTGAACTTTCGTAAGCGCGAGCTTATCTTCTCCACGAAGCTGGCCATGAGCGAGTCGGATCGTGGCACCAGTGCCGGCGCGCGCAGCTCTAGCTAATGTTTGCTTTTGCCCTTCGGTCAGTGAAAGGCCGAACGCAACGTATTCAGTTTTCATTTTTGGAAAAAATATATCTAAAAGAGGGCCTTGTATCTAAATGTGAAAAACCGATTTCTAGTAGACGACGTTGAATTTGCTGCCATCCGATTCAAAATTCAGGAGTCGGTCGCTGATCAGGACGGCATATGCTGTCGTATTATTTGGTACCCCTTCGTTAAAGTCCACCTTGATTTGTATGTCCTGTACAGAGGTTTTAAGTCGTTCAGATTGCCTCCGCACGTCCAGAACGAAGATCGGAAACAAATCTACAAATTCGATTGGTGTCGGTTGGCATGACGATTCACGCGCGTCTATGCCGCAATATTCTTCCTTGAAGTCACGTAGGGCCTTGTAAGCGCGAGAGGTTGTCCTCTTGGTGAAGTCGAGATTCATGTCAACCACCGGGTAGCGATCGCTGTTGAGCATAGCGAAAATGTTGCGAACCTGCACATGGTCAAACAGTGCCGGATTCTGGCCTTGATGTGCATTCTTTCCAGTCTGAAAAGCAACAAGAATCCAGCGTGGCTTTTCCGTGCCCGACTTAACGCTCAAACGCCAGGAAAAAGTCGTCGCTCGTGGCACCGCAATGTTGTCGCATTGCATGGCGCGGAATGCTACAGGTACCTTAACCTTGGCTTCAATCTGCTTCATAAGCATGCTTTTATACTCCAAAGCGGGTATTATATGCGGCATGAACCAGGAGAGTTTAGTCAGCGCGATCTGGCCATTGGCCGCAGCGGCTTCCTTGAAGATCGCGTCTGCATCCCCCTGCCGGCTCAGCAGTAAAGAGTGTTTGATCCCGTATACGACCTTGTGATAATCATCGCAAAAACCGAATAGATGTCTTAAGGGAACGATGAATGAAAATGTGCCGATGGGGACGGGTTTTCCAATGATCATCAGTCGACGGGCCTCGAAGCCGATATTCGCGGCCGCCGCCGCCGCACTCGTGTCCTTCTGCCAACACATGTTTAAACCTTCGCCTTTGGAAAAATCATCGCCGTATACCAGCATGCCTTTCATCGTCGTGGCTTGCCCAGGTGACATGACATTCTCTATCTCGGTATTGTTAGCCAGGTATCGAATTTGAGAAAACATGTACGGGATAGCATTGTTGATGAATGACACCAACGAGTCTGCGTTGTAACCCGCGCCAGTTGATGTAATCCTGCCCTCCACAAGAAGGTAACTCTTAGAAGGCTGCGTGAAAATGTCTTGGTTCTGGATGTCTATCTGTATGGCCTGGCCATTGTTAATAGCCGCAGGGTTTTGTGATTCATACTCGCGGTATTCAAACGATTCGATGCTATTATCATCGGGTACCGCCGAAGCGATGTCCAACATTTCACTCGGCACGTCAAATGCCGCCATTATTATAAGTAAAAAAGTTCAAGCTTCAATTATTAATCATGCTGTAAATGAAATTCATGTGTGGCGGGTAAAGCATTTTTTGCGTTTTATGAATTAGTCGGAATTTTTTTATTTCATTTTGCGAGAAACAGACCCTTGCCGCCGCGACTCGGCTTTATAGTTTTGAAACCGGATCCAGCAATACGGCTGTTTATGTCAGCCATTGCCGGAACAACGGGTGGCGGACTCACAGCCAGTTGTTTTAAGTATTCGATGCTCTTGTCGCTGAGCGCCTTCTCCAAAGGTGCGGGGACAACGGGCGCGGCAGCCGAATTTTCATTTCGTAAATGAGCTTCATTTACGGCTGCAGCGCGTCTCGCTTTCACGGCATCAACAATTTGCCTGACGGCAGATGCTGTTGTGGCGCCGGCTTTCGCGACATTACCAACCGCCTTGGCAACGTTTGTGATTGTGCCTCTATTCGCCGAAATGAAGGAGCCTGCACGGCCAAGGAAACCCGCGATTTTGGGTATCCAGTCGAAAAGTCCACCACCCACGACACGACGCCGCTTTTTAATTCCAAGAACCAACATTAGAATATTTAAGTGTGAACATTTACGCACTGCGGATGTGAAACCTTATAGTTACTGTCTCACCGCGGAGGTTTAATTGTTCACCATTCTGGTCGGTCAGCCACACACGAATGCCCTGTACGTTACCAGCCGGTGCAACTGGTAGGTACACCAGATTTTTCGGAGACTCGATTACCTTGTAGCCGGGCGACACATCCGGGAAAAAACTGTAGATTACTGGCAGCTGGCTACCATTTCGATACGATCCAGAGATAATGTCACAATTTACCAGGATTGTGTCCACGCGGAGAATATCGACTGGATTTTCTCCCTCTTTATAACCACTACCAAGCCTCTGAGGGTTAAAACCGAGCATTTGCCTGATGGTAGATTGAGCCATATTTACCTTATATAGGGCATTCGTAATTTTTATGAAGGCGCGTAGGGTAGATGCGTTAGCTCCTATGGTAATAGGAGAATTAAAGCCGAGTGGTGCCACACCCGTCGGAGAATTTTGCTTTTCTAACTGCCTACCGATTTCATCATTAATCTGTGCGATCTCGTAGCTTCCGTCGGGCAAAATGATCGTCTTCCACGTCACACCATTGTCGGTGCTGTAGACGAACTTGTTATTTGAACTGTCAATGTTCGGAATCGAATTATAAGTTTCAAGATTGACCAAAGCAAGCTCAAAGCGTCTTTTTGGATCCAGGTACAGCGGTGGTGAGAAAGCCGTGGTCCACCCTGTTGTATCTGAGGAAACAACTATGCTAAAATTCTCCTTAGGCTGCAAAAGTTCTCGAATTTCTTCGAGTAGTTTCTCCGAGCGTTCCATCTGAGCCATGAATTTTGTTTTCTATTTCTATTTTATGAGCATGTTTCTATTCAATTCGAGTGCCAGCTCTTTGGAGATCGCACCGGAACGCAGTAACTCATCAAGAATGGCGGAGATTTCGTTGCCGAGACCAGTATTTCCCGCGGCCTTAGAGGCCACCAAAAGCTGCAACCTCTCTACCAGGGCGTTTGGGTCATTATAAAATTGCACCGCGCCGCCACGAATCAGCTGGAACTTTTTACTTTTCCGGCCATGAATAGGCAGACCAGACATCTGTACGAGCTTTTTAAAAGTCTCGATTGCTTGAGGAGAGTATTGCTTAGTCTTAACGAATCGTTTCGTTAACAGGCTGAACAACGACTCATCGGCCGGAGATTCGAGAACAAGGCTGCCACCTTTAAACACTCTCAGTCTACCAGCAGACAGCGCGACGGGGTCAACGGAGAGCTCACCCAAGGCGTTACCTTGTAATTTAAGAGGAACGGCTGGGACACTGAAACCCTTTCCCTTTTTGATGAGGCTGTGGCCCGCTAGCAGTGTATGGATTCGCTTTTTATATTCCCTTAGGGCTTCGATATCTGCAGTCACCTCATCTACCTTTTCTTCGTCTCCTTGCTTATTGGCTTTCCTTTTCTCTTTGCCCAGGGTGTGGCGATTATAGTGATTTACCTCACCGATTATCTTTTCAGCACCTGCAATGTCGGCTAAATCGAGCTCGCTCGGAGGTTTAAACCCATGCCGTGTGATTGCCGCGACGTTGAGATATTTGTTTGGATCTACTAACAATGCGGGGGGAATTCGGGATGTTGGAAGCGCTGGAAGGGCTGGAGCGGCCGTTGGAGCAACTGCTCCCACGGAATCACCGAACAACGCTGCTATCGGGTTATAATTAGCAGACTCTGAAATCTGTGCTGGCAAATCCTGTAAAGCGCTGGTAACTTTCTGCAACTCCTTAGACGTAGCCGCCTGTGATTCAGCCGTGGCTGTGGCGATTGGTTTGAAAAGCTTTGCCGCATCGTACTGAAGGTTGGCTTCACCGAGCTTCTCATCCACGAAACGCTGTCTCAATCGATTTCTACGAGCTAAGTAATCCTGAGTTAACGCGTCTCGCTCCTGTTTAGACGAAACCTTTGTCCACATCGTGGTTGTATGTCGACTATATCTTGTAAGTTCTCAAGTGTGACAAGTTTCACAATGTGACTGATAATATCGTCACAACTGTCACGCTAAGGTATTTTTTTATACACATTCAATCAATCAGTAACGATAACTTTTGTCCACATCGTGGTTGTATGTCGGCTATATGTTGCCTATATCGTGTCTTTAAATACTTGCCTTGGGCTTATAGAAGCGATCGAACCCGCAACGATATTTTCCATCGTACACCTTGGACGTCAAATCTATGACTGCGAATCCATATGGTTGGGCAGCGCACTCGCTGAAGAACGTACGGAATTCATCGAAAGACATGTCGCCGCCCACGAACGTATCGTGAATGGCTCGCAAATTTTTGCTGTCTTGGTTGAAGAGGACGATAAGATTAGCATTGTCACGGATCGCTTGCTTCGGAATTCGAAAATAATTCTGCGTTAAGTAGAAGCAGTCCGCGCCACCGTGTCGACCCATAGTGAAATACCTTTCAATGGGCGACTGTTTTTCAAGCATGACGTCATCGAACACTAGAAGGCTTCTGGCATTCTTATTTAATGATTCAACTGGAACTATTTCATCTGAGCAAGAGTGAAAGGAAGCCACTTCCTTACCGGCAACTTTTTCGAGTTCTGTTATCCAGTCCCGAAGAAACTGATATTTTTCCTGTCCCAGAGACTTTGAGTATAGATAGAGCCGGTCAAAACGTAGGTACCCCTTCTTCAGAAGGAGGTTGAGTAGTAGGTTTGTTTTTCCACATCCGCTAGGCCCACAGATTATGCATCGTATGCTTGATGGCAACAACCAATGGTGGTGTTTTTTCCCATCGTCGGCTTCGAGATCGAAATTTGTTATTTCCATATAGAGACAACGAGTTATGATTGTATTCAACGAACACAATGTATTGCCTACGATGTAAGAAACATACTGAGACTTCAAATGAAACAATCGTCGAGTTACGAAACGGTCGGCCAGCCAAGAAGGGAACCTGTGCCGTCTGCGGTGCAAAGAAGAGCCAAATTTTGCCTTCTAAAGTGCGAAAGACTGGAGGTTCTTTACTGAATAGGGCCCTCAACGCTCTTCCTCTGCCTGAGATGCATATGAGCCTTCCATCCGGTATGTCTTCGGAAGATAATCCGGGAGGTTCTTTTCAGAACACGGGAAAGTACTCTTACTGTGGACCATTCACAAAACTCGACAAACGGCTGTCACAGCGATATCACGGTGTTAATCAGCTCGACCGTGCGTGCCTCCACCACGATGTGGCTTATGCAGTTCATAAAGATACCCCAGGGCGTAACCACGCAGATGACATCCTCGCTGCAGCCGCGTCGAAGATCGCACTCACCGATGAAACTCCGGATTATGAGAAGAAGGATGCCCGGCTCGTATCGGCCATTATGTCAGCGAAGTCGAGGCTAGGGATGGGTGTTGGACGGCGGCGCTAATGAAAATCATTTGTGTATGTGTTTACCTGTTTGTAATATATAGTATTACTGAAATGTCTAAGCACCTTTCAGCCGTCTATTACAGCCCTAGAGGTTACTGGCGAGGTAAGGCTGCGGTGAAGAAACTAGCCGTGGCCGCCAAAGTTTCCGAGGCCGAGGCTCGCGATTGGCTGAAGAAACAAGCTGTGTGGCAGATTTATCTACCCGTTCCACGCCGCATACCGCGTCCAAAGTTCGAGGAAACTCGACCAAACGCCGTACACCAAGCCGATCTCTTGTTTTTACCTCACGATAAAGTAGGTCGAAAGACTTATAAATACGCTCTCACTGTTGTTGATGTTGCCTCACGATACAAAGAAGCTGAACCGTTGATCAACAAAAGTGCGACCGAAGTCGCCGCCGCTTTAAGCCGGATCTATAAGAGGGGCCCATTAACTTGGCCTCGACTCTTTCAGGTCGATCCTGGACGCGAATTTATGGGTGATTTTACACCATTGCTGACGAAGCACGACGTTCTTGTAAGACGCGGACAGGCCGGAAATCATCGCCAACAGGGCATCGTTGAACGCTTTAACCGTACTCTAGCTGAGCGACTCTTCGGTGCTCAATACGCTCAGGAATTGCTCCTGGATGCAAGGGGGTCATCCGAACGGTCAGTGGAATGGGTTCGACGATTGCCCGAAGTTGTAGCTGCACTAAACGATGAGCCGACGCGCTTGCTCGACATGAAGCCGGTTGAAGCGATGAAAGCTGCTAAAGTGACACAGAAGCCCTCTCATTCACAAATGAAAACTCGTTTGTGGGGAATGGATGAGCCTATTCTCGGACACGACGTTCTCGTCCGCTATTTGTACGCTCCCGGCGAGCTCGAAGGTGGAAGCAAACGTGCCACCGATCCTAACTGGTCGCTCACCATCCACGCTATTTTGGATGTTGTTCGGCAGGCTGGTAAACCGGCTTTATACCATCTAGTTGATGGGCCTGGCCGCGGTTTTGTGCGTGAGGAGCTGCTTCTGGTGCCTATGGGCACTGAGCTACCCCCCGATAGAATACTCAACCGTCGTTGATTTTGTAGTGCCCATATGCCAGCGTTGTTATCCCGTCCGGAGATATCCACTTTTTTGTGTCTAATGGAGAGAGGCTGATCTTATTCTGCTCGTACACTCCGATCTGGTGGTCGTGGCTTCTAATCACGACTTGTGTGTGCCGCATCTCTTCTCGTTCGAACAGGCACTCCTTGTATAGCTCGTGGTGCAGATCCTTCTTCACAACTGCTCTCTGAACGCCTTTAGCTTTCCTGATCTCTGAACCACCCGATTTTAAGATCGAGTACATCTTCGGACGCAGTCCCACGAATTCGGCTATGGCAACTCCGTTACATTCATCCTTGAACTTGCCCACGACTTTCTTGTTCTCGACGTCGTAATAGGGGCTGTCTCTTGGAAACTCTGAGAGGTCGTATAGGTGTTTTTTATTCCACATATCGGCGTAAGCGTTCGGAGTTTCCACCTGAAATAAGAGGCTATCTGTGTCTGTATATAGCAACTGGGCTTTTTCTCCGTACTCGTTTTTTACATCGTTGTACCAGAAGTCGTACATGAGGTGCTTGCTGAGGTCGAGGACAGCCTGGCCGACATATACAGGTCTGTTTAACTTGAGCTTGCTCTTCAAACTGTGAATCGCGGCGAGTTGGTCGTTGAAGATTTTGTGTGATATGTAGGCCGGGTCCGCAATTAGTTTACGAAGTTTGTCAACTTTTGAGGTCGGGACCAGGTTGACCCTGATTCTTTTTCTAAGATTTTCCATGGTTTTTCCGAAAACTGCATTATTAGCCAGTTTGAAGAAATCCTTCTCAAACTCCGACGTTGCCTTCGCTCTCAATTTCGTGTTCATCTCGATATATGGAGCCATCCACGCCTCCTGTCTAAATTTAATGGCACGATGGATCTTAGAAACTCGCAGCCCCAACGAGTGATATAGTTTGAGATTTCTATAATGGACCACATACCGCTCCTTAGGTCGCAGGCTTGGTACTAACTTCACATGCTTTGTGAACTTGCCTCCCAACTCGTTCATAAGCACATTCTGATAGTCACTCAACCACTCCTCTTGGACTGTCAGGGTCTCCGGTGCTAGGGGATAGTCGCTATGTGATTCGTGGAGGTGCTCCGGGTACCCGAGATCGACTTCAAGTAGGAAGCCTTCAGGCGCGTCATCTGGAGTTTCCAACACTTCATCGAGAGTTGGACTTGCCCAGCTAAATCCTCCAACTGGTAATGGCTGTTGCATCGCCCAGCCGTACAGGTTATTAGCGTCGAGATACATGATCCAGTTTTCTGGCTTCGTGGTATCGTAGTCGGGGCATTGTGGGTTGTTGGCTTTTGCGAAGCGCTTAGATACCATCGAGATTCCACCTCGGAGACCTTTCTCTACGAACAAATGCATATCTATATCGGTTAAAAGTTCGAGCTCGATCTTCGTCTTTTTCAACAAAGCGTCCCAGGCCATTCCTGGCAGGCTGAAGTAGTTAGCCGGGTCCAGACTGTAGTGCTTCATCGATGTGGATCTGAAGGTTTCGAAGACATCTGCGAGTAGAAGTACATCCGTGCGGAGATACAGGTCGTGATAGTCGCCCAGAGTTTTACAGTCGAATTCGTTCCATACTCTTTGGGCGTGTTCATAATCCGCATCAGAGATGTTCTCTCGGGACAGCCTGCTGTAGAACGCTTCTTTGGGTGGAAGTCGGTCTTCTTCGAAGCGGTGGTAATCGTCAATGTGCTCGTAACAATATACGCCCTTTCGCCTCAAAAGATCTAGTTTTGTCCTGTCGTTGTGAACGAAATTTTCCTTTATATATGCTGTTGTGACTTTCAGATCTTCCAGTGATAGGTTTCCTGATAATTTATCCAACGAGCTGTTTAGAAACTGGAGACTATCAATGAACTGTAGTTGTCCTATGTTGAATGTCATGTATTTCTCCATATTGTTTGGAATACAGTTAATTTCAGTTTCCTCATCCTGTGCGGCCTCACAGCTACCTATCGCTTGCATTATGAGGTGGCTGTCGTAACCTCGCAGATTGTGGAAGACCACCGGTACCTTACACTTATCTGGATATATTCGAAGTTTGAGGTTGCAAGCGTTGTGAGCAGCACCTCGGTACTTACCGGTGATGTGACAGTGGTCGCGAACTCTATCCTCTTCGAGCGCTTCTCCGCAGATATGACATTCAGTAGCCTCGCGGAATGATTGGCGATCGGCCGGTGACATAACCATCTTAGCTGGGGTGGCCAGCCTTTGTTTGATAGAGGCCAGCTCGCCTTGTAGTCGCTGCAGGAACTCTGGCACGGCGTTCTCTCCGCGATATAAAACTGGTTTCTTCGTGCGGCCGTCGCATCGAACCACTATATAACAGAAGCTGCATGGTTTCTGCTCGGCTATCTGTCTGGTATTGCTCTCGCTGGGGTTCATGACTGCACCTTCGATTGGTATGTTTAGAGCCTCGAAGTCTGCGTAAACGATATACGGGGCTCGCATCTGTTTGCAATGGTTCCGGAATTTGAGGATATTTTCATCCTCTTTTGGCATCTCAATCCGCTGAGGCTTCTCACTGATGCCCTGGCAATCTATGATGTGCTCGCGCAAAAGGACTTCTGTGGAGAAGACATGCAGACAGCGGCGACAAGGATGTTTTCGCAATGTTTTTTTACTATTTTTATTAAGCATGCGGGCAAGGTCCTTAATCCAGACATAATGAAAATTTTCATTTGCGTCGTCGGTCAATAGTAGAAGGTCAATATTGTGGATTGCCGGCATACTTGAAATGTGAATCGGATATGGGCCTTTATCCCACCCAAAGACTGAGACGCTTATAGTTGGGTTTTGACGCTCAAATTTGTTTATATCCGTGACCTTTACTGGAAAACCAATATTTTCGAAATTAAGTTCACCGAGGTGGGCCTGATACTTAGTAGGGCGTTGAGGGTCCTTTTCTACTGGGCACATTGCGCTTAGTATGGCCCACTCGAAGCATCGGTTATCTTTATTCTTTACATTAATAACCGAACGAGGGGGTATATACTTTGGTGTGGGAAAGTAGCTCCTGGCTCGAAATGGTTGATATTTTGCAACACCAAGGTCTAGCGCTACGACCCGCCTCACTCTCCACCCCGACCCCTCATTGGTGTACTCTTCGAGAAGTTTTAGTACTTCGGCCTTGGCTTTCTGCACAGCCACTTGGATTTTACTCGCATTCGTAATTGGCGCTGCTTTGCTTCGAAAGTAGGCCGTATTGGTAATAGTACCCGGGGTCGCGTTTCCGTCGTACAACATGTCAACGGTCGGAGCCAGCTTTTCCAACTCAACTGTCAACACTTGCGAGTATTTCAGACCGTCTTGTTTCAACAGCTCTTCGTTGAGTTGCGCCTCAATGTTGTGCTCCATTGCACTCAAGAAAGCCAACGCATCTCTTTCCAGCCTGTGGTTAAGAGGTACTTCTGCACGGAAGTCTCTCAGATGCTGATTGGCGAGCTCTTTGTGTACTAGAAAGGGTGGTGGCCCACCTCTATCCTTCTTAATTAGGAGTGGGTCGAATTCTGCTAGAAGGGCCCTGCGTTTGGCCCCTCTATGCTTACGCGCTGGAGGAATTGGCCTTGGAAGCAGTGGCTGTAGTAAGCGCCGCTTGACTGCGTCTGGAATGGGTTCGTCCAGGATTGATTGCAGTACTGCCCGAAGAGCTGGGGGACCAGTAAACTCACCCAGCAATTGTTCAATTTTTTCATTCGTAGACAATGCCATAATTATAAATTGTTTTATACTACTGTGGCAAACTTTTCCTTAATACAATAATTATGTCGTTTGTTCAAATGATAATTTTGTTTTACTGATGTTCGATTGTCGCTTGCTCGTCTGTATTATCTCAATACAATAACTATGCCATTTGTTCAAATGATAATTTTTTTATTCTACTGATATATTCGATAGTCGCTTCCATTCTTTATTAAATTCACGGACTAACCCACCACGTCGTATTCTTGATTGTATAGCATAATAGCCACACTTCATACATTCGCCTAAGTGGTTTTTAATACCCCTACCACATTTAGCGCAAGGTCTCGTCTCATAGCCATTTCGCAGCTGTGCTAAATGCTTGAAACAGTGCTCCCCAATACATCTGCGACAGCACAGATTTGTTTTACCTATAACTAACCACTTGCAGAAGTTTTGCCCTAACATTATGTTTTATGTATACCACAACCGATTCTTTTATTTAAATTGAAAAAATTCTGTCCGCGAACCGCGATATAAAAGTTTTCATCGTAGGTGGTTGGAGTAGTGAGTCTGTTATTCCTAGCGCACCACCGCCGTACGATTAGTGGGCTATAATTTTTACTGGCACACTCCAATGGTTTGGGCCGGCCTCGTGGGAGGGTCTCGGCCGGCAGCAAACGACACTCTTGCGGTTTGATGTGTTAGGGCAACCCACGATCCTTATTTTTTGGCTTTGGCCGAATTGGCTTAGAGACGGTCTTTATATCAAAGGACTTCTATTGAGCCTGATTTCAAAGACTCACTTAACACCACGATTCAAAAGACTTCTAAGCCATGATAGCCATAGGCACTGCTTGGAAACCAATCTTTGATAAGGGTCTGTGGGCCCTGTCCCGAAGCCGCTCAGTGTGACACTGTGACACTTGTGACCATATTATCAGTCACAACTATGAAAATGGTCACACAAAGCGTTCGTGGGCCCTCAGGAGGCCCTGGAAGTCGGTCTGCTATAATTGTCCGTGGGTTTCAGGACCCTCTGGAAGCCTAGATGGTATAGATCGACATCCTCTTAATTCGGTGAGATAATGGAGTGGTGGGGACCAGAAAAACTGGGTGTTGTAGGCCAGTCAAAACTGGTTTTTAAACGTAATTACGGTACTGCGCTAAAAAAGACCTTTGACATCTACTCCAGTTGTTTTTACGATGCAGGTGTTGTGCTTAACGCCTCTGCCACACGACCATTTGACCTCGTAGCCCTTTAACCTAGTAACCCTTTGACCTTGTAACCTTTGACCTTGTAACCTTTGCCCTCATAACCGTGTCTCTCTGGAAATGTTTTCAGGTTTATTTTTATTATTACTCATTTATTACGCATCCACTGACTAATGTTGAAGCATCAATCGATGGTGCTGAGCAATTGTGAGTTTCAGGGAGGCTCGAACCTGTACTCTCAACGTTGCAAGGTGAGGGCTCTAACCAGTCGGGTGTAACCGCAGCAATTGTCTACCATGTCCCATTCCTTCCGTTGAAGTGACTTAGTTAATTGGGGGCCAGACTTTGAGGCCCGTATACTTGCTCACCCTCCATAGTATGACTTCTGCGTTCTCCGACTTGTTGGATCGTGACTTCTCTATGGAGTCTGACGTTGACTAGGGTTTCACTGAATCGACCGTCGATCGATGACTTGTGCATTGTGATAACGGCTCTTTAGAAGTCATTAGATTAGATTAACAGAAGTGATTAGATTAATAGAAGTCATTAGATTAGATTAACAGAAGTCATTAGATTAGATTAGATTGGACTGGACTGGACTGGATGCCTCATTACTGGTACTGGAAAGTCATGTTTCTTATTATAGTGACCTATGTAACCAGATATAATTGCTTCATTATTAGAACCCCGTAGAAGGCATTAATCAATATTTAGTCAATTTGGGGCAGTGGTTCCCTCCCCCAACCCCACAACAGTGCAGTGGAATTTTCCAAGGTGACTGGATTTTACAGTAATGCACATTGAAACACGTGCAGAAAGACAGCGCTAGGGCGCACGGAGCCATGCTCTCCAGCAGCCCCACAAGAAGACGGAATAGACTAGTCGGATATTTAGTTATCGGGGTAGCACACCACCCAGTTTTAACCCTTCGGCTAAGTAACAGAAAAGATATTGGGGTCAGGAGACTAAACTATCTCATGAGTTGTCAGTTGTTTCGTGTGCAAGATATTAAACAACAGTCAATTTTGACCTGCATTCGTGTACTTTGGTAATCTCTGAAATCCCCCCCCCCCATTAAGGCACGCGTTGACCCGGACAGTGGAGGCTACACTGTAGTACAAACAGCCTGGAGACGAGCCAAAAACCTGGATATTGGCAAAGGAAGTCCTGGAAACCGCAACTCTCCGGAGAAGGGCACGCCACTGATGATGATAATGATGACGACTACGATGACGACGACGATAATTATGATGACGACGACGATGATAATGATGATGGCATTATTAAAGCGGTTGGTCGATGCCATGGAACCGTAATTTAGTTGCGCCTGTGAAAATGACCGCGTGATGACGCAACCTCTCATCAGAAGTCTGCTCTTGAAATGCCTTCTGACGACCGAATTATGAGAAAGTGCTTTGTAACCGAATGAACTGATTGTATTACGATGAACATACACGTGTGCTGAGTTGAATGGGCGGTGGCGTGATCAGACGACTTAAGTGCTTCACCAAATATTATATCAGTAATTGATCAGTCCAATTTGCTTCCTCGTGGCCTCTTACCTTGAACGATTTATAGACAGGTTAGGAACAGTAGCCAAGTGCGCCGCGATTGACTAGTGGTTAACCTGCTGTACTGTCAACCGAGAGTTTGGGGTTCAAATCCCCACCAGAGAAGAATTATTTTTCCGACGCCCCTAGCCAACTCAGTTAGTGAGTTGTAATGAGTACATTGGCTGTACACTGTCGGTTGGAAGCTCGAACGGCGAGGTAGAGGACTGGCTGGCTACCAGTCCTCGTATGCCGAGGCTATGAAAATGAAGTTGATAATTAATACGTCATACCCATGGCTGCCTCTCAGGCTAGCTTAAGGAACTGCTCCTCTATTAATATTTATTATCGGTTTGAGTTCATTGCATTTAATGGCATTTGTTTAGAGCAGTTAGGTGCAAGGCTTTGTGGGGAGTGCTGTTGAGCAATCCTTAACTCCTTGGTGGCTATGTAGTTTTTTCATGAAGTTTAGCTTATTATTCCACTGTAAGAGAGAGAGAGACCAAGGGCGTGGATTGGTCACATACTGAGAGGGGTTCCCTACTGAGAACTATCATGGAGCGAAGAATGGAGGTACCGGGTATGTTAAAGAGAATGGGAGGATGACCTAAACGGATGCTGTTGGCATGGATGTTGCTGGATGGATACAGTAAACTGAAGGAGGAAGCAGAGCATTAAGACGAGTGGTGCCTTGGGACGTTGAACGTGCCCAAGGGCAGAGAACTCGAAGAAGTTCCTATGAAAGCAAATGCTTAAGATCTTTAGAAATTTATTTATTTTATTTATTTATTTTATTCCGTATATTTCTATAGCGCCCCTCGAAGTCTACTACTACTCAGAGGCGCTCCCGACTACAGCATTGATACTGTGCCGGAATTTTCACGCCGAAGCGCCACGAGCAATTGCGAGTGAAGGACTTGCCCAAGGTCCGTACGCAGCGGCTAGAGTGGGATTCGAACCTGCAACCCTCCGGTCACAAGGCGCCGAACTTACCACTGAGCCACCACGCCCCACCAAATGTAGACGTGTCATAGATCATTTTGTGTGTTTTTATTCCTGAGAAAAATATTTCTTGATCAGTTGATGTGTTCACCACAAAGCCGATGACAGTATGAAAAATTGTTTAAAAAAATCAGAGTCATAAATTAGAAAATTCCAAAAAGTGCAGAGCCGTTGGAAAAACCAGCAGAGGGAATTTTTCTGCTTGTGCTATGTTACTGGTGGCTAACAGCTATAAATAGAATTCCATATGTATCTATTTATATGTATCTATTTATATGCACTAGAAAGTTGTGTATGTCATGTGGTCTTAAATAGGTATTAAAATTAAGTTTTAATTCATACAATGCAGATTTTTGATTATTATTATTATTATTATTTATTATTATCATTATTATTATTGTTATTATTATTATTATTATTATTAATTAGTAAGTTCTATTGTGCTGGTGTCAAATGCACAAAGCTTAAACCGATGACGCACCAAGACTAATCCTGTATTTAGCTTAACATCCAGAAGAGAATTAACTGTACAAGTTATCCGGTGTTGTACCTTTACACCTGTCTGAGGCTTTGTACAGAGCATGGTTGAGAGGGAGGCTCTGGTTACATCACAGGCACTTGTTAAAAGTGATGTCTGGTACTAGCAGACGCTGTGGTCAGAAGAATTGTGAGATTATAGTGAATCTTCTCTATTGGACTAGAAACTTGACTGAAGAAAGAGCACACAAGAACAATGACACATCCTGCCATTGCCTGGCGTGCCTTGTCTCAACTTACCTTCCTAAGCAGACATTACCTGCATGCCATGTACCTTTACCTTTGTGTAAATGTATCTATTCTTTACCTTGCCATGCCTCCTTCCCTTTACCTTTGCATACCTTATCTTTACCTTTGCATAGCTTCCCTTTACCTTTGCATACCTTATCTTTACCTTTGCATAGCTTATCTTTACCTGTGCATATCTTATCTTTACCTGTGCATACTTTACCTTTACCTGTGCATACTTTATCTCTACATGTGCATACCTTATATTTACCTGTGCATACTTTATTTTTACCTGTGCATACTTTATCTTTACCTGTGCATACCTTATCTTTACCTGTGCATACCTTATCTTTGTCTTTAACTGTGTATATCATACCTTTACCTGTGCATGTTGTTGATGTGTGCAGATGAGAAGGATACTAAGGCCCCTTCTTCTTCCAAGTCGAATGTTCAGCTGAAGGCGTTGACGTCTCAGCTGCAGCAGCAGGGTGCTGTGGCCGTCGAGGGTCGGAGGGCATCCGTCCATAGCATCCACTCGATCGCCTCCAGCCTCCAGTCCGTCTTCTTTCCATGCCAACCACACAACAATGGTAGGCTTCCTGCTTCTCCACTGAACCCTATGTACTTCTTAACTACACACTGTATGGGGTAACTGTATGGGGTAACTATGGGGGTAACTGTATGCGGGGGTAACTGTATGGGGGTAACTGTATGGGGGTAAGTGTATGGGGGTAACTGTATGGGGTATGTGTGTGGGGGTAAGTGTATGGGGGTAACTGTATGGGGTAAGTGTATGGGGGTAAGTGTATGGGGGTAACTGTATGGGGGTAACTGTATGGGGGTAAGTGTATGGGGGTAAGTGTATGGGGTGACTGTGGTTGTGCAAGTGCACATTTATGAAGCACCTTGAGAAGAAGAAATGTCGTGTATCTGAAGTTCTCCTTACGTTACTACCCAAGACCACGATGAATAGAATGGCGTATATATATATACATGTGCGTATGTGTGTATGTATGTATGTGTGTGCGTACTTGTATGTACACTTTTGTACAGGTATGTATGTACACATGTATGTATGTATTGCTTTGTATGTGCCGGTATTTAATAATAATAATAATAATAATATTCTTTTTCTTTATCAATTCAAACCGACAAACGCAGAAAGATTACATTTAGACATGACAGTACAATTATTTTAAGTAATTATCTTAACTAAACACACGTTATGGCAGCTATGCAAGGCGTCCGCCCGAGGGGGGGTTGTGGGAATCGAACCACCTACTGCTGCAGTGCTGCTGTCCTGCTGCTCTCCTGGCCATGAATGTTACCATTACTCTCTCCCCTCCCCATGTATCTATGTATATAGAGATTTGCATTTTTTTTATGTATGTATGTATATTATGCATGCATGCTTGGATACATGTAAGTATGTATACAGATGCATGTATGTCTGTATGCATGTGTGAGTATGGGTGTATGATATATATGTATGTATGTATATATTTAACGTATGCATGTATTGTTTACATCCAGTGTCTAGGGAAAGAACTAGTTTTATGAAATTGTTGTAAGTTGTACTCTATCTGTAGATTTTGACAGAAACGTTCAACCCTATAAAAAACGGACTGGGTTTGAGTAGTGCTTAGAACTCGGCAACTGCCGATTCTCTGGTTGTCCTAGTCCCTATCTCGGATAAAGGAGGAGGTGACGCTAATAATCTTTGTTATGACACAGCGTGTTAGACAGCAACTAACCAAGCAATCGTGTTGAGACTGGATCTTGGCTGTTGTTGGTCCTGCGTGGCTCTTTTATTGCCAATCTCAGTTTCTCCCTCAGTCATAGTTGTACCTTTTGAACCAGTTTTCATTGCGTTTGTTTTTGATGTGTGAGATTTCGCTGGTTCTTACGACTGCCTGAGGCATATGTGAGTCATATATCACGCCAGCCGAGGCCTACTTATAACTCCTACATATAACTTAGAGAGTAACCTTAGGATGGCCTCATATTTCATACACTAAACAGCCTGCAGTATGTATATATATATGTATCTATTTTTGTTTGTATATGTTAATTATATATATATATATATGTATAGGCGTGTATTTATGTATTGTATATATGTATATGTTGCTTATTGCCTTTGTCTTCTTCTCACCTGCATACATCGATTGTTATTATCGATGTTCAATAAACTGATTGATTGATTGGTTGTATGCATGCATGTGTGTGCATTGTGCATATATATATATATATATATATATATTATATATATATATATATATTGGCTTCCTATCCGGCAGCGTATTGCCTTTCGGGTCTGTGCCCTAGTGTGGCGCCGCCTTGAGGGAGAGGGCCCTGTGTATTTGCGAGAGTATTGCCGCTCCACCCTGTACATCCAGCTCCATGGTTCCCTGCGCTCTTGTAAGCAGGCTTAGCTTCTCTGGTTCCTCGCTCGCGGACCGCCCTTAGGCTTTTTCCATCGCTGGCCCTGCATTCTGGAATGGGCTCCCTGTGGCTCTTCGCTTGGTCCCAAGTACCCATACCACCACATTTTACTCAAATCTCAAGACTGTACTTTTCAACTGGGGGTTGGGTCCGGCGTGCTTCTGAGTAGATAACCTTGAAGAGGCGCTATATAGATTCTCCATATGAATGAATGAATATGTATATTTATGTATGTATGAGTAATTAAGTATGTATATGTGTGTGTGTGTGTGCATATGCTTGTATGCCTGTTTGCACATATGTATTTATATGTGTGTATACAGAATATATAGTGTATACAGAATTAGGCATGTAACCATGTCTGCAAGGACATCTCTGGCGAATGCATTGGTTTCCAGTTGCCTAGATTACTGTAACTAGCTTCTTACTGGTATCAATAAGTCAAACATCCTGAAGCTGCAGAGAGTGCAGAACTCTTTGCTTAAATCTTTGCATTGACTTCCTGTTCAGCAAAGAATTAATTTTAAATTGGGGCTCAAAGTTTATGAAACTTTGAACTCTGGCCAGCCACAATACTTAAAGCCAGTTCTAATTATTCCTCAGACTTATCAGTATTCAATGAGGTCATCTGATTATCTATGTCTGAATTCTGATCAGACCTAAATCAAGGACTGTTCTTGGTGAACGAGCTTTTTCAGTTGCCAGACCTAGTTTTCGGAACTCTCTCCCTGTATTTGTTCGCTCTGCTCAGTCGCTTGTGTCATTTCGTTCTCAACTTAAAAACTTGAAACTTACCTCTTAAAATTGCTTATCTGCCATAGGCTGCCTCTCTGTCTTACGGACTGATCTTCTGGATATTGACCTGATTATCAGTAAGTAAGTAAGTATATCCATTATTCAAAACCAACTGCTAACCGCATTTTGGTGTACATAGTTCATAATATTAATTTAAGCATATAACATTCGAATGACGAAGGTTTTGCGAGCTAAAGAGTCAACATTAGGTATAATTCTATTGTGTGCCCTGGGGCGCAGTGAGTATACAACAGTTTTCTCTGGAGGTAATAACTGATGCAGAACATGGCTTGGTTTTGGTGTGCCATCGGTTGATGCCTTGTGCATTAGACACCAGCGCAATAGAAGTTAGTAATTACAATTACAGTTAAATGTAATTACAGTTACAATTGTAATTACAGTTACAATTACAGTTAAATGGGCATGTCTTTGTACGTATCTGTGTATGTATATGTTATGTATTATGTATACATGTATGTGTATGTGTGTATATATATATGTATGTATGTGTGTGTGTGTGTTGTGTGTGTGTATGTACATGTAGTTGTCAGCATGGACATGCTCTATGATTACAATCAGTCTGGATTGAATTACTGTCTGGATTTAATTTGTGGCTTTTAAATGGTAATTGTGCTGAGTGCAACTGAGATTATGCTGTATCCCCTGTAACACTGTAACCCCTCCCCTGTATCACCCCTCTGTACCCCTCCCCTCCCTATCAGCCATGTCTGGTCATGGACCTCCCTGTCAATGGTCTGGTCCGTTCTGTCCGATTATTATTTCACGGATAACGAATCTAGGGATCATAGGCCTTTGTTGCCTACTCCTCATTCTCGGTATGTCTGTCTGTCCTTCTCTGTGGCTTTCTAGATGGCTCTGTTTATGTTTGTATGTCTGTGGGTGGGTGTCTGTCTCTGTGTGCCCATCTGTCTGCCTGTATTTCTCTCGATCTCACTCTCTGTCTTGTCTCTATCTCTCTCTGTCTTTTGCATCTCTCTTTCTGTGTCAGTGTGTATCTCTCTGTCTCTCATTTCCTGTATGTCTGTTTGCTGTCTGCCTGCCTGTCTTGCATAACTAGTGCATTTCATTCATGATGTTGTAATATTTAATTCCAAGTTTAACATTACCTGGTCCTTGAACTTCCTACGTTACCTATTGGCCTTGGCAAAACTGATAAATAGGGAATATGTTAGGGGTCTAGAGCTCCAGCCTAGACGCTTTAGGCTACACACACTTGTTTGCTTTCCTCTATAAACTGGCGAAGCAAGTAGGTTTCAGTGTTTGTCTTTTTTCTCCTAGATATACAAATCTCTGTTTGAATATTTCCATATGAATTATGTGTACATAATACAACAATTAATTCTCTGTGAGGCCAGTATGTTTGTGTAGCTGGGTATTTATGCAGCTAGACCATTAATCAGAATTGGATGCATCCCTGGACTACCAATACAAATACCAAAAAGTTGGCAAAACAATTTCTTTTTTTATTAATACAAAAATAGTAACGTGTTTTGGTGACTTCCTGCGGTAATCTTTATCATTGAATATCCGTGTAAAATAATAAAATTATGAGTCGACGCAACAAAAAAATGGTGGACATTGGGTCGTAGCATCAATCTTTCCAGTTATATATTTTAGTAATTTAGAACCAAATAAAAATATGCATGTATGTATGGATGTATAATAAATATTACAGATTAATCAGATCATATCCAGAATCAGCAAAAAAAGCAGGCGAAATATTCAGAATCAGAAATCGGCAAAAACATGCCAATTGGCCAAACCGTAATATATGCATACATGCATACATACATACATGTCATGCATACATACATGCCTAAATACACACATGCAGTGTCATACACACACTTCCATACACACCTGCATCCATACATACATACATACATACATACATACATACATACATACATACATACATACATAGTTTACATACACACATACAGTCATACACACACACATACATCCATACATACATGCATCCATCTATACAAAAAACAATTACGATTACTTTGCCTTGATAATTGTTTCAATAAACTTGATTCATACATACATACATACATACATACATACATGCATGCATGCATGCATGCGTGCGTGCGTACGCACGTACGTACGTACGTACGTACATACATAGACATTATTAATATCACTGAGCATTGCTCGTTTATTGCTACTAACCTGTGACTGACCTGTGACGTCCTCAGATTTTCCTGTAATCTCAGATGATCCAGAAGTCGTGAGTGGCTGGATAGGTGGGAGATGTGGGAAGTGTGTGTTGGTGAGTGGAAGTGTTGGTGACATTTACCGTTCCTATTTCTGACTTGTTATTGCCTGACCAACGGAAGGCGTGCAGAGCTTCCAGCTGTCAATCAAAACCTACAAATTGCCCATTGGGTTAAGTCGTGGAGATCTCGGCCGTCCTCTCGTGACCTCTCATGAAGAGTCGACGATTGAGAAGAAAATACTGTAATCTGTCAAAGCAATTTTAAACTCCGCTGCACAAATTAGCACGAAAGGAAAGCGAGTGGTTTTTGCTCATTTGCCTTAAATGCTTCCTAAAACGTCCTACTCAAATATCACGATGCTTGCATATATACATAGATGCTTACTTACCTACATACATGCTTACTTACTGTGCTACTGCACTATACAAATCATATTATTATTATTATGCATACATACATATCTATACATACATAAATATTTGCATAAATATATATATATATATATGTATTTACTTACATATATGTGAGAAAACATGTATGTGTACAAGTTATATATAAAGAAAAGTTAAACTGGACAAAGCATTTAGTAAAGCAATTGAAAAATAACTTTTCACTGGTATATTTTATAACAGAAGAAGTAAAAATTGGGAAATGTGGGTCATGGTTTAGAATTGAGGAGACTGCATTCCATTTAAAGTTAATTAGTTTCGTGATCGTTAATCAAATCCTTTTAGCTTCGTGAGCGTACTGACCGACTCAGAGCCTCCACATCAGATGCTCCTCCACCGACGTTTACCACAACGTCTTCTGCTTTTGACGATTTCCGACCCATGTTGGACTCGGACCTTCGTACAGTTCTTTCATCAGTTAATTTAAATTCTTGTGAATTAGATCCTCTTCCCCCTTTCATTCTTAGTGACATTTTAGATGATTTTGCTCCATTTCTGCTTTATCTCTTTAATAGGTCCCTCTCTGAAGGTTGTGTCCCCGCCTCGCAAAAGCGGGCTATTGTTTTCCCCTCACTCAAGAAGCCCAATCTTGACACAAACCTCTGCCAAAACTACCGTCCAATCTCTAATCTATCATTTCTATCTAAAACCCTTGAACGCCTTGTCTCTCTTCAACTTCTTCCCTATCTGGAACAATCTGGGCTTCTACCTCCCTTTCAGTCAGGTTTTAGGGCTCACCACTCCACTGAAACTGCCCTCCTTTCCTTGCTTTCTGAAATTTATTCAGCTGTTGATAGGTCCGAACTCACCCTTCTGGCACTATATGATGTCTCTGCAGCCTTTGACATGGTGGACCACACCATTCTTCTACAGCGTCTTGAGACCTCTTGTGGTCTGAAGGGCCCCCCTCTCCAGTGGTTCCGGTCATACCTGTCTGATCGCACTCAGATGGTTATCTCTGGTGAATCTAGAACTCTGTGGGTCCCTATTAAACTCGGTGTTCCGCAGGGCTCTGTTCTGGGCCCTCTCCTCTTTATTTTGTACACGGCTGGTATCCCCTCTCTCTTCCCCATCCATGGGGCTTCAGGCCATCTATTTGCTGACGATGTCCAGGCTTATGTCCATGGGCCTCCTTCCTCTCAACTTCTTCTTGTTCAGCGCATCGAAGCTCTTTCTCGTGATCTTCATACCTGGATGTCTTGCAATCGCCTCTCCCTCAATTCGTCAAAAACCCAGTTTATCTGGTTTGGCACTCCTCAGCAACTTAAAAAACTCGACTTTGCTGTGCTGTCTCAAAGGTTTCCGCTTTTCACTTTCTCGTCTAGCGTTCGTGATCTAGGAGTGACCCTTGACAATTCTCTCACCTTTACTGAACACATTTCCAAACTCACTCGCACTTCCTATTTTCACCTAAGGCGCCTTAGAGCTATCCGTCGCTCTCTGTCATCTCCAATTTTCACTTCAATTGTCCATGCATTTGTCTGCTCTAGACTTGACTACTGCAATTCCCTCCTCATTGGTCTTCCCAAAGTCCGTCTTGCTCCTCTTCAGTCCGTTCTCAATGCTGCTGCTAGATTAATTGCCCGTCTTCCTCGATTCTCTCATATCACCACCTTTATGGCAGAAGAACTCCACTGGCTCCCGCTTTCTGCCCGCATCCAATTTAAGGTCCTCATCCTTGTCTCTAAGGCTCAGCTTGGTTTCGCTCCAGAATATTTATGTGACTTATTTCATCGCCCTCACTCTGCGGCTTCTCTTCGTCCTCTTCGTTCATCTGACCGTTTGGACCTCCTCGTTCCCCGTGTCAGGACTTCACTGGCTCAATCTAGGTCGTTTGCTTCCATTGGCCCTGCTCTTTGGAATGGGCTTCCTCCGTTTGTTCGTTCTTCTATTCTCTCAGGTAGCGTCTCTTCCTCTTTTACCTTTCTTAAAACTTGCTTTTTCTCTCGGGGTCTATCGCACTGGGAGCGCTTCTGAATGGCCCTCCCGCTAGAAGCGCTTTATAAATATCCGAATACAATACAATATACAATACTTGTCTTAAACAGGCGATAAGACTAACGGTGAGAACTGTACAATAAATTTGTTTCCTATGGACGTCAATGGCCGCTGATGTCACAAAGACGTCGTTAAACTGTAAGAAATCAAGTCCTTTACTCAATCAACTTTAACAGTCGTTGTCTATACTTTGTTATGCCCTCTCTAATATGGAAATTCATTTACAACTTGTCGTGGTAGTGTTGGAGTTGACGAAGGTGATCATGACGACGATGATGGTGATGTTGAGGAGGATGATGATGATGGTGGTGATGATGATGGTTATGATGATGGTGATGGTTATGATGATGATGATGATGTTGGTGATGACGATGATGATGTGATGGTGTTGATGGTTATGATTGTGATGATGATAATGGTTATGATGATGTTGATGGTTATGATTGTGATGATGACGACGACGATGATGATGATGATGGTGATGACGATGATGGTGCTGGTTCGGGTGATGGCAATTGTGATGGTTGTAATGGCAATTGTCATGATGGTGATGGTGGTGGTGATGCTGATGATGATAAAAATGGTGATATTTGATTCTACTGTGGGGTATATACTCAGTCCATCTATCCCTTAGCTTCATCAACTTGTCTGCTGTAGCTTGATTTCTGCCTAATAAATGTTGACTGGACTGAACAGGTTCTAACTATGATTTCATTCGAAATCATTGACCGGAAGAAATGATTGATGTCATGATGTATCTCAGATGTGTTGCATATGTAGGTGTGTATTTGTGTGTATGTATCTGCCTTTATGTATGCATTTATGTATGTATGTTTGTACGTATGTATGTGTATGTATATATATATAGGTATGCATATATAGAAATGTAAGTATGTACATGCATACGTATGTACGTATTCATGTAGACATTTATTTTGTGTTTGTTAAAGACCCATGGGAAAGGAGATATTGAACGATGTTGTCTATGAAATGGACCTATAGGCAGATACGTATGCTTCTTTTCCCCTTCCATTCCGACGCGTATCAGCTTCACCACTGGATATCCATCCATCCCTCGTGTTTACGGAGCATAGAACCATAATGCATTGACGATAATGATGATTGAAGCTGCGCCTCCTGCCTCAAACAATACGATTTCATTGACGCTACGCTGCCTATGCCCTTCATAGCAATGTCTGGTGACAGGAGTCACCTTTTGTAGCCAGAACACTCGCAGGCGTAAAGTGTCTGGTGTCGAAGCACATTCAATGGTATACCTACTGCCAAACATTTATGGTAGATTACTTAATGTGTTGTTGCAAGGAGGAAATGCACTGGTTGTTGCACTGGAAATGCACTGGTTGTTGCACTGGAAATGCACTGGTTGTTGCACTGGAAATGCACTGGTTGTTGCACTGGAAATGCACTGGTTGTTGCACTGGAAATGCACTGGTTGTTGCACTGGAAATGCACTGGTTGTTGCACTGGAAATGCACTGGTTGTTGCACTGGAAATGCACTGGTTGTTGCACTGGAAATGCACTGGTTGTTGCACTGGAAATGCACTGGTTGTTGCACTGGAAATGCACTGGTTGTTGATGCACGTATACACGGAGTTTAACCAATTGTCTTTTGCGCTGAGCTCCATCTTATATTAGGGGTTGTGTGTCGTGGCGATCTCATCCATTACTGGCCGTGGATGGTTCCTGAGAGATATCTTTAATATAATACTATACAACTGTATTTTGATATTGCCCTCCTTCCAAAGTTCAGAAGTGCACACTACCATACAGTGCTCGAAATGGAAAATTTTACGAAACGGAACGCTAGTCAAAGATATGGGAGCAATCACGTTAATTTCATAGTATTTTCGACAATAATTCATTTGACGAACCGGAACGGAACGCTAATTCATTTGACGAACCGGAACGGCGTTCCGGTCCATTTCGAGCACTGCTACCATATATGACAGAACATTGATGGCGCTGGGTCGCTACGCAGTGGCTTGAGGTAGATTCGAAGCTGCGACCCTCCGGTTACTAGGCACAGAACATGCCACTACACCTTCGCCTCTCCCCGAGGGGGGACATTTCAGATTGTCTGAGCCACAGTGACTGTCATGGACTAGGAGAAACTACGGATGTCTGACTATTACAGTCACTGCGATCTCTGGAGATCACTCCGTCCCTAAGGTGAATGACCGCAACAATTCGAAACAGACGTGTATATGGCATCTGCGATGATCGTATTATATAGATTTCGATGACAGACGTAAGTTGATAATGCACTTGTGATTGTAATGGTGATTGGTTCAATCATGTTGGTGATTGATTCGTGTGGTATTATTTCTTGTTCTGCCTGATCGGTGGTATATATATTGCAACGTAAGTGGCACGTCATCAAGTCATAAACCGTGGTGGTGGATATCAATATGAGAATTTAATTGCGTGGCTTGGATGGCTTATCAACGTATGCGTTATCAGTTGGTGTGCTTGGCTGAACTACAGGATCGTGTATCATTGTAAGTTGTTTTGTTGCTCGTGAGTGTGGTTGCGTAGACGCGTGTGACTAAGGAAAGCCCTGTGGTTGTTGACTCGAGTCGTGTGTGAGTCAGCAGCAATGCTTTCAAGTCTCTCGGCTCAATTCTTATGTCCAGTAAAAATCTTAAGTAGGTCAGGCTTTGTTGGTTTAGTCATTGTCTAGTCTGGCCATAGTTTCTCTCAGTTCATAGCAGGGCGTTTATTTTTTTATTTTTATTTTTTATTCCGGATATTTCTATAGCGCCTCTCGAAGTCAACTACTACTCAGAGGCGCTCCCGACTACAGCATGATACTGTGCCGGAATTTTCACGCCGAAGCGCCACGAGCAATTGCGAGTGAAGGACTTGCCCAAGGTCCTTACGCAGCGGCTAGAGTGGGATTCGAACCTGCAACCCTCCGGTCACAAGGCGCCGAACTTACCACTGAGCCACCACGCCCCACAATATATGGTTTAGTACTCTGGTTGGTTAGAGTGTTCGGCTTGTTACACGGAGAGTATGGGTTCGAACCTCTGATGAGGCGGTTACTGTGTAAGAACCTAGAGCAAGTCTTTCACTCACAATTGCTCAGCGCCATCGATGTTCTATATTGTATTGTATTGTATTGTTACCGTATTGCACTCGGATCAAATGAATCTTTTGAAGGCTTTTAGTACTCTAGGTCCTTTTAAGAGTGTTAGTGCATGTAGTTTGTTAATAGATGTTAGTCTTGTTAGGTCATTTTAGCAGTGTTGGTTGTTTTAACTGTAGGTCCTTTTAAGTTACCTGGAGGTTTCTTCTAAGGGTATCAGTAGTCTTAATGGGTCCGTTTTTTTTAGATTGTTAGTAGTTTAATTGGGTCCTTCTAAGTGTGTTGGTTGTGTTTAACTTTAGGTCCTATAGGAATGGGAGTAGTGTATACCTTAAGGGTGTTGCAGTTTAATCAGCGCTTCCTTTGAACCTTGTTAATAATTTAACTAGGTTTAATTCCTGGACGAAGTTTGTCTGCTTCTTTTAAGACAGTATAGCCGTTTAACTAGGTATATTGAAGGGTTTTAGTAGTTAAGAATGTTGGTAGTTTAGTAAGTGGGTTTTGGTGGTTGTACTTGGGTTCTTATACTCAAAGGCAGGTTCTTGCATAGAATGTGTGTATGTAATTAGAGTAATTATGTGTGTGTGTCAAGATATTTTAAGTACCACACAAACTAACTGATCTGAATCTAAGACAGTTTTAAATGTTTGAGTGATCTGCAAGTATTTTATTTACTGTAGGGCTCCCTATTGTTAATATCTGGAATCAACTACCTCCACTGGTGTAGATTTTTAAAATATCTGTTAGTATTATCCACTGTGTGTTCTCTTTTTATAGTATTTGCTTTATGGCGCGAACGATTGACGTCATTGTCTTTGGAATGTTGTCTCCCAGGGGCACGTGCTGGTGTCTTTTCCTCTACTGCGCAACTCTTGCGTATCGTTCCCGTAAATCACAAACTATATTGAGAGCCATTTCAAATGTCTTGCTTACTTCCGACCGGGTCCTGTGAATGCCAGGGTGTTGCCTACTGCAGTGACCTACTTAGCAGGTCAGCTGGAACCGTATCGTACGATTGCATACGATATGCTTTAGTATAACAGGCGTTCATGGTCTGAGTAACAGCCCAGTCCCTTGGTGAATGATCCGTGTGACATTCGTGGCGGCTGGGCTGACTGTAGACCTGCTGTGGTGGCAGTATAGGCCTAGTGTAGGCCTTGTATAGGCCTTCGGTGGGCTTCTATCGGAACTGTTTGTCGTATCTGAGTTGGGAGGAGGTTCTAAGTCTTTGGATTACTAGTGCCATGGATGTGCAGGGAACAGTTCTGGGTTTATAGAGGAGGAGGGTCGAACAGGTAGGAGAGGGGTTCTTGTTTTCCTTATTTACGGTTGTTTAACTTAAGTCGGTTAAATAGGGTTTTGTGAACAGTGAGTGAATGATTTTTCTAAGTGAAGTCCCTACTTACGAAACGGTATACTCAAACCGTGTTATCGTACTTTACATTGTTGCTGTAACTTTCATTTTCTATAGCTGTTCTACCTTGCCTTTTGCAATGCCTTATCTATCACAGTATTAAGGAAGAAGTTGGTAAACTTTGTACTACTCCAGTTGATAGTTCATTTACACGTGCATAGATATTGAGAATCTGTTTTTAAGTTATGAGGTTGCTGGTAACACAAAATGGAGTTTGACGGTGTGACCACTGGGTTCAAATTTTCTGAGGATCTCAAAAACAATTGTACATCAATGTCTAAGAATGTCCCTAGTGAAGTAGGAACATTAACAAAGAAAGAATCCTTAAGAATCTCGCTTCTCTTCTTGAAAAAAAACTTATCTGATATTCCTTTTACTTTGCTTGGAGTAGAAATAGTGTTTAGCCATAGTAGACCTTGTTTTTGCTTCCTTTCATGGACATTGGTTGAAACTACGCTTGAGGATCTCTTGTTCATAAAACGTAATGGCGTTTAAAAGATCAAGCTCAGATACCGTTTTGTTAGTAGCTCTTATTATCTGGAATCAACTCCCTCCATTGGTATAGATTTTTATAATATGTGTTATTATTATCCACGGTGTGTTTGTTGTCTTGTTAAAATATTTGCTCTGTGGCGCCAGTCATTGACCCACGTCATCATCTTTGGAATGTCGGCTTATGGTTTGCTCTCTTCTACCATTTAGACTTTGATCCGAAAGCCTCAGTCGGGGACCTCTCTGTCTTGGTCTCAACCTTGGTTATCCACTGTCTTGGTCTAGAATTTTCGTCTTATTGCGGTCTCTTGTATACAATTTCTACTGTACCTGTTGCATTCACTTACATTATCTGACCGTCTGAATCTATGGTATTTCATCTGACATGTAATGCTTTGGTATATTTAGTAATTATTTACCTTAAACATGAGACCCTTACCCGTTCTTACCCTATTCATGACGTGGGCTCACAGGAGTGGCTGCAGGTTTGACAAATGAGCGTTGCCACGAACAAGATCAAAACAAATCTAATATGGGAATTTATATAGCGCCATCGTATTATTGTTCAAGCTACGGTCTATCGTCTCTACCAAGAAAAAACTGAAGATCGGGTTGATGATTCAACTGTTGACTCGGTTCTCCCCCTCCGCCTTCAACCACTTCAGTGTTTCCAGGCCTCGGTCTTGGCTCTCTTTCTGGGTCTGGTTCAGTAGGTTATCTGTTGCGTGTTTGTCGGTCTGTTATCTGTCTGTCTGTCTGTCTGTCTGTCTGTCTGTCTGTCGGTCCATCTGTCCGTAGGCTACTGGCAGCGGATACTTTCTGTGGTGTTTACTGCGGTTTTGGTGTTGCTGGTTGTTTCGGATCTGAGAGGAAGCACGTGCGGCCTTTAGAATAAGGAAATCTGAGAAAAACCAACAAAAAGAAACTGCTACGGCTGCCGTAGGCTAGTATAATTTAACATTATTATTATTGTTGTTGTTGTTATTATTATTAGTTTTTTTATTGTTGTTATTGTTATTATTATTTATGGTGTTATTTTTATTATGGGCGGACCCTACGTTTGTCTATCGGTAACACGCTTGCTTGATGATCATACGGTTTCGGGTTCGACTCCGGGTGATGACTATAGGCCAAGTTGTTTGTGCTCACGTGTTTCTGCCAGTGGCGGTTTTACCAGGGGGCTGTAGCCTCTAGTTGGAAAGTTAACCCCCTTGTTTTTCTGAGCCCCTATACAAATTTTAGCCCCCCCGTTTAACGTTTAATTAGCCATACATTGCCTACAATGTTTGTTTGTAGCAAGGCCCCTAATCTCCTAAAGCAATTTTTAGCCCCTCCCAGTTCAAAAAGTGTATAACCGCCTCTGGTTTCTGCCATTGTTACTTCTATTGTTTGTTCCTAGTATTTAATAATAATAAGATTATTATTATTATTATTATTACTATTTGTTCTTGTTGTTAGTATTATTTGTGTATTATTATTGTTGTTAAATGGGTGTCTGTTTGATTGTTTCCTTTGTTTGTCCCATAGATTTGCATAATTTTGATGTCATAAGGCAGAAGTTGCCATGACAACAGCCAATAATACCGTTGGCATGGTAACGTCCCCTCCTACAGTCTACAGCCAGGCAGCTTTAGACTTTGCCCTTTGACCTTTGAGCTGACCATGGACAACATGTGCATCCGAATCACGCAGACTTCGGGAAGTCTGCTCCGACTCAGAGGGATTACGAGTCTGACTGTGCTCGGAGTGGGTGTCCAAGGAGGAGGCAATGGAGAGCGAAGAAGAAGAGACACGGACGGAGACTTGCTGGGCAGTAAGTATCGATGTTTAGCTGAGAGGTCGGGAGGGGGCGGGGCTCAAATCCCCAGCCAGGGCAGAAGGATGATTGCGCCGTAAGGAGCTAGGGGTGTAAAATGAGTCACTGTTTGTAGACTGTTGGTGAAAAGATTAGGTAATGAGGGAGAGGACTGGCCCCACC
>OY744605.1:79195400-79367900 GCA_963556255.1 Allolobophora icterica | reverse complement strand
CAATTGCAAAAATAATATGTACAGTACAATAATAATAATAATAATAATAATAATAATAATAATAATAATAATAATAATAATAATAATAATAATAATAGTAATAATAATAGTAATAATAACTGCAACAACAACAATGATGATGATAGTAATAAAGACCAAGGTCTTCGAATAGTTTCCAATAGAATAATGATAATAATAATAGTAATTGCAACAAAGATGTGCAGAAAAAAATGTAATTATAATCACAATAATATTAAAAATAATAATACTAATTGCCACCACAATAATGTACAATAATGAAAAAAGTAATAATAACACTAATAATACAACAAGAGTAACTGTGGGAGCATAATAGTAACGCTGAGATGAGAGTTTCCTGTTGCTGAATCTGTGCCTTTGTTCTGTGTTCAGCTGCTGGTGCTTCTATGAATGCATTGGACGAGGAGATGCTCAGAACCGCTGGCTCCGAAGCCCAGCGAAGCGGATCCTTCTCCAGCGAATCGAAAGCGAAGGTGCCCTTAAACATCATTTCTAAGGCATAACCGATTTTGTTTTTTTTTGCCGATTCCGGATACCTGACAGTACAGACCATTATTTGCGAATTCCGATTCTGATTGGTAATAAATCTATGCACTAAGGCCTAATTCCAAGGTAGTCATCATTGGCTAATGACTTGGTGTCAGCTACAGGGGCTAAGAAGGAACAACAGCCAGTCACCCCCTGTGCTATACCACTGTATATTTCTTAACTGATTGACAACCCTAACGGTCGCTTGCCCAGGAGGCCGGTAGCAGATACAGGGTAGGTTTCGGGAATTGATTTAAGGGCCCGGGTGCGACCCTTTGTATATGAGTGGCCTGTAAATTGCTTGGTCATTCTGGGACCTTTCACAGCCCTAGTAAGTAGTACCAAGCAAAATTATAATTATCAAGTGAGTGGCCTAAAAATTGTCCATAGCGAAACCATCATAAAAAATGTTAATCGGCTGGTTAGACATTGCAGATCCGGATAATTCCGGATAGTTGACAAAATTGGTTTACTGATCCAGATTTCGGTTATGCTCTAATCATTTCAAATAAATAAGGTGCCTTTCAAAATAAAATAAATAATAGATGTTTTTAGAAATAAAATAAATAAATAATATGCCTTTATAAAAAAATAAATACGTGCCTTTAAGCATCAAATTTATGAAAGAAATGGCCTGCCTTTGCAGGATTACTCAGTAAGGTTCTTGAACACACTTTGAATAGAATTGCAGTGGCTTATTGATTCACAATATGTGCAGGTAAAAGAAAGGTAAAAATTGAAAAGGGGAAGGTATTGCATTTGCCTCTATATATAGCTGCTTTTAACCTCACAACTATTGGTTCTTACTTACCTACTCCAGGTGAATGGAAGGTTGAGTTGGCTCCAAGGGTATGGTATTCCATGTATGGTCACCCAGCTAATACAAGACAATACAATTGCATTGGCATTTGCCCTCCTTCCTAAGTTCAGAAGTGCACACACACGACCATATGACACAACATCAATGGCACTGAGCAACCGTGAGCAAAGGACTTGCTCAAGGTCCTTACACAGTGACTATCTGAGTGAAGGCTCGAACCCTTGCTCCCTTGTTACAGGCTGGCGCTCAATCCAGTCAGCTACTATGCCTCAGTAATTGCTAACCAGGCTTGGTGCTGCTTAATGTCTTTGTGCTGAAGGATGCTACCTTTACATAAATTTACCTTTACATTTACCTTTACATTTATCTTCACATGAAATTCATTGTGACTGTTCTTCATGCTTGGATGTGGGCGTCTGTTGACAGGAAATCTGTTTTGTGTTCATAGCAGTCCGATCCACGACCTGTCCAAGCGACGGGAAAGAATTCCTCAGTGGTCAAAATTTCCAAGAATGAATCTCTCAAGGTGTGTATGCAGTGCTCTCGCTAATTGCCCTACCTGCCTCAGGTGAGTCTGGCACGTGCGGCAGCATCTCCTGTTGTGCAGTTCGTCGTCCAGAGGGTTAATGAACTCTAAACGTAATGTGTGGAAGCATCAGACATTCATGTTGGTAGAACAGTTATAAATCTGAATTGTCCGGTAATCAAACGCTACCTGGTCAGGTAAGTCTTCTGGGTAATGATCTAATTATGGCTTGCGTTTGGTGTGCCATCGGTTGATGCCTTGTGCGTTAGGTGCCTGTGTGATAGAAGTTCCTAATTAATTAAGGAAACTCTAAAAATTCAACCAAAACTTGTTCAGCAAGCAACTGTACTCTAATCTAATGTAATGCCTTCTACCGCGCCCAAGGCTTTGATCGATAGTTGCGTCAAGCAAAATTGCAATCAAAAACAATGGCAGAAGCGAGGTTGAAATCCGACAGTCGGAGAAACACGGTGGTAAGCAAATCGAAAGAGACCAATCTGAAGGTTAAACCGGAATTACGTCACTTGTTCATGGTTGCAATGCTGTATTATTGACTTTTTCTGACATTAATTGTTTTTTTGATGGATGTTCGCCTGAGTGAGGTTTGGCAGCTGGTTCTAATAAAGAATATACTTACTTACTCTTGAAGATAGTTCAGGATATACAAGACACTGATACGATATAGAACTGGAAATTGATTATTTGCCATTACGAAGTTATGAAATTCACAGGGAAGCCGGGCAGTAGGAAACATTATATTTTAGAACAATATACAGACCGGAAGAGGCAAGTTTTCAATTTGGAGTTGAGAGATAGCCTCAGTTGTAAGAGATCCAGGAAACTCATATGAGGAGGTAATAAAAAGCATCGGTTGTGTCATAATAAAGCAGAGTAATACTAAGTGTAAATGTAGCGCTTGGGTTCCCGGACGTAGCGTGTAGCTAGGCTACAACGTAGCCCCTTCTGATCTAATCAAATGACTTCTATAGCGCCGTTTTGTATGTATGTGTATTGTGTATGTATCAAAACACTTGTATAGCCCTTTAAGTGACTCGCAAGGGCGCTCTGGCACAGTTACCTTGGAGACACAGAACAAATTTGTCTTAAGACGAGCAGAAAACATGTCCTGAACTATTAAAGATGCTAGTGATTGTATATCCAGTGGCAGATTGTTCCAGAGAGATGGACCCACATAATGAACAAGGAATTAGTCGGGGGTTGCTTCAAGTGAAACCTCCTTCAAAATGTGTAATCCGTTTGAAAAGCCCGGTCGAAATCTGACAGGTATGGGAAATCGGGGACAGCGGTTAGGGTGGATATTTGGGAGCAAAAAGAAACAACGCATAAGTTGAGACTGGAGGGACTTACGAACCTGCAAGGGACAGAATTGAAAAGTGAGCCCTTGTAGTAGAAGAGAAGAAAAGTGGTCCCTTAAGCTAGCCTGAGAGGCAGCCATGGGTGTTAAGTGTTAACAACGTCGTTTTCTTAGCCTCGGCACATGAAGGCAGGTGGCCAGTTCTCTCCGTCACCGTCTCATCTTCCCACCGACAGTGTACGGTCAGTGTACTCGTTACGGCTGAGTTGGGTAGGAAGCATAGGTGGAGCAGAAATCTCGAAACAAATTTCTGCCCTGGCAGGGATTTGAACCCCGAACCTCTCAGTTAACAGTCCAGGATGCTAACCAATAGACTGTCGTGCACTTTTGCCCTTGTGGTAATCAGTCAAGTTTCGTCTGGAAGGAGGCAACATTGAGTGACTGTGACACCAGACAGTCTATGTCGATGAAATCTCTAGCCACATTAGTAGCTAGACAAATTTTATCGGGCAGGAGGCAATACTGAATGGTTGTGACACCAGAAAGTCTGTCGATGAGCTCTCTGGCCACACTAGTAACTAGACATATTTTATCTGGCAGGACACCAGACAGTCTATGTCGATGAGCTCTCTGGCCACACTAGTAACTAGACAAATTTTATATGGCAGGACACCAGACAGTCTATGTCGATGAGCTCTCTGGCCACACTAGTAGCTAGACAAATTTTATCTGGCAGGACACCAGACAGTCTATGTCGATGAGCTCTCTGGCCACACTAGTAGCTAGACAAATTTTATCTGGCAGGACACCAGACAGTCTATGTCGATGAGCTCTCTGGCCACACTAGTAACTAGACAAATTTTATATGGCAGGACACCAGACAGTCTATGTCGATGAGCTCTCTGGCCACACTAGTAGCTAGACAAATTTTATCTGGCAGGACACCAGACAGTCTATGTCGATGAGCTCTCTGGCCACACTAGTAGCTAGACAAATTTTATCTGGCAGGACACCAGACAGTCTATGTCGATGAGCTCTCTGGCCACACTAGTAGCTAGACAAATTTTATCTGGCAGGAGGCAACATTGAGTGAATATGACACCAGACAGTCTGCCTGGCCACACTATTATCAGTTGTTACTGTGTGCAATGTAGCCCTAAGGCGACGCGGTGGATAATATCTTGCCGGAGTTAATTATGTTGTGTCCTTTCCAGTCGCAAGTCTTAGACTGGGGGCGTTTTTGTTGGAGCGAGATGCCAATTGAAAAGGAACGGACCGAGGAACTAACAAGCTGATGTGGTTTCATAAGTGAACCCTGGCTGCCGCTGACGGCTTTCTACTGCTTCCTGCGTCTCAGTTGAACGTCTTTTATTGCGTTTATGGTTGTCAACACTTTCCGGATGTTTCATAATGGGGCTTTCTATTAAATATGATAGCCAAGCAATAAAAGACTCAGGTTCGAGACTTGATTGCTTTTACAAATCAGTGTCCACATAAATGATGTTGACGCTTTAGGGTAATCTTATGTTTTGGACACATGGAATACTGCAAAGGAGTGCAGGACCACGCCAGGGCTCTGATATTCTGTCCCCATGGGAACCTATTCGGTCCCCATGGGCGCCTATTCGGTCCCCATGTGCGCCTATTCGGTCCCCATGGGCACCTATTCGGTCTCCATGGGCGCCTGCTCAAACAGGCAAGATTGGAAGCTTGCTTCCTTCTGGAATGCAAACAGAATCTACTAAAATTGTGAAGTTAAAAAAGCTCATGATGAAGAAGGCAGGCTGAAAACTGAGAAAACTTAAAGCATCAGAAAGTTGCAGTCAGCTGAGTTAAACACTGCCTTGTTTCCTTAACCCCATGACCTATGGAAAACTTGAGTGGTATTTTGCAATGATTTACGATTATTTTTGGACATAGTTTCACTTGAAAGACCCAGCAATTGATGCCGTGTGCTCTATGTTTAGGTGCTGAAGATGTTGTTGGATTAGGTTAGGTATCAGGATATCCAACAGGCCACCAGTGATATCTGAATCATAGATACATCTGATAGGGTAGCTCATGTGTTCCAGTTATGTTAATTATTAGCCCTTGTTATTAGCCCTTGTTATTAGCCCTTGTTATTAGCCCTTGTCATTACCCTTGTTATTAGCCCCTGTTATTACCCTTGTTATTAGCCCTTGTTATTACCCTTGTTATTAGCCCTTGTTATAGGCCTTTGTTAATAGCCCTTGCTATTGCCCTTGTTATTAGCCCTTGTTATTAGCCCTTGTTATTACTCTTGTTATTAGCCCTTGTTATTAACCCTTGTTAATAGCCCTTGTTAATAGCCGTTGTTAATAGCCGTTGTTGCCTTAACTGAAAGATCTGTCCTTGTGTTTTAGGTTCAGAAGAAGCACTACAGAAACGAGAAGAAGCGAGCGGCTGAGGAGCTGCTCAGTACGCTCAAGGATCCTTCTATCGTGATCCTCGCCGATTGGCTCAAAGTTCGCAGCTCTCTCAAGACATGGACGAAATTGTGGTGCGTCCTGAAACCAGGACTTATTGTTCTCTACAAGAGCGACAAATCCAAGGTAGCATTCCTTTGGAGCATTTTGTTGCAACCTCTGTTTAATGGCATCTTATACAACAAATCATGGGTGACATTCCATTGGGAAATTTGTAGCAACCTCTGTTTAATGGCTTCTTATCATGCAACAATTAATGGGTGGCATTCCATTGGGCATTTTGTAGCTACCTCTGTTTAATGGCATCTTATCATATGACAATTCAAGGGTGGCATTCCATTGGCATTTTTTAGCAACCTGTGTTTAATGGCTTCTTATCATGCAACAATTAATGGGTGGCATTCCATTGGGCATTTTGTAGCTACCTCTGTTTAATGGCATCTTATCATGTAACAATTCAAGGGTGGCATTCCATTGGCATTTTTTAGCAACCTGTGTTTAATGGCTTCTTATCATGCAACAATTGATGGGTGGCATTCCATTGGGCATTTTGTAGCAACCTGTTTTTTTGGCATCTTATCATTGGTGGCATTCCATTGGACATTTTGTAGCAACTTCTGTTTAATGGCATCTTATCATGCAGCAATTCATGGGTGGCATTCCATTTGGCATTTGGTAGCAACTTGTGTTTAATGGCATCTTATCATGCAGCAATTCAAGGGTGGCATTCCATTGGGCATTTTGTAATGGCGCTCCCAGCCCAGCCACAGCTAAAGAAATGTGATGTTAGGGACTTATAAAAAAGCAGGCAAGTTTAACCGAGGCAGCAAGCGCAGGTTTAGAGGGAGGCCATTCCAGATGGAGGACCCCACAACTGAAAAGGCAATGTCATCAACAGTTTCATCACAGACAGTTCAAGAAACAGTTTCCAAGCCAATTACGATGCTCCTCTCAAAATCTGTTAGATTGACATATTAAGCACTAGGGTGGTCCTTAGCTCCATGTACAAAATTTGTTGGGGGAATTTTAAACGAGGCACCCTCCAAACTTTTAGTTTCAGGAACAAAAATAATAATATTGAAAAGTTTGTGGAGATTTTATGAGTTTTAGAGGTTGCTACCGGACATAACATAATTATATCAAATATATTGTTAAAACGCACACAATACATAGAATATTGTATAGGCCTACTATTCTTATGCACAAATTCAAAACAAATTCTGGTGGGCAGTGGTGGACGGTAGTATTTACTATTTGGGTCAAGACACACAAGTGAACATTAAAATGTTTAGTTCCTGTTACTACTTAATGTATTAATGAATCAGTGTCTTTGTTCCTGTCTGGATATCTGTGACGATATTCTAGAAACTGCTTATGATCCTCATTATTTGTTTGAAGCTTGTTATACTCGTCCATGAGTACCACTCCACGCTCTGCTATGTATTTCACATCTCTTACTGAGGTGGCAGTGGCCTTGGCTAACTTGTAGTTCTCATCGTTTGGCCAAGTATCAACATCTTGTTGGATGAAACTTGCTGGAATGCATGTAGGCCTAATGCTGAAGAATCTTCTAGTGTTTCCGTGATAAAATTTTCCAGTTGCTTCCAGCTGATCAGAGGTTACCTGGTATTCTCTTTAGTGGATGTTCGATGCCAGTTTTGTCCAGAGGACCAGCCATATGGCGCTTGATAAATCAATGGAGACCCCATCATCAAAGAACGAAAAGTCTCCAATTCCTAAGACAGATACCAGAAGTGACCCGGAAATGTCTTCATTGCATGTGCACAATTTTTCTCCTTGTTTATCAATCTGTCAATGTCCTTCAAGAGCTCCAGGTCTATTCGAGGAGCCAATGGTGCATATGATGCTTGAGACCAGACTTTGACATATGGCATTACTGTGAACAAGCAGATGTCAGCTACCCCTTTGCTTCTCTTCTGGTCAACTTGACCTGTCTCTTGAACATCCAAATCTTAAGACTATAAATACTCTTGGCCATCCACTTTGTTCTATGCAGCCCAGCTGGTACTCTGAATGGTATGCCCCTGGAATAAACGCCGCCGAAGAAAGTGATGGTCAACTCCAAAAGTTTGTGACAGGAAATTGCTTCTTGTAAAAACTCATCGGATGTCACTGTGCTCTATTTTGTTCGGTCTATAAGTCGCCAGTTTCTCTGGAATCTCTGATAATCATTATGTCTGCACCTTGGGATGGACCAAGAGAAAGCATGACCACTGCCTCCAACATTATTTTTAGTATGTGATGGCGACATGCACGCCACAACATATCCTTGTCCAGCCTATGCTCCAACACAATGATATAACTATAATTTGATTAATAACTACTTACTGTGCTTGCTTACTTATTGACATCTTTTCCATAATGCATTAAACTTTGGCAACCATTTTGTTTCATATTGGGTTTCTTAAAAAGTATACTGCTTACTTTGTTAGTCAAAGAAAAACACTAAAAGACCACTGAGTTTGAAAAAATAAATTATTTATTTCTACATTTGTTTATCAAACAAATAAATAAATAAATAAACACGAGTACTATTAGGGTATACTAATTGCTAGAAGTCATTTATAGTGTTCAATAATGAATTACACACACAACTGTATGTCACTGTGCAATTTTCTCACCTGCTAACATCAGTTCAAATAAGAAAATTGCAATGGCTAGTCTAAATTAATTCCTCGTGGCATAGGCTTAAACTTTAGCATCTGGTAGCAACCTCTAAATATTGTCAGATCCTCTTAAAACTTTTTCTGAATTTTTTCTTCATAAGTAGAAACAAAAGCACAGGGTGCCTCATTGTGAAATCAGACTTTAAAAAATAAGGACCACCCTATTAAGCACCCTTGTGAGGTTCTTAGAAGGTGCTTTACAGGTAGCCAGATTGATATGTACATACATACATATGCATGCATACATACACACAGCAATTCATATGTAGCATTCCATTGGAGCATTTTTACAACCTAGGGTAATATATTAGCATTATTCTGTGCTTTTGTGCATGTATGCATTGTATATGTGTAAATGAATGTATGTATGCATGCATCTTTGTATTTAATTATATGTTTGTATATATATATATATATATATATATATATATATATATATATATCTGTGTATATGTATGACATGTATGTGTGTGTGTCTGTATGTATGTTTTGTTTCAGTGATTTAAATTGGCTCTGAATGACTGAGTAAATATGTAATATTTATGATCTGTTGTTAGAAGCACATGATTACATTATAATATTTGCTCAAGTCAGTTTTTTCTCACGAATTATGTGCTACCGCATGTCCTATTGTGACTGCTGGATGGGTTTTATTCTCCATTTCAGTCGAGCCATTGGGTCGGGACAATTCTTCTCAACGCCTGCGAGATTCTGGAACGGCCCTCAAAGAAAGATGGATTCTGTTTCAAAGTGTTCCATCCGCTGGAGCAGTCCATTTGGGCTACCAAGGTAGGACAGGTTGTGCAGGTTAAACATTTCTTTCAGAGCAGTTCATTCCAGTTTTGTAGGGTTAGGAGGTGTCATGCGGTCTGATACTTGCTGTCAATTGTCAGTGTATATACGATGTAATTGTAATTTATAACTGTAATCATGAATTTCTGTAGTGCCACTTCAAGAGAAGAGCGGCCCGAGGATGTCAGAAAGTGCAGTCCAGAGACGATGCGGATTATTTTTTTCTTGCTGTATCACGATGTCTTGTTAGCCCAAAGCTCATGCTAATGAACAAGACCAAGTCAGTCAGTAACTGAGTCGATGAATGACTGAGTGAATGAATGAATTGTCGATAGTGAGGAGTTGTAAATGACTGATTACATTATGATACCTTACGTACATTTGACTTGTGCTGTTGCAGGGTCCAAAGGGTGAGAACATCGGTGCAATTACTCAGCCTCTTCCTTATTCATATCTCATATTCAGAGCGCCCTCTGAAGCCGCAGGTAAGAGTTAACCTGTCAGTCCATTGTTTCAGTATATCCTTGTAGGTAACTTGGTCAGTCCCTGAGTATTCTCTGCCTTGGGGTACATTCTGCTGGGAAGCTGGCTGATAGTCGCATTCTTCTCCACATGAAGTTGCATGTATTAAAATGATTCGCCATGGTTTACAACCTACAGTTGTTTCTGCAGGTAGCAGTTCATGTGTAAAAGTGTCTGCCAGTTAATTGGCATTACAGGTGTTCTACAGGTATAATGGCATTACAGGTGTTCTACAGGTATAATGGCATTACAGGTGTTCTACAGGTATACTGCAGTATTACAGGTGGATTCTGCAGGAAGCATAATATCTATAAACAGAAGAGTATACCATTGTGTGAAAAATGCTGGCTAGTCATCCGTTTAGTTTTTAAGGAACTTGGATATGGTTCACCTCTGAGTAGCCGTCTTGAAGAGGCGCTATATAAATGTGCTAATGAATGAATGGTTGCTGATTGGTAAGAGCGCGGTCTTTAGACACTTTAAAACATTGTCAACCCATGCTGTTGTGCTTGTATATGCGTCTCGTGGGACATGGTAGCCGATTGGTTAAAGCGCTTGCCTTGTAATGCACAGAGTATGGGTTCGAGCCATCCTTGACACAGTTGTTGTGTAGAGATCTTGAGCAAGGCCTTCACTCACAATTGCTCAGTGATTGATGCTTAGTCATTAGATACACTGATGCTTAATAAATGCCCAATCATAATTATAATTATTAGTATTATTATTGTTATTATTATAAAGATAATAATTAATAATGATAATAATAGTGATTATGATTTTAAAATAATAATAGTAATTATTATTTTTTAAATAATAATAACAATTAATAATAATAGTAATTTAATAATAATAATTATAATAATAATACGTAGTATAGCATAGTATAAGTACCTTACAAAAACCTTGTAGTTGCTGGAAATCTTCAGTTACTGCTTGAGGCAAATGTCGATATTCTTTCAGGTGAGCAAGTTGTTTTTAACAGGTAAATGTTGGATGGATGCGTTGGAACTGGCGCTGCGCTGTTCGAGTCTGCTGATTCGAACGATGGCTAAAGAGGTGAAGGAGGACGCAGGTGCTGAAGCATCGTCCATCAGTGATAATGGCTCACCTGTGGAGGTGTCGCCGTTCCAGGTGGAAAATGGAACCCCTTTCCGGTCTGCGGTTCCAATGGAGATGAATGACAGCGACTGTGAACGTCATTTCTACTCGTGCGGTTGGGCCGGCTTTTGTTCTCTTGTTATGATGTTTATTATACCCGTGTTTATCTTGTGGGGAAATGTTGCGGAAATGATTTGCGTTGTTATTTTGAGAAAACAGTTTATGTTGAAAGCAGTTTATGCTTTTATGTTGCGAAAACAATTACAGCTCAATAGCAATGTTTACCGGTTTATTGTGGGTGCAATTTTAAATTGAAATTTATATATCACCATTCCAATAAACAATAATTACAGGCACTTGCTATGCTAGGTGCATGATGTCCTTAAGATACATGACGTCATTAAGATGAATGATGTCTTCGAGATGCATGATGTGATTAAGAGCATGTTTTTCATTAGTCTACAAGTAATGCACAGCAGACAGAGTGAATTACAATCATGAGCCTACACACACACGCACGCACACACCCACACACGCACGCACGCACACACACACACCTACACACACACACACACACCTACACACACACGCACACACACACACACGCACGTCAACCCAACTAATTATTGCTCCTGATACAGGTATTTTTGTAGCAAATAAAAAATTATGAATTAGTCCGGTCAGTTGTCATCCTAATTGATGACTGATGTGATTTGTTCATCTACCGCCAATTTACGTAACAATGAAATGGATTAACTTGCTCATTCACCTGCTCGCTAACTCGTGCTCATTCATTTGAACATGTTTATCTGTCTGCATGCAGGAATGGACGATGACTCAAGGACAGATCGAGAGGACAAGGACGAAGGAAAGTCCGATTCGGAAACAGAGGACGAGGAAGAGGACAAGAAGTTCTTCCTCGACGACAATCAACCTCCGGCGGAGACGAACTATTGCGAGAATTCGGTCGAGGAACTGGGTCAGGTGAGATGGGAACTGGGTCAGGTGAGATGGGAACTGGGTCAGGTGAGATGGGAACTGGGTCAGGTGAGATGATGCATAATAGCCAATGACAGAGCTTCTATATCCCTTTGGAGATGTGCCGAGGGATGATGAGTGGGCAGCAGTGACTGTGAGTAGCCACTCGCTCATCACTGATCCTTTTGTCTCTCCTCCCGGCTTCAATGTCCCTTAACAACTCTGGTTTGTGCTGAATCAATTTCGGGTGGGCCAGGGTTGTTGTGCATGTTACATCATCAAAAGGAAACAAGCCACTGATCCTATGTGCAGCTGTGGCACAGTGCGGACTATGGTGGGGTGCACATTGTCAATGTCTGTCCATAAACTCATTTCATTGACGGACTATTTATTGGGTCTTTATCTCACTTGTATGTGGCTGGGCATGAGCCTAGTGAAAGTGGGGAAGGTGCTCATTTCATCGTTTTTGGCGCTTGTGCCAGTGATGGACAAAGACCCAAGGTCCTTGACATGATGCCAGTGCATCATCCTTTCTCTTGCTGTCTGATTTTCTCACAGGTGGTTGTGGTCAGTGTACTCAGTTTTTGCTGAGTTCATTACAAGGGCCAATGGGAAGAGAAACCTTACAATATCTTTGAGTCAGACCAGGGTTTGAACCCAGGACCTCTGGGTCAATAGTCCAGCACTCTAATCAGTAGACATTAGAGATGCTATGTATGTAAGAATTAATTACCGGTAATTGGAGATCTATTCCAGACTTTTAGAATATCAGAATGCTTAAATGGCACATTTGGTTACAGATTATTTCCCATTCTTTGCATTCGGTGCTTCAGTCATTTGGATCTGCGCCTCTGCTGGCCGCATGATCTATTCGCAATGACTGGTTTCAAGATGAAACTGAAAACTTACTTATTCGCTGGTTGAAATTACAAGGCTGTTGCGCACGTCTTGCGGGACACAGTGACCGATGGTTAGAGCGCTGACCCTGTGATGCGGAGAGTACAGGGTCAAACCATCCCTGAGATGGTTAGTGTGTAGGGCAGTATTTCCCGACCTTTTTCTGAGCAAGGCGCCCTTACTAAAAGTCTTTCAATAGCAAGTAAGTAAATAAGAAGTAAGAACTACTGATTAATCACTTTCAGGCAGATCTGGGTACGTCAATGACAGCAATACAACTGTGAGTGAAAAGCTTTTAGTTTCTGCCATTTTGCCAGCCAGCCGCGGCACCCTAGATGGTTAGTGTGTAGGGCAGTATTTCCCGACCTTTTTCTGAGCAAGGCGCCCTTACTAAAAGTCTTTCAATAGCAAGTAAGTAAATAAGAAGTAAGAACTACTGATTAATCACTTTCAGGCAGATCTGGGTACGTCAATGACAGCAATACAACTGTGAGTAAAAAGCTTTTAGTTTCTGCCATTTTGCCAGCCAGCCGCGGCACCCTAGAACAGGTTCACAGCACCCATGGGAAACAATGATGTAGGGAACTTGAACAAGTATTTAACTCAGAATTGCCCAGTGCCATCGACTAATGCTTACTCATTTGATAGTGACACTGAGTAAATTAATAATAACAGTAATAATAATTGTAATACTTCGACAAATAGGTGCCTTCCAGACGTTAATTCACCTTTTTAATTAATGCTTAAGTCCATGAGGGATTCTGTGTACCTTGGGGCAAAATAATAGTAATAAATAATAATAAATTAATTGTATCCTTCAGACACTGTCTCTGCTTCTAAACACAATAATTTTTTTCCAAATCCTGAGGGATCATTAATACCTCGGGTAAAATAATTTAAAATAATAATAATAATAAATAATAATAATAATAATTGGTAAGAATGATACTAAAAATATGCCCTTAAGAATCATTTCATTGTGTGTATTACAAATGTCTGTTTAATAATAATGAAAACGTGTGCTATATTTTGGTGATGTTCATAGCAAGGTGATGCCAGCCAGACGGAAGAGGTTGCAGATGAGAACAAGAGCCTGATATGGACGCTCGTTCGCCAAGTACGACCTGGAATGGATCTTTCCAAGGTCGCCCTTCCGACCTTCATTCTCGAACCGAGATCATTCCTTGACAAACTCTCAGACTACTACTTCCACGCGGATCTCTTGTCCGAGTGAGTTCCCCAATTGCCCTCGTTAACTCGCATTGATTAATTAAGTCAGGCTGTTACTTATTACTTAGGACAGCTGATCAGTCGAAGCGTTAGGTTGGTTGATTTTCAAAATATTTCAGTCTGTTCATTTTTTGTTTATTTATGAGAAGCAGTATCTGAAGGCCGATTGCAGATAAGTTTTCCCTTTTGTATTTTAATCGAGGGCAGAAATTTGTATCGAGATTTCTGCTCCACCTGCGCCCCCTGTTCAACTCAGTTATAATGAGTACTCTGACTGTATGCTGTCAGTTGGAAGATGAGATGGCAAGGGAGAGGACTGGCCACCCGCCCTTGTATGCCAAGGCTAAGAAAATGAAGTCGCTAACACTTGAAACCCATGGCTGTTTCTCAGGCGAGACTGTCTTCCGCACTAAGCTGAAAACTTGCCTCTTCCAGTCAACTTAGGGCTCTTAATAGTTGCCCGTCTTCAGTGCGCGCTTTTGAACATCATAAGGAGGGAATTATCAAATCACAGTTGTATTGTATTGTTGGAAGGGCAAATTTGAAGTCTCTGGATTATAATTGATTAGATCAACATGTCGGCTTCTCTACGATGGTATTCTCGACGTATTTCAGGGCAGTTCAGGAGGAGGATCCGTTCACGCGGTTCAAGATGGTTGTGCGGTGGTACCTCTCGGGGTTCTACAAAAAACCAAAGGTATCGACAGGCTCGATAATGTTGAACTTATTGTTTTATTTCTTTGTTTACTGTGTGAAGGGAAGGTAAAGTAAGGTAAAAGGCAAGGTTGGTTTAAATATGCTAACCTCAGTTCCAAAGTGTTTCAGATTTTGATCATGTTGAACATATCAAGATTTGAACTTTTGAAATGATTATGATTTATGAAAACAATCTCTGTGGAATTGATCATTTACCTATTGCATATGTGATCAGTTTGTTTTGATCTACTTTGAATTTTATGATTTCTATTTTCTGAAGATTTGATCATACTGTTTAATCGATCATGTGATCTGTTCTTGTATGGATTTCATTATTGGTTTTTTCGTGTTACAGGGACTCAAGAAACCATACAATCCAATTCTCGGAGAGATCTTCCGCTGCTGTTGGGTTCATCCGCAGACAAAGAGCAGAACGTTCTACATTGCGGAACAGGTATAGAACATCACTTGGTTTCTGTTCATAGAATCCAATCATCTGTGGTTTTTTTGGCATCTTATCATCTTGTTTGCATTTCTTATGCTCAGTAGCAGAGTAGCAGACGTATGCAGAACCAATCGGCCAATCAGGTTGGATCTGATTTGGAGAAGTTCAGTGTGTATTGTCGCATTTAGATGGACTGATCTTCTGGATATTGACCTGATTATGGCTTGGTTTTGGTGTGTCATCGGTTGAAGCCTTGTGCATTAGACACCAGCACAAGAAAAGTTACTAATTGCAATTACAATTAGACATCCAGTCATCCTGTTTCTATTCTCAGGAATCCAGTCATCTTTTTTTCTATTTTTAGACATCCAATCATCTTTATTTTTATTATTAGACATCTTTTGCTCTTGTTTCTATGCTTAGACACCCAGTCATCTCTATGTTTGTTATTCAACGGCCATTGATATTTTTTCTGTTCTTTGATATCCTGTCATATTTGCTTCGATTGTTAAACATCCAATCATCTTGTGTATTTTCTGTGATATCTGATCATTTTGTTTCTGCTTCCAAGGTATTATTTCATCATCTTCATACAGAATTCTTCATATTAAACAATGATCTTGCTTCTGTTCTTAGGTATCCCATCATCCTCCGGTGTCAGCATTCTATATCACAAATCGTCAGGATGGCTTCGTCCTGAGCGGCAGTATTCTTGCCAAGTCAAAATTCTACGGCAATTCACTGTCGGCCATTTTGGATGGCATGGCAAGACTTACATTCCTCAAGCGCGGGGAGGAATACGTTATTACGATGCCATACGCACACTGTAAAGGTGCGTTGATTCAGTTTAATGCTCTTAATGTAATTTTGTGCTTAGAAGGGACTTAGATATCTATGTAGCACTCCAGAAGCCACCAAACTGGGCTCAATACTCAAGCCAGGCATTTCAAGCCCTAACGTCACTGGTCTTAGCTTGGTTTATGTGGTCCGGTGTGGATGGTTTCTGGAATACTTTCATTGCAACATCTTGGAAATTTACTTTGGAGAATTGTTATTATGGGGACCCTAATTAGTGGGATCTTCCTCCCTTCTGGGCCTCCCTTTGTTGCCATGATTTTTTCTTAGGTTACACCTTTGTTGCTTTAGTATGAATTTGGTTGCAATAAAAAATATTTGATTGAAGTAACAAGCGGGAAATGTACCCATGGTTTGGCGATCTCTGTGATTTTTATCTCTAGTATAAAGAAATTAAATGTGAAATTCTGTTTGATAGGCATTCTGATCGGAACTCTGACAATGGAGCTCGGTGGAGTTGTGACAATTCACAGCGAGAAAACTGGATATCATGCGGAAATCGAGTTCAAACTAAAGGTTAGTAGGATGAAGGAAGCTTCCTATTATTTTATTTACTATTATTGTTATTGTCTTGCATTTATTACAAGTACAAGGTTGGTGACAATGGTGAGTATGAAAAGTAATTGTGATTTCCTCAAGGACCTTACACAGTAACCGTCTCAAGGGAGGATACTCTCTACATTACATACCTAGAGCTCTAACCAATTGGCTACCATGCCCTTAATTGGCTACAATGTGGCTACCATTGCCCTTAATTGGCTACCATTGCCCCTAATTGGCCACCATTGCCCATAATTGGTTACCATCGCCCCTAATTGGCCACCATTGCCCCTAATTGGCTACCCTGCCTCTGCTGTAATTGATTCAGTGACTGATGATTGTTGATTTTCTGTGATTGCAACAGCCGTTTCTAGGGAGTGGAGAAGCAAGCAATCGTATCTGTGGCAAGATTCGGTTGGGGGAAGAGACCCTGGCGACGATCACTGGCCACTGGGATCAGGAGATCTTCATCCGAGATAAACAGTCCGGAGTCAGTTCTCATTCATCTACCTACCACCACTAGGAATATCCCCTCTTTCTGTCTGTCTGTCTGTGTCTTTGGCTGCCTGCCTGCCTGCTTGCCTGCCTGTCTGCCTGTCTGCTTAAATGCCTCATTGCATATCTTTCCCTATTTATTTTGCCACTGTGTGTCCTTGATATTATTTATCCCTCTGTGGATTTTTTCCACTGTATACTATGTCAGTACTCTGTATTTTAATTGTAATTTTAATAAGACATTTATAAAAGTGCCACCCAACGATTCAGAGGCATTCTCAACCCAAGGCAGTGCTATCACTAACAAATAAAATGGATTTCAGGTGTTTCCAGAACAGGGCAAGGGAAAGACTGAGGCGCTCAAGCCGCAGTTCCTGTGGAAGATGGTTGCAACAAGAGGGGCCTCCATGAGCATAACTTCTAGATAGAGCAGTAGTTCCGTGCATGTGAGGAACACAACCAGAAGATGACCGACCGGAGAGTGGAGCGGCCAGGGAATGAAGAGACTGAGGTACAGAAGGTCTTGTCAGGTGTGAAGGAGCTACCTGACCAAACAGTTGCTCATAGGAGTTAAAATTTTGAACTGGATGCGCTGGAGCACAGGAAGCCAATATGTATGTGTGTGTGTGTATAGATATATGTTTACTTACCTGTGTGTATATGTATGCGTGTATATGCGGAAAGTACTGAAAAGTTATGCCTAGCATGACGTTTGCTCGATATGTCCATAGTATATGACATCATCTGGCCAACTGAGCCTTCCATCCTTCTAGCATCAGTAGATGACAGGTACAGTAGTAGTAGTATTTTCAGTTTAACAACACTGTTTGATAACAAAGAACATTAGCACCACCCTCCTCTTTTATTCAGGCTTGGGACTGGCACTGCCAGGGCACGAGCAGTAGCGGAGTTACAATTACAGTTAAAATAAGAAATGATTAATAATGCATGCTTGGAGTTTAAGAAGAGTGTCCTGTTCGAAGATTACTCTGGTCACATCTGTGCATCAGCTGAAGGATCCTTCTGCTCCAGGTCCACAATTCTCAGATGTTTCTATAGGGGCATATAAACAATTGTGTTACCTTTAACCTTTAAACATTTACCTTTTACCTCCATCCTTTATCCTACATCTACGTTTACCCTTTATCTTTATCCTTTGTGCTTTCAACTTTGTACATACCATTTACATTTTGCCCTTTACCCGTGACCTTTGTGTCCTTATCTACTCTTGACCTTTATCCTTACTCGACCTTTTATTCTTTATCCTTGACCTTTAACCTTGACTCTTCATTACTCTACCTTGACCTTTATCCTTACCCTTAACTATTTATCCTTTAGCCTTGACCTTTAGCCTTGCCCTTTACCCTTATCCTTTAGCCTTGACATGTATCTTTACTCTTGATGTTATCCTTACCCTTTACCTCTTACCCGTGACCGTTATCCTTGCCTTTAACACTTCACCATTACCTTTTCCATTACCATTCCTGCTAATAGAAATGAAGTACGGATTTCTTTTTTTCCACAGAATACTCAGCTCTTCTGGAATCCAACAAACGACGTTAAGCAGAAACGACTGAAACGTTGCACCGTTGCAGTCGACACGCAAGCCGAGTTTGAGTCAGAAAAGTACGTTCCATCTATGACCGTTGTTGCTTTTCTAACTTCTGAATAACCACTTCCACAATTTTCTCATCAGATTCTTTACTTCAGAGGCAGCAGAGAGGGAGGGAGAGGAGATGAAAGCAGAGGAAGAGGGACAGTGCATGCGTGCGTGCGTACATGCGTGCGTGTGTGTGTTATTACCTTTGGCATGCTAACAGTTGTATTACCTTTGGCATGCTAACAGTTCTATTACCTTTAGCATGTTAACAATTGTTTTACCTTTGGCATTTTAACAAGTGTGTTCCTTTAGCTTTTTAGTTTTACCTGTATCCTTGTTGATGTTTCTTTGCAACAGGCTTTGGCAGCATACTAGTGAGGCAATCGTTCATGGCAACCAGAATCAGGCAACGAACGAGAAGTGTCTGCTCGAGGATGAGCAGCGAAAAGCGGCTCGCGAGCGCAAGGCCAAGATGGAGGAGTGGATCCCGAGGTTCTTCGAACGCAACATGCTCACCGGTGGATGGATCTACAAATATGCTGAGTGAGTTCACCTGCGATGTTCAAAGGTGACGTGGTAGCTGATGCACAATGCATTATATTATTATTATTATTATTATTATTAATTAAATTTGTAATGCGCGCACGGTCACACCGAAATGTGAATCTGAGACGTGGATAGTCAGCTGCCAGGAGAAGATGCAGTTAAATATCCAAGTCCTTGAAAGTCAAGGAGAAATAGTGAGTTTTGAGCCGCTTTTAAAAGTATGAAGCGAATTTGAACCGCGAAGAGAGAGTGACAGTCGATTCCATTCCCTAAGGCAGAGGCACGCAAGCCCATGACCGTTTCTTAGCCGAGTTGGTTTCAAGCCCAACACAAAACCCTTCTCCTTTATCCTGGCTTGGGACAGGTTCAGACCATCTGAGGTAGTCAGAGCCCCACAAAGATTTAAAAGTCATTATCCCTCCTAGAATAAATACGTTGCCTAACAAGCTGTGACATGAACTCGTCTCCCTTTTTTCCTCTTTTCCGCAAGATTGTGAAGACCATTCTCTTCGATTGTGGAATCACTGTATTTGGTCTGGAGTGTTTCTGACTAGTCTCTTCTGAAGTGGTGCTATATAAATTGGCAATTGGAATTAAAAAATTAAGACATATTAAATGTGTGTGTGTGTGTGTGTGTGTGCAATGCAGCCTGCGTCCCTGGGATCCAATGAACGACATAATCCAGTTTGAAAACGATTTCGTCATCCAGACGAAGACAAGACACCAGACTCCGATTGTCCACACGACTAGCATCGTCGGCATTGATGAAAAGAAGAGCCGGAGCAATCACTCAGCAGCTGCAGGCTCCTTGGAGGGCGTCAGGGCGGCACGTCTCAAGCGCTCGTCCGCGAAGCATCTGCGATCGGTTTCGTCACAAGGCAGTGGCAGCTCATCTGCAGCTCCGGATGATCGAATGCATCGTGATAGCATCTCGTCACTTTCTGGAGGCACGTAATGATGAGATTTGTTTTGTTAGGTTTTATTTACCCAAAGGTAGGATTTGATCCCTAAAGTTTGAAAGAAATATGTGAGGAAATGGAAAATCCACTGGAATGGTTACTTTTTTTTTATAGTACAGAGCTCGTACCTACCAGTACCTTCAACCACTTGTTTCTCCATGTATCACTTTCCACAGCCTGTAGTCTTCCTGTGAGGATCCTTTGACTGAGCCATGATATAGAACTGTCATGGGCTCACATGCATTCCAAGTTGCTGTCCTCAAGGATTGGAACCGACTACCACCATTTCTCCAAAGCGTGAGCTCTTCCTTCTATCAAAAGCAATGCCAACTCTCGCGATTTCTTACTGCCTTTCAAACATCTGCATTTCTAATATTTATCAACTGCATTTATTAAATAAATGCAGTTGATAAATATTAGAAAATTTTGTCATCGGTGGCCTTTGATGTCATAACGTGATGTTAAACCTTGGTATAAAAAAAAATGTTCGATGGGATGGTTGGCATCTCTTTAAGTAGAAACTTGACATGTAACCTACATCTAGGAACTAACTTATACCATTAATAATAATAATTATAACAGAATAGTTTTGACCACCTGAGGGATCATAAATATCTCGGGTAAAAAAATAATAAAATAATAATAATAATTATAATAATAATAATGAAGTCTTTAGTTGCTAAAAGTAAAGGCACCTCATTTGTTTGCATGCCTCACTAGAAATTGTTCAGAGATTGTTAGGATCCTTCTGCTGAAATGCAAACCTTTGCCAAAATTTATGTAGTCAAGTGCAGCACCCTAGGACGCATGCTGTACGTTGGAGTTGGTGCAGTTTTTATAAATTGCGTTCAGTGATGGCACTGTTCAGTTTCAATTTGCTTAGTCAGATTTTGTGGTTCCTTGACATAATGAATTCGATTGGACTTTGACAGGTTACGATTTGTTTAATTCGGTGACATTTGATAATGATTTGATAATGTGTGCAATACAATTACGGCACTACAAAAGTCATTAGACTTGTTATTTAGTTGTTGCTTGGCTTCTTGCATTTTTACCTTGATGTCTCAACCTTCCGTGTCCTTATTCCCACTTTCCTCAGTTTTTGCGACTCTGCTTTAGTTTTCCGATTTTGTTTACTATAAAGTATTATAGTGACTGTTTTCACATAAGTAATTCTGTGGTCAAAATTAAATTCTGTTCTGATATTTTCAGATGAAACCATTGAACCAACAAACACCAAGTCCCATGCAAAGACTCGTAAATTCGAAGAGGCCCTCAATACAGTCCTCAAGGCACAGCAGGAAACCAGCAGCAAGCTGTCGTCGATGCAGAACCAACTCTCAACGATCCAATGCCATCTGTTGTGTGAAAACAACAGGACGAGCTTACTTGGCAGCCGCGAACTCTTCTTGCTCAGCTTTATGCTGGTTGCACAACTGATTGTGATGTGGTGGATTCAAAAACACAATTAACGAGACAGGGTACGATGCTATGATGGTTGACATTCATAGCCATCAATGTCCGAGTGTACGAGATATGCAGATCTTCGCTTAACTTGGATATAGTGGTTGGTTGGCTGCAATGACCAACTGAAATTGGTTGTTGGATGGTGTAAAGTACCAATTGAATTCAGTTGTTTGTTGGATGGCAGAAATGTCAACTTAAGTCAGTTAAGTCTGATAACTGATCAACTTACTTTGGCCATGTTTGTTTGGCAACTTTGTTGCAATATACTGGATTTGAAGGGTACTTGTATCGTAAAAAATTTGGAAAATTCATTCCTTTATTTTTGATAGTTTGCTGCAGAGTGGTTTGTTAATCGAACCATATGTTTACGATCTGCGTGTTTGGTTCGTTACTCATTGATTTCGTCTATTTCCATAAGATTCTACTTGAAGCTGTTCTTATTGTTACTGCTGCTTCTTTATCTGGGTTGTGAGAAGTTTTTAATGCATTCACCGAAAGCATCTTACAGTGAATTTCTTTGATTAGAGGTTGATTTTATTTGTAATTAATTTTAATTAATGTTACGTACATCGACAAGTGTTCATGTTACTTATGCTCAGCTCGTGACCTCCTTGCAACCTCAACCACTGAGTTCCTCAAAATTCATTTCAGCAAACATTCTACCTATTCACAGTATTGTTATCGAATATCATCGCCATAATCATTATAATGACATCTATTCCGTAAGACAGTGGTGTTGCAAACATCTGCTCTGGGTACTGATCAAAGGGAAGTTGCAAAATAATGCTCATAAGTAATGTGGCTTCATAACCCAGGAGATGGGGAACACGTTTATACGTTGGGCCGTGGGATCCTAAGGGCCAAGGCCCCTTGCTGCACCACGGCAGATGACTTCAATTATTTACAGTGATATTTATGATTTTTGCAGATTCTCATTAGTTGATATTACTGGAACCTCTTTACAATGTTCGGCGCTGTATCAAGTTTATGTTGTAACGGAGCGACCTTATGAAAGAGGTCGTGTTCCAGAGTTGTATCTGAAAATGTAATTGTAAACAAGACAATGTTAGTTGTTGGCACAAGTACTCAGATTTACATAATGGATGGAATTTAATTTTGTACCAGATACCTGAATAGGTGCTATATAAATTGCTGCATGAATTGGATGTGTGATACATCACAAGGCACTGCCTACATCAGACTAAATGATATTAGTCAGTAAGAACAAAACACGTATATTCCCATCCAGCATCGATAGTAGACACCATGGTTGGTGTTCTTTGATTCTTGGCCTTTACTCCCTAATGAAGAATATTTCAGTGTATTCTAACTGCAGTTATTTTTAGCGCTTTAATAATAATTATATTTACTACTAACAGTAGTAATTATTCTCACTAAAACATTATCACAAGTTGGATACTGATATGTGTATTCTGCTTTTTGTGTCGAATCGGTGAATGTATCAGCACTGTTGGTGTTTTCGGCCGAGAAACTTTGCTGATGTTAAAACATTTCGGTGCTCAAGTGAAACTCATGTTCTGCCTAGACGCTGGTATTTATTTACGCTTGAATGCGTTTCAAAACTGCAGAATTTGATGCAAGAAATTTACAGATGTTCAAATCCATTTTGTGTTCAGATAACTACGTGGTAGAAAGTTCCTAGACGTCCAATTCAGTTGTGCTTAAGCGCTGCTGAATACTGCTGACTTGAATGTGGTGCAGCATTGCTTTAGCGATGTAATTGCTTAATTGAGTGACGCTGATAAAATGGAATCTACTTAACGTTTTGTAAGCCTAATCTAAGAACTTCTATTATAATGCCAATAAATAATAATCGAGGCATTAGTTGATGGTCACTACAAAAGTCTTTGCTCATTTAAATCTTTGAGTTCTTGAGTTTACGCGAAGCTAGCTAAGCGCTAAATCGTTGCTCAGGTGTGAAAGTTTAGAATTGTTTACTTTGTCCACTCCTAAAATCCAAGTTTTGATGGCTTACGATGATCCAAAGTGGTTAGTGTACTGGACTGAAATGTCGGGGTTGAAATCCCCGCCATCGCAGCTCTTTCGAAATTTCTGCACCACTAACGCTCCTGGGGTCCTCGACTGTAAAATGAGTACATCGACTGCACACTGACAGTGGGCATATCGGGTGGCAAGGGTCAGGACACGTGTGCCGAAGCTAAGAAAATGAAGTCGTGAGCATTTCACAACCGTAGTTGCCTCTTGCGGTTAGCGTCAGAGACTGCTTTTCTTCTGCAAGGATACCAGAATGAGGGCCCTTGATTGAACTAACAGCAAATTTGCGCCCATTTTATGTGAAGGAAATTGTGCTGCTTTCTAAAGGGTCAGAGTTTAGTGGGCTCCTTTGCAGCTACCTTTGCAGACTTGTGAATATTCATGGCTGAAGAGGCAGAAGCAACCTGTGTGATTGGTTGACGGTTGTGTCATTAGGATCTATGTTCCATTTGCAGCAACTGGGAAATGCTACTTAATTTAATGTTGCAAGTGTATAGCACCTTGAATGGACATTTTGGATGTATTTATGCATGTATGTGTGTGTGTATCTGATAGGTATATATATGTATGTGTGTATGCAGGTAGGTGTATATATGTATGTGTGTCTGGAATGTGTATGTATGTAATATTATGCATGTATGTATAGATGCATGTTTGTATCCGGTGCATACATATGTATAGATGTGGGCATCTAGTAGGTATGATTATACCTATAATGTATGCATATATGCAAATATGTGTGGATGCATACCTGAAGATTTATGTAGAGCCTTCACTTGTGGCCACATTGATTCCTTGCCCCAGCGTACTAGTGACCACGCTATAACGTGCACCTTGCCATAACAAGATGTCTGTACACATTGATTTAGATCTGGTTTTGTAACCGTGTTTTAACAGGGTTTCACTGTGCCTGCTGTTGGACGATTTTTTTGTACTGTGTTGTTAGACTCTGTTTGGCTAAGATGTAATGCACTGGTGATGTAATTTAATGTAATGTAATTTGGCCAAGAATGTGTGTAACTGTGTGTCAGTATAGCATCTCGTGTGAGCCTTGAAAAGATAAAGTAAAATTTATTGGCTTGTGTTTGTGTTCAAGTCGAATCTTGGTGTTTCCCTATAGCCAATGGCGTAAACTTATCCAAAATATTGGGGGGGGGGGGCATTTGGTTATTCATTCTACACTTGTTGCATTGGGTGTACAGTCCATCTCAATTATTGGGGGCACGTGCCCGGCTGTCCTCCCCCCCCCCACACCCAGCAGAGTCTACGCCTATGCCTATAGCAAGCAGTAGTTTTCTTTGTATTTTAATTATAATTATCAACTTACTAGCTGGTTTACCCGGCGTTGCCCGGGTTTCGGAGGTTTTGGGCCGGGAAACCATAGTAGCGGTCAAAAGGGGGGACGCGAAGCTGCTTAGCCCGGCGTTTTGGGTGTTTCAATCCCTCTAGCGAATAAGCAACAAAACACTGCTTAACCCGGCGTTGGCCGGGTTTAGTTCAGTGAAAGTTTCAATCCCTCTAGCGAATCCGTACTGTAGGTACTTAACCCGGCGGCGCCATCTGGCGAGTGAAAATAGGTTGAGTGTAAGTTTTTTTACCAGCTAAAAATGCATTGCCCGGGTAGGTTTTGGCCCGGGAAACCATGGTAGCGGTGAAAACGGGGGACGCGAAGCCTCACACTGGGTGTGTAATGCCCACCTCGAGACAGTAGTGAAGGTTTGGAGTGAAAAGGTCCAAAGCTGTAGAAATGCATCGCGGTCAAAGATCGCTGTGACAGACAGACAGACAGAGTCTTGTCTTTATTTATATAGATATAACTTATAATGTACAAAGCAATTACTGATGGTGCACCAAAATCAAGCCAGAGTCAGATCAATATGCAGAAAGTGCCTATGGTGAGTGTTACTCTCTGATGTGCTATATAAATATAAATACAGATTAGTTGGTCTTTTGAAACAGGGACAGCCTATTCAGCTAATATGCTGACAATTTACTATAGATTGGCTTCTGTATTGCATCTTCTGAAAAGCTTGTGTTGGCTCTGCTGGGGTTCCTTTGTCACCGTCACAGTAATAACAAATTGTGTAGCGCCATTACAAGTGTAACTCTTCATTTATACTCTTCACCAAAACCTCACCTCTTGCCATCTCTCAACAGGTCTTGCACTTAAAACTGATAACACTGCTCTTGCACAAATCCTATCCCGATTCTTCCCCTTGCCTCCGTCGCCATTCCAACACTAAACATCATCCACCTTAGCCGTCCGACTGCCTGCCTGATTGACCCCTTTGGATCTTGACCTGGAACCGATTTTACCCCCACCCCTCCCCGCTTATCGATTGGTTCCTGCGACTTGGCTTTTTTGGACGCTGTAGAAATCTCGAGATTACGATTATGCTCCACTATGTTCAGTCGCTTGTGTCATTTCATTGTCAACTTTCAAACTGCTTATCCACCATAGGCTGGATAATTATAATGGTGCACCATTGGTTGATGCCTTATGCATTAGACACCAGCACAATATAAGTTTACGAAATTAAATTACAAAAATACAATTAGGGGCCATCCATATATTACGTACACAAAAATCCGGGAAAATTGGACCCCCTCCCCCCCCCCCTGTTCGCAAGCGTACTTTCTTCCCCCCCCCCTGAGTACGTACGTTTGACGCACCCCCCCCCCGATGACCAGCTGCAGAAAGTGTCTCCAGGCAGCCTGTCTGCACTTTAGGCCAGATTATTGAAGGGCCAATATAGACAAATTATAGGTGTCGTTCACAGCACAGAATAACTGCACATGGCTTTTATATAATGTAATAAAATGCCATGGGACGACTATAGGATAATACAGAATTATAAATAGGCTAATGTGGACGTCATAATTAGAAATTTAGTTTGGGTACGTACACATTTTGTTACCCCCCCCTCCCCCCCCGTTCGCACCCGTACGCAAAATCCGACCCCCCCCTAAGTGCGTACGTAATATGTGGATGGCCCCTTACGAGACACGGCTTGATCACGATCGGACAGAAAAGCGCATATGAAAACTTGAGAAAAGAAATCCCAAGGAGCTCCTCATGTCGTACATTTGCGATGCAGCTCTTTCAGAATGCTTAGTTTATGCTGTGTATAAAACAGTTGGTGCGTTAGCCCATAGAATGGTAACACTTTAACGAAGAGATACATTGGCTTCCTAGTCGCTTTTAGTAGGCCTATATACACGCTCGTCGTAATGTAGTTTGGTAACGGTGTCTTTCTTTGTGGCAGTCGGAGCTGTTGTGTTTCGTTGTTAGGCCTATACATCAATTCAACAACGTCTAAAGTGCAGAGGGGGTTCAAATTTGTGTAGAGCCTTTTCAGAATGTGACGATAGCGCTGTCGTGTCGAGGAGTCTTAGGTGAAAACCCTATGAAGTACTTTAGAACTTTGTCTAGTTGTACTCGAGGTTCCCACGCTGGCCCTTTTCCAACGCTGGACCTTTTCCAACGCTGGCTCTTTTCCAACACTGGCTCTGTTGCGACGCTGGCTGTCTTCCAACACTGGCTCTGTTCCAGCGCTGGCTCTTCTTCCTCCGTTGTGTAACTTCTCTTGTATCTTCTGCTTTTCTTGGCGCCTTCTCTGTGCATTTAGAGACTTCTCTGTTTTCGTTTTCCCATTTCCCTTGCTTTACTGGCTTCGACAGTAGGCTATTAGCCTATTAATATTATTATTTTATTCATCTTTTCGGTCAGTTTCGGCAGGGAGTGTCTCCCAAGTCAAATGGGCGCCTTGGTTGGATAGGCCTTGGATCCATCCTAGTATCATGTATGTCTGTCTGTTTGTCTCTCTCTCTGTCTCTCCGTCTCTCTGTCTGATGGTCATCTAATGTCTCTAAAGTAGTTCGGTTCTGCTGCCAATTATAGACGGCGTCTTAGCAGTCGAGAAGTGTGTGGGGGATAACGGTGCAGTGCCTGGATCGAGTCGAGGCGAACTTTGGTTTAAAAAGTGGGGGTCCAATTTCTCCCCTTCCCTTCCGCGTAATCATTGTGCTTGATTATTAAAAATATGCTATGATAAGCAGTGGAAAATGCCAAGCCATGTGGACCCGATATCCGTCAGTCATCATATAACAGCTGATCTATTATACCAGGCGATGTCGTTATATTGCGTTATCAATCATTATACCTGGGTCCACGGCCAAGCTCATACTAGACTTGATGGAGTCTTGTTCACGGTTTGGGAATGAGGGAGGTACCGTACGGGTATCCAGTGTGGGAGGGGGTTGGGTGCGATTAACCGTATACCCCGAAAATACGAGGAAGGAAGATATAGGCGGAGGGGATGAGTGCGTCGGAGCCAGGGTTATGGATTTCTTTGCTAGATCGTGTCATCGTGAGTTGGGGTGGGGAATGGGTGGGGCCTTGCTGGTGTCGCTTCTTTGAGGGTAAAAGGTTCTGGAGACAGACTGGCTGGCGACGAGGAAATTGGGACTCGGGTTCGAGGTCCGACCGTGCCCCTAAGGAGACGTCGTATTGAGTCATAAGGGGGTGACAAATGTAGGACACGGTTTGTAACCGTTTTGCGACTGCTGGGCGTCGCACCTCCGTTCATAGACCACCCACCCACTAAATGCAGCTCTGTAATAGTTATGTCATTGGGTGGCCGTTTGTCTATGTATGTGTGTGGCTGTGTCTATGTATGTGTGGCTGTGTCTGTGTACGTGTGGCTGTCTATGTATGCGTGTGGCTGTGTCCGTGTTTGTGTCTGCTCCTATTTGTGGCTGTTTGGCTGTGTCCTTGCATGCTTGTGTGTCCGTATCAATGTATGAATATGTGCCTGTGCTTGGCTGTGCATCTGTTTGGCTTTGTCCGTTACTCTGCCTGTTTCTTCGGTTACATCTTTCTGTCCTTAAGGGTTGATTCTTCCGTGTTTGTTGTCAGTCGGTATGCATGCATACATGTATACATGCATACATGCATGTATGCATGCACGTATGCATGCATTTATGCATATATGTTGGATTGTAGGTATATAAGTATGTATGTATGACATTGTAGGCCTATGTATGTATGAATATACAGTATGCATTTTACGAACCCCTCAAAAGCTCTGTAAATTTGTAAAACATCGCTGTCTGGGGTCTAATTTTAATAATAATAATAATAATAATAATAATAATAATAATAATAATAATAATAATAATAATATTAATAATAATTAATAATAATAATAATAATGCAGCGGTAACATTTGGATGGTGATGAGTAGTGTTAACGGGACGTGCGTACGGTGCGTTATAAGACATGGTAACCAATTGGTAGAAACGTTCTTCAAGACACCTTCGAAACGTTGTCAAACCATGCTATATAGGTGTGACTCACAGTAGGTTATGTTTTCACGCTCTCTTTAGACACCCTTAAAACGGTTTCAGCCTACACCTTATAAGCATCAGGCCTGACGCGACAGTTGTCTTCTATAACAGCCTCGTGAGTTTTCCAATGACTGTAACTTTATACCTAGAGTTTTATTTAAAAATATTATATTGATTATTATGTCAACTACCTGTATACCACTCATGTAATCCTTTTATAACGCGTGCTGCAACAAAAACAACAGTTCTTAAAATTAAAACTGACAAGTAGGCCTACGCAGTAAGATTACATGATATAGTGGTGACAGATGATAACAAGTTTAACAGAAGTCGAATTTAAGGGGAACGGACATTATCCCCCCGGACATTATCCCCCCGGACATTATCCCCCCGGACATTATCCCCCGGACATTATCCCCCCGGACATTATCCCCCCCGGACAAACCCCCCCATTTTAGCTAGGACATTATCCCCCCGGACAAAATCCACCCTCTGTGTAATAAGCCTATTTCTACATTTAATTGATAAACCTTAATAGACCTTAATAAACCTTAGCTGTTGCCCTAGTGTCAGCTTGTTAATGTTGTAAAGGTATAAACTAAAGACTTGTTAGTGTCATTGAGGTGTAAAAATATGACTCTTTAGTCGCCTAGCTCTTAACTTAAGGCTTGTTAATGTCAGGATTCGCGAGGTCAGTTGCCCAAAAAGCAAATCAGGCACAGCGCCAAGCAGCTACAAGCCGCTCCTGCACCCTTGTTAGCGTCACTTATATGTGACTAGGAAGCGAACATGTACAATCGGGGGTCTATTTACTATCGGGGTGGGTGTTTTTGCATCCTGAGGGTCGGTTAGGGTCAGTATAGGGTCAGTGTAGCCTATGTATTTGTGCGTCTACAGAAACTATACCTGCGAGTGGAAGCTGGATTTTAAAATTCACGCACCCCGATTGTAGGCCTACATGATCGCCGACTAGGACATAACATTCGCCTCTAGTTTTTTTAAGTTGATTAAAACAGCGTTAGAGACAAACTTGGAACCACTATATAGTCTCATAAACTTTTCCGTTGGTCTGTAATCATTCTTAGAATTAACCAACTGTAAATATATTCTTCTTATTAAACAATTTGAAATATATTCCGACTGATATTGAGGTGATTAGCAATGGCTTAGTCCTTTTTGCCGTCATCACGCGTCATGATTATGTGTGAAATATAGGTTATTATTTCCTACCCTGGGGGGATAATGTCCTACCCCGGGGGGATTCTGTCCGGGGGATAATGTCCGGGGGGATAATGTCCGGGGATAATGTCCGGGGGGATAATGTCCTACACTCGAATTTAACGAGCCCCTAAACATTTGACGAGCCCCTAAAAACCCCTCATAATTGGGTGTGTTTAACATCAGATAAAATAGTATAACAGAGCCGAATTCAAAGGAACAGTACGAATGTTCATAGGAAGATTGGTTGATGGACCAACCTTCGAAAGTACACCGTGTTCACGTGGGGCAGCGAGAGACCAGAAGGTCTCCACAGGTTGAACGAAGCGACTGGTGCCCCGACTAGGTTCAACCGGTACGAATAGCTCTCGTATTTGTGATGTGACGGAGTCAACCAAAGAAGCCTGGTTCAGGATGAGGATCTCGAATTAGATTTTATCCTCGATATGGAGCCAGTGGAGGATGCCTCTCATGCAAAGTTAGGGTAGTCAGACGTCCGGCAAAATAGGATATGTCCTACTTTTTTGACCTCATGTCCTCTGTCCGATAGGCTAAGCTAAAAGCCTGGAAAATGTCCGGCTTTTTGGATGTTTTTGTATTGGGCTATTGCCTATTGGCTATTATTTTGTGGCCGTTTTTAACGGCTTAACAAAATGTGCATGTTCTCCCTAAATTCCCGTAACTAATCTACTTACTTATTTATTGTTTATTGTAGCTCTAGTCCATGGTCTGAGTAATGTTACAATGTATCCACGGAGAAATGCTAATTTATTTCCGGTAGCAGAGCGGCGCCTGTGGTTTGTTTTTATTAGTAACTAGCTGGTGAACCCGGCGTTGCCCGGGTTTCGGAGGTTTTGGGCCGGGACACCATGGTAGCGGTCAAAACGGGGGACGCGAAACTACTTAACCCGGCGTTTTGGGTGTTTCAATCCCTCTAGCGAATAAGCAACAAAACATTTAGTTAAGTCAAAGTTTCAATCCCTCTAGCGAATCCGTACTGTAGCTGCTTAACCCGGCGGCGCCATCTGGCGAGTGAAAATAGGTTGAGTGTTTTTACCAGCTAAACATGAATTGCCCGAGTAGGTTTTGGCCCGGGAGACCATGGTAGCGGTGAAAACGGGGGACGCGAAGCATCGCACTGGGTGTGTCATGCCCACCCCGACACAGCAGTGAAGGTTTCGAGTGAAAAGCTCGAAAACTGTAGAAATGCATCCCGTTCAAAGACGCTGTGACAGACAGATTCTTCTCTTTATTTATATAGATTTTCAATGTGACTTCATTTCTTGGTTACTTCGAGACTCTCTGACTCCGGAGTGAAACATTCAATGCGTCCTCCTTTGTCCTCCTTTCCAGCTTTCTGTGTCCTCCTTTGGCTACCCATGTATCTGGCAACCCTACTATGCACACTGAACAGAGCGAGAATGTTGGTGGATCGGCAGTGGCGGCGCCAGCTATGCAATTTCAGCAGGGTCATAGGAATAATTCAGCAGGTTGAAGAAATTAATGTTTGAGTTTGACGCATCAAGCAGCATAACCTCAACATAAGCAGCATAACTTTTTGAAAGCGCCTCTGATTTGAGTGACGCTATATAAGTTTTCGGTTACAATTACAATTACAATTAACTTAAATTGCGTATGTGGTTGTTGCCTTTGCCTCTTTGGCGTAATAAATGTGTTCATAACTTAGATGTATAAAACGAAGAAAATTATTATTGAACGCTAATATTCAAATTTGAAATAATTCAGCAATTAAAACGTTAAACTATAGGGCCTATAGTTACTCTACTAATCTTTAAAGGTCAAGAGTAAAATAGGCAGGTCATAAGGCAGGTCAAGGGTGAAATAGGCGGGTCAAATGACCTACCACGACCCATGGTAGCGCCGCCACTGTGGATCGGGAATTAGACAAACGGCGCAGTTGAGAATGAACTGGAGCTGATGTATTTAAATCTGAATTTCGGCAAGATGGAATTACATTAGCCCATGCACGTCGGGATGTTTGCTTCATTGTTTCTGTGTCTTCCTTTGTCTGGGCATCCATCTTTCTTCCCATTCTCCCTCTGCCCCCTCTCCCACCTCTAAACGCACAGACACACAGTCTCCCTCCTCCCTCCCCTCTGTCTTTTTTCTGTCTGTCTGCCAGTCTCTTTCTGTCTGTCTCTCTCTCTCTGCCTGTCTCTGTGTGTCTCTCTCTGCCTGTCTCTGTGTTCCCCTCTCTATTTCTCGTCGCTATTGTTTCTTCTTGCTCCATTCAGTCCCAGTTCTGACGGGCTAAGGGCTCGCTGACACTGATCAGTGGATGGTCGCCCAGCGTACACGTTGCTTAAGTGACAGACGGCTGCCTGACTGTGTCACTGATCCATAGATAAGGCTCCTCGCCAAGAACAATTAGGTCGACCAATGAGACACTAATTAGGTAAGGTTAAATATTAAATAATCCCATACGCCTGCCCATTGTCTTCTACATACCGATAGTATGGGGAGGTTATAAGGGGGTCTATCTCGAAGGCAATGGCCTGCCTCGTATAACCTCAATCCGTACTTATCGGGGATAAGATTCAGCGTCGAAAGAATTGGGTCGACGAATAATGAAGACGCTAATTAGGTCAGGTTGAATCTTCCCTCGTTAATTGGGTTAGCGGCGAGTGTGGTCTCAAGCGCCAAAGTCGTTTTTATTTGCATAAGACAAATTATGCTTGCGACGTCAAATGGGGAAGGGGGTTGCTTGTAGACGAATATTAATTATGACATGACTAACGAAGGCGACCTTCAGACTTACCTGGTTGAGTTATTGTAAGAGGAAATGAATATTATCTACAAAGGCACTCAAGTCGAAGCGTCGTTGACGCCATGTTTAAGATGGCGTTACAAGATTTCTAATATAATTCGTAATTTTTATAGCGCAGATCCTGAATCTAATATAAACTTTGAAATTTCTATTGTGCCAAAATAGAATGATTATAAACTGAAAACTTGTATAGCTCCGATTCTGTTATCTAAGGTGCCGTAATCTAGAAAGGAAACTCGGCGTAATCTCGTCTACTAAAATTTATATAGCGTCGTTAGAGTAATATAAAATGCAGCGATGCTGCGATTGATGGCTGTTTCTAAGCAACGCTACATTCCGAAATCATATATAGACCATTTGACAGAATCGGTCGAATTCCATGATGCCCGCAAACTGGAATAGATCCCGATGGATCATTTCTTATTAGGGCTTGGCTTTGGTGCGCCATCGGCTGATACTGTGTGCATGAAACACCGGCGCTATAGAAGTTACAAAGTAATAATTCGGTATGAAGGATAGGGGAGAGTGCTACAATATATCAAGGGCCAATAAGATGCCAACCACCTTTAAACCGACTAGTTCATACTATAGTTTTCGGCATGGCTGAAAAATTGCTTTTGGGAATTCGTTCAATTTGGCATTTTAACCACTTTCGGGGAATCGGGTTTCATGTAGACCCGAAACGTACAGCGTTCCACATAGGCCTAGTGCCACATATGGGCAACGACCGAACGGTCCTTATCGGAAATAAAAAATATGACCTCCAAGGTAAACATGTTTTAACTGTGACTTTAACAGCGACGCCATCAAACCCATAAAATATAGATTCACATTAGAAAAAAGCAGACTTTAATGCCATTTAGCGAACTGCGACAACATTGTTATGCTGTCTAGAGGGAAGCAAGTTGTTCGAATAAGGGTCGCTATAGGACCACCTGGCGCATGCATGGGGACCAACACAGACCACACCTTGGGAACCACTGGTCTAGAACATTTTAGGCCTATAATTTATAGGCCTGTGTCGAGCCAGACAACCACCCGCCCATCCATTTACTCAGTGATTTTTTAAACAGAGCCTATTGTCAAGAAATGCCAAATGGACTTGTTTATAGGCCTATATGATCGAGATGTTTAATAGAAAAGCAGGTCATGAAGTCACGTCTACATGAAACCCAAGTATTCTACCCAAGGACCTGTTATTCACAGAACCGGAAACTCCTTAGACAACGTCGTGTGACTAGTTTTTTGGGCGAAAATCGGGTGTCAGGAAAATGTTGCATCTTATTTACGATAACAAATGCATTCAGTTAATTATAGTTATAAAAGCAAATCGACAAAATATTATGTTTGCAAAGTAAAATTGTTTATGGAGATTCAAAACACCATATAAAATAGTCAAAAACAAAATTTGAAGTGGGGCGACATCTGTGGATACGAGTGAAACCTATGTACAATCATTTTCACGAGTAACCAATCCTCTAATATAGAATCCTTGCATGAAACCCAAGCGTGTTGTGTTGCGGTTAATAATAGGCCATACATCAAAGCTAAGGACTTATATAGCGCCACCGTATAATGCTTAAAGCATGGGTCGATTGTCGCCACTACAAGTTGAGCAGCAACAATTAAGTCTCTCAAGGGTTTTAAACAGATGCGATAAGTTTGAGATAGGTCGATAGTTTGGTTCCGGTCCACTATTCCGGGGGTCCGCTATTCCGGGGATCCGCCGGAATATGCATACATACAACATACATACATGCATAGATACATACATACATGCATACATACATGAATACATACATGTATGTATGTATACATACATGCATCCATGCATACATACATGTATGCATGTATATATACATTCAAACATACATGCATTATGTATGCATGTATGTATGTATGCATGCATGTATGTATGTATGTATCTATGAATGTATGTATGTTGTATGTATGTATATTCCGGCGGATCCCCGGAATAGTGAACCCGGAATAGCGGACCCCCGGAATAGCGGGCCGGTACCGATAGTTTTGGCATGCGTTAAAGTCAAGGTTGGGTTTCTTCAGCCTAGGACATAGACCAGAGGTGGGCAAACTACGGCCCGCGGGCCGGATCCGGCCCGCCAACACTTTTTATCCGGCCCCACAATTCTTCAGAAAATTTAAAGAATTAAAAAAATTCTGACCGCGAGAAATTTTCTTCGTTTTACTCCAGTGGCGCTGCTCTCATACTTACTAACAATAACTCTATTAATTAACTCTGCATTAACTGCCGATCTACCTCACTTCCCTGCATACAGAGGTTTCTGCACATGATCTGTATACGCAGAAGTGAAATCCGTTCAAGTAGAGCCATTGATGCTTTCAAAGCAGATGAAAGAACAAAACTATGGGAACTTTCCTACCATGCAGTTGCAAACTAAGGAAAAATATAGCCTTCTGCTGTCAAGTTTAACAGAAGAGATCTCCAGACGATTTAGGATTTAAAATCAATTGAGACTGAATTTACTTTGCTTACTATACCGTTCACATTTGAAATTGACAATTAGCTCATATATACTAAACTTCAGCTGGAGTTAACGTGACATTGTTCTCAAAGAACAGCTCAAAGGATCAGAACTGATAAAAAATTTTCTTCGCTAAGAAAAGAAAAATTCTCTATTTTACAAACTTTAGCTACAAAAATGTTGTGTTATTCGCATCCACTTACGTCCGTCAACAAAGATTTTCAACTATATATGAGATAAACAAATCCAAGTACAAGTTTCAGTTAAGTGATCTAAACTTGAACTCAAACTGTGAATTGCAACCAGCGAAATCACTCCGGATTATGGGAAACTTGTTAATTAAATGCATGCATGTTCACAGTCGCATACATCTCATTAGTTACAGCCTAAGTGTATTTAATATATTATAAACAAGTAAACTTTTTTTCATGTTAGTCGTAATTAAAAGTTAAAAATTTGTTATCCGGCCCTCCGATTTTTTTGGAGTTTTATGTGGCCCCATGTGCCAAAAGTTTGCCCACCCCTGACATAGACCTACTATGGCACGTTTTTGAGAGACAGGAAGGACCCGTTCTTGTTACTACCAACTGAGGCTTCTTAGAGTCATCAGGAGATCGGTGTCTTCTGCGGTGTTTACGACCATGGTACATGCCTTTGTATCTTCGCGCATTGACTATTGCAAATCTCTTTTAATTGGGCTTCCTAATGTTCGGCTGTCTCCTGCGAAATCTGTCTTAAATGCTGCAGCTAGATATATTATTACCCGCTTACCACTATACTCACAGATCACCTCATATATTCAAAATGAACTTCACTGGGTCCTGGCTCCCTGTCTCGTACTCCCGTTTCGTATTAGATACAAAGTACTCCTAGTAACTAGATCCCAGTTGGACTTAACGCCTAAATACCTTTCTGAACTGATGAGCAAACCAATCTCTTCACGCTCCTCTCGCCCTCTTCGTTCTGCTGACCGATTGGACTTGTTTGTACCTCAGTCGCGAACCTCATAAACTCGGCATCCGGCATTTGCTTTGGCTGTGCCTTCACTGTGGAATGAACTCCCTTCGGTGATCCAGAGCCAGATCCTCGGGGCGTTTTCACCAGCTTCACTTAAATGCTTAGACTTTTATCTTTGCACGAGCCTATCACGTTGAGAGCACTTCTGAATAGCTCTGCTGCGAGAAGCGCTTTACAAATGTTTATATTAGGCCCTACATTACATTACATTACTACATAAAGGTATTGTAAATGCCAATTCCAGGGCGAGTTCGGTCGAAAGCCAAGAAGGGAATCCGAGAAGAAACACAAACAGCATATATATGGAGGAAATGAGTCCAGGAAAAGATGAGTTTTTAGTTGAGATCTAAGGGCCAGAACAGACTTAGCAGAGCGAACTTTTTTCCGGAAGAGAGTTCCAGAGTCGTTTGTCTAGTATAACCTCGGGAAAACAAGATTCTGAAGTTTTCGAACATACGTCCCCGAAACCCAGCAATCATTGCGCAATCTCGGATCCGCGTTTCGATTACCCGGCGTGGGAAATTACCAACCATCAAACGACGTTGCGGTACTTTGAACAATTGCCTCCCCCGCAGAACCCCCACCGCGTCGATTGGCCTTATCGCGTAGAGCGTGTAAGAGGCGTGACCAATTTCTAGGCGCATCCAACGACCGCAACCTATCTATTTGATTGACGGCTCGCAACAACCAATCGGCGTGTGATGATTTTGTCACGAATAAGCCAGCTGCTTATGCGTCCTTAACTTAGCATGTGTCGTCAACGTTGGGGGTAGATTGATACAAAGCACTGTTGAGTAAACCGTTTAGTAATAGTTGCGTCGTGATTAGCAATGGAGGTTGGGGTTAATCAGAACGTGCAGATACAGGGTAATATGCAGGGAACTGTTGGGTTAAGAGACACCGCAAAAGAAGCCGCTTTGCTGGCTCTCATGAAGGAGACGGGTTACCCGATCTTTCAGGAGAACGGACAGCGGAAATACGGACCTTGTCCGTACTGGACCGGCCCCACCCCGTCGCGAGGGTGCGAGGTCTTCGTGGGAAAGTTGCCTCGCGACTGCTACGAGGACGAGCTGGTTCCCATCCTGTCCCGCGTGGGAACGATCTACGAACTGCGCTTGATGATGGAGTTCTCTGGTTCGAATCGCGGCTTCTGCTTCGTGACCTACACCCAGACGGAGGACGCGAAGAGAGCCGTCCGCGAGCTGAACAACTTCGAGATCCGGAGGGGCAAGTTCCTCGGGGTCTGCCAGAGCGTCGACAACTGTCGTCTGTTCGTCGGGGGACTTCCGCGGGAGAAGAAACAGGACGAGATCCTCGAGGAACTTCGAGGTCTTGCCGACGGGGTCATCAAGTGCATCGTCTACGCTGATGCCAGGGACAAGACGAAGAACCGAGGGTTTGCGTTCGTCGAGTTCGAGAGTCACAGGGCGGCAGCGATGGCCAGGCGGAAGTTGGTTGGCGGAGGTCCAGTTCAGTTGTGGGGTCAGCAGATCGCCATCGATTGGGCCGAACCGGAAGTGGAGATTGACGAAGACATCATGTCACAGGTAGCATTCAAATTTCTTACCAAGATATCGTGCTATTCCATGCATGCATGCATCCATTCCATGCATCTAGTCATGGATCCAATTCATTCATTCCATGCACCATCCATACCATCCACCCATTTCGTCCATCAATCTATTCCATGCATCCACCATTTCATGCATCCATTCATCCATCCATTCCATGCTTCCATCCATTCATCTAAACCATCCATTCCATGCATACCTCAATTCCATGCATCCATTCATCTAATCCATCCCATGCATCCATCTACTTCGTGCATCCATCCATCCAATCAATCCATCCATTCCGTCCATCCATCTATTCCATCCCATCCCATTCCATACATTCATTTAAGTCACAAATGCTTTTATCCATCCATCAGATCAATTCATTCATAGGCCTATATCCACTCCAGCCATCCATTCATCCATCCATGATTAATCTATCCAGCATTTCCACTCGTTTTTCCTTGCACTCAATCCAGTTGTTTATTTGGCGGTCCATCCGTCAATTCCATCCATCCATTCACTCACGTATCCATACATCCATACATCCACATGTCGATTGATTTACTTTTCCATTTTGCCATCCATCTATCAGTTCCATTCATTCATTCATCTGTCCACATTATCCATGTATTCATTCATGCATCATTCCTTCAGTCAAATCCATCCATCCATCCAACCACTCGATCCATTCATTGATTCATCCATCAATCCATCCCTTAATTGCATCCACCCATCCATTCATCGGTGCATGCATTCATTCATTTATTTTTTACTCATCTTCCATCTGCTCCACTTAATCCACAGGTGCACAATCTGAATGGATGAATGAATATGATACTTTGATGGATTAGGTGGAGTGGATGGAAGATGAGTGAATAGAATAAATGATTGAATGCATGCATAGATGAATGGATGGGTGGATGGAATTAGCAGATGCATGGGTAGAGTGAATGGATGGAGGGATGGATGGATGGAGTGAATAAATGGATGGATAGATGGATGGAGTGAATAAATGGATGGATAGATGGATGGAGTGAATAAATGGATGGATGGGTGGGTGGGTGGAGTAAATAGATGGATGGATGGGTGGAAGGAATGGATGAATTGAATGGATGGATGGATGGATGGATGGATGGATGGAGTGAATAAATGGATGGATGGATGGGTGGGTGGAGTAAATGGATGGATGGGTGGAGTGAATAAATGGATGGGTGGAGTGAATGAATGGAGGGATGGGTGGAAGGAATGGATGAATTGAATGGATGGATGGATGGATGGATGGAGTGAATAAATGTATGGATGGATGGATGGAGTGAATAAATGGATGGATGGATGGATGGAGTGGATAAATGGATGGATGGGTGGGTGGGTGGAGTAAATGGATGGATGGGTGGAGTGAATAAATGGATGGGTGGAGTGAATGGATGGATGGATGCATGCATGGATGGGGTGGAAGGGATGTTTGATTGATTGATTAAGTGAATTAATGAAACCAAATGGTTTCCAGTGTCACCACGGTTCAGTGAGTCAATTTGTGTCGATGTGACCAACACAGAAATTGAACCCAGGTCACTGAGTTGAAATACTAACAAGATTTTCCTTTCCAGAGGTATCAGATTTCTACACCTCTCCATTGGACTATGACAACTCAGCCATTACCCGTGCTGTGGTAGTGCCAGTCCCTATCCGAGATACGGGAAGGGGCGAATTTAATCATCTTCGTTATGAAACCTTGCCATTTAACAATAACTGCTCATGAGCACACGCTTACGCACTTGTAGGATTATGACTCTTGCTTATGTAAAACCTTGTACACTTAATATGTTTATCCGTAAAAGAATGCAGAAATCATTACCTGTTCAATCTCCATGTATTAAATTTGATTGGCCAGGTTAGGTTAGAGTAGTTAGGTAGACTAGGTAGGTAGGCTGGTGTTGACTGGATTAGGGTATGCAGATTGCCTGTAGGTTAAGCAGCTACGCTACCTGCACATTAAGGCAGACTTGGTTAGGATGTCGTTAGGTTATGCTAGACTAGGTTGAAGGTAGATGAAATTACTGGTAGGTTAGGATGGAATTAGGATATCGGTAGGTTAAGTTAGACCTAGTCAAAATTGGATCTGGTTACTAGTAGGTTAGGTTAGAGTAGGTTTAGTCAGGTTTCCGGTGGTTTAGGATGGAATTAGTTAGGATATCGGTAGGTTAGGCTCAGGGTGGGAATTGTCGGGGATTGGGGGTTAAACTCCCTAGTCTTTCTTAGGACCCCCAGTTATGTCTTCATTGCACACCCCAGAGGGTCGTTTCCAACCCTCCTCAGTTGTTTTAGAGTGATTTAGCATTATTTGACTCTGAGTCTCTGACAAAGGGAAGACAATGTCATTTCCATGGTGTATGATGTATGCATTTTTTTATTTTCTCAACAGATTGATTTTGATTTGAGTCGTATTTGCAAAACTGCTAGCATAGAAATCAGCTGCTTTTAAATTTCGTTAACATCGTTTTGCAAAATACAGATAAAATGCTCAGCCCCAGTCTTTTTTCTACAATTCCCACACTGGCTGGGCTATACTAGATTAAGATATGTTACCGGTAGATGAAGATAGACTACAGGTTATGTTAGTTTCAACGAATGGTTCATGGATGTCAAACGACAGTATTGCTTCTGCCTGGACGTTCTCGGCCATCTCTCGGTCCTGTGGAAAGTGTTTGCTCAGCTCTCTTATCGGCCAGTTGCTGAGGCGGTTGCTAGGCAATGGAGTGCTGGACTTTGAGCGAGAGAGCCTGCTGGGAGCCGGAGGAGGGGACGGGGTTTTGGGCGGGGACACAGGTAGCAAATGGTCAGGTGGATATGGCAGTGTTCGCATCTCCCTTTTAAATGGATTCGGCTGTGCTGTTAAATTATGCAAACGATGAACGTATCTGATACCTGCATTCCTAATAGCTGCTGTTGGGATTAAACCCCGTATACCCCACCAATCTCCATCCATCCAAGCAACAGGTGTGATTGGAATCTTGTTGTGTGTGAATCAAGATTGGGGCCTCTTGTTCTTGGTGGCCCAGGGCCTGGGTGAATCTCTTATAGACCCAGGTAGAATTCTTGTCCTGCTTTGCAAAGGCGCTTAATTGTGTGTTTGGAGTTTGAACCCTTGAGATGTAAGCAGCTAATTACTTATAATTTCTTACTTTTATACACTCAACTTCTGTAAGCATTACAGTGTTGACTGCTGGACTTCTGTAAGCATTACAGTGTTGACCACTGGACTTCTGTAAACGTTACAATGTTGACCACTGGACTTCTGTAAGCGTTACAGTGTTGACCACTTGACTTAGAAAGCATTACAGTGTTGACCACTGGACTTCTGTAAGCATTACAGTGTTGACCACTGGACTTCTGTAAGCATTACAGTGTTGACCACTGGACTTCTGTAAGCATTACAGTGTTGACCACTGGACTTCTGTAAGCATTACAGTGTTGACCACTGGACTTCTGTAAACATTACAGTGTTGACCACTGGACTTCTGTAAACGTTAGAATGTTGACTCAAATATTCTGCTCTTTACAGAATTGTTACCGTTCCACAATTAGTAAACTTTACAGTTTTAAGTGGACTATTCAAACCATTTGACTTAGAAACAATTGAAACCATTTGACGTATATAAACAAATGAAACCATTTGACGTAGAAACAATTGAAACCATTTGACTTAGAAACAATTGAAACCATTTGACGTATATAAACAAATGAAACCATTTGACGTAGAAACAACCTTCAGTTGATGCCTGCATTACGATTGTGGCGCTGTAGAAGTTACCAGATTAGATTATATTTGATTAGCTTAGATTACTGTACTGTAATGTAGGTCTGTAAAATTTCACATTCACTTGTTTTGGGTGATGAGGTGCAGAGTTGAACGTGTTTTTTGTATTATACTGTATGTAGAAATTTATAAAGTGCCTCTCCCAGGATTACTATTCAGAGGCGCTCTCTGCACAGAAGCTCCGGGTTAACAGAAATGCCATTATGGAACGCAAGACCGATGAGGAAAATCCGGTCATTAGTTTGACCCTGAGCTGGGGTGGGGGAAGGTCGTTCCAGATCGTGGGACCCACTACAGCAAAAGCTTGGTGCTGGGCTAAGGCAGTTTTAACACTGGAAACAAAAGATCAAGCGGATTCGCAGATTATGACTCTTAGGCCGCTCTGTTGACATTTTAAAACTCCTACAGTTATGATAATGTTTATGGTTACAGTGCTGGTTTTTAAGAAAAGGTCTTTTACAGTTGTAACATCTAGTTTACTGTCATGTTTACGCTTGCAATTATGATGGCATTTTAACAGTACTTTTCCAACGCTTACATAATCATCCATTACACATATGATTACAATGCTGTTTTCAAGGGGAAGGTTGTTTACAGTTGTGACCCAAGGTTTACAGTTATGTTTACACTCATGTTACGATGAACATTATTGTTTTAGGGGTGGACTGTTAGAATTTACTACTACAATTGCATCGTTTTTTTTCAGGTGAGGATCCTGTATATACGAAACCTGATGCTGGATACAAGTGAGGAAAAAATCGAGATGTTGTGCAACCAGGCGTTAAAGAAGGCGGATGCGATAGAGCGTGTCAAGAAGTTACGCGACTATGCCTTTGTCCACTTCAAGGAACGCAATGATGCAATTGCGGCGATGAAAGAGTTAAATGGTTAGTGAAGGGGACTTCGTTTAACCCTCCAGAAGCCAAAGCGATGTACAGTAAATGGAAACAATCCTTCGCTTTGTGGATGGGGCTTTGTAAAATTTTTATTTTTATTTTTCTGCTCTATTAATGTTCTGTGTTATATTAAAGATGATGTTATATATTATCTAAATTTTTATTACGGTCTTTAGGACCGTTTTTAGGACCGTCTTCCTGGACTAATTAAAGATGATGTTCCATAGGTGCCGACTTTTACTTTTGTTTCTGGGTGCCACTGGGTGCAAGGGTCCTCCCTCCATTTCCATACCCCCTCCCCTTAGGTATAGGTGAGTTTTAGCAGATTTTCGGATAAAGAAAAGTGTTTTCTTGTCAAGGGTTCCAGTGTTATTATTTATTTATTTTAAATAATAAATAAATAAATTATTGTTTATGTATGGAGTGTGACTGAGATCCTGCAATGTTGAGTATTTCTGTTGAAGTTGTACTTCTCACATTGTGAGATTACTGCTTAGGTGTAAAAAATTGAATTTTGGGTCTGAATTCTTCTGGGTGCCAGGCACCCACTGAACTTTCTCTCTGGGTGCATTGGCACCCAAGGCCCCCAAGAAGGTCGGCGCCTATGTGATGTTCTATATTATCTAATATTAATTAAAGATTATGTTCTATATTATCTAAAATTAATTAGAGATGATGTTCTATATTATCTTATATAATTAATGATGATATTATCTAATATTAATTAATGATGATGCTCTATGTTGCCTAATACTAATTGATGATGATATTACCTAATATTAATTAGTGATGATATTCTATATTATTTAATACTAATTAAAGATGATGTTCTAAATTGTCTAATCCTATTTAAACTGTAAGATTTTGAATTGGATTAGTGTTGACCTGTTAATGATCTCGGTGGGTGGTCCATAACTTTGCAATTTGCTGCAAGTTCTTTTTATGTTTGTCAGTTCTCTAATGTTATTGAGAACTGAACTTAACACTCGTCTGTTTCCACTTGCTTATCCTTCAAAGTTCGACTTCTGCTTGCTCTGACTTCCTTGGGTTTTGACTTGGCTTCTGTATTGGCTTGTGACTAACTGCGACTTCACTGGAAGCGACCTTTGATTGTGCTTGTAATATGCATCATGACAACGGCGCTGTAGAAGTTATTAAAGTAGGTTAGATATATATAAGGTGTTATTGGCATAGATGTTACGGTGATGTATACAATGTGGTGTTGTAAAAGATGAGGTGTTATTGTTATAGACAAGATGTTATTATAATAGACAAGATGTTGTTAAAATAGATGAGGTGTTATTGTAGTAGACAAGGTGTTATGATAGACAAGATGTGATAGACAGGATGTTATCATGATAGACAGGGTGTTATTGTAATAGCTGAGGTGTTGTTGTAATAGACACGGTGTTGTGACAGGATGTCATCCTGATAGACAGGATGTTATCCTGATGACCAGGGTGCTTTCATAATATGCAAGGTGTTATTGTAATAGACAAGGTGTTATTATAATTGAACTACATTACTTTAGAACAATTTCTTGAACAGGTATGGAGGTCGACGGTGCTACCATCGAGGTTGTCCTGGCAAAACCAGTTGATAAGAAAAGTCCAAAGAAACCCAGCAAACCAGAGGTAAAGTGTCATTTCCTGTAAACGATATATATGTTTGCATGATTTGTAATCTCTTAACAGTAGACACAAGAAAGCAAGCTATGTTCGCGATCGTTGTACTCTGCTGCCCATGGAGATATGCAGGTGCCAGGATGCCGCACATCAGCTTGAGCTCATTGTGCCTTCTCAAGCTCATGTATAAGACCGTCCTTCTGGAATAGTCTGCCATTAGATTTACATACTGTTGCCTGTGACTTTGTGCAGTACACATAATCAAACTACCTTTAAATGCATCCGTAATCATAAACTCCTAAAGTGCTACTTTAACCCGTTGGAGGTGAGGTGGGGTATGACACACCCCACAGCTATTCCACGTTGCGTTTTCTACGAAAAACGTGGAACCAGCTTGGATTATTTTTGTCTACCTTCGTAAATATGAAATATGAACACTTTAAGACAATATCAGGAACTATTGAAAGCACAATTTTTAAATTTTTAAATTTAAATAAAAAGAAATTATAAATTTTCGTATATATTTTGATATTATCGAATTAAAAAAGTTACGGCGCAGTGCCAAAAATGAAATGGGCGATAATATAAGATATTGCAGCATATAATTTTGCATCGATGCAAAATTGATGCATTATTACGGGTATTACTGGTGCGTTTGGTAATGTTTTGAATGAGTACTGAAAAAAGCACGTGCTAAGTAGATATTGCATGGTTATTAGTTAGCCTGCTGGCACTTCAATAATGATCCAAAAACAGTAATTTGTTCGTGATAATCGCCAGTTTAGTTGATAATTAGTTATAATATTATAGTTTAGCTCACAATTAATGTTACGTAGTTGATATCGCGACTTGCAAGTAAACAAATGTATTGGGGTATATCAAACCCCACCTCACCACAAACGTTACAATGTTTCACCTCACTTCCAAAGGGTTAAAGCTAAGCGCAAAGCACTTGTTTAGATCTGTTGGATAGTCTTCCAGGTGCAGCCTTTGTGTAAGGTACTTAATATGTGCTATATGAAGTGTCCAGGTACAAAATATTTATGTGACTTATTTCATCGCCCTCACTCTGCGGCTTCTCTTCGTCCTCTTCGTTCATCTGACCGTTTGGACCTCCTCGTTCCCCGTGTCAGGACTTCACTGGCTCAATCTAGGTCGTTTGCTTCCATTGGCCCTGCTCTTTGGAATGGGCTTCCTCCGTTTGTTCGTTCTTCTATTCTCTCAGGTAGCGTCTCTTCCTCTTTTACCTTTCTTAAAACTTGCCTTTTCTCTCGGGGTCTATCGCACTGGGAGCGCTTCTGAATGGCCCTCCCGCTAGAAGCGCTTTATAAATATCCGAATACAATACAATACAATACAATACAATACATACATACCTACATACACACACACACACATACAAGTAAATCGTCATTGATCATGCCTGAATCTAGTTGCCTGTTTCTGTTTCTTTCGCCACTGAACATTTCCACGAAGGTCTGTTTGCCTTTCAGTTCCTCGGTGGCTCGGATTTGAACCGAATGTGTGAAGTGGAAAACTGGTAAAGTAGTGGTAAAACACACAGGGAAGGTTGTTTGGCTGTTTGCAATGTGGATGTTTAATATATTGAAAAAGTGTGGTGTAACATTTGTCCTGGAGAGTTTAAAATGCAGGTGCAAGTGTCGCCCCCTTTGCTGCTAATTTATAAACAGAACAGGATTCAAATTTTGCATAGTAAAAGCGATGTCACAGACAAACAGACAGACAGACAGACAGACAGACAGACAGAGGAAACGACATTCAGAGACAGGAAACAAAAGAGTTGGAGAGAGAGAGATACAGGTAGAACAAGACACGCATCATCTACACCACCCATAGTTCCAAGTCCGACTGTCGGCATTCCTGCATTGCCAGCGCCAGGTAGCCTCCGATTTGCATAGATTTTCATCAGGACCTGAGGACGCCCTCAGACTCCGATTCGGGTGATTAGCATAATTTGTCCATTCTTAGGCAGGATTTGTCTAAATGCGCAGGTGACCACAGAGTAGATCATGTATAGCTTTTTTTTGGTTTGATGTAAATGCACACGTGGACCCATACATGCGCATTCCAGTAAACATTTTCTACATGCAGCTGAGCTCATTAATATGCTAAGAAGAGAGAGAGAGAGAGAGAGAGAGAGAGAGAGAGAGAGAGAGAGAGAGAGAGAGAGAGAGAGAGAGAGAGAGAGAGAGAGAGAGAGAGAGAGAGAGAGAGAGAGAGAGAGCGAGAGAGAGAGAGAGAGAGACACACACACACACACACACACAGACAGAGAGACGAGCTGTCTTGTAAGCGACCTCCGTGGAGAGGCAGATGTGGGAGTGACTGCATTTGCCTTAACCTTTGCATAGGACAGCATGTGACCAGTCCCTCTCCATTGCTGAGAAGGGGTGACCAGTCCCTCTCCCTTGCTGAGAAGGGGTGACCAGTCCCTCTCCCTTGCTGAGAAGGGGTGACCAGTCCCTCTCCCTTGCTGAGAAGGGGTGACCAGTCCCTCTCCCTTGCTGAGAAGGGGTGACCAGTCCCTCTCCCTTGCTGAGAAGGGGTGACCAGTCCCTCTCCCTTGCTGTCTGATCAGCCGTCTGACATACAAGAGCAGTCCCTTAGGAAAATACTGGTATGAAATGTTAGCAACTTCATTTTCTTAGCCTCGGCATATGAGGACGCAGGTGGCCAGTTTGTCTGATCATCCCACTGATGGTGTGTGGCTCATGTGCTCATTTTATAGCTGAATTTGCTAGAGGGCACCAGTGGAGCAGAAATCTAGAAATGTCTTTCTATCTGATCGGGGATTTGAACTTGTAACCTCTGGCTTGATAGCCAGCATCCTAACCATAATGAACTGTCCTGCTCACCAATAGAGTGGCTATGTGAATAAGCCTGTATTTACAAAATGGGGATATTCATTTTGAGGGAACTCTTCTCTTTATGAGGTCTTGCATAGCTTTGTTTTAAGCAGTCTTCTTTGTTTCAGCATCAACCCATTTTGGGTTTACCTGGGCTGACCTACATTCCAACCGGTTCATTGGTAACGTCACCAACTCCGGAATCTCTCTCTGGACACGCTTCCAGGTTGGTGGTGGTGGTGGTGGTGTGAATTGGTGGGAATGGTGGTTTGAGATGGTGTTGGTGATGGCAGTTGTGGTGGTGGTAGTAATAGTGATATGAAGTGGAGGTGGTAATGGTTGTGGTGGTAATGGTGCTGACGGTAATGGTGCTGTGAGGTGGTGGTGGTAACTGTGGTGATGCAAAGTGGTTTGAGTAGTGATGATGTAATGGCAGGGACAGTGTTGGTAAAAACTTGGTGATAGTGGTAGTAAGGATGTATGACATAGTTTTTGGATGACAAGTGGTAGTGACTAGTTTTATGGTCTCTTAATCGAATTAACGTTTAATGTTTCATCTGTTGCCAAAACAATTAAGTGAAATCTGCATAAAAATTATACATGCATTTATTAAGTAATGTAATTATTCATATTTTAATAACATGTATCATTATTCAGATGTGATATTTAATGTATTAATAGGTATTTGTATACAATATTTAAACGAATTATGCCACATATTGATACGATATTATTTGTGCTGTTTTCACGGCAGAGAGCTCTTGGGTAGAAATCCGCTGGTCATGGGCACGAGAGAGGGATCAAAGGGTAGAGTTCGAGGAGCTGGGGGCATTGGGAGGATCTATTCTCAGACAAGGTCACCCTACAGGAAGATATCGACTGAGGTAAGAAACACCGATAAGAGATAAGAAAAAGTAATACAGGAGATAAGACCTGATCAGTTGCTTCAGACAGGAAAGTTAGCAATCGCGATAATAAGGTGTTAAGCGATTTCTGTTTGGATTCAGCATTTTTTGCCCTGTTTCATCTTCACCTTTGTTCTTGTATTGTTGATAATCAAGTCCAACAGCAGGGTGAATATTATTGATTATTTATTTATTAAGGTAATTTATGTAATGCCACCCAAATAATCAGAGCTAGCCTAAATGCTGTTATCAATAAGCAAAATGGTGCACATCAAACTGGAACTACTTTGAAAACTTGTACCAATGAGTTAGCATACTTCATGAAATTTGAAAAGAGTAATGTTATGTTACCATAGAGTTACTAATTAAATTTGAAAACAGTAATGTTATGTTACAATAGAGTTACTAATTAAATTTGAAAACAGTAATATTGAATAACCATATTTTGTTAATTAAATTTAAAACAGTAATGTTACCACCACTATAGAGTAACTACAGTATGTAATGTACAGTAATAGAATTCTTACAAAGTGCTTATAGTAACTTACAGGAGTTCAAAACTTTATGGGGATATGGTGCAAGTTAATGCTACAAGCTCGTACAGTACTCGTAAGTTGCAACATGATTAACAGAGAAATTATTAAGAAATTAACATTTCAGGTAATGTAGCAACACATTTAGAAGAGAAATATTTAAGATATTACCATTTCAGGTAATGTGGCAACGTATTTAGAAGAGAGATAGTTAATAAATTAACATTTCAGGGTACTGTGGCACAATGTTTAGAAGAGAAATCGTTGCGAGGTCACAGTGAGTGGCGTTGCAACATGTATGTCATAGGAAGTTGATAATTTCTTTAAAGTCAAGCTGAAGTCAATTGGTGTTAAGTGTTGGACCTGTTGAGCGGAATGAAGAGCTCGTGTTTGTTTGATTTCTAGCCTACAAGTGGTTTGTCTTAAATGAGTTTGTGTGTCGGCAAAGGTTTTAGAAGCTGAAAGTCTTCCTTCGTCAGCTTTCAAGAATAAAGTTGTAAACGTCTGACTGTATGTGGAGCTCGAAAAACTGTTTGCTTTAATCATAATAATCATTATACATTTATTAAGCACAATTATCTAATTACCAACCATATATCAGTGGTGCTGAGCAGTTGTGAGTGACGGACTTGCTCATGGTCCCTACACAGTAAACGTCTCAGAAGAGGATTGAACCACTACTCCCCGCTTTATAAGGTTGCCGAGGTTTAAGTATCTGATTTAATTAAGTTTTATTATAGATATGGACAGGGCTGTAGTCGAGGGTATACGCGGGTATACAGCGTATACTCACCTCTAGAGGCCGTATACTCACCTCACAAAAATTTATATTCATTTATATTAAAATACTGTAGCGTATACTCACAAAATACTGTAGCGTATACTCAGCTCTAATCTGTTTCGGAAAACTAGCCGGTAGCGTATACTCACCTCAAATTTTACCACTACAGCCCTGGATATGGAGGTTATGTTTATTGGGGTGAGTTAATGGAAGTAGTTGTTATGCGGGGCAATTAGATTTTGTTCTTGCAAGACTAGTTATCCTGGTAACATGTTTCATTGATTAGATTAATTAAGAAATCCAATCAGGAAAACCTGCACCTAGGATTTTCTTATTGGATTGCAGTCCCTTTTAAGAGAGATTGCAAAGAGGGGCTGAAATTTTTTTGCAACATGAATCCTTGATTACTAATGTTGTGGACATTTCTTGATAGATCAATTATTGGTTGCTATATCAAGTATTACATTATAGTGTGAGGCCACATTCTGATCAAAGCTGATCAAACTTCTGATATTGTATTAACTTTTGTACTACAAGTTAGAAAAAGGGCCAGTTGAAGCTAACATCTTATATCAACAGAACACTCCAGAAGTATAATATGAAGGACAATAATTTGAAGAAAAGTATTCAAGCACTTATGCATGCATTATTAGACTCCCGAGTTTAAGAAAGGTATCCAATTCCAATATGCCCTCCGACCGCGAGCCCACTGTTTTGAACTGCCCTGTAAGGACGATAAAAACTTTATACCAAGGGCTTTATATAAGCATTTAAACCATCTAAGCCAGCAACCAATGTAAAAGTTAACATTCTGATCACTTTAGTTAAATCTCTTTTTTATCTTATCTTATTGACTCATTTTCTGTAAGCCATGGTGCGGTTTGTCATCTGGTGAATCAATAAAACGAATATCATCATCATCATCGTGAGTGGCTGCACAAACAAGATTTTGATTGTGATATGAAACTTTATTTTAAACCGTGTTCAGAAGATTTGTTTACTGGCATTGACAACATGGTTTATAACTGATTTTCAGATGATTTTGTTGACATCGAGAGGATGTTTAGTATAAACAGTAGGTTTATCGCATTTACATTTCCTTTAAACATGATCGCGCTTTGGAGAGAAATTTCTGCTCAGATCGCATGCAGAAGGTTGACTTGAGAGAAGTGTAAAATTTTGATCTCATAATTGTTCCTAATTTAATTAAGTTTCTGAAATCAGCTGGCAATTAAGAACACCTGCATTTTCATTTTTTACCAATTTTTCTTCAATTAAGTTTTTGCTTCCTTTTTGTCAAATCAGAAAAGTTGAAATTCTGTCGTACCTGCACTGAATATCAAATCGAGGTATCAGTGTGTTTGTAAATTAGTAGATCTTTCGATCATGCACTTGAATTGTTTTTTTAATCGATGAGATAACGCATAGAAACTTAACTACTTAAATTCAGTCTTTATTCCCCAGACTTATCATTACTCAACCAGTTCATCTTTGGCCATGGCTAAAACTAGATCTGTTCTTTGTGAACAACTTTTGCAGTTGGAACTACATTTTGGAACTGTCTCTCTGTATCTGTCTATTCTGTTCAGTCACTTGTCATTTTTTCATTATTTAATTTTCAAATTGCTTATCCTTCATTGGCCACCTCTTTATCTTAGCAAACTGATCTTGATGCTGACCTGATTACGGCTTGGTTTCGGTGCGTCATCAGTTGATGCCTTGTGCATTAGACACGGGTGCTATAGAAGTTTACTAATTACAATTATAAATAGAATCAGTTATTCTGACGGCCTTATTTGTGAAGGTATTGGGTAAATTATTCTTTTACTGGTGATTCTGTTAATTAATTTCCGAGCATTAGTGATTCATTCTACAAATTATTGACAATGATTTTATTTAGTATATTGTAAATAATTTCTCTGGACTTTAATTGCTATTTTGTGAATTACCGTGGGGAAGAAATCTGGTGTCTGTTTGATGAATTCAAATCACAATTGTGTGTCGTTTAGCTAGTCAATTTAAAGGAATGGCCAGTTAAAGCAATGCCTCAAGTTTATGAACAGTCAGGGAGGCATTTTTCCTCCCTGAGGATGTACAATTTTGGGAACCGTCAGGGAGGCATTTTTCCTCCCTGAGGATGTACAATTTTGTAACTATAAATGTCTAAATGTGACTACCTGACAATAACCATGACTACCTGTTTGTCCTTCATTTCTGTGGATTGCAATCACTTGGCACATATGTAATTGCATTTTAATTTCTGATTATTTAATTGAAATTAAGGTTAATTTTATTTCATCCTGTCTTAACATGAAGGCTATCTTATGGCACCTGTTTTCAGCCAGCCTTGAGTAATTCCAAGCCAAAATTACCTCTTTGATGCAGTTTGGACTGAGAGACATTTTATAATGTAGGATTTAAAAAAAATTGACATTGAATTACTGACAGGCTTTTAAGGCAATTGAGTGTGGATGGTTCCAGTCTGTGACTATCTGGGCTGTAATTCTGAAGTACAAATCACTGGTTAGGCCACAGTTGGAAAACTACATCCAAGTGTGGAATCCATACCCCTGAATCATGACACTGAACAACTATAGAGCAAGTGGAAATACGAGCTAAAAATGATTTCGGGACATTAGGATTTGAGCTATGAAGAAAGGTTGAAAAGTGTGGACTTATAACATTAGGGAGAAGGACGAACATTAGAGACCTACTTGAAGCCTACAAGATTATCATTGGAAAGGAGGTAGTGCAGTGTGAGCAGTTTTTTGAATTACCGGTAACACCAAACAAGGGGACTCGAGGACATAGGTGTAAATTATTTAAAAAATTCAAAAGAAGATTAGGGCAGAAATTTTTCAGTGCAAGAGTTGTATACTTGTAAAATGGTTTGGATGATCGTGCTCTCTCGGTGGACACTATCACAGCTTTTAAGACATAGCTAGTAGCTACGAGGGATTGGCTAGTTAGCATTCCAGATTAACTTGCAATGGTTCTAAAACAGATAATGGGTCTTCTGAACCACTTTAAACCTTTGTTATGTTATGATAAGGACCATGAAACAAAGTTGCGATAGGCAATGACGGTTCTTGTTTTCGAAATTGCTCTCAAGAATTAATATTTGGCCCACACTTAACTACAGGAGCGTCGGCTGACCTAATTCTTTATTTTACTACATGTATGTGCTAGAACTGTGTCAAGGAAATACGAAGCCAATAAGGAAGTCTTTATTCATTAAGTAGCTATTGAAAGAGTAGTGCAAAAAGTCTTCTGATTGTAGATTCCTCCTTGTTTGACCATCTGGACTGGTCTTGATATTGACCTGATTATGGCTTGGGTTAGGTGTTTACTCATTCTTCTCTCTCCTCTGTCTATCTCGCCTTTCCATACCCTGGATCCTGCAGTTTCCCACTCAGGACTTGCAAACGGAACTCTTCAAGCAATCCTATCCTTATTCTACCCCTTACACCCGCCCCCACTACCATCGCCATCAATGATTTTCATGGTAGCATCATGCCGGCATCTTAGCTTTACCTGCCCCCGAACCCCATGTATCCTGACCTGGCACCTGAACGGATAAAACGACCTGGCTATAGCGGACTTGATTTCAGGTAACGCTGGTGATAAGTTGGTCTCTTTTGTGTGCTGGTTCTGAGAAATTTTGGAGATTTTCATTACATTATTACACTGGTGTGCCATCGGTTGATGCCTTATGTATTAGACACCATAGAAGTTGCTAATTAATAATAATAATTAATCCTGGTATTAGCCATATCTACCTACCCGTATGTGCCAGAAGAAATTTGTTCCATTACTTGTAGGATATTTCCCGTGTTCTCTTTCTGTCATCTTCATTCTGTCATCTTCATTCTGTCACCTTCATTCTGTAATCTTCACTCTGTTCCATCATCTTCATTATGTCATGTTCGTTCTTTCATTCTGTCATCTTTGTTCTGTCATTTTCATTCCATCATCTTCATTTTGTCATCTTCATTTTGTCATCTTCCTTCTGTCATCTTCCTTCTGTCATCTTCGATCCATCATCTTCATTCTGTTATCTTCGTTAATCAAATGTTGGGTGTTTGTATACAAACTAGAGAAGTCATCACAAAATTGAATATTTTACTGTTTAAAAGAAGTTAATCAAGTAATTTTTGCAAATTATAATTTCTCAGTGTTACTCCTAGTATCCTGGAAATCTTTGGGTTTCAGGGCCGATCGGTCGGCTTTTATCCGGGCATGGAGATGATCATAGCAAGCCCCTTTATATTCAGTCCACCCATGGCACAGGCCAAACTACCTGTACAGGTAAACCAATCATCATTGTTGTGGCCTGGCTTTGCCTGCAAGTGGCACCTGCTTGCTTTCTGCCTTTCGGTGTTTGATGTTTAAGAAAAACTGTTGCATGCTTTTAAAGTCTTCACAGCTTAGAAAATGCAACAGGGTTGACTGCTTGCTTGGCTTCCTGTAGTGAAATTTCCTAGGTGTTTATAAAGATTTAATACTAAATATAATATTTAGTTAGGCAAATCATATCTGTATATATATATATATATGTACATATATATGATATTTGGTTCAATATTTAGACATGTGACATACATAAATTTAAATGTGTATAGTACATATATAATTGTACATATATAATGTTTATGAATATACAGGCTGTATATAAAGATAACTGCAAGTCTATTTCATTACTAGTCATATTCTAAACTTTTAATGTAATGTTTCATAGAGATTTTATTGTAATCTGAGCATGTTTTTAAGACCACTTAGTTTGGAGTGCATGGCCCAGCCATGTTGTATTGGTACCCCTTAGTAATGAAGCGTGTTGTAGGGAGGCTCCTGTGTAGACGTGAAGCTTTGCATGGTTTATGCGATGGATGTGTGTATGTGTCTGTGCCTGTCTGTCTGTCTGTCTTATTATGTGAACATTACTTAACTTGCACGTCTGTATGTCTGTCTTTATCACCCACTTTTTCTTTATCTCCTTTCTTGTCTGTCTCTCCCTTGCTATATCTCTCTATCTCCATCTGCCTTCTCTGTATGTCAACATTGTGTAGCTTGCATGTATGTGTGTCTCTGCCTGTCTGTCTTTCTGTCTGTATATCTGTCTCTCTGTGTCCATGGAAATTGATTGCTTGCTGGTGGTAGATTTATACAACTGCTGGAAGTGATTTACTTGCATGTGGTCCTCGGAATTGTTTCGTTGCACTTATCGTTGCACTCGTTGTTTTGTGTTGTGCCTTATTTCGTCGTCTGCTTCTAATTAATTCTCAAATTGTAACGAAATGAATTATTCATTATCGACTGGACTGGCAACCAACGGGTTACCTCAAACGTGAACTTTCTATCTAAGCCGACACCAATGAAACTTGTAATACGGTTTCATAGATAACCAGCTTTGTGTGCAGGAAATGAATGTGTGTACAGTAGAATCTCGTTAAAATGCAGTCCTGGGAGTCGTATCAATAATGGCCTTATTACGAGGTCCTGCTATAACGAGTTTCTCTTGTGTGGGTGAAATAAATTTGGGTCCATGTCCTGGCCATGTTATATCAGAGTTGGTGTTAGAAGAAAGCGTGTTATAACAAATCTCCAGTGTATGTAGATGTAGAAGAAGATGAAAAATCCCTTAAGCCAGCTTGAGAGGTAGCCATGGGTGTGAAGTGTTAGCAACTTCATTTTCTTAGCCTCAGCATATGCCTTCACAGTCCTTAAGGTTTAGGCTGGAGGCCTAACTTTCTGTCACATGTCTATTGTTTTGTATTATTACTTGAAGTTTATGCCAAGATGTAAGGGACTCAAAGCACATCCCATTGCTGTTTATCACCTTTCTTCATGACGAAACGTCTTTGGGTTAATCTAACGATGTCAGGTTCGTTCCAGCTGAGCGGACTCTGCAATGATGCTGGAAATTTGTTTTCATGCATCTGTCTCACACCTCATATTCTGATTTACTGACCTTGAGTCAGAGGCACCCACACATAGGAGACAGACAGCCATGCAGGCAGACAGACAGACAGACAGGCAAATAGATAGATAGATAAATACAGACATACAGAGGCAGACAGACAGAGAGATAGATAGAGATGCACACACAGATAGATGCAGATAGACAGAGAAAGGCAGACAGAGAAAGGCAGACAGTAACAGACAGACAGACAGACAGACAGACAGAGACAGATAAAGACATACAGAGACATACAGACAGACAGAGACAGATAAAGACAGACAGAGACATACAGACAGGTGCTTTTGCCTGCACCAGGAATTCACTTGCAAACACTTATTTCCATGTGCATGGTTTGCTCCATCTTTGCAGACATCTCTCTGGGTTCCATTTCTTGGACACCAAATACCTGCAATAAAAAATTAATGAAATCAGATGACACAGATTGTTAAAAATGCTTCCTAGTTGAACGGTAAGGTCACAAGGTACATTTTTTACTGCACCTGTGAGACTTTTATAGGGAGGAGGGATTAAAACGTTTCTTTATTAAGTCCCTTTCGAGTATCACAGGCTAAAATATTAGGCATGTTTGTTATCCGATCCTGGAAATAATTCTGGTTTTAATTCTCGGTAGATTCTGGAAGAGATCTGCACGATTAATGGTTGGGTTCAACCAGTGTATCAGCTGTTCATGAAACAGGAAGGGCCAATGGACGGTCCTTTCTACTTCTGCAAGGTAGGACAGATTTCTTCCTCTCTTTGGGGTTTACAGTGTAAATAAGCTATGCGATAATACAGCGGTTCTCAACCTAAATTGCAGCATGATACTAATAATATGCGGATTTAGGGCAAAAAAATTATTTCTTTTGTATTAATTTGTTTTTGTCACAATTTTAGTAGTGGTCCGCGAACAAGACACAACATTTATAAGTGACCCTTGAGTCTCGGAAGGTTGAGAACTGCTGCAATAATAGTACCTGTTTCTTGATCCAAATGTCCAGTCCGTATCTGAAAGTGTTCAAGCGTGGTGTCAGTGTTATTTCTGCTGAAAACCTATTCCAGTGATCCACAATGCTTGAAAAGATACTGTCCAGTTCTAGCCTGCCAGAAGAAGGTTTTCTCATCTATGTTATTGAGTCCATGGAAATTTGTTGGGTCTGTATTGATTTGAGTTGTGATGGGACACAGTGGCTGATTTATTAGAGTACTTGCCTTGTAATGCCGAGAGTATGGGTTCGAGTCTCAGACGGTTATGTGTAGGGACCTTGAGCAAGTCCTTTTCTCGCAATTACTCAACGCCATCGAATGATGTTTGGTCAGTAAAAAGTGGTGCTTAATAAATAAATAAATAATAATAATATATAAATAATAATAATGTGTGGATATTTCCAGCTGATCCTTCCGTCTATACCAGACACGCTTTTCCAGTCAAACATTCTGAGTCCAGGTCCAGAGGAAGCGAAACAGTACGTGGCACAGAGCGCTCTAACGGAACTCTACAAGAGAGGTTTCATCTCTGAAGGTTCGTAAATTATGTCTACGTTTCAAAGAGCTACTGATGCTATCCAGTTACTAAAACCAGTGTCTGTGTGCATGTGTGTATCTGTATGTGTGCATGTATGTGTATGTAACTGACATTCTGGGTATTGACCTGATTGTGTAGTACCAATGGGTGATGTTTTATGCATCAGAAACTGGCGCTATAGAAGTTTCTGATTAATAGTTATGTATGTATGTATGTATGTATGTATGTATGTATGTATGTATGTATGTATGTATGTATGTATGTATGTGTCTGTCTGTCTGTCTGTCTGTCCCTGTCTGTCTGTCTGTTTGAATGCATGCTCCAAATAATCTGTACACTGCAATTTACTTACAATAAGAATAAAACTTAGAAATACAATGGCAACAGTAATGCTGGTTGACTTGTGATGCAATATTTGTGGTTCCCAGGACGCTCAGTGTAGGCCTATTCATTATCGTAAGTGCTTGTAATAATTTACTTGACGAAGAATAATCTATAATAAATACTGCTAATTATTATTGGTCTGTTTTTCATTGGGATTGTCGTAGTAAGCCTTTACGGTATCATGTTTCAAATAACACTGTATCGTATTTCAAAAGACAATCAACCTTTCAAGTGGCCCTGACGGTAATACCGACCGCGTATCGAGTGGCCTCTTATCAGTGGCCTGCAAAACCCGTGATATATTGAAGGCTTAAAACTCGACTCTAAATCAGTACAGGACAAAACCTGTTTCGGGTCTAGCTTGCACTCGAGCGCTTGCTTTTATTACCTGTTTGTTAAGTGCGCTAAATAAACGTCTAGCCTCCATTGGACTTCTGCCCAAAAACTTTAGCGTGACAGATGCTGACATCGACGACCTCTGCTAGTCATAAGATTAAGATGTCGTTAAACACTAAACAATACTATGTTATTATTATTAATAATAATTATATTCTTTATTATTTCAAACCGACAAACGCAGTAAGATTACATTGAAACATGAAAGTACAATCAATATCTAAATTAAACACACGGTTTGGCAGCCATGCAAGGCGCCGCTCTAGGGTCGATCAGCGTACCTTATGCTCTCCTGGCCATGAGTGTTACCACTACTTTATCCCCTCCCCAAACCTTTACAAACCTTATTACAAACCTTTAAAATGCTCTCGCCGATGCTGTCATTATATGATTGTCAATTCTTTTAAATCGAAAATTGAAGTTTTGTTATGCTGTACAGCGTAAGGTAAGGTCAGTTTCAGACGCCCTGGCGGCCACCAGATGTCGTTAAGAACTAGAATGCTTGTTTCTCCATAGACACCTTTAAAACTGTTTCCACCGACGCTATATATTAATAGGCGTCTAATCGCCAGCATATACAAGTTGTGGTAGTGTTGACGTTAACGGCCTAGGATGTTGCAAGATGTCGTTGAACAGAGGATAATGCATTGCTCTAATTAAATACCTTTAAAGATAGTTTTTACTGACTTTAAATAGCACCGTTACTTTATTGGGTTTCTGCAGCAAGCTGCCCATACTCTCTGGCAGTTGGTTAGCTGCTGTTTAATGACTGGCACAGTATCAAATGCTGTAGTCGGGAGCGCCTCTGAGTAGTAGTTGACTGCGAGAGGCGCTATAGAAATATCCGAATAAACAAATAAATAAATAAATAAAACAAAGATGATTAGCGTGGCCCTCCTCCTCTCTCCAGCCTTGGGATTGACACCACCACAGGCAGGGTGCGCGGAGTACTCGGTAGTGCCAGTCCCAAGCCTGGAAAAAGAACGACAAGGTCAATGCTGCCACAAGATGTCGTTAAACAATAGAAGAGATTAAAAGATGCTTAGCTCTCGTTACACGTCTTAAACACACTTTCGAAGGACGCTAAATATTCCTCAGATTCGTAATCGCGAATCAACTACGCCTGTCTGCCATTTTCGGGTAGAGCCAACCCAAGTATGGTTACAGGAGGAGGGCGACGCTATTCATCTTTATTAACTCCGCAGAGCACATAACTGCTAATTTAAGATATTAGGCTAATGGTCCTGACAACCACAAGATGTAAAACACTGGATAATGATTTGCTCTCCTTGGACACCTCAAAGATACTTTCTAAGAACGGTATACATTGGACCATCAACGTTTGGTGATATAAGCTTATATTCTTTTAATAAAGGTTGGGTATAGTCGACGTGAAGGGCCCTGGCAGCCACAAGATTTCATTAAACACTGGGGAAACTAAGCTGGTAGCCTAAATGGAGAAGAAGATCGATTATCATTCTTGTTATGGCGCATCGTGTGTTAAACAGCAACTAGTCGGCAACTAATTGTTTGAACAACTCTGTCACTGTCTAATTTCTGGTGGTGACAGTCTCAAGCCTGTACAAAGGAGGAGGGTGACGCCAATCATCTTTGTTATGACATAGCGTTGTTAAACAGTAACTAACCAATCGCCAGCCTACTTGCATCCTATGGGCGGTGAGGTAAGGTTGACGCCAGTGGCCGTAAGATGTCGCTATACAATGGGAAGTACTACCAGCACATCGGCTTAAACAAACGATAAAAACAGAAAAATAGGCTAACAGCGTTAATAGCCTTTTATGTATGTCATAAGATGTCGGCTGTTGAATCCAATACACCGCAAATGGAACAAAACGTCTGCCACAATAATTATACTGTCAAGCAGGAAATGACGAGTTGCTTACGTCAGACACCTTAAAAACACCTTGTTACAACGCTATATATTGGTCAAATCGTCTAATCGTTCACCCGAGTAGTTTCAGCTCATTGGGTTTAAAGCTTAGCGGCATCTCATGAGATCAAAGGATATTGACGTTGATGAGAAAACTGATTTGTACAATTCTCATTATAACTGCGACTACGCATGATGACTCGTTAAACACTGGATAATGCTTTGCTATTGATAGGCGCCTTAAAATATTTAACTCTGCCACTGTTGGTTTTTGGGTGGAGCCAGTCCAAAGCATGTATTAAAGAGGAGGGCAGCCCTGGCAGCCACAAGATGCCGTTAAACACCGGATATGCAACTGTTGGATCTATCTCTCTGATGACATTTTTGTTTGTTAGTTTAGCCATAGTTTAGCCATTGATTCTTTCATGGTTCTAGCCATAGTTTAGCAATTAATTTTAATATTTGTATCGGTTTGTTGCTTCTTCCTCTTTGGCATAATAAAGGTGTTCAATAATGACTGAATGAATGGTTTGCATTTTCATTGTTTCTTCTGAACAGGTATGATTGCTGCTATACTGAATTCGGCAGTTGCTCCACTTCCGGCCGTCCTTCCAACGACTCCTGCTCTTCCCACTCCGGCTTCTGCCCCGATATTAGCGACTCCTGGCGTCTACGCGAACCCCTCTCTCATGCCGACATCTCCCCCGCAGTTCATGCTGACGAATGGTTCCTATGGCGACCTCCATTCCGACTTTGCTCCGGCGAGTTCCGTTCTTTCGGTTGTCACGAATCCAGTCTACTTTATGTCAGGTGGCAAAGTACCAAATGGAAATACCATTCCAGGTCAGTGAGGCTTCATAGACTACTCATTTTTATTATTATTACTATAATTATTATTACTATCTTATTGTTACTACTATTATTAATACTATTATTACTACTATTATTATTATTATTATTTTTTAACGCCCGAGGTAAAAATAATCCCTCAGGCTCTTAGAAACTATCCGAAGAGCTTTATTATTATTATTATTATTATTATTATTATTATTATTATTATTATTATCATCATCATTAATATTATTACTGCTACTATTATTATTATGGAGAACGCTATCATAGTTATTATTGTCTGAAGCACCATCTCAGCAGAACTCAAACAGCGGTGGCAATGTCTTAGAGAGGCAGATGGCATTTATTAGGTACAACTATTTAATGACCAAGCATCAATCAATGGCGCTGAGCAATTCTGTGGACTTGCCCACAGTCCATACACAGTAACTGTCTCACAGGAGGCTCGAACATAGCAAGCACTCTGAACAATCGGCTGCTGTGTCCCACACTAAGTTGATGTTCAGCCTTTGGTTTTCTATTCTAATGAAGTGCTAAACAAATGCTTCAGTAATCTGACTTACTGGTTTGTAAAAAAGAGTGAATTTATGCTTATACACTTATTTATATTCATAAAAGTAAAGAGAAATAGTTTATCCTTATGCCAACCTGATAAGCAGACATGAGTATGATGCAACAGTGACGTCACTTTCTCAGCCTCGGCTTATCTCGGGCTAGCGCGGTCCATACACTAGAATTGCATAAAAATACAGTGTAGAGTAGTTTATATGCTTCCAGTTAACATAACGTTCTGCTTAATGTGAAGTGGTGGTGTGTCTTCAAAGCTACTATTAACACACCATGGTTGTTAATGCAGCATAGTCCTATATATTGATTTTCAGCTGTATCATAAGGGATGTTCCCCAACTCCTCTGAATTTGCATTTATATTTCTTGGTCATATGTTTTTAATAGGTTATTGTAGTTAAAAGATTTTAATTTTAATTTACTGTTTCTAAACTTGTCATTAACTCATATTTTGTCGGGTTTTTTCTAGTTGTCTCTTCAATTCCATATGCTTCAATTCCGTATGCTACCATTCCAGTTCCTGGGTACAAATTTTAGAAATCTGCAAATTCCTGTTCGAGTTTAAATAAATTTTCACAACTGCCAAAAATGCGTTGACATTCAGAACATCGTGGAATCTTAGAAACAAACTAATTTCTGCAAATATCAAAAGTTTGTGAGAAAAACTGCTGTAAAGGCATCCGGGACAAACTGAGATTTCGATAAAAGACGCAAACAATTTTGAAAGTGAGCTTTTCATGGAGAATTTATTCTGTCGTGAAACGGGTTAGGCATCTGAAGAAATATGGAGATTTGACGAGAAGTGGAAAGTTAGTTGAAAGCGAAACTTGCCGAGGAGTAATTCGATTGTGATACAGATTGGGCATCGTGTGTTTTTAAACGCTGAGTAGATGACGAGGTTAAAGATGTTGAGCTTCTATTTAAGCCATTTGTCATGTTGAGATTTGTGGATAGCATAAGTTTGTACAGTTTTAACAGATTTTAGATATTCAGACAGACTTGTTTGACAGAAGCGTTCGCTGTTTCAGTTCATGTTGGATTTACATTTTAATGGAAACCAGTTTTCCATCTGTTTTTGTGAGTGGAAGTTGAGTTGTGTTCTGAAGCACTTGTTTAAATGGTGCTTACGGTGTTTCTTGTATAGTCTTGTAGAAATGTAGTAATACTTTACAATAAACATTTTATCTAGTACTTTATGATAATCGTATTGTATGTATCCCAGAGTAAAATCTCTTCTGGTAAATTTTTTTTATTGCACTCCTGAAGTTTTGTAGTTTAACTTAGCGTGAAAAAAGAAATAACCCATGGTAATCGATTCTCGAATAATTTTGGGTCAGTGATATCAACTACGATACAATGATGTGAACCTTTGTCTTACTAGGGTATGGATTGTAGCAATTTTTTGTGATGTAGTGTCGTCTGGTTATTAGTGTGGAACTTGCATGACCTTTGATATTTGATTTCTGTACTTGATCCTGAGCTAAATTGTTTTTAAAAATTTTCTCAGATTTTTTGTGCAGTTCTTGTTTTCTATTCAAGTGATTAACAACTAGTTGGCCTATACAGATCTGGATCAGCGGGCATGGTAGCCAGCTGTTGGAGCACTTGGCTTGTATTGCGGAAAGTATGGTTTTGAGTCTTGCCCGAGATGGATTCCATGTATAGGGACCTTTACGAAGACCTTCACTCACAATTGCTTTGTGCCTCAAATTCAGTTACACTGACCTTGCATGCTTAATAGATGCAATATAATAATAATAATAAATAATAATAATAATAATTAATAATTAATAATTAATTAATAATAATAATTAATAATTAATAATAATAATTAATAATAACTAATATTAACTAATAATAATATAATAATAATAATAATATCATGTATAATAAAAATATTATAATTATTATTGTGGAGTTTAACTGAAAATATGCTGATTCATAATGAATAATGCTCAAACCTTAACATTCCTTTCCTCTTTGTTTAAATATTTTCTGATTTCAAACAAAAATTCACAGATATCCTTTTATTGAGTAATGAGACACAATTTTGGTCTTGGTTAGGAGATGTGGATTATTGTTAACGTGCTAACAATTAAGGCCCTGCTCTAAATCCCAATGTTATGGCATTTTTCAGCACAGATAAATAAAGTTTATAACTTGTGATTGTAATCAAAACCAAAATGTTTGGATAACTCGTCGTGTGAAAAGAAAGTGTTTTCTCGAAACCTTTTTAAACTCGAGTTAAAGAACTTAAAGTCACGATCATGAGGTGAGGACTCTGTATAGTCATGGGCCGTCAAGAACAAAGTCGCTGGTATGGTTGAAGAACTGATCTTTCAAGTTGTGAGTACGTTTTATTAAAGCCTCTGAGAAGTGCAGGTGAAACTCTTGTTGGCCACTTGAAGTAGACACTTTTACAGCAGGCGACCAGAAAGACCAGGTTAGGCTGTGTTACCTGTGGCTGGTTGGTCTCTCCTACTTGTTAGCAAATGTTAATGGCCATCTGAAGAGAAATTGTTCGGGACCCTTGTCATTGGGTGGGAGGGGAGGGGCGGTGTTTTCAATCACTTCTTGCCAGCTCTTCGGGTCTAATGTTTGCTTAACTCTACGTAGCCTTTCTGTGGCGGTGTATGCGCCTTGTGTACGCCATATTTGTGTCAGACCAATGTGTAATATGTATACATATGGAAGGTCGTTATACATGTGTGTCCTAAATGTATTTGATCTGGGCTTTGTCCATACTCGTTATGGGTCTATCATCTCACAGGAGCGCTTCTCACTGATGCTAGACATCTTAGGTTTACTGGATTAAAGAAGGTACCATCTTGTATTGGGCGAGTCGTTAGCGTGCTGGACTGTTGGCGCAGAGGACAGAGGGTTCAAAAATACCCGCCAGGAGAGATGCCAACGTTTGTTCTAATAGCGGCCCCCTAGCGAATCGTTTGTGAAATAATGAACCGTACTTCGTTGAAGTGAGGCTCGGGAGTGAGGGAGAGGGTTGGTCGCAGGTCGCCCGCTGCGGCGCTGTCGTATGACGAGGCTGAGAAAATGAAGTCGCTAACACTTCATACCCATGACTGGGTCATCCGAGAAATGGAGATGCCACTACTTGTGCCTTTGGGGTCTAGTTTGGAGAACTATGAAGGGGTCCAGTTTCTTGTGAATATTTTCTCCTAGAACGGCAACACGGACTAGGCTACATGGTCTGTTGAAAATGGCTTTATTGAATTTCAGTTGTAGGCCTATTGTATCGCATTTTACGAAATAAAACTGTCAGCTGCTTAATCAACTGAACCTACTTTCCAAACCGGCTGAATACGTGTATTCTCGTTTTTATAAACTAAATTAGACGTTGATTAAATCTGTAAAGCTACTTCTTTGGACATGTTGAATTGTGGACGTTGCTAACATTTTCTGTTTGAATTTCATTTGAATTTATTAATCTATGCCAACCATCTTTCTGCATTTAATATACACTTCAGTAAGCATGATGTATGTTTATGCATGTTTTGTATGTGTTTGTGTATGTATGTTTATGTGTGTGTATGTATGTTTATATACCGGTAGGTGTTGGTGTGTAGGCCCTATGTATGTTTGTGTATGTTTATATCTAGTTGGTATGTATGTATAATTTATCAAGGTACTTGATATGGCATCTTTCCGGGACTTCTCCAGAAACGTGCTCACATGGATCTAACTTCTCTACATAGATGCAACTTTTTAAGTTACTTTGAAGTATGTACCATGGAGAGTCGGTTAAGTTGTACATATATCAGCAATGTAAGATGGTGCCAAAAAGGTTCAAACAGGAATGAGCATGATGGACGTGGCACCCTCATATCTCTACGTGGGGAGGAGGTAGAAGAGGACACCGATCGCCGACATAGACGACTCGAGACTGGTGCACATAGGCTACCTCTGTGATGTATTCTTTAAAGGGTGACGGCAGTCGTGATCTCCAAATTTTTAAAGCACTACTCAGGGTACTAGTTCATTCACGAGAGCTGTGTTGTGTCAGACGGTCCAGTGGAGATCCGAGTCCGGTTGCCAGAGAGACCAGGAGGGAGCTGAGCTGCTAAGGGGCCATCCATATATTACGTACTCATGGAGGGGAGGGGGAAACCGAAATGCATGTTCTTGCGCATGCTTGCGCACGAGGGAAGGGGTCTACTGATAATGTACGTACGCATAGGAAACGGGGCCTTCAAATTGATTGTAGCATCTTTGCTAGTGTGCTCAAAGACCTTCACCGTAATTCCATGGAAAAGTATGTTGTTCCCGGTACACGTCTTGTCTTTGGCCTGCGTTCATTCACAGTTGCCGGTTCCTCCATCTGGAATTCTACCTGATCATGTTCGTACCTCCTCCAGTCTGTTTATGGCTCTTAATGCTTGCTGGTTTAAATGCGCACTTCTAAAAAAAGGGCATTATTAATTACAGTTGTATTATGTTGATAAGCATCCAGCATAATTATTGCAAACCACACTGGAAATATTTTATATTTACATTTTACAAGGGACTGCAAAATATATGAGCATCTAAAACAACACAATGAAAACCAGCTGGATGTTCCAACCCTATATAGCACCAGAATGGCTAAATATTGCAGCAAAGACTTGAAATGAGGTTGTCCTTGCAATAGGTGGCAGAACTGGTACGTTCATACCATAGACGCTGTGAATATCAACACAATATTATGTATATGAAATATATCACTGATATACAAGTATTAATATCCAGGGGCGTAACTTTGGTCTAAAAAGTGGGGTACCAATTTCTTACATGAAGCAAGGCAGAGACATCTCTGGGAAGGCTCAACAATGAAATATTGATTGGCATTGTTTAAAAAGTGGGAGGTACAGTACCCCCAGTCGAAAGTGGGGGCACGAGTACCCCTCGTACCCCCACAAATTACGCCTACGTTAATAATATCTACAAGTCATGAATATTTATATATTAATAATAAGGAAGTCTATGCTTAATCCCACTACAGCCGTCTCGTGTAGTTTATTTAAACTATTTTCTCAAAATTTACCGGTAGGCCCCTATATGGCACCAACCTTGTGGTGATAAAATGGCTGAAACATTGGAATAATTTAAATTTTATTTTAAAAGATGCAGCTTATTATTATTATTATTATTATTATTATCTGATTTTTATATGTTGCGTTAATTTATGAATTCGCTTCAAAATCGTCGGTTGCTGGAAAGAGAGGACTTCAGTTATAGTTTGCAAAATAAAATAAGATGAACAAAGAAGGGTCTTTCAAGAACAGCTACAGACTGTTCTGAGCCCATAACAGTTGAACAGTAAGAACAGTTCTTTATAAATAAGTGATTTGAAAGATTCAAACTGATTTTTTTCTCAGAAATAATACTTTGAACATATTCCCCAAAATTTCCTAATCACAATGAACCACCACAGAAATCACACACCACAGCAAAACACTGAAGTTCGTAAAGAACCCACAAACAAGACCGCCTCGTGCAAACTAGATCAGAGCAAATGTCAAACTAGCAAACTAGGTCAGAGCAGAAAGTCACTTCCATTTCTCACATTTAAAATAACGAACTGAACAATCCAAACAGACTAGCAAATGTTTCTAGAAGTATTCAAATTAATCATATACATAACACCAACTATTCAATTAACTTTAATTTTACGTACAAAGGCCTTAACTTACGTACAAAGGACTTTCCGTGTACATTAGACCCTCTATAGCACGCACCATTATCTCACAAATTTTTATATGGAAGAAGAGTAGTACCTTAAGTTAGCCTATGAGGCAGCCATGGGCATGAAGTGTTAGCAACTTCGTTTTTCTTAGCCTTGGCATATGAGGGCAGGTGGCCAGTCCTCTCCCTTGCCGTCTGATGTTCCCACTGACAGTATACGGTCGGTGTACCATTATAGCTGAGTTGGCTAAGGGGCACAGGTAGGGCAGAAATCTCAAAACAAATTTCAGCCTTGGCGGGAATTTAAACCCCGGCCACTCGGTCGACAGAAAACCATACTAAGCACTAAACAATCGCACACCCCTTATTCTGAAATACCCTGGTCAGAAACAAAATGTGACATGGGTTTAAGTGGTTCACAACTCACAAGACATTCTGCAAAGTACCAGCAATACTCAACAGCCCATCTTTCTCTACGAAGAAACTACAATTATTGTAGCAAACGAAAGCATTTCTGCCCTAAAATTTATAAATTATTCATAACGTTGATCTCAAATTGAATTTCAGCTCTAAAACACATCCTCGTTCTGAAAGTGTTATGAGCTGGGTTTGGCAGTGCGAGTTGGGGAATGTTGGGATTTTTACACTAGCTGTGCTGTCCCATTTGAGGTTTGGCTCGTCAAAGAAATCTTCGTTCCTCTGCTCGGAATGAACTGTTGTTTCTTTTCAACACACCTCAACAACACCGCGTTGTACTTTGTGGTGGTTGTGCCATCAGCCTGGAAGAGACACCCTTTGGAACTGTGCATTGTCTTAGCTAGGGATTCTATAAACACCTGACAAGTTCTTTCTGCCAGGGTTAGACGGGGGCGTTTCTAAAAGGTTAACTTGGAAAGGTGCTATATAAATGCTCTGAATAAATCCCCAAAAGCGTTCTAACGAGGTTCCAGTGTACATACAAGCATGCAGTTCTTTCTTATCATCTACAAAATCGTGAACTGTATGTATGACCCACGTAGTTAAATAAATGAAGACACTGCTCGAGCTAAACGCTCATTCTAGGCACAAGACAAGGCTATGACAAGCACCGCTGTATCCACAATATTCACTAGCCACTTTTCTACACATTTTTTGGCAAAAATATAACATCACAAAGTCTTGGGTTAAATTAGGAGTCCTCACCAACCTTTCCATCATAAATATATGACGTAATGTAACACTGTAACAATACCACGTTTACGAGAAAAAATTCCCCTCTCGTTGTTCAGAAAAAGCCAAAAGAAGCAAATCATGGAAAGCAAAAAATTAGTCAGCATTTTCTTAATAAAAGTGTGCAGAGTAATCACATTCATTCGCATAATGCACTTGATCATCACATTAATCGAAGGCATTGACTCCACCCGTGAGCGCGAACGTTTGCTCGTGCATACTCGACCTCCACATGGCTGGAACTTCTTTGAAATCGCCATCGACATAAATCCTAGAATAATTTTAAACAGATTACATTAAAGAAGGAGATAGTCAAACAAAATGCATTAAGTGCTGTAAACACAACATACAAGTAACACATAAAATATATTAAATGACATGGTTATGACCATGTGTGGTGTAATATTATTATTATTATTATTATTATTATTATTTTGCATTTATTAAACACCCCTATCTAATGACCAAGCATCAATTGATAGTCCTGAGCAATTGTGAGCGAAGACTTGCTCAAGGTTCCTACACAGTAACCATCTCAGAAACGGCTCGAAGCTTCACATTACAAAACAAGGACTTCAACCAATCGGGTACCATGACAATCAGTGGATATCGAAGCTAGAGAAGTTTCTAATTAATAAAAACAATACATATAATGACGAATAAAAGCCAGGCAAATATGAATGGGAATACATGACTAACAAATTATCCAAGAGAACAGTATTGATGGGAAGGAAGTGAAGCCCATAGAAAAGGGACAAAATAGAATGGACGCTTGGAGCGATCATCGATCGACCTTCGGCAATACAGCAGTGCCATAGAGGTCATAACAACCTGTGACATGAACTCTTCGGCCTCTCGTTGCCTCTTTTCCACAAATGCTTGAAGACCATTCTGTTCGATCGTGGTTTCATTGTGTTAAGCCGGGAGCGCCTCTGACGAGTCTCTCTCACAGTGGCGCTATATAAATTAGCAATTACCATTAAATACCAATATTTATTTATTTTATTTCATTTATTTCGGATATTTCTGTAGCGCCTCCTCAAGTCAACCACTACTCAGAGGCGCTCCCGACTACAGCATTTGATACTGTGTTGGAGTTTTCACGCCGAAGCACCACGAGCAATTGAGAGTGAAGGACTTGCCCAAGGTCCGTACGCAGCGGCTAGAGTGGGATTCGAACCTGCAACCCTCCGGTCACAAGGCGCCGAACTTACCACTGAGCCACCACGCCCCACAAATAGATTAGATCACATAAAAAGACACGGTTAGTAATCGTCAATTATACCTGATGTTCACTCGAAGGCTCTCTCTTCCTTGGTTCTTTTCGCGATCGTTGTAGACGAATGTTGCCTCCGGACCGAGCATCTCCTGGCCTCCGGTCACCAGACGAGTTGGAACCGTCTCGATTCCACACACCTTTGCACCTGTACACGAAACGCATTCTCAGTAACTGTAATCGTAAATTCTGTATTGGATTGGGGACTCTCTACGCTAAGGTCTCTGGATAAGTGCTTCAACCCTCATGTAATATGCAAAATGGACTATTTTGTCGTTTATGTCTTGCCATCCAGTGGAGAAAAGCCATTCTGTTTCTAGTCTAATCTAACTGAGTAACTTCCATAGCATCGTCAGCATAATGCACAATCCAACAATCAGCAGTTACTTCAGTCAACAGTTAGTTCAATCAACCGTTAGTTCAATCAACAATTATTTCAATCAACAGTTACTTCAGTCAACAGTTAGTTCAATCAACCGTTAGTTCAATCAACAATTATTTCAATCAACAGTTACTTCAGTCAACAGTTACTTTAATCAACAGTTCATTATTATTATTAAAACCAGTTTAACCACCTCAAGGTCACAGAAATGCAAATCGGAGGGGCAAATCGGGGTTAGTCAGTCGCCAGGTCAGAGCTGTTATGTATCCAAATTCTTTAAAGCCAATGAGAAATAGGGAGTATTGAGGTGTTTCTTAAAGGAAGAGTTCGAACTTCGGACAAACATTGGTAGTCGGTTCCATTCCGAGAGAAGTGAGCCTGGAAAAAGCCAGTACATTAGCCGGGTAAAGTCAGTAATTTACCGGAGTATGTACAAAAACCAGATGAAAGCCAGTAAATCTGAATCCAAAATGGTTCCAATTAACCGGAGTAGGTAAGCCGTGTAAAAGCCAGAAAATCTGAATCCAAGCTGGTTCCAATAACCCGGATTATGTAAGCCACGTAAAATCCAGAAAATCTGAATCCACGCTGGCTCCAATTAACCGAAGTATGTCAGCCAAGTAAAAGCCAGTAAATCTTAATCTAAACTGGTTCCAATTAACCGGATTATGCAAGCCACGTAGAAGCCAGAAAATCTGAATGCAAGCTGGTTCCGATTAACCGGATCATGTAAGCCACGTAAAAGCCAGAAAATCTTAATTGAATTTGGTGCTAGTTTACCTGATAACGAAAGCCAGGCGTTGGTCTTCTCCTCCAGCTGCCGGAGGTCTTCGAAGAGTCCTTCAACTGGAACCGGTTCCTGATCCTCCGCCGGAATGTTGATGGCTCTCCTGAGCTGAAGTGGAGTGAAGACTTTATAGTAGAGTTTCTTCGGCAGCTGTTCTGCCCCTCCGGCCGCTCCACCTCCGGACCCAGCGGGAGCTGCCGGTTGGTGGTAGACGACACGAAGTACTTGGAAATACTCCGTCTTCTGGTGACTGAGGCTTCCATGGGCGCTACCATGTTCCTTGTAGTTACAACGATCCCAAAGGGTCGACTGCGAATCTGTGTCTGAAGTAAAAAAAAGGATGTATGCAACGATAACGATGACACTCGCCTATTAGGGGTTGTCCGAAGGGCCACATCCTGCATCAACTACTTTATGTTAAAATAGTTAGTTTAATACGATGTGTACAGCAAAAATATGTGAGTGAAGGACTAGCTCAAGGTCCTAACAGTGATCGTCTGATTGGAGGATCGAACCCATACTCTCCGCATTACAGGCCAAGCGCTCTATCCATTAAGCTACTGTGCCCCATAAATTACGCAACAATTGAAAGGTAAGACAGGTATTTATAGCCTAGTTCTGTAGGTAGCAACATCAGACGAGAGGAGACAATGCACGAATTGTTTCATAGCAACAAACAAGGAAGTCTACCTGACAACGTCTACAAGTCATTAACCTTTGTCCTCATTAAGGTGTCTAGCCTCGTTCTGAAGATAAGAAACCAACAAACCTTTCTTAAGGGAAAACCTACACCAGAATGTCTGTGGGTTACTGCCTTATCTGGTCAATGGATTTGACGTGGCATTGCAGCCTGGTTTCAGAGGCACCACACCAGCATACCTTTCATAAAGGAAAACCTATATGACCATGACCATAGGTATTATCTTACCATTTCCTACATTTTATCTGGTGTGGTAGTCTCATCTTAGAGGTCTGGACAAGCAATTGAAAGACGCAAGTTTCAAGTTGAGAACAAAATGACACAATTGACTGTGCAGAGCGCACAGACACAGGGAAAGAGAGTTCCAAAAAGTAGGTCCAGCAACCGAAAAGGCTTCTTCATCACAAACAGTTCTTGAGTTAGGTATGACCAGACAAAGATAATCAGATGACCTCGTGTGTAAGAGCCTCGTCTTACAGGTCTAACGTACCTTTCTTGACCTTAACGAACAGTCCCTGGGCGTTGATGAACTTGAGATTTGGATTCGTGTGGATCCAGCGAGCAGATTTGCGCCAGAGATCGGCGAACACTTCGTATCCTTGATTGTGAGGCGTTCGCTGATCACAGACTGGAATGAAGTCACGGAATCCTGTCCAAAAACAAACCAATTCACAAATAACCCATCTATGCATGCAGATCATTGTTACCTTACCTTACTGACCTCCGACAAGTCTACGGCATTCTGTCAACATTTGGGAGAATCTGCCCTGTTGCAAAGTGCACCGAGTTTAAGATCCTGTTGCTTATGCATAAATGTCTAGTGTAACTGTCAACATTACGCACTTATCCACCGTAGCCTAACATCTGGTTTCTCTCACCATTCTGAATAAGAATCGGTTTCCGATTTCTTTGGTTCTGATTTTGTTACTATGATTACGCATGAAGTGATGAGCGATTGGTACCTCGAACATTACAATAAAAGTGCTGTAGAAGTCACTGGATCAGAAGTGTGCAGGCACAGAGCAGTTACCAACCAAATCTTACCATGGTCTAACACAAGCCTTCACTCTGCTGCTGACCGACTTCTTTTGGTGGGGGGGGGGACTGTCTCTGCACTTGCAGACATAGTTGTAGTGAAACAGTAGCTTCATTCTGAGTCGCAATTCAGTTTTGCTTTTTTAAGTGACCAGCAGCCGATACTTATATACCGTATGTTTTGCAAACAATTTAGTCACCAATGCCATTTACCAACAAACTGCATTGAAAACAGAGGCACTCGTTAGGATAATTGTAACACTAATTACACGGCCCGCATTTCCCCAGCCGTTTGAAAGCGAGAAGTCCAGAGAACCGACATATAATTAGCAGCCTGACAGAATCAGTGAACTCTGTCTGGGTTAGGGGGAATATTATTGATGCCAACTGTTTGTCTTCTCCTTTGTCTCATGGGTTCTGTATTGCAACTTAAACATCATAATTAGCAGCTGTCCATCTCTGCCTGACCTGTCGATTTGACTCTGAACCAGACCTCAAACCTCACTTGGTTCTATCAGGTTCAAACTTAAAATACGCTTAATCAACACAGCCTCACTTCTGGTTTCTTTCACCTTTCTGAATTACTCTCCAAAGCTAAACGCAGAGTACCAGCTCATTCAAGAGTGCTGTGTCAAGTCAAAGGGTTTGTCCTAAGATGGTCAAGGAAAGTAATCAGTGCACTGGTCTCTGAAGAGTCTGTGGCAATTGTGTATGTATTTACTGTTTAACGATGATATGTCATAACGAAGATGATTAGCGTCGCCCTCCTCCTATATCCAAGCTTGGGACTGGCAACACCAGAAAACAGCAGTGCCACAGTTCTTCTGTGGTAAAAACAGTTCTTAATGAATTTTTATCGACTGACCATATTTCATGGTGCTGAGAGCAACAAAACTGCTGCACTGTTTAAAGGAAATACTAATTGGCATAGGATTGTTCAACACTTTAATGACGAGAGTGTACTAAAATCAACTGGGAAACCAATGCAGCTCATCGTTCAAGTGTAAAAAATATTGTTTTCAGACTCAATCTAATTAAATACTGTTTCAAGTGTGTTCTGCATACTGTTTTATATGTTAATTAAAACTGGATAGTTGGGTAAAGGCTTACAGTTTCACTAAAAGAGAAAGTCTCTTTGCATATGTACAAGCAATGCTTGGCAATATACTATAGTTTATACAACTACAGTTGCATTTTTACCCAAATCTGAAGTACTTCTACTTCAGTTGATAAAAGTTGATGGTAGCTATTTTTTAATCAGTACATGAACATGACAATCTATAACTTTGTAATACAGTCATAATGCCTAGATTGTAAAAGTTCGTTTCTGACAAGGTTCTTGAATGTAGTGTGTATGTTTCACTTGCGGCTCCTATTAGCAATAAGTTAGGCAAAACTGCAGATCACTGAGATAGTTTGTAGCAATATTACAACAATACGTCAATATTACAACAGGACAAAATGTATTGCAATTGTAATTACAGATTTATATAGCGCCTATTCAGGAGAAACTCATAAGAGACGCTCTTTACTAACAATGGAAAACGAGGATCAAGCAAAATGGGTTTCAAACGTTTAGGGCAGAGGTGGGCAACATACGGCCCGCGGGCCAGGTCCGGCCTCTGGGGACCTTTGGACCGGCCCTTGACATGTCTTTTAAATTATCATTGTTTTATTAAGAATACGGCCTCTCGTCTAGTCTACTAGTTTACTACTCAATCATCAATTTAGGCTAATCACTCTCTCAATGAAACAAGGCCACAGGATAATTATGTTTTCATCATGAAAAGTCATCTTCATTTACTTTAAACTTAAAGTTTAACCGCAACGGTAATTCTGCTTTATTTGGTTTGAACAAAATTAATATTGTCTCATTTTCTGCGGCAAATGAATCTGCAAAAATTAGTCTTTGATTGGCACACGGCCCCTAAGCTGCCTTTAAAATCTTAGGGCGGCCCTCTGTTAAAAGAAGTTGCCCATGCCTGGTTTACGGAATAGAGGCAAAGAAGACCAAGAAGCTCATGTCATAAGATGCTACGCAACACAGAAAGCTGGACCCACCGCAGCAAAGCTTATGTGCTACACTTGGATGTTCTAGCTGTGGGAACAACCAGGTCACCCTGTGCAGCAGAGCAAAGAAATCTACGACCAGGAATCAATGAGACTGAGACACACAACTCTCTAAGATAAGATGGAGCACAGCCACCAAAGCAATTATGCATAAGCATTAACATCTTCAACTTATTGTGTTTGTGCATGAGCAACCAGGCCAATTTCTCTTGCATGAAGCCGGATATATGCCCAAACCTATTACAGGAAAGATCTAGCTCTGCATACACAGCACATGGATTATGGATAGATAACGCATGGACAAATATTGGCATATCAAGACGCGACAAAGGTTAACGAACACAGTGTGGCCTCATTAAAGCGAAGTCAGCATGGCATGCCTTATGATACAGCATACAAACCAAGTAGATGGATATAAAGAGCTAATGCTAAACGGTCAGTGTTTAGTGTTACACTGCAGTTCTTGTATGTACAGCCCATTAACCATTATAGTGTGTTAAGTCAACCGCTTCAGGGGATATAACCCTACTTCGCGTTAAGCAGAAAGGCATGTAAACAGGGAGCGCGTAAACAAGTTCACACTAGAAGAAGAAGAAGAGCCGTCCCATAAGCTAGCCCTGAGGCAGCCATGGGTATGAAATGTTAGAGACTTCATTTTCTTAGCCTTCGCATAGGAGGGAAGGTTGCCAGTCTCTCCCTCGCCATATCTCATCTTCCCACCGACAGTGTACAGTCAGTGTACTCATTATAGCCGACTTGATTAGGGGTGAAGGTGGAGCAGAAGCCTCAAACCAAATTTCTGCCCTGGAATGGAACCCCAACCTCTTGATTGACAGTCAAGCACACTAACCACTCACTTAATCACCAAGTTCACTAGGGGTCGAATTCTCGAAACATCTTTTTCTCTCAACAGGGATTTGAACTACAACCTGTAAGCTGACAGTCCGACATAATTTAAGATAAGCTAGAAATGCAAAATATGGCTTGCCTATGTCGCCATATTTCTGATCTTCCATGCCGTCCTTCTTGAAGATGTAGAGAAGTCGGACAAACGAAACGAATTCGCGCGCCTTGTCTGGCTGTTCGAACCAGAAGCAGACGTCTGGATCAGCAACGTCGCCCAACATGTGTAGCGTCTCCAACTTAACGATTTTACCTGCAGCATTATTAACTGATTGTTTACTGAATCATCAAAACACACGTTACAAACTTTACAGAAAAATAATATTGGAACTTGAATACTACTGTTGAGGTGTCAACAGGACAAACTGAAAGGGTCGTTAGACTCGCCTGATTATCGTAACAACAAGATCTTGATACTCATACATTATGTAACTGCCTTGCATGTTGCACTCCAGCTTATAAGTAAGTATGTTCTTTATTAACAATTGCTAATCGCACTTTGATGTGCAGACATCTAATAAACACAGTTAAAAAGTAATAACATCGTAATAATAAATGTTTTGCGCTTCAGGCTGTCAGCAGGGGGGGAGGAATGTACATTTCGTTTCAAGAAATGTATTCCAAGATGAACGTTGTCCATAGATTTTCCTACCTTTCAAGTCCACTGAAGGCATTAAAGAAGGAAAATACTAATATTACCAAAGTATAGACCAATCAGTGCTATAAATTAAACAAAAACCAACTGATGGCATAACACTGGCAGCTTTACATCGGCGCCAATTGCTATCTTATCTCAGGGAGTTATGTGTCTCTGCCTCATCTATACCTGGCTGTAGATTTGTTGCATGGGGTGGGGGGGTGACTTGGTTGTACCCCCCCCCCCCCCCAGCCAGAACTTACACAGTGTAGGACAGAAGCTTCGCTGTGGTCTAAATTTCCATAATAAATTGTCTAACATCTTGGGGCATGTGCTCCTTGGTATTTACCTCTGTAACATAAGCATCTGAGAACCATATTCTTTGATCCTGGTTTACCATCATTAGGTTGGCAGTGCCTCTGATAAGTGTTTCTTGAGCTATATAACCCAGTGCCTGAAGACTCTCTGACTACAATTACATCACTCTCATTATAAGGTTGATCTTGCTATTGTTCCCAAAGACCGCATTATAATGGGTTTCCGGTGTATATGTAACGCAAAAGGCCAACACATTAGTCTTGCTAACCTGCAACGTTTCGTTTGAACATATCTCCGTTGATTTTCGAAAGAAGCGACGGAAAAGCGTCAGACTTTCCTTCCAGAGTATAGTTGATGTATCCGAGCTTAAAAGGTCCTGGACAAGAAGACTGGTCGAAGAATGTGTCATCGTACACAAAATACCAGACCCTGCAACAACAACAAAATTAAACAATTTACTGTCATGTAATCTTACAAAGTATTTATATAGCACCTTTCAGGTCGTCAAAATTTCACGGTGAACTCAGGTTCGAACGTTTAGCACCCCCGAGAGGTACTCAAAAGGCAATGTATACAGAATTAGATCTATACCCTATCAGCCTGTCCATATTCCGTATTCCATAGTCACAGAAGCCGAATGGATGGAGCTCTCGGACTTTAATGTGGAGAGTATATGTTTAAGCCTCTACTGAGGCAGTCACTGGGTAAGGACCTTGGGCAAGTCCTTCACCCACAGTTGCTGAGTCATATATGGTCGTGTGTGAAGTTCTGAAGCTTTGCCTTACTGCAGTCCTCACCTGACCTTTGTCTTACCTCAGTCCTCGCATGACCTTCATCACCTTCATCTTACCTCAGTCCTCACATGACCTTTATCTACCTCAATCTTCACATGACCTTCATCTCACTTCAATCCTCACATGACCTTCATCTACCTCAATAGTTGCATGACTATCTACCTCAATCCTCACATGACCTTCATCTCATGTCAATCCTTGCATGACCTTCATCTCACAGTTCTTACCTCAGTCCTCGCAAGACCTTCGATTTGCGATCGGAATGCATGCTCTTCTGCATGATACCACTGTCTGTGAAGATCGGTCGATCGATTCCCATCCATGTCACCGTCTCAAACGAAAAGACGAGGCACTGTGGATTCTGGATCGACCACTGATTCGCTCGCTCAATCAATGTCCTACAACAGAAACCAAAAGCAACAGACTAACAATACAGTACAATACAATGCCAATTGCCCATACAATGCCAATACAATACAATACCCACAGTCACCCAGTATGATACTTAAATGATACAGTATTGATACAATACCAATATGATACAACATCCATACATTACCAGAACAATACCCACACAACATAATATCAATGGAATATAATATCCACAACATACCGATATGATACAATACCCCTACACAAAATAACCATATACCGTAACACCACAGGGCAATATTAATCTAAACCAATGCAACATATGCACTGACGCAAAGGAACATCTTAGCTGAGGATATATGTTGCAAAGCAAACAACGTGAAAGCTGTTGCATCACACAGTGCAACCACACATGTGCAACGTGGAAACAAAAGATGCCATGTGTAACAGAGAGAATCTCTGGACACAAAACTCTGATTCGCATGGACATCGGTCGTACACAACTTACAACAGCAAAACACAAAGCTTTCTTTGTAACTAAGAGGAGGAGGAGGAGGAGGAGGAAGAAGTGGTGGAGGAGGAGGAGGAGGAGGAGGAAGAGGAGGAGGAGTAGGAGAAACACAGCGGAAACAATTGAAAGAATAGGAGAAAGCAAAGAGGAGGAGGCGGAGGAGGAAGAGAAGGCAGAGGAAAAGCAGTAGCAAGGAGAAGGAGAAGGCTGAAGAGGAGGAAGAGGAAGAAAAAACAAAGGAGGAGAAGTAGCAGGAGGTGGACCAGCTGAAGCATAAAGAACAGAAGAAAGAGAAGGCAGCAGAGGTGGTGGAGGAAAACCAGGAGTATTCTTAATTTTCTCTTTATGCTTCTCTGCAAGATACAAATCCCTAACTGCGAGATGTTACATTAGTCAAGACGTTAGTACGCTTAGTTGTGGGACACAGTGGCCAATTGGTTAGAGCATTCGCCTTGCAACACAGAGAGTACGGGTTCGATCCTTCCTGAGACTGTTAGTGTGTATGGACCTTGAGCAGGTCTTTCACTCACAATTGCTCAATGCCATCAACTGATGCTTGGTCAATGGATATCGACGCTTAATAAAAGCATAATAAGAATAATAATAAATAATACTGAACTAAATAACATTGAACTAACTAATATTGAAGTCCCTGAGGGATCCTTTTTACCTAGGGGCAAAAAACAATAATACTAACAATTATAGTAACAATAATAATGATAATGATAATAATAATAATAATAATAATAATCGACTGCTAACGAGAATCGTTCGTAGTCATCTTCTTTCTTGCTCTTGATGGTGTTTGGCATGAAGTCGTGATGGTGTAGCTTCCACTTGAGGCTGCTAGTGCTGCTGAGAGTTGAGCTGTCATGCGACAGAGGTGACAGCTTGTCATCGTTGTTCATCAGGGCAGCACCACCCCCGGCCAGGTTATTGTTTCTTTCGAGAGCTGATGATGCTGACAGAGGGGTTGACGTGAGACCACCGTGACCCCCAAGGGCGGCTGAAGGGTCAGGCAGCACCTGGACCCCAATGATCCGTTTTTCGGCCAAGGACATTGGCCTGGTTCGCTGGCTCATCCCTTGACGTCTGAAAACCAAACACAGGCCAACCATTATTATTATTATTACAAAAATAAAATAAATAAAATCCATGTTCGTAATTTCTATGTATGTGCGTGTGTGAGTAAGTATGCAAGCAAACAAATGTGTAACCAGAAAATTTGTGTTAAGCCGAATCACACGATAATAATAATATAACATGTTCAACAATGGAGTAATTATAATAAAAATAACAATAACAACAATAACAAACAATAATTATATAGCCATTCCAGATGGCTATTATACTAGCCATGATAAGCCATCCCAGAATAGTGCTATCCCTAATTTTTGAAATCCTCAGGGAAAACATGTACCTCATGTAAAAAAAACATCATTAATAATATTTTTTTATTTCATTATTCTCCAGAGATAATTTTAAGAACTTGAGGGATCATAGCTACTTTAGGGAAACCATTAATAAGAACAACATTCTGTTAAATAAATAAATACTCGTTCAATTGATTCAGGCTCTCAACACATTTTCTTCTAACCAAGAGGCGCAATTGATTAGATCAGCGAGATATCAATGCAAGAAAGCACTTTGGAGGCGTTGAAGGGCGTAATGTAGATGCATATATGTACATACATAAGTATGCATACGTATGTATGGAAGTGCACGTAAACGTGTGTATGTGTGGAGGTGTATATGCAAGTACGTGCATGTATGTATGTATATGTATGTTTGTATATATGTATGTGTGCAAGTGTGTAGCCAGCCAGTTCAATTATCTTTGCACTCAGCGGCGGCCTGTGGGGACTTGTTAGCCCTCCACTCGATACGACCAGATGGCCCATCGTGATGTCTCGAGTTTCGGACTGGCCCTTCAGCTACAATCCTTCCCTGAAAATTCGTTCTCTTTCGAAAGAGAAAACTGAAGACACTTTCTGTTAAGTCGCAACTTTTAAGAACTGTTCGACAGCCAAGTTTAAACGTGCTAATGGCATTTCTCGAGAGCTGCGGCTCGAGCTTCTCCATTTGTCGACAGTTTCGCAAGCGCCTGAAGTCTTTATTATTCGACAGTAATTTAACTGGTTCACGTCAGGAGCGCCACTGACGAATTTTTTCTTTAAGTGGCACTTAATAAACGTCAGATAACAATTACAGTTCTCAAAGCACCACTATATAAATAGTATGTATTACACATACTTACCAGACATGTATGCATGAGTATGGATGTATTTAAGTATCTCCCATGTGTACACACACACGTGTGTATGCATACAAATGTCTATGCATATAACCATCCGTGTATTCATAGGCGTGTGTAAGCATGTATATATTCGCATGTGCATGTATGCAAATGTAAGTGTATGCATTTCTGCATGTACTGGTATGTACACATTATACACGAGCTCTGCATATTGAACAATGAATGGAAGGCTGAAGTCTTAACACGTTCACCGCCCAGTACGAGATAACTCGTACTTAATTTTGTGACCTATAGCGCCGAGTACGAGATAACTCGTACTTGTTTTATGGCCATACATTATGCATGTACATACATATATCCATGTACAATTGTACATACATACATACATACATACATGTATGTACATACATATATGAAAACGTACATAAATACATGTGCGTACATACATACATACATAAATACATACATACATACACACGTACCTACATACATACATACATACATACATACATACATACGTGCATACATGTATGTATGTACATACACACGTACATATATACATATATACATGCATGTACATGCATGTATGAACTACATACATATATGTGAGTACATACACATGTGTAAAATTGTGTATACATACACACATACATACTTACGTACATACATACATACATACATATACATACATACATGTATGCATGCATGCATGTATGCATACATGTATAGACACATACATATGTATACATACATGCATACATACATGTATACATACATATATGTGTATGTATGTAGGTATGTATGTGTGTATGTATACATATGTATGTGTGTATGTATGTATGTATGTATGTATGTATGTATGTATGTATGTATGCATGTATGTGTGTATGTATGTATGTCGTGTGTATGTATGTATGTATGTACCTATGTACCCATGTATGTATGCATATAGGTGTATGTATGCATGTATGTATGTATGTACGTGTTTATGTATGTATGTATATACGAGTGTATACATGTATGTATATATATCTATGCATGCACGTGTGTATGTATATATGTATTTATGTATATGTATGTATGTATGTATGTATGTATGTATGTATGTATGTATGTATGTATGTATGTATGTATGTATGTATGTATGTATATATGTATGTATGTATGTATGTATGTATGTATGTATGTATGTATGTATGTATGTGTGCCACTTTTTAAACTTTTCCCGACTTTTCTGTGGCGTGGGGAGGAAAAATATGGCGGCGGTGAACGTGTTAATAAATCGACAAAGTGCGGGCTGAACAGATGTGCTGTGTGACGAAGATGTTTGTTGCTGCGTAAGGACACTGTGTCATAACAAAAATGATTAACGTTGCCCTCCTCCTTTCTCCAGTCATGGGACTGGTACTACAACAGGTGGGGTAGTGGCGGAGATGCCGGAGTGGACAGGTTTTAAAGCAATTTGGTCCAGAGACTCTGAACATGATGCTATCCTATCGATCAATTGTGCACTGGAATCCGATCATTGGGTCCTATGTGTGTGTGTGGGCTCACCACTGGTGACTCTTCCAGCGTTCTGTTTATTCAAAATGTTTATAGAAAGTGCATTCAAAATCCCTAGCCAAGACAATGTGCAGATCCATGTTTTAAATAATGATAACAACTATAACAATAATAATGACGATAATAATAATAATAATGATAATAAAATCAATAATGTTGAACAAAATTAGGCCTGATTTACTAGATTTTCATTCAGTACTCAACATATTTTGTGTTTCCCTGAGGGATCATGTTTACCACGGTATAAAAAAATTAAAATTCTCACTTTAATAGCATTAAAAATAATAAGCAACAGCGAATACAATGACAAACTGACAACACCACTTTTAAAACAGGGTCACAAAGTTCACTGTTTTAAAAATGGCATATGATATCCCTGGGAACGGACTGCCATTTTTAACACTGCACTAGTAATGGCAATTCTCTGGGAATCGAATGCCACTACCAAGACAGGTGAAAGGTCGCCATTTTAGTCATGACTTCAGCTATAAATAACAACTGAAATAATTTTTTACTTAAATTTTTAATATATTTTAATTATAAGTTACTCTTGCGTCATCTAATTGGACACTTGGGGAAATTGGGGGCCTATGTTGAAAAAATGAGGTCTTGTATCATTTTAAAACAAATAATCATTTAATCATATTTCAATTCTATTATATACATAATTAATTTAATTTATTGTTTAATTATATTTCACTCAATTCACTGTGCATTATGTGTTGTACTCTTACACGACCTATTTAAGCGGCCCATTGGACAGCCTATGTAGGCAGATGAATAAGACGAGTTCTTGGTAGATTTTATTTAACACATTTATTATTTTAATACATTATAATGCGCTTGAAACATAGCAGTTCTTTCTATAACCCCTCCACTTCTCTTCCTCCAGCCTTCCACCCCACCCTCCATAAGTTTGGTTGCCAGTAAGTGAACTGTAGACACGCCAGTATGTAAGTAAGCGTGCAAATATCGTAGGTCTGACTATACTATAGCATTGTACACAGGTGATGAAATCATTTTGTGGAATGTACACATGTGGCGCCATCTATTTATTAGCTTCCAGTTGACACACCAGCGCCTTGTTGCACCTAGAATTCTGGCATGCATTCATGTCAGTGTATGTTTTTATGTATGTATGCATGTATGTATGTATTGTATCAAAACAATTATTATAGTGCTGTTTATTTATCTCACAGAGCGATGTACCTATGACTATAGATATGTAACAGATCTAAACGAGCAGATGCCTGTTACACAAAGTCCAGGCAACTGTGGTACATAGATGTAATAGGAGAATGTTCCAGGAGGACTTCCCACTGCAGGGAAGGCACGATGGGCTCGATGTGCCGCAGCGTGGCACCCGCATATCTCCACAGGCGGTCTGCAGAGCACAAAAATCACCAACATAGCTGACTCAAGATTCTCCAGATGAGACTGGCTTACGTTATATCTTTACGTAAGCATGTACCAGCGCGTATACATACACCAAGATCCACGCACATATTTGTATTATATATACATAATACATATATATTAGGGTGTTTTTATGATGCACATGATTTTTTTAACTCAAAGATCTTTTAACGGCCACGTCGATTTATCATGCCAATTAGCGTATAAACGCAATATCCGAAATTATATCTCGATAGCTGAACATTTAGGACTGGCGCAAGGCGACCGAAATTAGGAACCCGGTGACCTGTCTCGGTTTGGCCAAAATTTTAGACATTACGATGTCTGTTCTTCGTGTTTTCGATCTTCAACATAATTATAGTAATTAATTAAGCTATTCTGGTTTTCTAGAGGAGACACCTGGTGCTACGTCAATAGCATGGTATTTAACGCGAGTGGCTGTCTCCCTTGGTAAGAGTATGTGTATGATCCCCGAATGAGTTTGTGCGGATTGTGCCAATCAGATAATGTCGTGGTTTCCGATCGGAGCAATCTGTCTACAACAATAATTCCCTCGCCCATGACGATATCGTGCAAGCATGGCGGTAGCGACGGAGGTTTCTCTGTTGGCAACATCATCTGAGGAAGAGGCGTCATCAAATAGCTCAGAAAGAGAACCAGAACCTTCAACGTCAGCTGGACCACCAAAGCGGCGAAAGGGAACAATCTCTGTAGTTACACGTGATGTTGCAGCAGCTCTAGATTGTACCAAAACAGGCAGCAGGAATACCTCTCACATTTTCTCTGCTCTCGCTGCATCCAATCTATATGCAGCACCAGCTGGTGAGCTGATAATCAGTCCTTCTGCTGTCCATCGAGCAAGGATTACCGTGCAGCCCTAGCAGCTGAGATTCGTGAATCTTTCGATCCGAAAGTTCCCCTTACTATCCACTGGGACGGCAAGATCATGCCAGATTTTACAGAAACTGGACGAGTGTGCGTTGATCGTCTTCCAATAATGGTATCTGGTAAGGATGTGACCAAACTACTGGCCATCCCCAAACTCCAATCCGGGACTGCTGCCTTTATGGCAGATGCGTGTTTGGCCGAGATCAGAAGTTGGGGATTGGAAGACAGAATCGTGGCCATGTGTTTCGACACAACGGCGAGTAACACGGGTTGCAAGGGCGGCGTATGCATCAAGCTGGAAAAGGGAATTAGGAAAATACCTCTTGAACCTTGCCTGTCGACATCATGTTTCTGAAATTGTTCTGGAAAAGGTATTTTCACTGCACGATTCTGTAAGGTCCCCAAAATTGGAACTCTTCAGTCATTTCCGTGACTTCTGGCCGCAAATCGATCAGACCAAGTATCGCACAGCAATGGAGGATAAAGACGCAGCACAAAGAGTCAAATAAATTCGAGAGAATGTCATCAACTTCGCACTGCAGCAACTGAATGCTGAATACCACAGAGACGACTACGAAGAGCTACTAGAACTAACAGTCATTTTCCTAGGAGGAATTCCACCGAAAGGAATAAAGTTCAGGTACCCAGAGGCATTTCACCGCGCGCGTTGGATAGCACGTGCGGTTTATGCAATCAAGATGTGGCTTTTCAGAGAGTAGTTTCCCATTCAACAACACCAGAGGGCATCTCGACAATCTTACTCTCAAAAGATGTGGAATCATCTACTTCGAGTTTCACTTTTTGTGACCACAACCTACGTGGAGTACTGATTCACCTGTACATCACCCAATGAAGCCCCAAGGAAAGATCTTCAATTCTTGAAGGCAATCCATACTTACCCAGACAAGGAAGTCTCACAGGTCGCCCTAACAGCATTTTCCCGACACCTTTGGTATTTGTCGGAGACCTTGGTTGGCCTCAGCCTTTTTGACGATTCAGTCACCTTCGACGAAAAGCAGCGCATGGTCTATAACATGCGTAACAATCAGGGATCCGACGAACCTCCAAAGAGGCTTCCTCCCATACATGATCCATCTACAAAAGCGCTATCCGGTTTTTTTACCACTTCTACCATCAAACTTTTCCAGCTTCTCAAATTCGATTATGCTTTTCTTGATCGAGATCCACAACAATGGGAGTCAGAGCATTCGTTCAATGAGGCGAAGGTCATCATATCCGCCCTAAGAGTGACGAACGATTTAGCGGAGAGAGTAGTGGCTCTAATGCAATCCTTCAATGAAGCCCTGGTTCGAAATGAGGAAGGTAAACAATTTGTTCTTCAAATGGTTGAATACCATCGAAATAGATTCCCAAAAGAACTAAAGGGACTAAGCAATGACAAATAACTGAAGGCTCTTGGTTTGCTTTTGCCTTATTTTTTATGTTTAAGTGTTGAAATTGTTTGCATCTTCGAGAATTACAATGTATGACATTGTTTTCTAAGTGGTAATTTTTCCCGGGCTTTGCGCCAGTTCTAAATCTCTTTTGATTTTCATCTAATTTGGCAAATGTTAATGTTTCTCAAGGTGGAACACAAAAACAACCTGGCCGATATTAATTTTGAAACTTCAAATTATAGACACACCCTAATATATATGTATATACATGTGTGTATGTATGTATGAAACATTGTATGTATGTATATAGCACCCTTCGGAAACTCTGAAGGCGTTGAACATGACTGCCTGACAGATACAAAAAGGTACAATTTAATGAGAGCTCAAAATGTTTCCTGAACTGTCTGTCACGGAATAGTACAGATTTCTATGTGGAAGACTGTTCCAGAAGAATGGACTATATATATATATATATATATATATATATATATATATATATATATATACATTCATTCATACATAGTTACATATATATATATATATTTATATATATATATATAGCTCCCTTGCCTTGAGCTATATATCTCTTGCCTTAGGACATAATATATTATAGTCCTTGGTTTAGGATATATATATATATCGAAAGCTTTAAGAGAGAGAGATATATATATATCCCTTACCTTAGACTGTATATCCCTTGCCTTAAGCTATATATCGCTTGTCTTAGGATCTAACACTATCCCTTGCCTTAGGATATGGACTGTCTTAGAATGCATAACCCTTGCCTTAGGTATCTCTTCTTTTAGGAAATATATCCCATGTCTTAGCATCTATATACCCATATATCCTTTTTATTAGGATACATAACCCGTATCTTAGGATATATATATATATATATATCACTTGTAATAGGATATACATCCTTTGCTTTAGGAAAAAATCCCACTGATAAGAAACTTTCGCAAGTATTCGTTATTTGCCTCATATGGTTTTTATTAAGTTTAAAAAGTGCTCTTTGGTGCTTTTAACAAGCTCTTTTTTGGAAACGATGTCTGCCAAATACAGGACACACAAATGTGGCCACACATTAGACTCATAGATGGATGACAATGAAGCAGTGACTACATAACAGCCTCAGACATCATACAAAACATTATCCATTCAAAACACTGATGATGCTTTGCACAGTATGACATAAATGATGCCACAGAAGTGTCTAGATCACAAGGATTTTGAGAATGTTTACGAAAGCAACCTCATCACAATTACCAAAACTCGGTATTAGAGGTAGTCTGGTCACCCTAATGGTTGGCGTGCTGGATGTTAATCGAAAGACGCACTTTCAAATCCTCGCTCGGACAGCGGAGAGTTCAGGTTCCAGCTTTCCCTGAGATGGTTACTGTGTAGGGACATTGAGCAAGTCTTCACTCACAGTTGCTCAGTGCCTCAGAGTAAGAGAGTAACTGACTTTGTACGCATACTAAATGCGATAATAATAATGTAAAATAATAACAGTAATTAATAATAAAATTAATAATAATAGTTAGAGTAGTAATAATAATAGTAGTAGTAGTAGTAGTAGTGGTGGTGGTGGTGGTGGTGGTGGTGGTGGTGGTGGTGTTACTGTGAGTAGTGGCAGTAGAAGTAACAATATTAACAAAACTAATAGCAATAATAATAATAGATAAGATCGCCATTTTAAGACCGTAACCATCTCAGTGGAGGATCGAACCCATACTCTCTGCATTACAAGGCAAGCACTCAAACCAATCAGACAATGTGTCCACATGGTTCAACTTGAAGTGACCATCGTCTCTTGCACTGTGCATTATGCTTATGGCCATACAGAAGTCAGTGTCTGATATCTTTCACGCAACATTTGTGTCTGTTGCAGCTAGACATGACGAGATCTCTCAGCAGCGGCACTTATTCTCTCTTGAAGCCTGGTTGTTCTGGAGATTTCCGAAAGGAATTCCTAGCTTTAAAAAGGTTTAGTTGGTTCTTAGCATTCAGTCAGCAGCCGAGCCCATTAGAGGCATTCCTTACTGCCTAATGCGGTATTCCAAGTACATACTCTAATGCTGCATTCAGTACATATGTTAATGATGCATTCTAAGTACATACTCTAATGCTGCATTTCAAGTACAGTATACTCTAATGCTGCATTCCAACTACATACTCTAATGCTGCATTCAAAGTACATGTTCTAATGCTGCATTCCAAGTACATTAATGCTGAATTCCAAGTACATACATGTTCTAATACTGCATTCCAAGTACATACTCTAATGATACATTCCTAGTACATACTGTAATGCTGCATTCCAAGTACATACCCTAATGCTGCATTCCAAGTACATACCCTAATGCTGCATTCCAAGTACATACTCAATACTCATATTTAGAAGCTTACATTTACAAATGAATTTACATTTACAAATAACTTACATTGACAAATAAACTTACATTTACAAACAAGCTTACATTTACAAACAAGCTTACATTTACAAATAAGCCTACATTTACAAATAAGCCTACATTTACAAATAAACCTATATTTACAAATAAAATAAACAAAGACATATGTTTACTTTTACAATTTGCTATCACACTTGCCATGTTTTATTATTAATTCACTTCCAAAACCCAAAATAATTAAATATTGCTATTTTAATTTCCCGCTTCAGTTCACCAGTTGGTGAACATGACTGCACGCATAATTTTCAACAGGCACTGAAAGTCACACAGACCGTAAATCCGTGTTCGAAGTACGAAAGGAATGCAGCACTTAAACAGAACAGAACCTACACGATTCAAATAGGAGCTGCGTAGAAAGGACACGAAGTCTAAGCCCAAAGTCGGCTCCAATGACAGACCTAGAGACGGGGTAAAATGAGTCACCCCCAAGTACCATATTCCTCCAATTAACCACGACCACCGCCCCCCCCTCATTACACCACTAAGAGGTAGATGTTTCTCTCCCATCGTCTGTGTGATCGACTGTATGTCTGCAAGTTCAACTGTGTATGTATGTATGTACGAATGTATGTAAACACAATCTATGTACAAAATGGATATATGCATGTATGAATGTATGTATGTGTGTAAATATGTATTATGTATGCATGTATGTACCATGAAATTTAACACAAGGCCTTTGTAATTATCTCTCAAAGTGGCTGCCAACGTGCCACGCGGCATGATATTGTAACTGACCCAAACAATTGCGTTTAAAATGAACAAATTGTACATGAACCCAAAACAGAAACAACAGACACAAAGCAACAGACATTCAGTGAAGGACTGTGCAGTAATTACCAGCAGACGAACAGCCACGCCCGTTTTAACCCCTTCCATAGGTCAGCCGTTAATTTGTCCTTAAGCATTAATTAAACAGACCTATAATAGGAAATACGACACAGACAAGCTATTTCCCACGACAGGCCTTGCATGACTAGCTTTCCCAGTGGATTAAGAGTTTTCATTCTGATTTTATATGCACTCTAAGGCAAGGCCGTAGCTAGGGGGGTGTTTTTGGTGTTTAAACACCCCCCGAAATTAAATAATGTAGAAATGAAATAATGCATTTACTAACTACAAACCCTTTGATCAGTTAATTCGGTTGCTTGTCGGCTTGCTTTAGGACGAGAAAACACCCCCGAAACAGAAACCCCCCCCCCCCAAACAAAATCCTGGCTACGGCCCTGCTCTAAGGGATCATCGACCGCTATAGAAATCATTGGATTAGATTAGATTAGCTTTTCACTCTGAGGTTATTGGGTTCAAATCGTTACAGATCAGATTGCGGACAACAGATAAGATCATCTTAGATAAGATCATCTCAGATAAGATCATCTTAGCCAACCAGAAAGAATGATTTGTCCATAGCTTGTCGTCTTTGGGTGAATTTCAGGAAAGGATGTAATAACAGCTGTCCTGTTCAATATTCAAACAGTGACCAATATTAAACAGACGGCAAGCCACAAAGCCAGCCAGACAGACAGCCACAAAGCCAGACAGACAGTGAGCCGCAAAGCCAGCCAGACAGCAAGCCACAAAACCAGACAGACAGGCAGCAGACCACACAGCCAGCTAGACAGACTGACAAAAACATACAGTGACACGGCCAGTCAGTCAAACAAACTACAGACAGCAAGCCAACCAGACACACAGCCACCCACACAGCCACCCACTAAACCAACCAAGCAGCCAGAAAGAGAGCTAGAGAATCAGCCAGAGAACCAGCCAGCCAGAAAGAGAACTGGGCAGACATCTAAGAAGCCAGCCAGTCAGCCACCAAGCCAGAAAGAGAGTTGGGCACACAATGAAGAAGCCAGGCAGCCAGAGAGACAGGCACACAGCTAGAGAGAGAGAGCTGGGCAGACAACTAAGAAGTAAGCCAGACAGACAGACAAGCACACAGGCAGACGTACATACATATAGACATGCAACTCGATAGTCGGCCCTGCCAGATGACCAGCTGGCCACTGTGGGGTCCTACAGAGCTCTGGTCATTATCGGGGCTCCATGACTGACTGAAAGTGCAACTGGTGTAACTTGCCGAGACATCAATCCGGTCTCGTCTGGTCGGAAAATATCAACCCAACAGAACACAGTTGCCTGATCGTCTCTCTGGTTGCGGCTACGTATCTGTGTCCGTCTGTCTGTCTGTCTCTGCATGCCTGCCAGTCTGTGTGTATGCCTATGCCTGTCTGTCTCTCTCTGCGTCTGCATGCCTGCCTGTAAGTGCACTTGTTAATGTGCCTGCCTGTGTTTGTCTTTGTGCATCTGTCTGTCTGTCTGCATCTTTGTGGATCTGTCTGTCTGTCTGTCTGTGTCTGTATGTCTGTCAATGCACATGTACCAGGACAGCCTTCTAGTCCATCCATTCTTACATTTCGGTGTGTGTGTGTGTGTGGATGTATGTGTGCATGTGTGTGTGTTGATGTGTGTGCGTCGGTCTGTATGTATGTCTGCCTGTGTGTGTGCGTCTGTCTGTCTATATCCGTCTGCATATATCACTTCAATGGATTTTTGATTATATTGTGGGTCGAAATGCAAAGCAATGCAAATTAGGCAGAAAAAAACGATATTCATCTGAAAAACAAGCTGCAACCAACTGTTACTGCCCACTCAACCGGCTGCGCACAGGTACAGGCGTCTGTGTCTTCCTCCTTGTGTGCGTGCGTTTGTATGTGCGCATGTATGTATGTGTATATAATATATATATATATATATATATATATGTAAAAAAAATTATGTATATATGCAGGTGTGCATATAACTATATATATATATATATATATGAACCTCTCATATTGTTGTATATTATCATCTGCAGCATGCTGTGCACAGTATGACCATATATAATGTATATATATAATGTCAACTTTTAGTAAAGGTAAAAAAAGGTATATAGGTAATGTACCTGTTAATATACATCTCTACGAAAACTCCTCAGAAGCATCAAGTGGTGCAGGTTGCATACTAGGATGCATACTACATCACGTACTAGAATGCATACTACATCATATGTATACTAGAATGCATACTATATCACATACTAGGCCTATGCCACAAACTATAACAATGCATACCACAAATCAACAAAGAACACTACACTGCATACTGTAAAGCACAGTACACTGCATACTGTAAAGCACAGTACACTGCATACTGCAATGCACAGTACACTGCATACTGTAAAGCACAATACACTGCATACTTTGATAGACAGTGCATACTACTATGCATACTACATTGCATACTTTGACGCATTCTTTTAATAACAACACTACTGCAATTATTCATGCTATAAAGGTAATGCCTGTTGTCAAGGACAACGTGTTGCATTGCAAGACAACATCTAGCTTTACAGCTAACAGTCACGATCAGCAGCAGCAGCTGGGAGAAATGAGACAATAAGAAATAAAACAAAACAACTTCACAGTCCAACAGTGAAAATAATCACGCAGGAAATACATTTGTAAGGAAATAAATATGTCACCACGTAAAGCGACAATAAAAACAAACAGGTAAGAAAGTAGGCCAGAAACTAAACAGATAAGATAAACGATGAAGAAGAGTTCCTTTTTAAAAGCTAGGCCTGAGGCATCCATGGGCATGAAGTGTTAGCGACTTCATTTTCTTAGCCTCGATATATGACGGCGGGTGGCCAGTCCTCTCCCTCGCTGTCTCATCATCCCATTGAAAGTGTACGGTCAATGTACTCATTACAGCTGAGCTGGCTAGGAGGGGTAGGTGGAGCAGAAATCTCGAACCACATTTCTGCCTTGGCATGAATTTGAACCCCCAACCTCTTGATTGACAGTCCAGTGCGCTAACCATTACCTACTATCGAGCACCTCCCACAATAGGTAAAACAATAAATTGGTCAGAAAATAAGCTGGTATCAAATAAACAGGCTAGAAAATAAACATATAAATTCAGGTAAGCAGGTAAGAAGGGCAGAGTATGAACCCCTTATGCTAACCCGCTCACAAAACTAACTGCCAGTGGGGTGTGAACGACATTACACACCCCACAAGGTCCGAAAGCCCTTGGTCTTGGTTGGCTGAAATTTGTGAACCCTTCAATCTTTTCATTCATTCATTTATTCATTACACCCTTCCCCATTAGGGTGGAGTGAGAAAAAAAATTCTTTCCTTTTTATAAGCTAGACTATTAAAAATGTGCCAAATGTCCATAGTAACAATCCTGCCAAATGATATTATTTTCTGACAACTGCTTGATCGCCCTTCGCCCAATTGAAATAATTGGCATTGTAACCATTTAAGTGGGCGTTTAAATGAAGCATTTCGACGATGCCAAAGGTAGGTTTGATTTACATATGTGACACAGTTTAACAGAACCATCCAATAGCATAATAAAAGTATTATTTAGAAAGTAAAACGATTGCGCTAATCGTTTGGAGAAAAACCAGAGCGAAACAATGCAGTGCATTCACTTTTGACTACCAACGGAGACTAGCGGACTTTCGTGAAAAAGGTAACATTCTGTTTGATCTCAGCAAATGCAAGTGCTCTGACATGGTGTCCAACTGCAAATGCTCAAAAGAATGGAAAGTTCCGGCAAAGGAACGCCAGTTCCTTCAAGACCAGAGAGGACCAAGAAAGATGATAATCGGCGGTATAGATCAAGAGGAGACGTCAAAATTAAAGAGGAAATCCGAGCGAGAAGAAGCCAATCTCAAACGAATGAAGAAGCATAAGGCTGGTGAGAAAAAAAGTCAAGCCAATTCTGCCGAAGACGACACGGACTCGTCGGACACTGACAGTGACAGTGCCACTGTCGATGAGATTGAGTACATTCCAGAATCAGTTAAAACTAAGCCAAAGCAGAATCGCCAATGTCAAAGAATGACAATGTCGCTACCTTCACTCGCTAAAGCTTGCGATCGGACTGGAGTCTCGGATAGATCGGCTGCTGTATTAGCAACATCAGTTCTGCATGATCTTGGTCTCGTGTCGCCGATCGACCGATCTAAAGTAATCGATCGAAGCAAGATCCGCCGAGAACGCAGCAAAACTCGTAAGGAACTTCAGCAGAATGATTATCAGTTCGACCACACTCACACTGGCATGGAGGGAGTATTCTTTGATGGCCGCAAGGATCAAACTTTGACACAAGTTCTCGGCGACGACAACAAGTACCACAAAAAAACCCTCACGGAAGAACACATAAGCATCATCGCAGAGCCGGGTTCTTCATACTTCAGCCACACGACTGCGCCATCAGGCTCCAGCAAAGACATAGCTGAGTCATTAGTCGCTAGTTTGAAAGAGCGGAATGCGAAGACAGAGAACATTAAAGTTGTAGGGTGTGACGGCACAAATGTGAACACTGGACACATAGCGGGCGTTATTCGGCGACTGGAAGAAACCTTCCAGCATCCTCTGCAGTGGCTGGTATGTCTGCTCCATGCCAATGAGCTGCCCCTGCGCCATCTATTTCAGGCACTCGACGGCGAGACTACAGGCCCGCGCGGATTCTCTGGACCTATCGGAAAGAGGCTAGTGACGTGTAGCGAACAGCCTGTCTCTTCATTTGCACCAGTACAACTGACCGAGCAACTGTCCAGTGTCGACCCGAAGGAGTTGAGCACAGATCAGCGCTATCTATTGGAAATGTGCAATAGTATCAGCAAAGGTGAATGTAGCATCGATCTGGCAATGCGAAACCCTGGTTGCCTGAATCACTCACGATGGCTAACGACAGCCAATAGAATCCTCCGATTATATGTCAGCGACATGGAACCGTCACAGAATCTGAAAACGGTGGTGACGTTCATCATTCGCGTATATGCTCCAACGTGGTTCGCCATAAAAGCCCAGTCGTCATGCAAAGATGGAGCTAGGCACCTTCACCAGATCCTCGTCAAGTCACGATACCTCAGCCCTAAGCACAAGAAGATCGTCGACCCCGTCATTCATCGCAACGCATACTTCGCTCACCCGGAGAATCTCCTCTTAGCCATGATGACGGACCATCGACCACACATACGTGAGCTGGGCCTGCGACGAGTGATGAAGGCCAGAGCTGAAGCAGATCCCAATGGACAAATACGGAGGTTCAAGGTTCCCGCAAAACTCAACTTCAACGCTGTGGAATACTTCGACATGATCGACTGGGCAGTCTGCCCTATCTCGGAGCCTCCCGTAATCAAGGCAATGACAGACACTGAGCTAAGGGATCTCATCACGACGGAGGTGACTCCAACAGTCACCTCCCCAAAATTCCCCAGCCACACGCAAGCTGTGGAAAGACACGTGAAGCTGGTGACCGAGGCGGCGATAGCTGTTTGTGGACAGAAATCGCGAGATGGCTTCATCCGTGCACGCGTCCCTTCTCGACAGCTAATGCCCACGTTCGAGTCAAAACGTGACTTCTCTCACTTCACCTTGTAACTGTTTGTGACTTTGAAATCAAAGATACTGTAATAATCAAGGCATCTGATTGCATTAAGATGACTATTGACTAGTTGACTACCTTACCTAGACTGTGGAGCAGTGTGGACTCTAGTGTAGACTAGAGTGTAGAGTAGACTGTAGAGTGTAGAGTAGAGTGTAGAGTGTAGACACTAATCTACCTATATCGTTCTGATGTCGCTTAGTATTGCAAAATAAAAAGTTGCGAAGGGCGATCAAAACATTAATCAAAATTCTTGTAATTTTTACACAGTGTTCTATTGATCTATTGGCACCTTTTGACATATGTAGCTAATTGAAATTCAGGAAACAAATTCTTTGGGCCATTTTCACTCCACCCTATTCCCCATCCACCCTTCAGGCCTTCACCCAATTTCAAATTGTGGATCCACAATTTGTTTCCTCCTGATGATTTACGTCCCACAAATTGAAACAGCCCCCATAAAATTAGCACAAATACCCCACCTAATCTCACCATCCCCAACTGTTTCTCGCTCCTGTTTCTACCATCTCCGCCAGCTTAGGGTTGTTGCTCGATCTGTCTCAGCCTCTGCTGCTTCAACTCTTATCCATGCCTTTGTTTGCTCTCGTTTAGATTATTGCTCTTCTCTCTACACCGGTCTTCCTCAAGCCCGCCTGTCCTTCCTTGAGAGCGTCCTTCGGTCTGCGGCGCGCCTTGTTGGCTCCATACCCCGCTATGGTAGTGTTTCCTCCTACATTCATCATACTCTTTATTGGCTTCCCATCCGGCAGCATATTCTGTATCGGCTTTGCTCTCTCGCCTGGCAATGTGTTTTGGGTATGGCTCCTTCCTACCTATGCTCTGTTTTCACTCTCTCTTCTTCTCTTACGGGTCGCTCAGCCCTCCGTTCCTCTTCTCGGGGCGTCTTTATAGTCCCATTTGCCCGCACTGCTACTATGCAGCGCCGAGCATTCTCTGTCGCTGGTCCAACTGCGTGGAATGACTTACCATCTCTCCTTCGCCTATCTCCTCGTTCTCACCCGTCTTATTTTTATGCTCTATCGAGGACTTTTCTCTTTGACCAGGCCTGGTTTGGAAGTGCCTCTGAGCCCTTTTAGAGGCGCTATATAAATTCCATGATTGATTGATTGATTGATTTCCACTTTCACAATTAAACGCCTACAATGCACACTGCAAAATCATGGCCAAAATAATAATTTAATAAAATTACTGCTAATTAACTCCCTAAATGAATAGAAACGATACCCTTGAGGGGGGGGGCGCTCAGGGTGGCAGACAGAGATAGGTAACTAATCAATTAGACAAACAGCTAATTCTAATTGACTACAGTTACAATAATTGTTACAAGGACAAGGAGAGGATATTTAAATTCCAGTATAATTAAAACAGTAATGATGACGACTGCACAGGATGGCTAATACCAGAATGTTGAATACGATGGCTACAACTGATGGTGATGATGATGAGATCTCATGTTCAGTCACATTCACCATGACAACCAACCATAATTATAATGATGAAATTAATTAGTCAGGGCGTAATCGTGACGGACGAAAGACTCGGTTTCATACTGGATATGATATGTGACCAATAATTACTGATTATATCAAGCCAACCAAGCAACGCCCTAAAGTTTCCTCATTCATCGGATTACAACTGGGTCATCGATGGCTTACGATTCGTGACTGCAACGTCACTTGAATTGACAATTAACTGATGCTCTACAATATGCATTACATTAAGGCACTATAGAAGTCAGTGGGTTGTGTATTTATGGACATATTTATGTATGAGGTCACTTGATATAGCGCATATTAAATACCTCACAAATGCGCAGTACCTATGACTACCTAACAGTTCCGAACAAGCAGTGCATATTTTAAGGAATTTTGACTACTGGGACAAAATCGGCCATGATCTGCTCGAAGAACTTTTTTTAAGGAATTAATCTTCACAAACTGAAAACTGTTAGACTTTTTCTTAAAAAAATTTCAAAATTCATCTCCAAAAAAAGTTGATGACCTTTTTTTTTTTTTTTTTTTTTTAGTCATCACCTTCTTTTACAACTTTCTCGGGTCTCCCAGCCAATCAGAAGGGGTCATTCAACAATAATGTCATACCTTTCTCATTATACTACTGGGACAAATCTTTAAATTCTTCCAACATTTGTCCCACTAGTTGTACTTTATACATACATTGCCTGGGACAAATCGCTCTGACTACTGGGACAAATCCTAAGACTACTGGGACATTTGCTAAGACTACTGGGACATTTGTCCCACTAGTTATACAGTTAAAATATGCCCTGCGAACAAGTGCGTTTTAAGACAGTTTGTGAATGTATGCTGAACAGAGTTGAAGGCAACATGACGTAAATACAGTGGGAGAATATTCCAGAAGATTAGATTAGATTAGACCTTCCTTGACCCCATCCTCTCGTAAGGCAGAGAGTACGGGTTCGATCTTCCTCTGAGACGACTACTGTGTAGGAACCTTGAGCAAGTCCTCCACTCACAATTGCTCAGCACTATCTATTGATGCTTGGTCATTACATAGTAATAAAAATAATAATAATAATTATTATTATTATAAAGCATTATTATTATTATTGTTATTGATTATTATTGTTATATACTATCACACACCCATCGTAAGCCTTTCAGTGACTTGTGAATACGAGGGCTTAACAGCATCAAGTAATTTCTAAACACTCAGCAGGTGACTACTGGATTCAGTTACAATGCCAGTGAAATACTGTCAAGTATGACTCACTACCCCAATAGACCCCTCAAAGCTCCCACCCCATTTAAACTCCCCTCAAACCAGCCTCCCCATTCTACCAAGCCACCAGACACAAAAACATCCACCATATGCTCTAAAATTAATAAGCAGCCCCAGGCCTATCATGTGTTATATCAATCACACATTACGTATATATGTATCCCCATATATAAGTATATGTATAATATAAGTATATGTATAAGTATATGAAATTATGAATATATTATATATATTCATAATTTACGTAATATAATATATATATATATATATACATATATATATATATATACATACATATATGTAATATATTCTTTGGAAGGAAGAGAAAAATCTATTACATATATATATATATATATATATATATATATTATATGTGTGTGTGAATATGTAAGGCATATATTGACAGAGATGACTCAGTAATCTAACACCCCCTCCAACCTCCCACCCACCCACCGGCCAAACCAACTGATGAGCTCCAGCTTGAACCCCCCCCCTCCCGACCCAGCCGAGTTCCAGGATCCAGAGGTTAATCTGGAGCTGGGTCAAGTGGTCTGGGCATCTGCAGAATTACATCAGAGATGCTCAAAGCCAGTGCAGACGAAAGGTGCTCACGCAGGTACTGAACATGGCCTGGCAGACAGGAATAATCCCCGAAGGACTGGAGAAGAGGGAGTATACCCCCACCCCCACAAAGCCAAGGACAGGGCAGGGCAATGTAAAAAAAACATCCTGGAATCACTCTTCTTTCTGTTCCTGGGAAGATCTTCTTGGGTCATGCGAAGGAACTTCTTCTCCGAAGGCATTGAAGACGAGAGCAAAAGGGATTTACTCCAGGCAGCTACACAACTGACAGACACTGTGTATCACATACGTTCACTTGAAGGTCGTATTTGACCCGCCAGATAGGGAGGCACATTCACGACTATCAATTCTATGTGCGCAATATATCCCAACACTTTGAGCTGTGTGTTAGTTGAACACAAAACATCAGACTGGTCAGAGTGGCCAGTGGAATAACAAAAGGTAATACGACAATGTCTTTGAGGGAACCAATGGACGAAATCGTGGAGCCAACAGCCAGTTGTGGCGTGCTGGGCGCCACTATCGGGAAGTAGGTCTTTACTCTTTACCCACCCAGACAATGCGGATGTTTCATTAATGGCACAGATAGCAGAAGCATTACTTTTGCCTCTGGAATCTATGGACAGGGAGGCCAAGGCCTTGGCCTGGAGATCAACTGGGACAAAACGAAGATCCAGAGTTCAGACCACAACAGACTGCCCTCTTGTCAGATACTTTCAACGATTACAGGTCACATAGTGGACACATTCACATACCTTGGCAGCCAAACAGCACCAAGTGAACCTGGACAGCGAACAGGAAATTAAGCGTCGAATCGCCATCTGGTAACACCAGAATCACCAGATACTGCATGGTCACCATGGAAAAAATATTATGAGTGTCACAAGTGAATGGAATTCCAAGCTATAGCTCGGTTGGTCTCATGTGGGACAGCTGTGAGGCTTGTCATGACCAGAGGCCCTTCAAATAAGAAGCTTGACAGCTTCGAAACATGGTGCCTCGAAAGGAGCTATGAGCTCCCTACGTGGACCATGCAAGTAACATGGTAATTAGGAGAACAGCAACAGTACCCGTACAAACAATGCAAGGCCACACACAAATGCACACACAAAAATGTAAACAAAAACATGCAAATTTATGTATTCTATACATCTACACCTATCTATACATATATATATATAATTACATATATAAATAACATATAGATCATTTGTATGGAGATTATATTACATTTTATATATATATTATATATACATATACTGGTACCTTGATAAAACTCTGAGAGGTTCTTAAAAGGTGCCACACATAAGGTGCACTGGTGACTACCCGGCTACCCTAAGTATATATAAAACTGCTATATAAATTTTGTATTATATAGTACATTTAATTGAGCTGTCTGTTATGTTTCACAAGTTCACACTAGAATAAACTCTGAAGAGGTGCTATATAAATTACTAGCGTGCATCTCAGTATGTTAGTGCACACTCGACATGAAAACCTTCTCCTCCACTTCATCCATTTTACAACCGAATATAAACCATAAGTTAAGACAACCAGGAAGAAAGCGTCAGGAACACTAAACCGATTAATGCTGGCGTTTTGTGATACATGAATATTATTAAGACAAATGGTGTCAAATGTCTGTATTATGATCATGTGAGACAAGAGTGTCAAATGCCTGAATATCATATTCAGATGATACAAACATTGTCAAATGCCTGAAAATGGCGCTCAGAAAGAAAGAGACCAGTTGGCTATTGCCTCCTGATGTTGTTCGTGGAAAAGCCAAGGGAAATATACACGAAGTATGGTCGATTAACACATGGTTTAAATGCTTTTAAGTAAGAGTATGGAGATGCACTACTAAACTTAAGAGAACTACTTAAGTATAAAGAATAGGGGATTCATGACTAAATGACTTTTAAGTGTAAAGTAAGTGGCATTGAATAAATTAAACTGGTTTTAAGTATAAAGAATGGGGGATTTACAAGTAAATTGTTTTTATGAACAAAGTAAGGGAGATTCATAACTAAACTGCTATTTTACATCATTATGAAGAGACTCAATCTATTTCTGATGCATTTTTCCTACATTATGTAAAAATTTAAAATACTTTACATTTTTTGTAAATTTTTTGGGTCGCACGATACTCTAGCGGTTATTGTGCTGGACTGTCGACTAAGAAAGATGTCGGGGTTCCAATTTCCAACAGAGCAGAAATTTGGTTCAAGATTTCTGTTCCACCTGCACCCCCTAGCTAACTCAGCTATAATGAAAACACTGACCATACCCTGTCGATGGGTAGAACAGACAGCAAGGGAGAGGACTGAAAATGAAGTCGCTAACACTTCATACCCATGTCTGCCACTCATGCTGGCTTAAAGGATTATTCTTCTTCATCTCTTTGTGGACCAGTGACTTTAACTGCCACTGTCTAGAGCCACCACTTTAAGAGAAGACGAAGAAAAGCAGTCCCTTGAGCTACCCTCAGCAGCAGCCATGGGTATGAACTGTTAAAGTTCTACTTCATTTCTTAGCCTCTGCATATGAGGGCGCATGGGCCACTCATCTCCCTCGCCGTCTCATCTTTTCACCGACAGTGTACTTTTATAGCCGAGTCAGCTAGGGGCACCGTAAAGCAGAAATCTCTAACCAAAGTTCTGCTCTGGCGGGGATTGTTTACATCACCAATAACAAGGCAAAGGCGTCTTATCTGGCTTTGTCAGGTCAAACCAACAAATACAATCATTCATTTATCTTATCTAATCTAATGACTTCTATAACGCAGTTATAGTAATAGCCAAGACTGGGTCGCCTCAAGTGAAATCTCAATGGAAAGTCACAACACACTGCAGAAACCAGGCGTACATAAATCAGAGACACATCTCTCTATCTTTTGAAGAGAACAGATTAGTTTGGTGTTACTACTGGACCTCAAACACTCGCATGAATAAACACTGACTGGTCGGCAAAGAACTGAAGTACCATCCATAATTATCAGAAATTTTACAACAAAACAGCAATAAACTAAACTAATTTACCACATTATTGACAGTCTGGTCTCATATATGCGCTCTTAAACGCCAAGCTGCTTAACGCAAGTGGTGTTACCATGAGACCCCCAAAGTTATTAACTTAAATAGAAGATACTGGTCAACATGCTGTACACAAAAAAGAATTTCTACCAAGCTGTAAAAAAAAGAATTTCTACTGTGTAAAGCATACCAGAAGTAGCTTGTTAATGACAATGCCATACAAATTGGTATAATTACAATTGCGATTACAGAACCTACAGTGTATGGCTAAATACTGACTTTTGAGCATTACCCTTTTAACGAGTGGTCTGGCTTACATGCTGTATCTAACATAAGGCAGGTTCCTCTAATGAAGAAGAAGAAGAGCAGGCATGGGTATGAAGTGTTAGCGACTTCATTTTCTTAGCCTCGGAATATAAGGGCGGATGGCCAGTCCTCTCCCTCGCCATCTCGTCTTCCCACTCACAGTGTACGGTCAGTTTACTCATTATAGCTCAGTTGGCTAGGGGGCGCAGGTGAAGCAGAAATCTCGACAAAAATTTCTGCCGAGGTGGGGATTTGAACCTCTGACCTCTCGAATAATAGTCCAGCATGGTAACCGCAACACTATCACGATAATGAGCCCACACTACATTTATCTATAACCTACATTTCATATTCACAGTCAGCTTGCTTATCTCTCAACTGCAAAAGTGATCTTTGAACTTGTTTAAAATGTGGACAAGGAAGTTAGATGATTCAGTCAACTGCCTCAAAGCTACTTGTCCATTCAAGGTACACTTGAAATATACAATCACTGTGTTCTCAAGTGAAAAACCCAAACTGAAAAAAAAACAGCTACCTTAATCCAAAAAGCATACAAGTCTTAAGTACCCAAAACAAAACTTTACTTAATTCTACCCATTATCCACAACAACTGAAGACTTCCTATTTAGACAACATTACATAATTAATCTAAAGTCTAGTTAACTATAACACTGTAACCTTTTAACCTCGAGACAAGTTTCTGCAGATAGATATATCCACATTTGCATCTACGAGTGTTCTTGCCCCTCTTCAGTGTATGAGCACATGTGTCACTTGCTTCTATTTAGTGGGCTATGAGCAAAGCTATGAGCAAAGCGAATAAGTCAACAGTAGATCATGCCCCACCCTTTCCGTATACTTTACAGTCAAATGTGCTTCTTGTTATCTTTATTATCAACACTCAAGTTTCGCTCACCACTGAAGAGTGCTTTGCATCCTACTTGTTGTATAAGTAAGTGAGTCAGTGTCTAAGCAAGCGCATGTCAAGTAAGTAAGTATATCATTTATTAAATAAGTAAGCAAGTAAGAAATCTAGTTAGTAAGTAAACAAGCAAGCATGTAGGTACAAATTTAGTTAGTAATAATAATAGGTATAGGTAGATAAATAAGTAGCCACTGTTTACATCTGACATAAGCATTACATGCCATGGAACAGTTGCTAAAGTAAGCGAGTAAGTAAATACTCAATAAATGCTACATCAAGCTCCATGGTTACTCACTGCATTTCCAACTTCTCCACACCCTATAACAGAGCTCTTAAGGATTGGAGTCCACCACACAGAATTCACCAACCCTGAATATACGGCATCATGGAAGAGTGCCCTTCGAGTTTGAACTGAATATACCATAATGCCATATTAATGCAAACAGACATATGTTGTAATGCTAAAACTGGTAAAATATCCAGGGTGGACCACAAGATGTGACAATGTACATACACATTATGTCTCTGTCTCTCAGTCTCTCAGTCTCTCAGTCTCTCTCTCTCTCTCTCTCTCTCTCTCTCTCTCTCTCTCTCTCTCTCTCTCTCTCTCTCTCTCTATCTCTCTCTCTTTCTCTCTCTCTCTCAACACCATTTTAAAATAATTTGAGAGGGTCTTCAAATAAAACAAAACAGCTTTCCACCAGAGGGTAAACTCCAAGCGACACCTTACTAGGCGATGCAAATTTTAAAACATTTCTTCTCTAGCATGGATTTGAACCCCCTACCTTACGACTGACAATACCATACTCTAACCTTTAGACTGTAGTGCACTCATTTTGACAACATTTTGACTCCCGTTGACAACATCACATGTTTATTCCCATCACAATGTGACAACGTACCATTTAATAAAGCACATAATGCAAGCAATACAAAAACAAATACACCGCCTATTAAGCCTAACCAGTAAACAACTGAAAACATAGTGATTTTAAAATAAACCAAAACAAACACTTTAATTATCATTTAAGGCAAATGACTCTTTGGTTAACGTACCAGATTTCTGTCAACTATTCTTGACAAAGTTACACTGTAGTAAACTCAGATATTTTTAAGAATTTCAATTCAGAATGCATGGTGGAAATAAAGTGGTTGAGTGTGGATGTTCATGAAGCAAAACTCTGGGTTAAAAAATGACCAAGGCAATATTATTTTTTTATAGCAAATATAAGGGTTTAAGGCTTGTAAGGTTATTACACTATAAAACTTTAGTGCTTTTTGGTTGTAACAGTCATATCAATTTCAGCTAACTTGGCTGCAAGTCAGCACACCATATTAATAAAAGATAATAAAAATTAATAAAAAATACTTGATTTCTCGGAGATGAGCTCTTTTACTCCAAACGTATTTTTTGTTCTTGACGGATTATTTCTACCACGGGTCAACATAATAAATAAATAAGAAATTTAAAATGTTACCAAATAAGTGTCTAGGATAAATGTAATAGATTGGAAAGAAACATTCATAATATTATGCCGTGGCTGAGAAAATAAAATCGACCCCAGAAATGCCCAACGACAATCCGCATCCACTAACATCTTTCCAGACAAAGAAAGCATAGCTCTCGCCGAGAAAAAATTTGATTACCTGGTATTCTTTCGGTCCTGAGCAAAATCTTACGATCATACGTGACCGAAGTGTCACGACGGAAAAGGCAACAGAATCTAACAATTCGTCTTCAAAACTTCATCAGACTCGCTTTCTTGTCGTTCCGATTTACTTGCAAAACTAAAGAACAATAGTCAAAATCGTCTTCGAAAAACTCGCATAACGTGCCAAAACGGCGGCTATGCAAACATTCTTAAAAGTTTGTCAAAGTTTCAGCAGGAGTCCAGCATCTTCTAGTTCTTGGTCGCCCACACGACCGAACGGCAAATATTAATTAATTACTAAACGGTCCTTGAACAGTTACCGTAAGAGTTGGGCCTTATGACTGCGTTTTACATAATTACACGTCCACTCATACCCTACGGCTTCGGGAACTTAATACCGGCGCTAGGTCGGCAAGGGGTCGCCCACGAGACGGTAGGGAGGGAGCTACAACGTTCAACAAAGTACCGACTTATCGCACGAAATACCGTACGATTAAAATATGATACAAGCCGATTGCTGCAGTTAGAGGAAACGAAACTGACTCTATAAACTTATCGTACGAGGTTTGATAGTCTCTTTACAAAGTGTACGGGCTGGCTGAAGTATAATTGACCGTTGGCAGTAGCCTACAACGCATAGGGCACGGCGTGCACACAGAGAGCTGGGCGTGGAAGGATTAGGCTAGAACATCAACGCTATATTAATATGCATACTGTCGATTAATTAATATTAATGTTTTGTTGTCAGTGGCTAGACCAAGCAAGTGCTATTGGTATATTCTTTGTTTCCGCTCGTTCTTGGTTCACGTGACCTGTCAGTGGCTACAAAACGTGGTAAGTAAGTATGTGAGCAGTAAAATTAGTAATCTATGAGCGCAAACGCCCACATTATAAAACAGAAATGTATGCAACAGTGAAAAAGTAAGACAATCTCAGGTGAAAAAACAACGTAATATTTACAAGTTACATGTAAATCGTAATCGTAATCTCGAAACTTCTACAGCGCCCAAAAATGCGGAGTCGGGAAATAAGCTTATTCACAGACGCTTAGTCAAATGTAAGTGTCAACCTTTGGAGTAGCCTAACTAGCTACTTGTTATCAAAAGTAACGCACAACGATAACTGATTACTTTTATGGAGTAACGGTAACGCAAAAAAATTAGATATAGGCTCTGGCAACCGGACTCGGACCACGAATGGACATCGACAAGTTTCGCCTATCGAATGACGTCATTCTGACGTAGAGTCCTTCAATCCCCCCTGCTGGTCTACCAGTTCACGTATTAATTAGAAATAATAAAAACACCCGACTCAACGAGGCTTGATGTGGCAAAGATAATATTTATTAATTTAATCAATTTGTACAGTCTAATTTCCGTGGTAGATGTGCTGTTTACCTCTGATGTCTTCTACTTGGTCTGAGGAGGCGCCACTATCGGTGGAGTCAAACGTCATAAGCACGCTCAGAGCAGCGCTTTCTCTATTAAAATCTAACCTCTTTGGATTAGCATTCTGTGAAGTCAAATCGTTTCCGCCTGTGTCACGTGACCTACGAGCGCGCAGTTAATAAAGCCCGTCTGGTCCTACGTGGGCCTTACCAGTCTAGCCAATCGAGTCCCAAGTTTCTACATGCACATTATGTCTGGGCGTAATTCCTAAAGCGACTTATTGAAAGATGACTAAATGTTTCTGGGACTGAATTCTTAGTGCGGGGTGCATGGGCAGCTTCATGTTTAAGAAGTGTAGCGCTGTTATTTTGATAGTTAGGCCTAGTTAGTTAATTTGTTTCTTTGTATAATTATTCACTAGTCTGTTGTTAATGTTATGGGGCATTTATCTACTGCCATTCCTTTTATTGCCTTATGTCGCTTGGGGGCCGTCCATATATTACGTACGCAAAGAGGGGGGAGGGGGTAAGATTTTGGCGATTTTGCGTACGGGTGCGTACGGGGGGGAGGGGGGGGTGGCCGAAATGTGTACGTACGCAAAATAAATTTCGAATTATGACGTCCACATTAGCCTATTTATAACTCTGTATTGTCCTATAGTCGTCCGATGGCATTTTATTACATTATATAAAAGCCATGTGAAGTTATTCTGTGCTGTGAACGAGACACCAATAATTTGTCTATATTGGCCCTCACTCATCCTTCAATCTGGCCTAAAGTGCAGAGAGACACTTTCTGCGGCTGGTCTTCTGGGGGGGGGGGGGGGTGTGCGTCAAGCGTACGTACGCAGGGGGGGTGCGGAAGAAAGTACGCTTGCGTACAGGGGGGAGGGGGTCCAATTTTCCCGAATTTTTGCGTACGTAATATATGGACGGCCCCTTGGTAAAAATAATTACCAGTGCGTCTTTTCTTTGTAAGTCTTTCACGTAGAACCGAAAACATTTCTATTCATTCATTCATTCGTAAATTTATATAGCGCCACTTCAAGGGAACTACTCACAACTCCTTTTCTAAATCATTCTCGAACCCGCGTAACTCTCTCTCCCTCTCTCCGCTCTAATTCTAAACACCATACACCGTAGCCTACCTACCTGCCTGCTCCGTGGACCTTTACCTGGAACCAATTCTGACCGGTATAGTTCCAGTAAATTTATTTTGACTGAGCGCCGGTGAAGCTGAATACCGAGACAGCGTTTGTTGGGCGCTGTTGGATGTAGATATCTCGAGATTACAACAACGAGTTTTTATGATAAAACCATAACAGAAGCCTTTGCACGGTGAAGAGTGCGCTTATCAGATTCAAAGAAAGGCTTCTTTCATGTATGTATGTATAAAATTGTATATACTATGTATGTATTGTATGTATGTAAGTATGTATGTAGGCCCTATGTATGTTTGCATGTCTGTATGTATGTGTGTATGCATTTATGTAGGTACGTTATGTATGTACCCTATATCTGTAGGCCCTATGCATGTGTATATGAATGTATGCATGTATGTATGTTTATATGATGTATGTATTGGAACACTTATATAGCGCGTTTAAAGAAACTCACAAAGTCGCTGCTTTCCTATATATATACAACATGTGATTATTACCAGGTAAAGTCAGCGAGATACATAATGCCACACGAACGGCGAGAACTTCTAAATAATTTTTCCTATTGACTTTTCTTAGACACCGTAGGGCGTAGCTGTACATAAAAACACTTCAAACGCTCTGCTCGAACTCTGGCAGCGCCAGTACCAATTAAGCCAGGAGGGCGACCCTAATCATCTTTGTTATGACACAGTGTCGTTAAACAGCAGCTAACCAACCAACTTTATCGCTGATGTCCCATGGTCTTCCTCCCCAGGCATGCTTTGCAACAAGTCGCTAAAATGACCACCATGGCGAAACTTATGTAGGCCTATATATACGCCTCTTCGGCCTTGTGGGATTAGGCTGTATACCAACGAGGATGAACGAGGCAGAATCGAAAATTTCTAGGGAGGATCAAACGCAGAGGCTTCTTAAACCCTGCAGACACAACGGCCGCTGCTGAGATGACTGAGGAGGCAGACGCTACCTTAAGATCTAACGAAAGTCATATACTACATGGGAAATTTCCGGCGCACTGTGATCCAGGCCGGTACGAACTTCGCTCACGACCCATGGATTCTTACTTCCTGAAAAGGACGAACGAAATTTCATTCCTCGAGTAGGCTACTATTTAAAAATTTAACGGAAAAACCTCTGATTAAACCATAGACTCTCCATTATCTAAAACATACCTCATTGTGAATTACTTTCACCCATAGTTTAACCCCAGCTCAATAATTGCTTCCTTTCCTATAAATTGTTTCTATGTAACAAGTTGCGTTAATGTCAACTTAAGTCTATGTTTAAACGAAAATTGATTGATTGATTGTATTATCAAATGCAAACGGTGAGAACTGTTTAATACATCATCTTCCTATTGACTTTTCACAGACACCTTAAAAACACTTTAAAACAGTGCTATATATACTTATCGCAAACGCCGTGATTATGTCTTGTCTTTCATATGGTCTTGAATGACCCTGTTGTATAGCGGCTAAAGCCTACTCTGTTGGACCATCATCTTGGCCATGAGTGCTCCCCAAATTCCGATAAACAACAACAATTAATCGCTGTATAACAGTTATAGAAGTGTATAGACGAGCCATAGACCCTTAAATTACCAGGACTGTAGGCGCCCATACTCGGGCCTTGGAACTTGGGTCCATTGTCGATTTACCCTTAGTACCACAAAAATGAAAGGAGTCCGATTTGGATTAACTTTTCTTGTTGTGTTTGCCTCGATGAGAGCCACATCTGGGGAAAATATACAAACTTAATTCAGGGTCATTCAAGGGCAGTTCAAGGTAAGAAGAAATGATATCTAGCAAAACTCAGAGAAAAGAGTAGCATGCATCTCGGCCAATAGGCCTTCTTGTTGAAATCGACTAATTCTTACGTTTCTCGTCCTGATAAGGGCTACCTGTGGTAAGAAACAAGGCTACTAAATGTAAGACAATCCAAGGTTATTTTAACGGCAAAAAGGTCAATTTAAGAGGCAAATGAGTGTAAATGGCCATAGGGCCTATATCTCAGCAAATGTTGTTATATATGATTATTCTTTGACCTGTTTGCTCCGGCCGATAAGGGCTACATTAGAGAACGCATAGTCTAAAAAGCTAACACAATTCAATGTTATTTCAAGGTGAAAAGGTCCAAATCAAGATAAAATGGCCATGGCTCAGCTAAAACAATTTTTCCTATGGGTTTTTCTTAGAAACCTTCAAAACACGGTTAAACGCTGCTATATAAAACTGCAAACGCGCTGTTTCGCTGATATTAGAATATGTGATGTCTATTGTCCACACAATAATTAATTACAGAAGAACATGTAGAGGAGTTGTATTATCCAATAGCAGCAGTAGTAGCCTAGTAGTATATTAGCAGCAGCAGCAGCAGTAGTAATAATTTATACTAACTCAGAAGCTTTACAGAATCATAATTATGATCGAAGAACAATGAAAGCGTCAAGACACTTATCCGATTCAAGTTTGCCGTTAAGAAACTAAACAATGTTGCAACATCATAACCATAATTATCGTTTAAACTAAGTATTACAAAGAACTAAACAGCAGGGCCCACGTTGACAGTCCCGACGTACATGTATAGGCTATAGGTGGGGCGCTTTTGGCAAGGTATTCCTGTCAGCTTATCTTGTAGATAAAGGTCCTTAGACTAGTATTGACGATAGATTCGGGAGGTCCAGCGTTATGCATATGTCTGCAAACACCTCTTAATCTGTCGAACTGTGTAATGTCGGAACTTTGCAGAAGTCCTCGATCTCAGGAGTTGTACACGTTAAATTAATTTAGTGCACTGGTAGATTTAGCAGCTTGTATTATTATTATTATTATTATTATTATTATTATTATTATTATTATTATTATTATTATTATTATTATTATTATTATTATTATTATTATTATTATTATTATTATTATTATTATTATTATTATTATTATTATTATTATTATTATTATTATTATTATGACCAATAAACTCATATACAGACGAATTGTTTACTGTTTCCAGTCACTATGTCTAGGCTATAGGCCGTCATACAGTCCTCGCTGCACCGACTCCTTATTGTTCAAATCCGAGGTGCCTAGAACAGATAGGGTGTTATTATTATTATTATTATTATTATTATTATTATTATTATTATTATTATTATTATTATTATTATTATTATTATTATTATTATTATTATTATTATTATTATTATTATTATTATTTGTCATGAGGTAAACAGGGTCCCTCAGGGACTTCAACATTATTTACAGTGTAAAATTGTCTGGAATGGCCCTATTCGTCTAGGTCTTTATTTTTATTATTATTATTATTATTATTATTATTATTATTATTATTATTATTATTATTATTATTATTATTATTTTATGCCACAAGGTACATATGATCCATCGGGGACTTAGTAAGGTATTTATTGTTATTTCCGGGAAATCAGGCCTCGTCCTCCGCTAAGTCATTAAACGTGCCTCGAAAAGCGATGACATTACTATTATTATTATTATTTTGTGGGCCGACCCCGCCAACAACACCACGTTGTCTTCCTTTGATCCTTTACCACAAGTCCCACCCTTCTTCCACCTCTTCCACTTAGGCCTATATCTCTCGTTTCAATTATCAACTCCATCCACCCCGATTTGTACCCTCTCATATGATAACAATTTTTACCCTCCCCAATTATAATGATTTGTACCCTCCCCTATGATTACAATTTGTACCCTCCCCTATAATTACGATTTGTACCTCACCTATTATTGCGATTTGCACCCTCTCTTACGATTACGATTGTACCCTCCCCTATTATTATTATTTGTACCCTCCCTATGATTACGATTTGTACCCTCCCCTATTATTATGATTTGTACCCTTCCTATGATGACGATTTGTACCCTCCCCTATGATTACCATTGTACCCTCTCCTATGATTATGATTTGTACCCTCCCTATAATTACGATTTGTACCCTTCCGTATGATGTCGCTGTGATTATCTGTCCATGTGTTAAGCTGTCGTGCAGGCCCGGCCCTAGGTTGTGCGGGGCCCAAGGCAGCAAGCGATGAGTAAGGCCCCAAGGTAAAAATGGCATTGCGCAGCTGATCTCCTGCCAATACAGTTTTAGTAATACTATATGTACTAAAATAATGTAAAATCAAACTTAAATGGGTTAAGGAACACGAAATGCAAATCAGGCCCACTATGAAAGCAATAATTATGTTTTATTTAATTAGTTGAATATCTGTTCAATCTCATCACAGTAAAAGAATTATAGCCAGCAGCGGGTAGAGCCCTGCGCCGAGGTCATAGTGTCGGCGGCGGCGCGCCGGTAATTTTTGGTCGGCGGCGGCGGCGCGCCGACGAACAAAAATCGGCGGCGGCGGCGGCCACAAAATGTCGGCGTCGGCGCGGCGCGGCGTGCCGTAATCAGAAACATGAGTCACTATGGGCATCCGCAGGAATTTTTGCGGAGGGGGGCAAAATTTTTCTAAGGGGCAAAATTTTTCCAGGGGGCAAAAAAAGTGACGTTTTTGCATGGAAAATCTATTCACAAATCCAGGGGGCAAATCCCTTATCTTCTTCATTAATTCTTTCCTCTCTATTTTTCTTCTCCTTTTCCTCTTCACCTTCTTTCCTCTCCTCCCATTAATTAAGAATTAGTTAAGGCAATTATTAATTCATTTTCTTCCTTCTGTGTTAAACATTATAATTTACTCAAGATTCTATTCGAACAGTCATTTACAAAAAGATTATAATTTGTTTGGTCGGGTATCCCTCCTTAGCGGGACTTCCATCCCTTTGGGGCCACCCATTGTCATCGATGGCACTATTTCAGCGGTCAGATAAGACGGAATATTACTTATTTTATTAAATCTAGATATACCGAAGTTTCTGCTCGTACAAGATCTGTAGGCCTATTCTTATGACTGATTGTTGTTATTGATCGCAATAAAGATATATTGATTGATTGGTTGACTGATTGATTAACACTCGAGTTCCTACCAATTAAAGTGCCATTTTGAGAATAGTTTCCTTATCTTTGCAATCTCATGCAAAAAATGAAAAAAAGCAATAACAACTAAGCATATCAAAATGGCATCGGCGGCGCGCCGACAGATTGTCGGCGGCGGCGGCGGCGGCGGCGGCGCGCCGACAAACAAAAATCGGCGGCGGCGGCGCCCACGAAATGTCGGCGGCGGCGGAGCGGCGCGGCCGGCGCAGGGCTCTAGCAGCGGGGCCCCTCAAAAGCGCGGGGCCCAAGGCGGCTGCCTCGTTCGCCTTGCCTTAGGGTCGGGCCTGCTGTCGTGTGTTTAAGTGTCGCGTGATTATCTGTCGTGTGTTTAAATGTCGGCACACCGACGATATGTACCCTTCCCTATTATTACGATTTGTACCCTTCCCTATGATTACGATTTGTACCTCCCCTATGATTACCATTTCATCGCTCCCCTATGATTACGATTTGTACCCTCCCCTATGACTCCGAGGTGGCACCGAAACTTACCCAACAATCGATGGAATTGACTATATATAGCTCTGGTAAATAACCAGGTCTCATTTTGACGATTTTACTGCAGCCGTGAGAAATTTTTAGAGATTTTAATTACACTGCATAATAGTATTTCGAAGATTTATTACACTGTTTTACATAGCAGCATTAATGAGATTTATATTCCTATAGAAAACTAGACAACCTGCATACGCCTTTTACAAGCATCTGAAAACTGTTCTGTTTAACATAATAACATAACATAACAAGGGTTTTAAGTGGTTCAGAAGACGTGTAGTCTGTGTTAGAACCACTGCAAATTTACCTCGAACTCTTAATAACCCAATTTTCCTAGCTTCTTCTTAAAAGCTGTTATAGTGTCCACTGAGACAGTACTATCGTCCAAACCATTCCACAGGTCTACAACTCTTGCACTAAAGAATTTCTGCCCTAATGTTCCCTTCGGCCTCTTAAATAATTTATACCTGTGTCCCCGAGTTGCCTTGTTCGGTGCTAATTCAAAGAACCTCTCCCACTGCAGTGCTTCCTTTCCAGTGATAATCTTATAAGCTTCAATCAGATCTCCTCTGCTCCTCCTTTTCTCCAATGTTGTTAGTCCACACCTTTTCAACCTTTCTTCATAGCTCAGATCCTTGTAGCCCCAAATCATTTTCGTAGCTCTTCTTTGTACTTTCTCCAGTTTTTCCATGTCCTGTTTCAGGTATGGATTCCATACCTGGATGCAGTATTCCAACTGTGGCCTAACCAGTGATTTGTACAACCTTATTTGTACAACCTTATTATTATATAAGTAAGTATGTTTCTCCGAGGTTGGGCTGGCTGACTGGGAGCGCCTCTGAGTAGGCATCTTGGAAGGGTGCTATATAAGTCATCTGAATGAATGGATGAATGAATGAATGAAAGAGCATTACATGCATTTCAACAAAAGAGAGCTGAGCCTCCCGTGAAAATATTCCTTTGTCCGGAAATGACGTCATATAGACGTTTCTGTTTTGACTCCCCTCTATTTAGGGGCCTATATCTCTGATGCAATTTTTTTAATCGACTTATACAGAAATGATGAGTAATGCGTAATCCTTAGCCAAACGCCATCAACACTGTACTTAACCTACTGACATTAACCCTTGGCTGCGTAAGTGATTCATGACGGAATTGATAAATTTATATCACATGACAGGAAGGCGAGACAAAGAATAGAAAGAAAGGAAGTAAGAAAGAAAGAAAGAGTCTATGCAAAATGTGCATGTTAGCAAGAAATAGAAGAAAAAGAGGAGGAGAAGGAGGAACAAGAAGAAGAGTAAGAAGAACAATAACAAGTAGATGATGTTTGATGCATGTTTGTATGTAAGTGAATAGTTAAGTATGTAGGCCTACACTGTATGTTTGTGTATTAATATATTTATTTATGTATGCATGCATCTATATATGACGTCCGTGTGTTTATAAGTAAGTCTGTATGTACACGCACGCATGTATGTATGTATGTATTAATGTATGTATGTGTTAATGTATGTATGTATGTATTAATGTATGTATGTAATGTATTAATGCATGTATGTATGCATGTAGTATGCATGTGTTTATGTGTCTATATGTCTGTATGTATGTATGTATGTATGTATGTATTGTATGTATGTATGTATGTATGTATGTATGTATGTATGTATGTATGTATGTATGTATGTATGTATGTATGTATGTATGTATGTATGTATGATGTATGTATGTATGTATGTATGTATGTATGTATGTATGTATGTATGTATGTATGTATGTATGTATGTATGTATGTATGCATGTGTAATATTTCTGGCACTTAATAATTAGGCCTACATTCCTAGATTCGTTATTCACCCTTTCTCTGAACGTGAAAAGCAAACAGCGTAACAACCTCGCTACCTCTATTTTCAAGTAGGGTCAGTCCAAAGTCTTGATAAAGGAGGGCTTCGTTATGGCACAGGGTCATTAAACAGAAACTATAAGCTTGCAAGATGTCGCAATCACATCGGTCATAATTGAGTAATAAATTGTTGCTAACCTGAAGGTTTCCTTAAATGTTGAATGACGTTTTAGAAAGGCGCATAATAATCGCACGAATCAGTTCTTAAGGAATCTTACCTACTAGGAAGACTCAAACGAAACGGAAACCTAATTAAAATGTGTTACACCGAAGCATTGAGTATTAGGAAGCCAAATCGAGTTTTGAACGGAGTTGATTATATTTATCGGAGGCCACCTCCGTTGCTTTTACCTGTTTTGCGGGGGACAGGTGCTTGACCATACGGACCTGAGATAGGCTGTTGTTGCTCGGGTTGGTCTTAGATAGGCTTCTACGAATAGGCCTCTTTTAGACCCGATGTGGCCGTATACTGTGTGCTGTTTGGGTGTGTGTGTTTGCCTGGCTGGGTTTCTGTGTCACTCTAATGTCTCGCTGCGTGTCTGTCTCTCTCTTCCTCTACTTATCAGTCTGTACGCTTCATGTCCGATCGCTTATCTTACTGACTGTTCTTATGTAGTTGCGTCTGTCTGCCTAACTGCTCGCCTTATCGTCTGTACGCATGTCGTTCAGTCTGAACACGGTCTTTATATGCCTATGTCTCTCCTCCCGTCTCCTTACCTGTCTTCCTTTACAACGCTTCTTCTATTCGTCCGTACGTCTGTATGTGCCTGTGTGTTTAATCATCCCATTTTGTCTGCTCGTCCGCTCGTCCGTCTCTCTATGTATTTGTGTGTACATGTGTATGTCTGCGTGTCCATTCGTCTGTGTGTCTGTTTTCTGTACCTCTGTCTGTGTGTATGTCTGTATGCCTGTGTTTCCGTCCGTCTGTGTCTGTTTGCCTGTCTGTCTGTGTGTCTATGTGTCTGTGTGCTTGTCTGTGTTTATGCCTGCTGTACTTTGCGCAATCTGCTTTAGTTTTTTCCCAAACCGCGCTGTCAATCAGGGGCATATGATATAATCAGAAGCAATTATAACTCAATCAAATACTGACACAGCACGCGCTCACTCTGATATAATATATAATATATATATATCATAATTATATACATAAGTATAAAGTTAAGTTACAATATATACATAATTACATTGAAATATATACACATATTGTGATATTATACATATATAGTCGCACTGCTGTTATTATATGAATTTTTATTTATATATGTATAGGTACGACGCTTCTTTAAATATAAATTATATATATATATATATATATATATATATATATATATATATATTATACCTACCGGTATGTATATAAAAGCCTAATTCCTTCCGAATAAATAGAAAGCTTTTGATACCATTGATCATGGTAAGGGGAATGATCAACGATCGCTGGAGAGTGGAGAAGAAAATTTTAAATGATTCTTAAATACATCATACTCGTAAAATACACAAGATCTATTTCTATGGACATCCATTATGCCTTACGAGGTAGGTCCCCTACTTGTGGGCATTTAAGCTTATTTCAGTTTTGACTAACTCTTGCCTTAAGCGAATTAGAGAGTTATAATCATCGCACGTTTCAAGTAAAATTGCTGACTGCTTTATTTATTTATTCCGGATATTTCTATGGCGCCTCTCGAAGTCAACTACTACTCAGAGGCGCTCCCGACTACAGCATTTGAGACTGTGCCGGAATTTTCACGCCGAAGCGCCACGAGCAATTGCGAGTGAAGGACTTGCCCAAGGTCCGTACGCAGCGGCTAGAGTGGGATTCGAACCTGCAACCCTCCGGTCACAAGGCGCCGAACTTACCACTGAGCCACCACGCCCAACTTTGTTGCAAAGTAACGCAGTGTAGGTCCTAATGTAAATCTCCTAAATTTCTCAGCGCCACACAAAGGCCACGTCGGGGAGACCAGCTCAACACCGGTGCTTAATCAAATCAAATCCGGTGCCAGGTCAGAATCCGGGGAGGTCAAGCCAAGGAGACAGCATGGTGATACAGTGTGATGGTGGTCGTTGGATGGCGCAGAAGTAGAATCAGGATAGGATAGCTTGAAGAGTTCGGTTTTCAGTCGTGAGTGGAAAGCTGCAGTGTAGAGGGTAACAAAGGAGAGACAGATGAGAGAGGAGAATGATCGAACTGGGGGAGATCTTTTGGGAGTTCGTTCCAAAGAGCTGGTGCAGCGTATATTAAGAAGCGGTTGTAGAATTTCAAAGAGGAGGAGGAGGCTAAGATAGAGAAAGGTGTGATGAGGAAATGAGGAACGAGTTCACATGGGTGGCTTGATGGTGAGTGTGGAAGGATGAGAGGTTTGAATGGCGTTGTCGGTAGGAGAGACCTTTAGCCAATGAAGTGATCTGAGAACTGGGATTGTGTGGTGGTGTTTTGGAGCGTTGGTGAGTGGTGACTGCACCGGCAAGAGCGCCTCGATTGTTTGTAGGCGTTTTATTGTAGAGGAGTCGATACTGTGTAGAAAAGGGAGTTACAGTAGTTGAGTTTGGAATAGACAATTGAACTGACGGTTGTGCAGGAGGTTCCGTAATCAATTACTGGGCGCAAGTCTCGAATGTGCGTAAGGAGGTACTATAAAAACAGACGTCAGATCATGCTCCAGAAGAAGATAATTTTCACCGACAACACTGATCTCCAGGCCACTTTGCTGCTAGAGTAGAGACCTAGCTCTCAATAACATAGTGTGGTTCTCCTTACAGATTTTAGTTTAGTTACAGGTACAGTTAATGATTATTCATTTTAGTTATAGTCAGTGCTTTTTTCAGCCGGTGTCCCGAGATATTCTATCCCCCCTAAAGCGTATCCCCCCGCATGGAATAAACCGGTTTAGAGTATCCGGTGGGTTGAACCATTCTATCCCCCTCGTCATACGCATCACGATAGCCTCGACGAAATTCCAGTCAAAATCACCAAAAACAAAGTAAATTGATTTCAGGTCGACGTACAAACTACAGATACGCAATTCAACAATTTTATGTGTGCAATAAATCCAAACAGTACGACTGAATACACTTAGAAACCGCCAAAAATGCAAACTAAACCGAATACTCCATTTCGCTCAGGGGGATACGCATGTATGGGGGATACTCTATTTCGTGACACCGGCACGCGCCGGAACGGCGTTCCGGCACCTTTTTTCAGCTACTAAAAATAATTTATTTATGTTAATAATAAAAGCAATAATTTAGTTATTTTAATTTAATTTCAGTGTTATGAACAGTTTTCAGTGTTTACTGAGACCCCTCCTAACCCCCAATCCCGTTTTTCTCTGGATTTTGGTCCTTCCATAATTGTTCAGTTCGAAAAGTTTTTTTTCTATAGAAAAAAACGCACTGGTTATATAGTTACAGTTATAGTAAGTATTATTTTTATTTATGGTTATAGTTATAGTTACTGGATCTTTATTTTAGTTAGTATTTAGTTAAAATAGTCTGTAGTGCATTTTATTATTGCACAAACAGAAACACTAGTTATAGCCTAGATACTTAATCGATCTTGAATCCTTGATGCTAAAAATGCATAAATTCTGATGATGAGGGGTAGCCATTCCAGAGTGATCGGCTACCCTATTTTGAATGATTGTTTTCTCTTTGAAAAATAATGAATAAATTACCCTTGCGATAGTTATAATTATAAGCTGTAACCTCACTCAATCTCTTAAATGTATTATTCATCAGTTTCGTAATATAAAATATTGCGTCAGCATCAGGATATTTGAAGTACTCTTATTAAATACATGACAGATCATAGAAATGTTTCTATGTAATGACACCTAGAAACAAAGACAGACGTTATAAACAGGAGCGGCGCTACACCAGGACGAGCCAGGGCAAATGCCCTGGGAAAAAGCCTTTGCCCTGGTCGTTGCCCTGCCAGAATTTTTGCAATGCCCAGAATTTGTTCGGGTATAAATCGCCCTCTGCACTGGCTACTTCTACGACTGCCCTGGCTATGCCCTGGTTATGGAAATTGTCTGGCGCCACCACTGGTTGTAAAGCCCGCAAAAATCACCAAACACATTGAAAAACGCAGCCATTGGCACGGTTGAGTATGCTAATTTTACTGCAAACTAATATCTCACCAGTGTTGATTGTCTTCGCCGAGTTCTTCTACACACGTCTTTCTATCACTCTCGGCAGCGCAGACTTCTTCGTATGTAGATGGATCTTCGGATGACTGAGTAGATTAGTCGTGTTTTTACCGGTTATGAGCCGGCCACATAACTTCTCTCATTAAACCCAACACCGCTGATTAGGCCTATACATGAACTTTTATTTGTGACTGATTCGTACTTGAAATTACTCCAGACAGCATTCGCACGCTTGCGTCCGCTAAAAATCTTTAGAGATATTTTGACTACAAGATTAATATGACTACTAATTTTGTGAATTTGTGCTAGTCAACTTGGGTCGCAATCGCTATAGAAACGTTTACAAAATAACTAAATTTAATAAAATGCGCCACTCATAGCCTACTGGGTTAATTCACAAATCCAACATCCGGGGCAAAAATTACGATGAATTTTCGTTAGTGTTATTTTCATTATAGTTATAGTTACACTTAATGATAGGCCCTATTTTTAGTTACAGTTATAGTCAGTCTTGTTGTCAAGACCTTAAACCTCAAGACCAAGACCAAGACCAAGACCTTGAACCTCAAGACCAAGACCAAGACCAAGACCTTGAACCTCGAGACCAAGACCAAGACCAAGACTTTGAACCTCGAGACCAAGACCAAGACCAAGACCTTGAACCTCAAGACCAAGACCAAGACCAAGACCCAAAAACTCGAAATCAGGTCAAGACTTCTAAAAATTGTTAAGTCGGAATATTCGCTATTTTAATGAAAACATGAGTCTTTTATTTTATTCAAGCAAATTAACTTTAAATGCAAACTGCAGAGAAATCCGAATTTGTATTCAAAAGTCCTTCATGTAAACTCTTATACCAAATGCCTTTTGTATTTTATAAAAACCAATTCGCTCAGAATTTTCTGACCAAGACGTGCCTGGTGGGCCTCATAAAAATTCCGCCATGTGAAAAAATACGTTCTACAGGTGCTGAAGTCGCTGACACACACAGAGTAGCTTTTCAGGCACTGGATGTAAATGTACAGATAGTGAGTCCTTTTGAAATCTTCCCATGGTTTATCATACCGTCTGATACAGAATAACTCTTGCTGCTGCCAATGGGTTTTCCTGACCAACATGACTTGTATCCATCCATAGATATTGGTCGTATGATGCAAGCAGGCTTGATACAGAATTCTTGAGTTCTGTTAAATGACTGTTCATATTGACAGCCGGTCTTGGTCTTGGTCTTGCGAGACCAAGACCAAGACTTTGAACCTCAAGACCAAGACCAAGACCTTGAACCTCAAGACCAAGACCAAGACCAAGACCTTGAACCTCAAGACCAAGACCAAGACCAAGACTTTTAAAAACGAACTCGAGTGCACTCGAGACCAAGACCTTGGTCTCGAGGACAACAAGACTGGTTATAGTTATCGTTCATGAAATCATTTCATTTTCGTTGACGAACATTTTCGTTACCGTTATCGTTAACGAAAATCACACTGCAATAACAAAAGCGCAATTATTACTTCAAAAACTTGGCAACAATTTATTCAAAACCCGGATATCTATTCTCCTGTATCCGCTAATTAATCAACTGTGTTTTATATTGTCCAAAAGTGTTGTAGCTCCATAGTTTGAATCGTCTTCCCATTCGAAATCCTCAGACTGGTCTGCATTGCATCAGCCCGAACTGCAGCACAAATCTAGTCAAGAGAAACAATAAAATTACTTATTATTTATTTATTGGCAAAGACAAAGGCAACAATCCGTTCGTTCTCGTTCCAGCATTTTTTTTGTATCTTCCCGTTGTATATTTCCGTCGCCTGAATTTCGGCTGGGAAAATGCGGGCGTGTAATATTTCTCCCTGGTTCACACATTATTTTATCCAGGGCTCTAGTCGAGGGTATACGCGGGTATACAGCGTGTAGGCCTACTCACCTCTAGAGACCGTATACTCACCTCACAAAATATTTATATTTATTTTTATTAAAATACTGTAGCGTATACTCACAAAATACTGTATCGTATACACACCTCTAATTTGTTTCGGAAAACTAACCGGTAGCGTGTAGGCTACTCACCTCTAATTTTACCACTACAGCGCTGATCTTATCGGCTCATCATCTGTAACCAGTCTGACTCGCGACCCCGCAACAGGGTGGGTCCTAACTCTGAAAGCAGTAGCCTATGCCATGAGCCAGTTTCTTGTAATGTAATGTAATTGGACATTTATATGGCTCCGCTCAAAGGGCAAACCAAATCAGAGGCACTCTCTGCGCTAGTCTATAATATTTATGATGTTAAATGTCATTACGATCGAAAATATTACATCAGTTAGGAAAACAACGCACAGTAAGCTGGAAGAGTCATCAGTGGTGGGCCCACGCACACATGTGGAACCAACCAATGGACCCCCGTCGACAGCCAACAGGTGACATGGACGCAAGGGAAACAGGATCTGAGCCAAATTGCGTCGATGGAATGACGACAGGTGACAACGCTCGCAGCACACGGTCTTCATCGCTATCTTAATCGGATTGCTAACGTTACGGTTGTCTTTCCTCGGAAGCAGGCGGGTCAGTCAGTGAGTAAATCCCCTGTGTTTCACAAAAACGTTTCAGGGTATAGCGCTACATTATTTAAAATTATAAAAAAAATTATGAATTTATTCCGGATTTTGGAGGCCCTCAAAAACGTTGTGAAACTTGTCGGCCCTAAGCCATGGCTTGGTTGGCTTATGCTTTAACCCGACATTGGTAAATCCCCTATGTTTCACACAGACCTGTCGATTCGTTACCCACTGTCTGAAAACATCAGTCTTCTTCACACTTCGGGTCAGACCCACTCTCTGATTGCGAACTGATCGTTCCCGAGTTTCGCTCAGCCTTTATCTTCCCGTCATCTGTATTGAATCCGTCTCGCGACCTCCTAGCAGAGCATGCAGGGTGGACCCTTACCCCTGAAGAGGTATCCACTGAGGTGTTTCTGCAGAAAGTGGATATTTCAGCTGTGGCCCAGCCGGGCCGCATCGACTTCTTTCTCCAGCGGAATTGGTGGAGTAAGCTTCCCAGCGTTGCGCCCTGGCTTCACACAGACCTGTCAATATCTATTAGGCCTATTTATCACGAATGGTTCCTTCCCCGAGATTGACACAACCTACTCGGCACAATCTGTGCCACAACGATCAGTCTGTCTCTTACCCAGAGGCGCATTTACGCGTATAGGCCTACGGCTCACTAGGCGCGCGCCTATGGCCCCCAAATCTCGGAGGGTCCCAAACAAATGAAAATAATATTTAAGTTATAAAAAATAACATTAAACGAAATAACTTCACATTTCTTGAAATAGCTTCTATAAGTAATCATAATTACAGTGCCAGTAAAACTCACAAAACGGCTTCAGGTTCAACTTCGTGGGTTTTGAACATGATAGGCCAAACACCACCAGAGTCTCATACTCTTAGTTTATGCGTTCAGAAGTGCCCCAAAAATTTTTGTGCCTAGGGCCCCATTTTCTGTAAACGCGCCTCTGCTCTTACCAGTGATGAAACAGACTCGTGTATTGAACGGCACTGGTAGGGTAAGCTTCCGTGGCGTTACCAGTCTTGTTGTCAACACCTTAAACCTCAAGACCAAGACCAAGACCTTGAACCTCAAGACCAAGACCAAGACCAAGACCTTGAACCTCAAGACCAAGACCAAGACCTTGAACTTCGAGACCAAGACCAAGACCAAGACCTTGAACCTCAAGACCAAGACCGAGACCAAGACCCAAAAAATCACAGTCGTATCCAAACTTCTATTCCTTACTAAAGAATTGTCAAGTCGAAATACTTGTTATTTTAATGAAAACATGAGTTTTTTCTTTTATTCAAGCAAAACAACTCTAAATGGAGACTGCAGAGAATTCCGAATTCGTATTTACAAAAGTCTTTCATGCGAAATGTTATTCCAAATGCCTGTTGAATTTTTTAAAAAACAATTTGCTCAGAATTTTCTGACCAAGACGTGACCTGTGGGGCCTCATAAAAATTCTGCCATGTGAAAAAACACGGTCTACAAGTACTGAAATCGCTACCACACAAAGCAGCTTTTCAAGAACCGGATGTAAATGTACAAATTAATCGTGAGTCTGTTTTGAAATCATTCCATGGTAAATAACCGGAAGTCAAAATAATTGTCCAAAACAACAGTGAAGCTTAATTCACACCGTGTAAATACTAAAGCAATGACTGTATGAGTAATTATTGGATAAATTTTTAAAATTCTTGCCGTTTGTTAAAATTAATGACTGTTCATATTGACAAAAGTCTTGGTCTTGGTCTTGCAAAACCAAGACCAAGACTTTGAACCTCAAGACCAAGACCAAGACCAAGACCAAGACCTTGAACCTCAAGACCAAGACCAAGACCAAGACCTTGAACCTCGAGACCAAGACCAAGACCAAGACTTTTAAAAACGAACTCGAGTGCACTAGAGACCAAGACCTTGGTCTCGAGGACAACAAGACTGGGCGTTACCTCGGTTATGAGTGAGCAAATATATTGTTGACCTGTATTATTAAACAGCATGCAGGCTAATAAATGTGCTTCACATTATGCTGTAGCATAATGCACAGTGCAATTATGTTGTCACATACAGCGTTTCAGGATGCGCTTAGGCAGAGTGTTTTAAGTAAGCAACAGCATTTGCCTCATGCAAACTGAGACCGTTGCTGCTAACCGGATTGCCCAAAGCCTTCTCCGTCAGCCGCTGAATGGGGCCGCACACAGCGGACTAGCAAATACAGTGCAGTACAACTCTGCCTTTAACTGGCCTGGGTAAAAGTGACATCCCATTGAAAACTTTGACATTTTACCAGAAACTAGTATGAGCAAAAATGATGTGTATGCCATCCATGGCTGGATATATAGATGTATATAGGTAGTTGTAAATGTTACAGAGAGCATTCTGTAGTAAATTTAGCTATCATCTCGAATAAAAACGGGTAGTGTAATGTTTTAAGTAAATAAGCTGCGTTCCAAAGTCGAGAAAGTGGAGAAAATCTGAGGTCAGAGGACGGTGTATGTATTTTTCATAGTCCTAGACTTGCGGATATCAAAGCTAATGTTTTGTTTAAAGAAAAACCAGTCGGGTTTTCTTTTGCCACATCAGTAAACCCGACATCTCTACAAAAGAGGCTCACAGCTAGACGTGTCTTAAAGCCTGTCTTTAATTGAAGATTTAAACATCAACACGCTATACTAAACCAAAGAAATGCAGTTCATCAACTGCTACAGACGTCGCTTGGGAATTTTTTCCTACAACGACAAGGGCTTCTTTTCCGGCAGCTCATCAGAGATTCCAGCGGCCTATTTCATCGAGAGACCAACAGATTTCGACTTCATGACTTACCAAGCCGACGTCTGCGCAGTTCCAAAGAACTCGCGGCCTCCGCCGGACTTCAGAGGTGAGGTACTGACGATTGAGCCTCAGGGCCTGTCAGCCGGTTACGTGAGGTTAAGAAATGCGAAATTCAGAAGTCCAAGTACTGGATGTGAACACGATTACCAGAAGCATTTCTATGATCGCGTAAGAGGTCCAGCAAAAACGATTGACGCAGGGTGGTACACTTTTACCTTCGACAATGTGTTCGCGGTGCAATGTCCTTTCTGGCCGGTTGAGGCTCAGGAGTGGCAGACACGTCATCGTCCTCACGGTTGGCCATCGAAAGATTTAATTGATCATATCGCAACTGAAGGATGTTTCCTTGTGGGTAAGTCACACCCGAATTGCATGGATGACGATAAAACTCAGTGGAGATATTCTTTTTCAAAGGCTGAGGGAATGTTGATTTCCAGCTGGACCGATTCACAAAAGTACGTCTACCATGTTCTACGGCTGATTAAGTCAGAGATTGTCAAGAAATATGACGATAAGAAGAAGCCCAGTCTCTGTACTTATCATTTCAAGACGCAGATGTTTTGGGCGTGTGAGGAGAAGCCGGCTGAATTTTGGGAAGATAGCAACCTACTGAAGTGTATATTTGAAATTTTGACACAAATGGAACAACGTTTTACCGCAGGAAACTTCCCAAGCTACTTCTTGCGCGATTGCAACATCATCGAAGGCAAATTCATTAAAGACGATTTAAGAGAAGCCGTAAGAATGTTTAACACAGAATTAGGTCGAAGTTTTCTTTTGTCTATGATGCCTCCAAAAGTATGTCAGGAATGTTGGATTTCTGTTTCCTTACCCATAGAAATGGCACTTTACATTCATTTGTTAGAAGAAAGATACGGTATATTTTTTCAGGCTAATCGCCCAAAGCTTGACAGAGTCCAAGAATTAGTTGACAAAGAGTTGGATGATCTAATGAACGGTATCTATCATATGCAGCTGGCACAAACAATGGGAGATTCTTACTACGCGGTTGCAGAGCAACACTTTTGGAAAGCCATTGCATGTGCGGATGCAGTGAGCAACACTATGGAAGTGAAACGTATAACGCTCTCGAATTGCGCGTCTCTGAATACCATAACGGCTGTGTATGAATCCTTGGAAAACGCTGAATTGTCGACACTGGAGGTAGGAAGGAAAAAGTGGGACTTTTCTGTTGCGATGAACTGTACGAAAAGCCAATGTCCTGCGGCCCCAAAGTCTTTGAATTTACCTTGGAATGAAGCGAATCAGAAATTCTACGAAATATGGATGAATCCATCCCACTTGCTTTCCGTAGCCTATCTGAGTAACTTCTACTTTAAAACTGGAAAGTATGAGGCGTGCCGTAAAGTAGCGCAAAAGGAGCACAATGTTGATGCCTACTATTCCGAGCTCTTCCCAATGATATTCTGTCCTGAATTGGCGTCTTTGTTCGATGAAAACATACAAGCAGTTCTAGGATTGCTCTGGCTGCGCAAAGATCTTTTGGGCGGTGAAGGGATCTTCGAATTCTGTACGTGTCCTCAGCTCTTCCTTCTTTATATTCGCATACAGTCTTCGCTTAGACTTCGCGACATGAATTCAATCAATGGAGCAGTAAACAGTTTCAGTATGCACCGAGAAATCTGTAGGTTTCGCTACCATCTCCACTTTTACCATTACGTCTTACTGGAAATGGCCTGGCGCACCTGCATAAGACTTTAACAGAAAAGAGCAGCTGAATGATATATAGTCCCACTGTTCGTTAGATCGTAAGTGATGCAAAATGGCTTGTACGTTAAATACTGGTATGCTGTATGCTAATATAATTATGTTCTTCTTCTTTATGTTCTCTGCCCACCGGCAGGTTCGTATGACCAATGACGCCATCGTTCTCTGTCTTGTGCTCTTCTCTTCAATCCACTGTATCCTTCTTCTTTTGTCATCATCCAGTCTAGCAGCATTGCCCTCGGTCTTCCTCGCGTCTTTCTCCCCTCCATCCTTCCCTCCATGATGTCTCTTAGCAGTGTCTCACTCCTTAGGATGTGCCCGATCCATTTCCTTTGTCGTCCGCGTATAGTACTTATGAGTGATCTTTGTTCTTCTACCATTTGCAGGATTTCCTCGTTCGTCCTCCGTTCCGCCCAGCTAACTCTCTCCATTCTACGCCACACCCACATCTCGAAGGCCTCCAATCTTTTTATGTCGTCCTTCCTCATTGTCCATGTCTCGGAGCCGTACAGAACAACACTCCACACCAGTGTCTTCACCATTCTCTTCCTTAGTTTCTTGCTTAAGCTTCCTCTCATCAGCTCTCCTCTTTTATAAAATGCATCTTTTCCCATGGATATTCTTCTTTTTATTTCCTCATGGCATCTTGCATCGTCTGCATCTATAATTAGTTAACTTCTGTTAAATTTATGGCCACTTATAAAAGAGCTATAGGTCTTAGAGTTATACAGAAACTGTGACCAAATGTTACATGAGAGGTGTAAAATGAAACTTAACGGAATTCAATTGGGTAAAACATTTGACATACGTTAAATAAAAACGGTAACAGGATCCTTTAAATTTGCAATATATGACATTTAATGCTTAAACATTTCTAATTGTAAGAATGAAGTCCAAACTAGACAACAACCTTTGTCAAAATTATCGTCCCATTTCCAATCTGTCGCTTCTCTCTAAGACCCCAGAACGCCTCGTTTCTCTTCAGTTGCTCCCTTATCTTGAGCAATCTGAACTTTCCCTCCTCTCGAATCGGGTTTTAGCGCTTATCATTCCACGGAAACTGCCTTTTTCTCCCTGCTATCTGAAATCTACTCTGCTATCTGAAATCTACTCTGCTATAGGTCTCAACTTACTTTTCTGGCGCTCTACGATGTATCCTCAGCTTTCGACATGGTAGATCATGATATACTTCTGCAGTGCCTTGAAACCTCTTGTGGTCTCATGGGCCCCTCCTCTGGTTCTGCTCTTACCTGGCCGAACGCACCCAAATGATTATTTCTGGCGACTCCAGAACACAATGGATCCCTGTTAAGTTGAGTGTTCCCCAGAACTCGGTTCTTGGCCCTCGTTTTTCATTTTGTCCAGGGGTGACATTCCGTCTCTCTTCCCTAACCACGGGACAACTGATCACCTCTTTGCCGACAACGTCCAGGCTTCTGTCCATGGGCCTCCTTCTTCTCAACTTCTCCTCGCTGGGCATATCGAGGATCTTCCTAATGATCTAAAATCCTGGATGTCATCTAATCGCATCTCCATAAATTCATTTGGTTTAGTATACCCTTCAGCAGCTCCAGAAACTTTATTTTGCTCTGCTATCAGAGAGATTTCCCCTTTTCTTGTTCTCGTCTAGTGCTCGCGATTTATGGGTCATTCTAGATAGCTCTCTTACTTTTACGGATCACATTTCCAACTCTACCCGCTCCTCGTACTTCCATCTAAGGCGTATCAGGGCTAACCGTCGCTCAGTTTAATCCTTGACCTTCACTTCAGTTGTTCATGCTTTTGTTGTTCACGATTTGACTAATCTGCTTATCAAGACAGAGAACGAGACTATTGGGAGACCATCTAAATTACTAGCCAGTCCAGGGATCCCAAGAAGCTTTGGACCACGTTCAATGGCCTCCTTGGAGGCAGCTCTACAAATTGTCAGCCGCAGCTTCTTCCGTCTTTCACTGCTGAGGCTTTCCTTGAGCGTCTAACTGCCAAGACTGATGCAATTCGCTCTGCTTCATCCGCTGCTCCTCCGCCAGCATTCTCAACTACTGATGTTCGCTTGTCTGTCCTAAGGGAGATAACTAGCCTGGAGCTGCAACACCTAATCCTAGCTGATGCCCCGAAGACGTGTGAACTAGACCCGGTCCCCACGTTCCTCGTCCAGGAGTTCGTTGATGACCTCCTGCCGTTTCTCACTCTGCTAGAGAGCTGTAACCGTTCGATTCAAGAAGCCCACCTGCCTACCTCCCAGAAGAGGTATATTCTCCTCCCGGCTTTGAAGAGGGATGGACTGGATCCTAATGGTCCAGCAAATTACCGCCCTATTGCAAACGTTACATTCCTCTCTAAACTTTGACAGCGACTAGTTGCAAAGAATGTCTCTAAACTTTTACAGCGAATAGTTGCAAGTCAGTTAACTGTTATCTTAATACAAATGGTTTACTCTCTCTCTCCTCCAGTCGGATTTTCGGAAGAACCATTCTACCGAGACGCTACTGGTTCGCCTCCTGTCTGATCTATATGGCACCTTGGATAGTGGTCAGGTTACTCTTTTGGTCCTCTTTGACGTTAGCTCTGCATTTGACTCGGTTGACCACACCATCCTTCTCCAGCCCGGAATTTATTTAGATACTGTAGGTGCTCGTAGGTGAGCTTTAGACCATTTTAAAGCCAATTAAAGCAGCCAATGGAAGCACGATTTTGTGGTGCCTAACTATGTTTTGTAATGTTCTGTAAAAGGTTGTCTGCAACTATGATCTTTCATCCTTCTCCAGCCCGGAATTTATTTAGATACTGTAGGTGCTCGTAGGTGAGCTTTAGACCATTTTAAAGCCAATTAAAGCAGCCAATGGAAGCACGATTTTGTGGTGCCTAACTATGTTTTGTAATGTTCTGTAAAAGGTTGTCTGCAACTATGATCTTACCTGAAGCCGAAGCAATTGTTTGAGGCAAACATTAAATTTTTTGGATTTTTGCAGGACTCTAAGTGTGTTGTTCAACTTGTTCTAACTTCTAAGATGTATTAATACATTAAATTTCGATCAGCGATGCTGGCAAGTAGGCAGTTTTTTCCATCGGCGTCGACAGTCTTTACAATGTAATCGTCAAAATTACCTGAAAACGCTGAAATACATGTCAACCGCATAGCATTTGTTTATCTTTGCCCAATAACGTGGGGGTAAAGAGAACCAACAAGTTCTAAAAAATCATTGATATCGGTAAAGTAATAGCAATTTTGATTTTAAAAAATTCAGTTTTATTTCATTAATGATAGTATTGATAAAACAACTGCTAAAAATAATGGTTGAAATAGTTTTTGTGTTAAAAATTCAACTTTTCATAAAGTGTATTTCTATGCCTCGTCTTCCACTAGGCCTAATTATGCCTATATGACATTATTTTGCTGCATAACTTTCGTCAGTTTTACGGTCATCTGTTTCTTCTGATTCGAGAAACTGAACTTTTCTCATTGGTTCACAGTCATGAAACTGACGTTTAGGTAGTCTTTTTAGAGGTTGTCGACTGATCATGATCTTGTCCTGTAGCCGTCTAAGTCTTCTGATCCAAGCTTATTTGAGGTTATATCTTAAACTTATTTCGTAATAATTATGATTTTAAAACAGATAGCTAATCTTTTATTTGTTTGTTTACTGGAATTTACGAAAGCAAGCAAATTGATAATCTGAAATTGTACAACTAGTTCCATAGTTACCTAGGTCCTAGAATGCATTCTATAGGCCTACGTATAAAGGTCAGCAACGATAACTCATTAATATCATATAGGTCAGACGCTTGGAGAAGCCAGGCAAGGTAATGAAATACTCTATTACTCCTTACACGATATTTTAATTCTCATGTCGAAGTAAGAACAGGCAAGACCTGGTCTTGTCTCGTCTGGAGAATTACGACGAGGCACTGGTTACGGGCCTGACGCCTCCTCCTTATTTCGTGCTTTTTGTTTGAAAGGCTTTTATTTTGACGTATTTTCTGATTATTTTTTTCTTTTTCAATTTGCTGTGTATTGGTTTGGTGATGAGTAATAGCAAATCGAGGTACCGGTATTATGATTTAAAAGACCTGCCATTTTATAAATTAACAAACTGGGAAATGTTACTGGAATATGGGTTGGAGAATGAAATCTGAGGAAGCAACTCATGTACTTATATAGGTCCTAAGCGATTGAATAAATGTAATCTAAACGACAATTTGATCTTCAGATTCGTTACTGAATCTGAGCTTAACAGATTAAATGAAATGGTTAATGATAAAATCGAATTACGTTGTTCCCATCTTAATATGTGTGGTTTAAATGCAGGTGTCGATCTTCTGCGACAACTTTTGTGTAGCATTCGACTAGATTATGATGTCATTGTTCTCAGCGAAGTTTGGGCAACTAATTTGGAATTCTATGGGAATAGGCCTATCTTGAATGGATGCAACTTCTTTTATGAATTGCCTCGTAATGGAGTTGTTGGCGGAGTTGATATTAGACAACATATGTTGACCATAATTCGGCCAGATTTAAACTTGAAGTAAACCATGACATTAAGCTTGAATATATTTGGCTGGAATTGAACATAAGTGGTCAAACCTGCAGACATAGTCAGAGGTGACGACAGAAATGCCGGGCCCCTAGGCAGAACAGTCAAGGGCCCCTTAAGTAAACTATCTTTAGGCTTAATGAGAAAATTGAAAAAAAATTGAAATAAAAAAATGCAGGTGCGACCATACGATATTGTAGGCCTAGTTATAATATACAACTACGATTTTATTCAGTAATATTATTTTTAAAAAGGCATAAATCATAAACTTTGTATCACTGGTTATAATATTTTTCATAAGTTCATTGCGGGCCCGGCCGGCCCCCTCAAACTCGCCGGGCCCCTGGGCACTTTCCCCTCCCCCTCTCGGCGAACTTGGACATAGTTTGAGGTGTTTATCGGCACCCAGGTCATGGCATAAATCCTTTTACTGCAGTGCTAGAAAACACATTAAAGGAGAAGATGTCAATGAGAGTTTTACCATGTAAGCCTATATTGATGTGTGATATAAACACTAATTAATGTCCTACAATTCTACTGCAGAAACGACAGACTATTAATTTTATATATACTATTGCTCCATGAGTTTCTGCCGGGCATACTTATGCCGTCAACAAATATTCTTGTTCACAAAAGGACTGAAAATAACACGTTATTGTGGAGCAAATTGGTGGCATGACTTGCCATTTCAAAAATAAGAGACATAACATGGAACATTCAAACTCCTGTTAAAGTTAGAAATGATAACTTCACTGTGCAACTAAATATGTAAAGCGTAAAGCTTTACAAACGTTATTTTGTTTATCTACTTGAAATCGCAGTTTATTGATCTATAGCCCTACTCTGTCTTTATCCCATTGTTAAGATGAATGTATTATCTTGTTATCTGTCTTACCACATCTTTGTGTTCATATTGGCGGCCGGCGCGATGGGTCCTGCGTGACTTCACCGTCAGCCAGCAACTAAATTTGTGAATTTGTGCAGCTATGTTCACGTACTTTCACGATTGGGGCAAACAAATTACTTACTTATTTACCCTCTGTCCCCCTAAAAGCAAAAAAAATGCAAATATTCCGCCGAAATCTGTCCCCCAAAGGTAGGTAAAGATTTTCGCCTATGCTTGTACTCTGATGTCACATGTAGTACTATTATTTTATTACCATAATCTTAGTTTTGTCCACAGTAGTAGGCTATAAGTCTCTTTCTGCTGCCTGCTCGGTCCAAAACGGTTCACCATCTCCTGCAGCTCGGCTTCCAAGCCCCCAACAGCACAATGTCATCGACATTTCGTAGATGTGTAATTTTTCTTCCTCCTATTCGAATTCCACCGTCATTGTCATCCAGAGCCACCCTCATAGGGGATGACAAGCGAGTAGACCTACTCGGTGCGGGTAAAGGGAACGCACAGTTCTTCCCGAGTACTATCGAAGTCGTGCAGTCGTACTTTTCAATATAATGCTCCAGCCAGTGCTGTGGAGTACTTTTCCACAGGACCTCATCAAGCTCAATGGCGTAACTTTGACCTAAAAAGTGGGGGGTACCAATTTCTTTCCCCACTTTCGATTTTCCCATGGATACCATTTTGGACATATTTACCCTGCCAGAACTCTCATTAATTTTTGTGTCAATAAAAACAAGCCATCTTTTAAATTGCAGTATTAGTTTAATAGGGGCGCACATCATTTTTTGTCGCCGCGCTTCTTAGCAACTCAGAAACGCTGTAAATTTAATTGCTCATTAACATCCAGTTGTCATGACAATGCTGCAGCCATCGAGGCACACAGTTCAAGTCATGGTTAACCCAAAATGCTTATGCTTTTTCTTTGAACTCTTAATTTAATTGTCGTTTTAGAGGTAAGCTCATCAGCGTTTCATTATGTTACAGTTTAGATGCAGCGAGCTGAGATTGAAAGCCATTTAGTCTGTTCCATGGTTGCATGTTCTAGATGGAATGGAATCTGAGTCAACTCCAGGAAAATTTACTCTCCGGAGTTGACCATGGAACAACTAAATGGCTTTCAATCTCATCTTGTTGCACTTAAACAGTAAGATTATGAAACGCTGATGAGCTTACCTCCATGACGGCAATTTTATCGTCTGTAATGTCATATAGGCCTACTCGTTTTCGTTTTAGAACAAATTTATCCATTTTCCTATAAGCAAAATCAGAACACGACATGTAGACTATAGGCCCTAAGTCAACGACATCTTAAATGCTTATATTATGTAACGGAGGAGGCTTTCTTCAGCTAGCCGACACGGATATGTTTAATCAAGGACAGTTATTGATTCCGAGATTGTAAGGGGACTGAGGGTTGGGAGTCATATCAAGGCCGACAATAAGAGTGTGGGGTCCATATATGAATGTGTAACTGATGAAGGAAATAGAAGCTTGCGTTTTGACCTACATCTCCGCATCCCGACATGACTAAGATGACAACCATAAGGCGAAGAGTGAGGGTGATGTCAGATATTTCGAAGAAGAATGTAACCGCGGTCAGTTTGTCGGATGACCTGTGTGGCTGAAAGCCTGCCTGCCTGACTGCCTGTGACTCAATTCGTTTGGCCGTGCGCATCTAAGTACTTTCGTACTTTTGTGGTACATATCCTCACTCTGTCTACATACACGAAGCAAGGCGAAGACTGCGATCTCTGGGAAGGCACAATAATGAAATACTGATTGGCATTGTTTAAAAAATGGGGCTACGGTACCCCAGTCAAAAATGTGGGGTAGGGTACCCCTCGTACCTCCACAAATAACGCCTATGTTGAAGCTCCTATAGACTTGGTCTCCTTAAGCTACAAATGAAACGCTACCTACTGATTTAATTGTTTGTATGGTTTGTTACTGTTTACTTTCCACTGCACTGTTTAGATTCTTTGCATATGATTGAAATAATTTTCGAAATGATCATGAAGTTGTGTGTTATGCTGTGTTGAACTGGCCGCCTGTAAACTGTGTATGTGAGAGGGTATTCCAGGCTGTAATGGGACTCTTGGCCATTTTTGATTGCCCTTTTGACGCTGGCACTTGTAATGCTGTAGGCGGAACTGTCATAATTTGATTTGTGTGTTGTGTGGTGATTCAATAAACAGTTTCAATCAATCAATTAGTCAATCAGTCAATCAATCAATCAATCAATAAATTAATCAATCAATCAATCAATCAAAATCAATAGGCCAACCGACCTATGTGAAACTTATAAAGCGGGTTGCTTGTAATTGCCAGTGATGGGCACTAAACTATTTTTTTTTAGTTAAACTAAAACTATTTTCCAACTAAAAAAATAGTTTAACTAAAGTTGGCAACTGATTTTTTAAATTAGTCAACTAAACTAAAAAACAGTAGTTACACTTTTTCCAACTTCTTTCCAACTTTTTACGACAAACATTTTCACAGTAAGAGGTTAAGTGAACTGTAATAATGTAAAGCGTCAATGACAATTTCACCTTCAAACTATGCAATGTGTACTGTCCTGGCATACAGTTACATGTGTATTGTAAGTAGTGTATGAATTTGAAAACACAGGCTGTTAATGCTAAAACCATGCAGTGTTAAAATGTTTTTTTGCTGACAGTGTTCAATGTTCGCTGTGGAAAAATAGTTGCATATTGCTGATTTTTTAACTTAAGCTTTTTAGTTAGCAACTAATTTTTTTAAGTTAAACTATGGTTTTAACTAAACTATTTTTTTAGTTAAACTTCTTCCTTAACTAAAATTTTTTAGTTGAACTAAAAGTTAGCAACTTTTTAGTTAACTATTGCCCATCACTGGTAATTGCAATAACTTAACGTAAACGAAGCTGTGTCTTAACAAAGATGACGAGAGTCGCTATTGTCCTTAATTAAATAAACCGGCGTCGCAATGGCAACACACGAAAGCGACACTGTCAGAGTTCGGGTTTGCTTTTCTATCCAATAGCTATTATAAAGGAGTCCATGGTCTGCATAATGTGTTTAAATCGTTAAGAGCTCAATAACTCAACACATTATATAAGTCAAATCAACGACATCTTAAAGTCAAGAGTACTATAACTCAGCCGTGCGTAAACATACACGGCCTTGGTCTCATAAATAAATTTCGCTTATCTGACAGTTTTCATCTATTTCCAGCGAAGGTCAGTCTATATATTGGACAAAAGCGATATTCTCTCGAAAACTTTAACATTTAACCAGAAACTAGATCAAGCTTATAGCAGAACGGAGATAGATGGATGTAGGCCTATAGGTGGTTGTAAATATTACAGAGAGCTTTCTATAGGCCTAGTAAATTTAACTCTCATCCCGAATGTTTCAAGTTGATAGCTCGTGTTCCAAAGTCGAGAAAGTAGAGATATCTGGAGGTCACACGGCTGTTTCTGTAGGCTATATTTAATAGATATAGACTTGCAGATATCAAAGATAATAGGTCTTTTATAAGACTAGTCTAGGTTTCTTTTGTCAGGATCAGGAATCCGGAACACGATATATACTACGAAAACAGTCTTATAGGCCACTTAGACGTCGCTTAAAAATCTGTCTAATTGTATAGATAAGCACTTACTCGTGATCTTAGACCAAAGAAATGGAATTCATCAACCGTTATAGACGCCGCTTGGGAACTTTATCCTATAACGACAGAGCTTTCCTTTCCGGCAGCTCATCCGAGATTCCTGCGACGTATTTCATCGTCAGACCAACAGATTTCGACGTCATGGTATATAGAGCTGACGTCTGCGCAGTCCCAATGAATTCACGGCCTCCGAATAACTTCAAAGGTGAGGTACTGACGATTGATCCACAAGGTCTTTCAGCCGGGTTTGTGAGGTTAAGAAATACGAAATTAAAAAGTGGAAATACTGGACGTCAACAAGAATACCAGAAGCATTTCTATGATCGCGTAATAGGTCCAGCAAAAACGATTGACGCAGGGTGGTACACTTTTACCTTCGACAATGTCTTCTCGTTGCAATGTCCTCTCTGGCCGGTAGAGGCCCAGGAGTGGCAGACACGTCATCGTCCTCACGGTTGGCCATCGAAAGATTTAATTGATCAAATCGCAAATGAAGGTTGTTTCCTCGTGGGTAAGTCGCACCCGAGCTGCAAAGATGACGATAAAACTCGGTGGAGATATTCTTTTTCAAAGGCTGAGGGAAGGTTGATTTCCAGCTGGACCGATTCACAAAAGTACGTCTACCATGTTCTACGACTGATTAAGTCAGAAATTGTCAAGAAATATGACGATAAGAAGAAGACCGGCCTCTGTACTTATCATTTCAAGACGCAGATGCTTTGGGCGTGTGAGGAAAAGCCAGCTGAATTTTGGGAAGACAGAAACCTACTGACATGCATAAGCGAACTTTTGACACAAATGGAAAAACGCTTTATTGATAGAAACTTCCCAAACTACTTCTTGCGCGATTCCAACATCATCGAAGGCAAATTCATTGAAGACGATTTCAGAGAAGCCGTAAGAATGCTTAATACCGAATTTGGCAGAAGCCTTCTTAAGTCTATGCTGCCTCCAAAAGTATGTAAGGAATGTTGCATTTCTTTTTCCCTTCCCATAGAAATGGCGCTTTACATTCATTTGTTAGCGGAAAGATATGGTGTCCTTTTTCAGGCTAATCGCCCAAAGCTTGACAGAGTCCATGAATTAATTGACAAAGAGTTGGATGATCTAATGAACGGTATCTACAACATGCAGCTGGCTCAAACAAAGGGAGATCCTTACTACTCGATTGCAGAGCATCACTTTAGGAAAGCCATTACATGTGAGGATACAGTGAGTAACAATTTCGAAGTGAACCGTATAACGCTGTCACATTGCGCGTCATTGAACACCGTAACGGCTATGTATGAATCCTTCGAAAATGCTGAATTCTCGACATTGACGGAAGGAATGAAAAAGTGGGACTTTTCTGTGGCGATAAACTGTCCTTCTACTCCAAAGTCTTTTCCTTGGAACGAAGCGAAATGGAAATTTTACGAGATATGGAAGAATCCATCCCACTTGCTTTCCGTAGCCTATCTGAGTAACTTCTACTTCAAAACTGGAAAGTATGAGACGTGCCGTAAACTTACACAAAAGGAGCACATTTTGGCAGTTGATGCTTACTATTCTGAGCTCTTCCCAATGATATTCTGTCCTGAGTTGGCGTCTTTGTTTGATGAAAACATACAAGCAGTTCTTGGATTGCTTTGGTTATGCAAACATCTTCGTACCGGTGAAGAGATGTTCGAGTTCTGTACGTGTCCTCAACTCTTTCTTCTTTATATTCGCATACAGTCTTCGCTTAGACTTGTTAGACTTGGCGACACGAATTCAGTCAATGGAGCAGTAAACACTTTCAATATGCACCGCCAAATCTGTAAGTTTCGCTACCATCTCCACTCCTACCATTACGTCTTACTGGAAATGGCCTGGCGCACCTGCATAAGACTTTAACAGAAAAAAGGAGATGACTGATAAGCCCACTGTCCGTAAGATCGTAAGTGATGCAAAATAGCTTGTATGTTTAATACTGGTAGCCTATGCTGTCTGTTAATATATGTTAACTACTGTTTAATTTATAGTCACTTATTAAAGAGCTATAGGACTTTGAGTTATACAGAAATTATGATCAAATGTTACATGAGATGCGTGAAATGAAACTGTAACGGAATTCAATTGAGTAACACTTGACATACGTTTAAGAAAAACGGTAACAGGGTGCTTTAAACTCTTCATATATGACATTTAGTGCTAAGACATTTCTCATTGTTAGAATGCAGTGGCGTCACTAGGGTTGGTGTCACCCGCTGGGGTCAGTCATGGTGTCACCCCCATGCAGTGGCGGCGATCTTGTTTGCGATGACCTTTTTTTAGCAATTCGTCTCAGAAAATTTTGATGACTCTTTTGGGAATTTCATCTTCCATATTATTGCTACAGTTGTTCAACACTTCATCTCATATTATAATGTCATCAACAAAAACTTCTACGCTGTTATTTTCTTTCTGGGGACAAAACACAAATCCTCGGAGGGGACCGAAGGTATCTAGATTAAACACTGAACATTTTTTACTGATCTGGTAAAAAAAGTCAAAAAAATTGTTCGCCCTCACGCGTGATAACATTTTATGACCATTTTTGGTGTTTATTTAAAATGTGGGGGGGGGGCGATGCATGGCGTGTCCCCACTGTTAAATGTGGGGAATTGTCCCCCTCGATCCCCATGATCGCCGCCCATGCCCCCATGGACCTCCCCTTTTAGTCCCTTACCGGATCATACTACATCCTTAGTGTTTTTTGTATTAATGTTACTCGTAAATCATAATTCCTGCATATCACTGAATGTAATAGTACATGTAATAGTAGTGACAACTAGCAGAATTAAAATTACAAATGTATATTTTATATTTTTTAATCATTTACCATCAGATCAGCAGTTGCGTCATTAAAAATCAAATTAGCATATATTAATGTAATGTTTGAACTATGGAGGGTACTGAAGGTGCCTGCAGCTTATACAGGCCTCACTTCTTATAAAGTTTCCCATAATCTGTTTGTCCGTCATACGACAAACTCTGTGGAATGTATGGGATGTCACTGATGCTGCCTAAGGCCTGCATCGGGCGAAGCCCGATGAGAGGCCGTTCGCAGACCTCCCTACTGATGCGGCTTGAATCGGGTGATGCAGGCACACGGGCGCTGCTAAACATGCCTGAGAGGCCGTTCGCAGACCTCCCTACTGATGCTGCTTAAGGCTTTAATCGGGTGATGCTGGCACACGGGGGCTGCTAACCATGCCTAAGAGGCCGTTCGCAGACCTCCCTATTATGCTGCCTACTGATGCTCCCTACTGATGCTGCACAAGGGCGCTGCTAACCATGCCTGAGAAACCGAATTATAAAAGTGAGTATAGTCACAAGGACAAACCTTCGACTACGTGGGCCTTTTTTTCACTGAACCCGTATTTTCACATGGCCAGCTTTATGTTGCATTGTCGCGTTCACGAAACAGAGACAGCTTCAAAGTACCCATCAAGAAAACTGACCGTCAAGGTCATTTGCTAAATGATGTTCGAATTTTCACTAGCAATTACACTTATAATCAAGCATTCCAATAAACAAATTCTTTTCTCTTCCTACCAATCCATCCATTTTCTTGTCAACCCGTCATATGACGGGCAAATAGGCTACTCAATTTAAAACAATAGATCCTAATGAATGATACCCAATTAGCCTTAGCTAAATTAAGCCGATGATAATAATCTAGTAAATATCCAATAAAATCTAATAAAATATTGTGACTAAAAGTCTTGCTATGTAGTACCAAATTGTATTCAATTTATAGGCCTATATCAAAGCATTTATAAAATAGAGCCTGCATTGTCTTCATAATAACTCTGTATGTACGACGATCACGCATAGCCTCCTGCAAGTATTTCGCTAAACGAAGCCCAATAGAAATTTCATTTTACCAATAGAACGCACATTGCAGAACATAAACTGTCACAGGACAATCTTAAACTCAGTTTTACTTAACAACGTTTCAGTTAATTCAACTGACAGTTTTTTGTAATTAATCGACAAATTATAATTTCTATTATTGTTAATCAGTTCTATTGAGAAAACAACGATGCTGACTGGTGAATTAACTATTAAATTAGCTTTGCCAGTTTTTTGTGTTGTGGGGTTGTTAAGTGGCAAGTCGTGTCGGTGTGTCTTTCGTTGATTGCACCTTTGTTTCGGCGGCCAAAGATATAGTCACAAGGACTCAGGCCGTTTCCCATTTGAACACGTGCCACGCCGTTTAAGATCCACGTGTAAGGATCGTGCCAACTCAAGGTTCAAGCACATGTGTTCTATTATGTTTCTTTTATTATATTCTACTAGCTGTAACTCGTGAAAAATCACGGTATGTAAATTTGTTCACAAACTGGGCCGACTATAGGAGCTGCGCGACCTGCTCTACTGCCAAAGTACCTTCTTCAATCTCGGAGTGTTTTATAAGCTGCATCATATATACATTAATCTGTCTAATCAATTGGTCCAGCTGCAGCGTCATCATTATGTTCATTGGACGGGTGCTGAAGTCGTAAATAGTTTGCCATGCTGGAATTAGTTACGTACATTTAAGCATACTGCCTTTGACAACTAACGTTGATAGGGTTGGCGAGCCCGGGTACAGCTGCGCTTTGTGTGTATGTGTGTTTTTGTGTGTGAGAGACAGAGACACAGACAGACAGACAGACAGACAGACAGACAGACAGACAGACAGACAGACAGACAGACAGACAGACAGACAGACAGACAGACAGACAGACAGACAGACAGACAGACAGACAGACAGATAGGTCAGCCGGCCTGACCGGCCCCGTTGATTGGTTAGCTCCAGTCGGGCCCTCCCTTCCTCCCTCACTGGCTGGCGTCAGAGGACTCGAGTTACGGGACGTACGTTGATAATTATATTGTTTGATAAATAAATAATTTATTTATGCAATGGCTGTGACTGTAAGATCATGCAATGTTGGGTATTTGTGTTGTAGTTGTACTTTTCAAGTTGTGAGATTACTCAGTTGTAAAAAAACTGAATTTAATTTCCGAATTCTTCTGGGTGTCAGGCACCCACTGAACTTTCTGGGTGCATTCGCACCCAAGGCTCCAGAGGAGTCGGCGCTTATGCCTCGGGTAAAAAAGTTATTATTATTTTTTTTATCCGAAGTAGAAATAGACCCTCAGGAAAAGAAACCTATGTTAGGAGTAAAAAGTTCATCTCCGAGGGTATTAATATTATTATGCTTACCAGCGTCATGGAAACATAATATTATTATGGTCGTTGACGTGTTAAAAATTCCACCAGTTAAACGACGTCTTTTTGGCTTCAAGTAGTAGTTTTAATGACGGCTGATGGCTGCCAGGACCGTTGGTGTCGACCTCCTTCTTCACACAGGCTTGGGACTAGCACCATCTCAAAAACGTTAGTGGTCTAGTTAATTACGGCTTCAAAGGACGTTGACGTCGATAGGAAGAAATCACTTACAGTTTTCATGGTAACAGATGTATGTGATTCGGAGATTGAACGACAGCTAATAACTGCCAAGACTATTAACAACGACTTTATGCCATGGCACGAACTTGGAACACATAAGCGCTCTTGATGAATATATAGTCGGAGTTAAGCATGTTTTAAAGGTGTCTAAAGTGAACATCGACTTATTCACCTGTAGCGACATCTTGTGACTGCCAAGGCTGTTAACGTCAACTTTACACCATACTTGGAAGACAGAGAAAACAAGGAAAAATTGGAGATTTTTTTTATTATTATTCCAAGGTTTAATGTTGTCGTATGACATCAAAGGCTGTTGACGACTATTTAAAGCATGTACAGTGCATTGAAGAAAAATCTATAACGTCTGAAAGATCCTAATCAAAAGTCAAAATAGAACTTTACAACGTCATTAGTATCATTTTCCAGGTTGGTCTGCTTCCTATTTCGCGTAATAAAGATAATAATAATCCTCGTTTAATTTCTCAAACTGACAATTACGCAGTATGATTACAAATCAGTATGAACGGATGAACACAAGTTATTACATGAGTCGAATTTTAACTGTATACGACAGCCTTGCAAGGCGCCCATCACGTCCTACATCTCATTTTCACAAACGCGCCATCTCGCGAATTGATAGGCTGAGTGGACCTCGAGAGGGTTACGGGAGGCTATCCCGCTACCTACTGCACTTCACGCCAGTGATGTTACCACTACTCTATGGATCCCTTAGTATTCATTTTAACGACATAGAATAATACAATTGATTATGTCGATTTTACATGTATTGTGATAAGATGATCTCTGATACATATTAAGCAGCAGTAATTATTGTTATACAGAAGAAATTTTAAACTGTAAAAACACACATCAACATTCTTAATATATGTGAGATTCTTAATATATTTATTTAAATAAAAAAGAACCTTATTACAAGTTTAGAAGGCATATAAATTTAACATGAGATTCTTATTCTACTTTTGGATTTTCAAGAAGTTATCAATCAATACAATCGAACAATATTATAGAAATATATTCAAACAGTGAAAAGACATTTCTGTATCATATGATACAGACTTTAATAATAAAAGAGAACCATGACTTCATCTGAGATTTTCAAGCAGCGACATTTAACCAATCAGAGACTGAACGGACTTTCCGAAGATATAAGAGTGTCTTAAAATGTTTTAAAGGTGTTTGTAGGCCTTTTATATCTATATGACAATGACAATGACAATGACAATGACAATGACAATGACAAAACTCGTTTATTGAAACCAATAATCACAAACTGAAGAGCAAACAAATAAACTTACATAGCAAGCTGGTATCAAAAGGATGTCCCAAAAAGGAAAAAACTCCCGCTAGCAGGGACACCTATCTGCAAAGCTAATATACAATGGCGCGAAACAAGAACCATCTTGTAAACCTAAATTATTTTGCCTATATATACAGCGAATAAATGTCTTAACTACCATTGCCACACTTGGGCAATGAACAAAATTATAAAAAACGCAGGAAATAAAGAAAAAAAACACATATGAAAAGAAGAAGGTAAAAAACCAACTGTCAGAGACTCAGTCCAATGGGGCAAAACGATAAGGAATGGTACTAAGCCAAGGATCGGACATTCTATCAAGGTTCAGCGTAATAATAGACAGGGATTGGATCATACATTTACTATAATACACAATTCAAGTATTAGAATTAAGTAAGTGATGGCGCAGTGATTTTTTAAAGCTCTGAAGAGTCCCCACATGCTGAAGTGAAAGGGGAAGAGCATTCCATATTTGAGGACCAGAAACATTGATTGAGAATTTTCGTGTGTTTGTGCGTGCAAAAGCTGGCCTATATTTGGTGGCACTCCTAGTGTCATGGGAATGGATGTCAGAGCCTATTTTAAAGAGTTTCTTAAGTATAGCAGGTAGAAGATTTCTTGTAAGTTTGAACATAAGTAGTCCTATTTGATAACTCCTGATTTGATCAATTTTTAGTATTTTATAACAAGTGAATATTGGATCGGTATGCGCGCCCCAGGGAGCTCCGCTAATAGTACGTATGGCTCTTTTCTGCAAAAGACCCAACTTGTGAAGCCTCGAGGCGTAGGTGGAGGCCCACACTATACAACAGTAGGATAGATAGGGATAAATAAGCGAATAATATAATTGGGTGCGTATTCCTGGCGGTAGTTTGTTTGAGGCACGATAAATTATTCCTGTATTTTTTGCAACCTTATTTGCTATACTCTTAATATGCGAGTCCCAGGTTAGATGCTGGTCTATTATCACTCCTAGAAATTTAGTGCTATGAACTTGGTTAATTTTATAATCATTTATAGTAAGACTAATAGAGCTATCCGACGGCCCAGCCTTTCTGCGCGATTTAAAAAGCATAAAGGCTGTCTTATCAACATTGAGGGATAATTTATTTGCTAAAAACCATTCAGATATGAGACAAAGTTCAGTGTTAACAGTACGAACAAGGTTTAAGTAGGATTTATCCGAATAAAATAAGGTCGTGTCATCAGCAAATAGTATAAAAGATAAGATAGACGATACATTAGGCAAGTCATTAATGAAAAGCAGGAAGAGCAGAGGTCCAAGGTTAGAACCTTGGGGAACCCCAAATTTAATGTTTTTAGTATCAGATGCGGCACCATTACAGTACACATATTGTAACCTGCCACTTAAATAACTCTTAAACCATTCCAGTTGAATACCTCTTATACCGTAATTAGCTAGTTTGTGAAGGAGTATAACGTGATTTACGGTATCGAATGCCTTGGAAAGGTCGAGGAAAATGCCAATAGAGTACTCATTGTTATCGATGGTATTAGATATTTTATCATACAAATTAATGAGGGCTAGGGAGGGGGACTGCCCCGCTTGAAAACCATGCTGGGAGTGAAAGATAATATTGGATTTATTTATATAACTGACTAGCCTGTTTGCCATTACTTTTTCGTAAAATTTTGCAAAGTAAGGTAAAATCGAGATAGGTCTATAATTTGAAACCTCATTTCTATTGCCTTTTTTGAAAATAGGAATGACTTTTGCAATTTTTATAGCCTGAGGTACTATACCCGTATTTAAGGAGCAATTTATAACTTCTGATAGCGGCGCAGCTAGTAGTGGCAGACTAATAGCAGCTATGGTGGGATCGATATCATCAAAGCCTCTGCTATGCGTCGATCGCATAGAAGCACCAAGCTGCAAAATTTCCTCTGCAGAGATGGGAAGCAGACCAAAAGAGTTAGGCATAGGAGGACTGAGGTAATCGGAGTAAGAAGATTGAGCAGCCGGAATCAGGTCAGCTAAAGACTGGGCAATATTCTATAGATTGATAGAATCTCGGTAAACCTGGGTTTTAGCGTCCGAAATTATTTTCATTGAAACGTTCTAATACAATATACAATAAATAATCATCGTTCATCCAACTTCTAGTTTGAGTTATATTTTAATCGATTATCCAGCTTCTACATGTAGTTTCGTGAATATTTTCGTCAATCTTCCAACTTCTAGTTCGAGTTTTACTATAAAATGTTTTCATCGGTCATACACGGGAATAATATCGGCACTAAAACGATATATTTTCATCGCAATTCCAACTTCTAGTTTGACTTTAACTATGTAATATTTTAATCGATCATCCGGCTTATAGTTTCATTGATATTTTCATCAATCTTCCAACTTCTTGTTTGAGTTTAACTGTGAAACGTTTTCATCGCTCACACAATGTAAATAATTTCGGACGCTAAAACCCAGGATTACCAGAATCTCTTTTAAAGGTCTCTTTGGACTTGTTTATATCTAAGTACAATAAAACGATTTTTGATAATATTTGACTTACATATAGCATTAATTAAAGCGTTCGAGAGTAAAGTTTATTTGATTAAACTTGTCTACAGGTAGCATAATATTATTGATCCTATTACGTGTGTCATGATATTGACCGTACCGTAAATGACTTCAGGATTTTCGCCAAATGATAGATAGGTCATAACCTTAACTTTTGTAGGTCAAATTCTAGGGGAATCTCTATTGTCACCTACACGTAATTTTAACGAGTATAGGTTTTCAAAATTTTACTTTAACACATTCTTTACCATACATGAACTCAATCGAAAACAACCTTTATTTACCTTGGCCATCTATCGGCAAAAAATCCTGATTGCGAAAATGGTATCAAAGCAAGAGTGAAATTCGATCGTAAAAAGTTTAAGCGTTATCATTGTCTTCGTCAATATTTTGCTAAATAAGCATTATTATTTATTAACCTGAGGTACACGTAACCTCGTAGAATTTCAAAAATTAAGAACAATTGAATTTTATTATTATTTATAAATTATTATTATTATTTTTAATTATTTATTTGTTATTGTTATTATTATTATTATTCAACAGTGCATCTGATTGTTTATCATTGGTCATAACTAGAACAGTTCTAGATAACCGAGGTTTTTCGGTTGCTAAACCTAGATTTTGTTTCCCTCTCTCTGTTGCTCTCTGTCTGTCTGTGTCTGTGGCTGTGTGTGTGTGTGTGCGTGTGTGTGTGTTTTTCTGTTCGTTCGGCTCAGCCGTTTTTGCCATTTCCTTCTCAAATTATGACTTAACCTAAATAGGCAATTAAGAATAATATTTCGTCATCATCATCGTCATCATCATCATCATCATCATCATCATCATCATCATCATCATCATCATCATCACCACCACCACCACCACCACCACCACCACCACCACCACCACCACCATCATCGTCATCATCGCCACCCTACTACCATCACCTCTTCGTCTAAATTCATCATCTTCATCCCTATCATCATGATCGTCGCCCACATCATCATCGTCATCATCATTAGCAACACCAAAACAACAACAAAAGCAGTTGTAATAAAGATGTACAATTTATGTAGCGCCCCTCGCAGAGAAACTTGTCTGAAGTCTTTGAAGCAGAAGGAAGTTAAGTAATGCAAAGTTAAAAAGTATCCACAGGTGGCTCCGAAATTTGACAGGGATATAGAGGATACTGTTCCTGAATGAAGGATACTGTTCCATGATGAAGGATAGGCCTACTGTTCTATGATGAAGGATACTGTTCCATAATGGAATTCATAACACAACATAAACGTACAGATCTTGAAACCACAGTTATCATTCGTCCATGTAATATAATCTCATTAAAAACTTATTAAGCGTCACTTACAGAGAACTTGACGAATGAAAAAAATTATCGAGAATTATGCATTTCTGTAGGGCACATACCCAACCTAATCGTCAATATTAGGCCTAATAATAACGATAATAATGGTAATAATAATAATGATATTAATAATGGTGATGATAATGATGATGATGATGATTATGATGATGATAATAATAATTATAATCGTTTCGTATATGGGCATTTGTAAAGCGCCTCTCGCAATATAAACCATTCAGAGGCGCTCTGATACTGGAATAATAATAATAATAATAATAATAATAATAATAATAATAATAATAATAATAATAATAATAATAATAATAATAACAATAATAATAATAATAATAATAATAATAAGTTTGTGGTTATATATAAGCGACCACATTAAAAGTCCAGCTGCAGAGGCCACATTTAGCAGACAACTTATGCTCTTACTTTCTGTCACACAACATCAAATGACCTTCATACGAAACACGAACTGTACTAGGGCCTACATCCTGACAACGATGACGATTAACATCAATAACAATGAAAATAAATAAATTTCAGCCAATTTTTTGTTATTTAATAAAGAATTGAAAATAATCTAATTTAATTCATGATTGTGTTGTCCTTTGTTGAGGTTAATTAAGCGTCCGACGTGTTCGACCTGTCGCCAAAGACAGGATTATTAAAATCCAGATTTTCCTACAAGAAAACAAAAACAACCGAATTTGGATCAGCACTAGATTCTATTTATTTCATAACCCGTAGGGGTTTCATAACTAAAATGTTATACACCTAATTTATACTTAGTCAACTCCAACCCAATTTCATCATCTCCAATTTATCATCATTTTACTTATCTATTGGTTTAACCCACCTATTTCAATTGGTTTTCTTTTTTTCTGTTTTTTTCCGCCTCGTTTTGTATGCTTGTGTTTTGTAAACCGCAGTGCGTTTGCAGGCGGTTCAATAAAGAATATACTTACTTACTTACTTACTTATTTATTTAGGCAAGTGTTTAAAGCACTTAATAAGCACGCAGGCACTGAAACGGACTTGGATGCGTCGATTAATGTTCCCCCAGAGGAGCCTAAAACATCAGTGTTTAATCTAGTCCCCTCTTCTGAGAGGGGAAACAAGGTTTGTCGGGGGGACCAACAACGGCGACCTTTTTAAGGAGAAATTTCATACGTGTTCCAACGTCCAAATTTTTTTAGAAGTTTAGGAAGTTTAGGAATTTTCTTCTGTAAAAGTTGGAATTTCATCTTCCAAAAAAGTTGATGACCTTTTTTTATTCATTCGTCCCACTTTTTTCGAACTTAAAACTTTGACAACCTTTTTTTAAAACGAATTCATCTCTATTACTCGTCTCTGGGGGGGGGGGAAGGAGGGGAGCGTAACATGTATCCTGGCATCCTGGGGGGATTTTTTCCCCCAAACAGTCTCTATGTTATAATATTGCTGGCCTCTGGGGGAAACATATATCCTGGGGGGCGGGATTTCCCCCAATGACGTCTAGATTAAACACTGCTTAAACATAGCCATGAAAATGCCAAAGTAAAGTAGAAGATTATGACAAGAGATCCTAAGATGAAGGCATAATGAGATTTGATCAGTGGGGTATTTTGTCTAAATACAAGGGGCTCAGTACGTAGATCACGTGATCATTTGAAACTGTCAACTCGGCCACTATCCTACCCGTAGTGCCAATAGTGACAGGTAGTGTCAGTGCCAAGCCTAGATAAAGGAGGAAGGCTCCGCGAACCGTCTTTGTTATAACACAACATCGGCAAACAGAAGCTTCAAACCCATCGCCAATAATGCAATATTACACGGTTAATAAAAATTGGAGTAGTAAGAACAAAGGCCAACTTAGATACTACTAGTTTACGGACGATGAGCAAAGAAGTCGTAGGTTAAAAGGTAATGTGAGGACGACCTCAATGGCCTTAGCAGCCACAAGATGTCGCTATTGCATGGAAAATGCAAGGCTGTCTCAAAACACCTTTATAAACCTTTCAGACGACACTATATAAAACAGTCGCCATCAGACGAGTCTAATTTTTATTATCAACAAATTTCGCGAGCTAACCCTGAGGGGTCGACGTCAACGGTTTTGGCAGGCAAACAATGTTAACTGCTTAATTCCGGCGCTTTGGGGGGGGGGGGGGGGGTAGTGACAGTCCAAAACCTGGACAAAGGAGGAGGCCAACTTTAATCTTCGTTATTCAGAACTTTACTACTCGTAAATTCCTCCAAACCTACGGTGAGAACTCTACAAGATCTTTCCTGTGATGTCAACAGCTTTTTTTAAGATGTTAAAGTTTTGAAATCCAGTAACTTATCTTATCTGATCTCCTGCTACCTTACCGTAACCTTATCATGCCTCACCTTAGCTCACCTTACTTACCGTCCTTGCATTACCAAGCCTTAACTTACCCTACCTCTCTCTAGTACTACTTTTGTATTGAGCCTAAAATGTATAACTGACCCGTGGGGAGTCGACATCATCGTTCTGCCTTTTGTATCCAATTCCGGTGCATGATTTGAACCAACCACTTCAAACAACAAGCAGAACGAAACATAGAAAAACCACATGTCCTCTCTATATCCTCTTCCTCCTTCTGCTTCTACCATTGCCATCACCACCACTACTACTACAGTGTTTGCGACTTCTTCGTGTTTATACGCAGAGTGCGTTGGCTTCGCTCGTTTTGCTCGTTTTCTTACTTTACTTTTCTCACGGGGCTCCTAGCACTGCAGCGCCTCTGATTAGGTTGTACTGCGAGAGGCGCTTTATAAATTCGTACATACAATACAATACAATGCTACTACTACTACTACTACTACTACTACTACTACTACTACTACTACTACTACTACTACTACTACTACTACTACTACTACTACTACTACTACTACTACTACTACTACTACTACTACTACTACTACTACTACTACTACTACTACTACTATTGCTATTGCTACTACTACTGCTGCTGCTGCTGCTGCTGCTGCTGCTGCTGCTGCTGCTGCTGCTGCTGCTGCTGCTGCTGCTGCTGCTGCTGCTGCTGCTGCTGCTACTACTACTACTACTACTACTACTACTACTACTACTACTACTAATGCTACTACTACTATTACTGCTACTATACTACTACTACGCTATTACCTCCATTACTACTATTAGGCTACGATTATAGCAATCATTATTTTTATTATTATTATCATTATAATTATTAGTATCATTATTACTCAGTAGCCTACTTAATATTAAATAAGCGTATAATAATTTCTATGTATAATGCAGATCTCTTGTCTAAGAAATGTCTGTGTTTTCCAGTCTCGCAATAAATCGACGATTGAATGAATGAACGAATTAATGTACAATTGTACATGTATGCGTCAATGCATGATTTGTATGTGATGTAGCATATATAGTATAGATTATTGTAGAACTAAGTAATGTAGGCTCTATGTGGAAAGATGTAAAGTATATGTAGAAGGGCTATTTACAACAAATATACCAATTATTTTAAAAAAATTATACGAAAAATACGCCCAAATAAATAAAACGTAAGTAATTTAGCTAATTTGAAGGCCTGCAGAAGATGAGACTCGGTAGTCGATTGGCTAGAGCGTTCTTTTTAGACACCTTTAAAATGTGATCAACCGATGCTATATAAGGCGTTTGTTTAGTTGTGTGGATATAATATCAAATCAGGTAAAATGTTCATTCATTTTTAAAACCAGTTGACATAACGCAATTGGTAACAATCATACATAATTATCAGAGTGTACAGAAATCTTTCAGCTGACTTTTATGTCATGTCGCCGTCGTCGCCGTCGTCGCTTTGCGTTTGTAGGCTACAGGAATAGATCAACATTGTCCAGCGTTTCCTATCTCGTATGCCAGCATTAGGCTGGTACCCGATAGTCCAATCCATTCTATAATGTTGTCAATCCAGGATATTCTTGGTCTACTGCGGTTGCGAACCCTTTCTACAAGACCGTCATCAGACTGCCTTCGAAGTTGTCATTCGGTTGCCTCATGATGTGTCCGAAGTACCTTAGCTTGCGGGTTCGGACGTGGTTCAGCAGTTCGCTTTTGATCCTTGCCAGCTTGTATATTTGTTTTGTGGTCATCCCTTTTGTCCATGGAATTCTTAACAACTTTCTGATGCACTTGTTTTCGAATGCTTGGATGCGTTTCTCTTCTTCTTTCTTTAACGTCCAAGCCTCACATCCGTATGCTGCTGTTGGCCATGCCAATGCCTTCATCGTCCGTAATTTGTTGTCATTATGTATTGACTTGTTCTTCCAAATTTTCGTCAATTTAACCATGACTGCCATCCCCATGGCCAGCCTTGATTTGACATCGTCCTTGCAGTCCGCCTCTTCTGTTACTCTGCTCTCTTAGTACACAAAGGATTTTACTTTCTCCAGTCCTCCGGTGTCCACTTTTATCTCGAGTGTTTCTTCTATGCTCGTCATTACCTTCGTTTTTGTCGCATTGATCAACATTCCATATTCTTTTGCTGCATTTTCGACTCGACTCTAAATTTTTTGTATTTTATTTGACGATGTGTCCACTAACATGATGTCATCTGCGTACCTGAGATATTGATGGTCCTTCCACCAATCCTGAATCCCCCGGTGAATCCAGATAGCGCCTTTCATATCACCTGCTCTGCTAGTATATTAACTAGGCATGGCGAGAGGTTGCATCCTTTCTGGACTCCTTTTTGACTCTGAACCATGCTGAAGTGTGACCGTCTGTCCTGACCAGCGTTACCACTCATTGGGTTTTTTCACAAGATCTTGGGTTTTTCTATCCGAACTTGGGAAATGGGGTTTTTTCTTGGAGACCTTGGGTTTTTTCCCTGGGTTTTTCTTGTTTCATTGAAACCCGATTTTTCGTTAATTAAATCAAGTTTTGCAACGGTCTGGATGATCGAAGTCAATAAATAAATGGCACAATGTGCGTGCAAGCATGTGCTATAAGAGTCTATTACTAGATTTAGAATATAACTCTCAAGACTGAAGGATAATGTGGACTCAGACTGAACTTTTTCGGAAATTTTCCCGAAGTAAATTGGTGCTCTTTTTTAAACATAAGAAATATTATTGAGAGTTTCATAGTCTTTAATCTTTATTCTTGTTTAAAAATAGAAAATGTGCGATTGAAGTAATAATTCACGCGATTCGGACTCTGATGAAAATAAAAAAAACCTGTATATAATTTTTTTTTATTTGCCACGATTATTAACTAATTTTTAGCAATTAATGATTGCCCATGAAATTGTAAAAATGTAAGATAGAAATAAAAGATAGAGCAAAATTTTTATAACAGAAATGGTACAATTGCAGTATATTATTATATATTATCTTATATTATATTATTATTATATTATATTATCTTATAATTCTTTTATTAATTTCCAAAAGTCTGCAGAAAAGCTACCTTGGGTTTTCTTGGGTTTTTTAACTGTCCTAACTTGGGTTTTTCATTTTTCTGGAGTGGTAACACTGGTCCTGACATTGGTGTCATGTTGTTTGTACAGACTTAGGACTTAGTAATAATTGCGTCAATTGGGGCGGGAACCCCATTTCAAGCATGGTCAACCATAGTTGACTATGTCTGATTATATTTAAGCTCTTTATAAAGTCAATTATATAGCATAAATGCAGGACCACTTTAACTTATAGGGCAAATGTCACATTTAAAAGAGGTGTGGAATTATTTTTGAAAAGTTCTCATCCTTCTCATCTGACTAATAATGACTTAAACGTCAGGTAAGGTCGACGTCAACTGCCATAACAACAATGGTATGTCGTTAAACACTGGAATCTACAACCTGCTTGTTTGTAGATTGGTCATTACTGCTGTATTATGTCACACGAACGGTGCGAACTGTTAAAAATAATTCCACACCTCTTTTAAGCGTGATATTCGCCATATAAGTTAAAATGGTCCATGTTATACATGGAATTGCTAGTCCCAAGCCCTGATAAAGAAGGAGGGTCACACTAACGATCTTTGTTATCGAACAGTGTCGTTAAACAGCAACTAACTCACCTTATTTCATACACATGGCATAAGATGTTAAACTGTTGAATCTAATCTGTCTCGATTGGTCAAAGCGCTCGCAATATAACGCGTAGAGTAGGGGTTGGAGCCTCCTCTGAGACGTTTACTGTGTAGGGCCCTTGAGCAGGTCCTTCACTCACAATTGCTCAGCGCCATCGATTGATGCTTGGTTATTATTATGCGGCGCCTAATAAATGCGTAATGATAAAAATGAATTAATTGCTATAATTGAACATTTAAATAGAGCAGATTCAGTCGAAAGCGATGGAACTTCATACCGTTTCCAAGCCAGGACTCCAACGACGACCAAGATAATGAGGAAAGCAGAGATGAGTACGATGGGCAGAGCTATCGCCAGATCTCTGTTCCCTACAAGACAAGAAATGGTCAACGATAGGTCAACACTAGTCAAAGAAAGTCAATATGAGTCTGCGAGAGTCAACGCAAGTCGAGGAAAGTCAATATGAGTCTGCGAGAGTCAACGCAAGTCGAGGAAAGTCAATATGAGTCTGCGAGAGTCAACGCAAGTCAAAGAAAGTCAACACTAGTCAAAGAAAGTCAACACTAGTCAAGGTAGGTAAGTCAAGAGAAGTCAGCACGAGTCAAAGAAAATCATTCTGAGTCAAGGAGAGTCAGCACTAGGCTACATGTAGCTAAATGACTGAGTGAGTGACTGCTTGATTTGACTAATCAAATCAATGAATGATTAATAATAATAATGATAATAATAATAATAATAATAAAAAATAATAACAATAATAATAATAATAATAATAATAATAATAATAATAATAATACAAATACTAATTCTAATCCTAATATAATAATAATAATAATAATAATAATAATAATAATAATAATAATAAACAATAATGATAATATTGATACTATATATAGCACCGTAGACGGGCAAGGCCGAAAACAAAGTGCTGTACCCGAGTAAGGAAGTCATCGACAGTCATGTGACATTTAAAAACCATTGATTGCTTGATATTTCGATTAACTGATTTCTTGATTGATTGATTGAAGCTGGCTATGTTGGGCAGACCTGATTTCGAAGCACCGTAGGTCGCTTCCGTCGCCTCTACGTTCGGAAGAGGACTATTGGCCGAGATGCTGGCACTGGATACAGAGGCTGATGTGGAAGAAGCATAGTCAGATGGAGCCGTTGAAGGCAAAGCAGGTGGACCAGGGCTTGCAGGTGCAGGTGAAGAGGAGGATGGAGATGTGGTTGAAGCGGTTGTAGATGTAGGTGAAGTTGGCACAGATGAAAAGGAAGATGTAGGTGAAGTTGGCGCAGATGAAAAGGAAGATGTAGGTGATGTTGGCGCAGATGAAGAGGAGGAATTAGATGCAGTTGAAGCGGGTGTAAGTGTAGGCCTAGATGAAGCTGGCACAGATGAAAATGAGTATGAGGATGGATTTAAAGAGGATGGAGGTGCAGATGAAGGTGATGCAGATGAGAGTGAATTGGTTGTAGTTGAAGGTGAAGCAGCTCCAGATTCTAGAGAAGAGGTTGGAGATGAAGGCGAGGAAACATCCGCGCTTTCACAATGACTTCCTGTAAATCCTAACAAATTAGAACAAACACTGGAATAACTTAAATTCAATTAATATATTATTTTAATGATTGTACATTGAGTTCCAAATATACATTTAAGGACATTTGAAACATTATAGCCATATCTTTGTCTTTTATCTTCACACAACAGATAATAAATTGGAAACAGACATATGGACGGACGGACGGACGGACGGACGGACGGACGGACGGACGGACGGACAGACAGACACTCGCATAGATTTAAAATTTCATTATTTGTTTAACCCCAAATCTTTCAATTAAGTACATTCCATTCAGATTAACATCAGCATTGTCCAATAAGAATTCGTGTAATCTTCTCAATTAAAGCTATAATCGTTTTCGTTAGGCCATTGGCGCATTTTCGAATCTACCTCAAGCCGCTGCGTAACGACTTTGGACAAGTTCCTCACCTACAGTTGTCCAGCGCTCGTGAATATATAGGCTGGTGCCGTGCGCTTGATCTTCGAGTGGCGCTTTAGAAGTTTGGAGATTACGATTACGATTATACACACACGCACATACGCACAAACATCAATTCAAAATGCGATGACTGAGCGTCACACTTGTAGCAGAGAGAAACATACAGAAACAGATACAAAGAGAAGGACAGAGACGGACAGTCACAGATAGACAGACTGATCTCAACCGCACCGAGAATCCAGCCGACAAGACCATTGATGTTTTATTAAGACATAATTACAAATGATTGAACGAAAATGGTTTATATAGCATTAAAAATTACAATTTAAAAGGTGTCTAAACAGAACTCAACATTACTCTTCATGGCTGTCAGATGACAACCTTACGGGCGTTGAGTCCTTGGTTATTGATTGATTGACCGAAATAAATTAATTTCTATCGATGTCAACGGCTGTTTTTTGCCATAAGACGTCGTTAAACTCTGGATCAATCAATCAATCAATCAATCAGTCAGTCAGTCAGTCAGTCAGTCAGTCAGTCAGTCAGTCAGTCAGTCAGTCAGTCAGTCAGTCAGTCAGTCAGTCAGTCAGTCAGTCAGTCAGTCAGTCAGTCAGTCAGTCAGTCAGTCAGTCAATCAATCAATCAATCAGTCAATCAATCTGTCGATTGAGCGAATCCGGTCATTTAGAAAATGCCCATAGTTACTGATGGAATGTAGTTTTAAAATTGCATTGTTTCAGATGTGGGATGGCTATGGTCTAAGTTTTTGTTGATTAGTTAAATATAAAGACAACTTAATTTTTAAATACAAAGAGTGTAATAAGCTAATTGGATATTCAGCGGATTGCAAATGTAGTTGCAGATATTTGTTTATATAGCGCCACTTTAAGAAAGCTCCCAACCTGACTACACAAGACCGCGATCGAAGAGAATCGTCTTTAACCGCTTATGAAAAAGAAGCATAAGAAAGGAGAAGGTCGTGTGGCGGATTGAATCTAGAATGATGGACCGACCACTTCGAATCTTCTCTTTCTAACTCATTTCTTCAGCGTCCGTGGAAGAGTATATTATATGCTGATCTCTCCAGTATATTAGTCTGTCCCCTCCAACACGGTGGCGCATTCAAAGAACCACAATTCTGCTAAGGGCAAGGTCTATTCTGTTAATGATGGATTCAGAGTTTAACGGCATCTTATGACATCAAAGGCCGTTGCCGTCGACAGGCGTAATCTGGGATAAACCTAAGAACACAATGCAGTAGATCGCGGCTGCATGTTTTTATAGGGCAAGGATCAACTTAAAAGAGGTGTGTAAATATTTTTGACGGTTCTCACCGTTCACATGGCATAATACATGACCATTCTTCTGCAGGATATTATGTAAAACTCTTGTTTTATATAGCATCGAAAAAAACAGTTAAAAGGTGTCTAAAAGGTTCCTATACTGTCTTGTCTTAAGTCATCTTTGAGCCAAGCATTGAATTCTCCACGGACAATTTTGTTCCTACTGCTTCTGTGTTTTTTCTCCCGCAAGTAAGGACCGAATGAAAATACAGTCCACGACTTTTTATTATCAGTCCATGTCATTTTAGGTCTGTTGTGACCTTTCCACGCCTTCTTTAGTGCGGTCTCAACATTATTACCACTCGCTTGTCTTGACCAAATATATATCACTTTGTGGGTAGCTGTAAATTTTCGATTTACTTTAGACCAATTAACCGTTGATCCAGCAGTTTAACCACAGATTATGACATCAAAGACCGTTGATGACGATAGAAAAACCATAAACACGGATTCCCTTAAATGAAACCATATCTGAGTAATGGTTGTAGTTTCTTATGGCTGCTAGGGCCATTGACCGCGATATAATTATGGCGAGATTTGCAGAATGTGTCAAATACCAACAAATGTTGTATATATAGCATCGATAATCGTAAATTAAAAGGTGTCTAAAAGTTCCTAATATAACTTTACTTTTAACGATATATCATGACGACGAAAATAACCTCATTGCATTCTCTTACTTTTTCTTTACACTCTAATAATTTATTAATTCTGTATGTTATATATCTGTGTGCTGCTTCAAAACAAACAAATCGCTTTCGTTACGTTGTTTCAAAACAACTGAATCGTAGTAGTTTGTTAAGGTTTATCCGTCTGTCTGTCTGTTTGTGTATCTGTTGCTTTGTAGCTAAGTAAGTAAGTAGGTAAGTATATTCTTTAATAAACGCTAGCAAACGCACAGCGCTTTACATACAATATTACACAAAGAGGAAAGAAAGTAGAATAGTAATAATAACGTTAGGTAAAAATGAAATAATAGCAACAGAGCTTAACTGTACAGCATCCTACCCAGGCAACCTCGTCGGGTAAGGGAGTCAAATCTAGGGAGAACCAGATTACGATAGGCCTAACGTGGGCGCAAATCATAGGCCTACCCGGTCTTCAGAACGGGAGGTAGAAGGTCATGGAGGAGGTGGCTAGGGTTTTTAAGAATGTTCTTAAAGAGATCACGATCAGCTTTTTTGCAAAGTTCCTCAAAAGTAGGAAAAGAGGGAGGGAGGTAGCCGAGACACACCAACTTACGAATAATTGCGCCCAAATGATCTAGTTCCTGCTTGTTAGAAAAGCCTAACCATACCTGGGAACAGTTTAGCATACGGTTGACACCGGTGGCCCGTATCACGTCATGGAGCCTGGGGTGGGAAGATTAATCACTATGTCTGCCTGCATACCTACATATATTTTACCAGAACTGCATTTCGTCATGCTAACCAGCAAATAAATATTTATATTGGCTAAACACTTATATATTGTCATGAGATATTGTTCAGTCTATCCTCAGACATCTAGACTTAAATGCAATAAATCACGGAACAAATGTAATTGTAACGCAATTCGATGTAAAACTGGCAGTCGTAAGATGTCGCTAATAACCAGCTTAAGTACCGTTATCGTAGAGATGATGATGATGGATTTAGACACCTTTAAATCGTATTGGTATGACTTTATAAATATTAATGATTCAATAAATGTTTAGGTAACTTTCAATGACACTCCAACGTGGCTCAGTGTAATCAGAATACTTCTATCATCGTAATGCGCAAGACGTAGATTGGCGTGGCGGTCCTATCTAATCAAAGCCGCGTTATCAGGTAAATTTATTTTCTACGAGGTACATAATTAATGCAAATAAATATAAGGCTATACAACTACCTGCCAAGAGTCTTAGTTTTGATTTTACTTCATACAATTGAAAAGAATATTTACATTTTTCAATATGTTTCGTATGTTTTCAAACAGAACTATTTCCCAAAAAGTGTTCACACACTGCGAATAATCGGTGATGCAAATGATTTTTATCCGTTGCATGTAGACACCTTGAAATCGCTTTTCAAAAGGTAATATAATTCTTGTTATCGTATATCTGTTTTGGCCATAAGATGTCGTGAAACTGAAGATTAATAAATGCTTAGAATAAGAATCCAATATCATAATAATAATTATAACTTAACGTATTTTGCATTTATGGCTGAAGTTGTTTTAATATTGGAATAACTAGATTGAGAATCTCTCCGTGCATTTCGATAATTCACAATTTTCTTTTTAATATTTCTTGTGTGGGACAATTCCTGAGGAGTACTTGCGTAATTGTAAGCGAGTTGAAACTCAAGCAAGAATGCAGCCTGAGATTCCGAGATATATTCCAAGTTAACTCATTTTCCTCGTCTATGTATCTGAAACCGTTCCTTCATTTATATGCAGTTTTGGATTTTAAAACATTATTCCTTTCCTTAAAGTCTGAGAGAATACGATTCTTTGTTTCTATGGGGGTTAGGATAATATAACGCGAGACTTCAATGATTTTAAGGTGTGCAAGGAAAACTGCAGTTTGATACAGAGCTATAGGCATTTACCAACATCTTATGACTGCCAACATGCTGTCTTCTTAGCTTAAAACCTGCCCGGATTCTGACCTGGCACCGAAACGGACCAAAAAACGTGGATGCCACGGACCTGATTTTATATAGCGCCAGTGGTAGGCTGGTGTACTTAAATTATTTTACCGAAATGGTCACGCGTATTATTATTACTCCAGATTCCTTTGACTGCAGAGTGCCGACAGGCCTCATATAAATTCTTCGCTCTACTGTTTGTTCCGACTTCTCAAACTTCCACGGTATAGCATAACAGCTTAGCAATGGTTGGTAAAATTAAATTTCTCTTTGCAATAACGATTATAATTACAGCCTGGCAGTTACAGTGACGTAGTTAACACTACTGGTTCAAACTGGATGATCTGATTCTAACCAAACTACGATAGGAGCCTAAATATAGCTTCTGAAATCTAAATTTAAGAGGTGTCTAGCGATCTGTCCAGTTTCGTTCTAAGGTTTAACGTCGCTGCGTCATCTAAAAGGCCGGCGACGACAATTTTATAGTTTTTGGGATTGTGTTTTAATGTTCAGTTTTTGTTGGAGAATCTTTCTTCGTTAATTTCGTTTGTCATTCAGATGGTAAACTCATCGTGTCGCAGCCGTTAGACAATGAAGATGATAGTAGCTTTGCTGTGCAAGTCGGTATTTATTTCATTAACCGAAAGTAATTTTTTCTCCTTTCTCTTTTTCAACTTTCTCATATTTTCCTTTTTCCATACTTTTTATGTAGCCTGTCGTATTTCTTTTTTAATGCTGTTCTTCTTTTCTAGGAGTATGCCACATATTTGTATGTTTACTTATTAAGTTAATTTTCGATCTTTTTGTGTGTTTTAGACAGAATTTCAGCTTATGTGAAGTAGCCTACATACAGTAGAAGCAATCTATGCTTTCGTTTACTAGACCTGTCGTTAAACGTGCAAAGATCAAAATTCACGATGCTACTATTTTGTACGTGCTCTACACTAGTTAGGCCTACAACAATTAATGCTGCATGATAAGATGATATTAAATAATTAAAAAACAAATACTAAATGGGTCATCTATTTGAGAGCTTTAGCCTCCAGAGGACACCCGCCTTAACAGCTGCTCTGCCTCTTCTCTTGATCTGGCCCTCTGAAAACCGGACTGATACCTCTTTTGGACTACTCTCTGGAACCCCCTCTGATTTGACGTAGCGCTCGTGAATAGGCTGGTGCCCTGCGCTTGGCCTTCGAGTGGCGCTTTAGAAGTGTGGAGATTACGATTAAGATAGGACAGTTGATATTCTGCATCAATTGTTTACATAAAGCCATTTTTTCTTCAACAAAGTTTGTATAGCCACAATTTAAAAAAAAACTAATGAGTAAATTAAATTGCCGTATATATAAGATATGAAATCTTCACTTAAAAGGTGTCTAAACGGCGCGTAATATTAATGTTCACATTTCAACGACATCTTGTGTTTGCCAAACCCTTTGATGACGAACTTACATTACCTCAATTTACATTCTATTTTAAACTTGCAATCGTTTATTAATTATTTAAGCTAAGTATCCATTTTCTACCTTTAGAACACTAGGCTTGCCTGTGGACATTATGTGTTTTCCTATGATCTTAAGCAATAAAGATTATTATTTCATGATTTAGCTTTTCCGTTTACGAAACTCTTATAGGCCCAATCCTGTTTGAGGGATTTCGCACAAGATTGTGTCATTTATGCTTTGGGATTAATTTTTAGGCTGTTTTGACTCCAGTGACTTAAGTGGAGTTCCTAGCAAGGACGTAACTTTGTCCCGCAACTTGGCGGTGTCCAACCCGCCTTCGGTTGCCAACCCCTCCTCCGATGTCCAATCCCTCCTCCGGTGTCAATAACAACAAGATCAATGACGTCAGCAATTTATGCAGCAAAAAACAATAAGTAAGTAAGCTAACGCGAATGCATCTATAAGCATTACGTTAGTTAAGTATAAGCAGGAATACACCGCCGTTAATTATCGTTGCTTGAACTTGCTTCAGACCAAAATTACGCTGTCATGACTGTCGCAACAAATATTTCAGCCAAAAAGTGGTGGTGACAGTCACACCAACTTTTGAAAGTGGTGGTGACAGGACAATACACAATGCATATCATAAAGCCACGCCTATGCTTCCTAGGTGAAGTACAGAGGTCTATTGTTGGGATTGATACTTCCATGTTATGGTTGAGACTCTTCTAATACTTACTACAGTAACTGAGGTTTGAAATTCTGTTGTTGACCCTACCTGCCCGACAACTGCAGACAGGGATGTTGTTTGCTCCCATCACACAATACCCATTGTTCTGACAGATGCATAGATCTGGCCGTCCAAATGGTTTCCACGACGGTGGCCCTTAAACAACAATTGACCCTTAGCATCTATGCTGACAGTTGACATTGTAATCGCCCTATAAGTATCTTGCTACTGGTGATGTTACATTGTCGTAATTATAATAAAAATTACAATGGATCTAATTGTTGCGTCGCCATTGTTGAGCCTAAGTTTCGCTTGATTTCATTTCTTATCCTGCATTATCTGAATTGATACGACCTGATATTTTTATTTCCCCTTATCTCACATGACTTTGCTTTCTCATAGTTAATCTTTCATCATCTAACCATATCCAGCCTAACCTTACCTTAACAATCATTTTCTTATATAACGCCTTTTGTGGGCTTCTAAAAGTGCTATGAAAATGTTCAGATACAGACATTGATATCAGAGTTCATCACATGCAGTGTAGCCAAGTCATATTACAATAGGTTACCGAAAGTATATGAAAACAATGGGAGTAAATTACGCTAACTTTCATTACGGAGAAATAACGAAGAAGAGTGAAAGAACAAGATAAAGAAAAGCGAACACAGAAAGAGACCAAAAGTGACGATATAGGATAGTATTTTTGGCCATAGGGCATTTCAGTGTTTACAGAGTGGACCATAATAAGTGTGTACGATATCCCTTTCTGTGGACTGAGTTTTGGGTTCTGACCTGACTGAGGTTTGATTATGGAGCGCCAACGGCCGATGCCTTGTGCATAAGGCACCGGCGTCATAGAAGTTACTATTTAATAATAGTTAACAATAGCATCGTGCAATAAAATGTAGCATTTGTATTGCGCCCTTAGCCCTGTGAAGGTGCCGTAGACTTTCGACAGTGTGAACAGCAATGCCAACGTAATCTGTATTTCTTCTTGCTAGATTTATATAGCGCCGGTATGGAGTGAAAAGCATTTTTCAACTGCGCGAAGAACTCGCTCAATGTATTAAGCATTTGTTGAAGGATCGAACCCGAACTCTCCGTGTTACAGGACAAGCAATGACCTAACCCAATTAACAAAGTCATTTGTTGGATATATAACAATATTCCCGTATGTGTCCTACATATGATCCCACATGGTGTGATATACCCAAAATGAGCCCACACTGTCATATGGGCTTCACATGTCCTTGATATTGTCCCATATGATGTAATACACCAAGCAAAACAAGGCCACATGGGACCTTTGTCATATGGGCTTCATATTTCCAACACATGGTGTCGCTGTGCGAGTAAAAGCTTTCGAGTCTACTCTTTCACTCGAAACTTACCATCGATTGATGTCTTGTGCATCATTATAACGGCGCTACAAAAATCATTCGATTAGTCTCGACTAAAGGCAAGAATGAGATTGAGGTAATTACGAATAATGCTGCAGAGTATCGACGCATCACCGATGGTTCCGGAAGGATAAGCTCCATCAGGGCAGACACACTTTGCGTTCCCGTTCGGCTGCAGCAGACACATTGTGCAGTACTTCGATAGACACACATTTTTCGCTGAAAATGAAGCACGGCAAATTTCTGCTGTAAGAATCACTGAAGCGTGTCTATATTATACTGTTTGATGCCAAACTTTTGTTTATTGGTCAATGAGGGAAGAAGATTAGGGAAAGGATATTTTCTTGTGTTCCAAGACTGTCAAGCTCATTTACCCCATAACCTGCATGTCCCAGACAGCAATGTAATACATAGAACGAAACAAACCCAAATGACAATATTCCCGTCTACTACAGGCTTTATGTGCCCTAAATTTGACATATTCTATTGTATATTAGAGGCAAATGCAGACCAAGAAGATCGTGTCAGAGGCAAACTATGGTATAGTCTTCTTTGCCTGTGTTTGCCTCCTGTATGCAATACAATACAATTGCAATATGATATTGCCCTCTTTACGAAATTCAGAAGTGCACATTGAAACCAGACAATCATTAAGAGGCATAATTAGACTAGAAGATGAGAGTTTTCAGTTGAGAGAAAAAGACAGTCTCTGTTGGAGAGTTACAAACATGAGGAGGTAGAGAGTTCCAGATGGAGAGACCTTCAACTGTGAATGAGAAGTTACTTACTGAAATTGTTGTACCTCATGGCGTGTGCGTAACGGATTGGTCCAACGCTGCTCAGACCCGACGTCACAGGAATCGGGGCTTGTTGTCCAAGATCTACAGTCATGATCCTGTTCCGAGAGGCTGGCGTCCAGTACAGCTTACCCGCAAATATGTCCACCTTGTACGGAATGTTGGCTACAAGAGAGACAGCGATGGTTAACAAAATAGGATTTGCAATGGGCAACGGATTGCAGTGTTCCTCGATTCCCTTTATGCACATGTTCAAAATATGTCGACAGAGTTCCACGTGTGTGAGAGAGGGCCAGTGACGACTTTCAACTGCCAGAGGGAGGGGATAGATGAATGGTAGCACTCTTGTTTGAAGAACACACGTTCTTGAAAGACGCGGTTCAATACCCGTAAGTTCCATGGAGGTCGATTCAGCCTTCCACTCCCTAAGGGGCAGCTGTAAAATGAGCGGGCGCCTAACATGCTGCCAAGACATGTGTTCTATAAGATCTTGATAATTGTACCGTCATGTTTCAATGATTTTACTGCGGTTCTTCAGTAAGCTTGTCGATAAACACGAACATATACACATATTATTATATTATTAGAACATCATTTTCTACAAGATTAGTTTATAATACTGACCAAATTAGGTAGTAAACACGTTATTCCAATGCACAGCTACAGATTACCTGGCCAAAGTTCTGTCTTATTTAGTCTATCACTTTGGACACCTGTATGGCTCACCTGGTGGTTCATCTGCGTAGCTCGCCTGATTGGGTCCCTCTGATCCGTATCGTACCTGATTGGATACTTCTGATCCGTATCGTACCTGATTGGATACTTCTGATCCGTATCGTACCTGATTGGATACTTCTGATCCGTATCGTACCTGATTGGATACCTCTGATCCGTATCGTACCTGATTGGATACTTTTATAACTTAGCTGCAGGGGCGTCTATCCCCCACCCTCCGAAGTCATTGGAGCAACTTCCCCTCTCGTCCATCCTCTTCCCCTTCCCCTTCTTCCCCCCAATAATGACAGATCTTCCCCCCTTATTTTTTGGATGGAGCATTTGCTCCAAGGTTTCTATGGAGTAGACGCCCCTGCTTACCTGACTGGACGATGATGGTTCTATCGGATCCGTCTGCTTTGACAGACTCGATGGTATTCTTGCGCTGGTCTGACCAGAACAGTCTTCCTCCCATGTTGTAGTCGATGGCCAGTCCATCCGGCATGAGAACCTCGTGGTCCACCAGGACTACCATGTTGTCTCCTGCCATCGTCATCGTTACAATACTTGGCATACTAGGATAGTTGTTGATGAAGTACAAGGTTCTAAATGCAGCGAAATACCCAAGCAACCGTTACAAGATGTTACCAATTTACACTGTTTACAGGTTATTAGCTACTCACCGCTTTGCATAAACAACACGGTGGTTCATTGCGATAAGGTAGTCTATCGGTAACAGGCTATGCCTCAGATCAAGCGGTTGAGAGTCCGCATTGTGCCACTTGTGACCAGCTATTGATTCGGTTGGTTAGTTACTGTTTTAACGACGCTGTGTCATAACAGAGAAGATTAGAGTCGCCCTCCTCCTTTACCAGACTTGGGACTGGCACTACCAGAGTACGGGTAGTGGCAGAGTTTATTGATTCGATATGGACTAAATGTGGTTGTCAGGATCAGAGATAAAGAAAGTTGTAATCGACACATACAAAGAACAACAGTTGATGAATCACTGTTCAAACGATAAAAGTTATTTACTCATTTGTGCAAGTTTTCTTTTTTGTTTTTTTAGATTTAAAAAAATAAATTTATAAATTTTTTATTTTTGTAGAATATTTCTTATTCTTGTAGAAGTTATTTTAATAGCATTGATTTAGTTATTTTTAATATTATGCTGGCGCGCAAAATGTTAAAATGGCGTCTCTCACTCTCATAATCATGCCATTTTTAAACTGATTTTTATGAACCGAAAATCTTAAAAGCAAAAAACAAAAACAACAAGAAACCATATAAACCAAAAAACCCGAGAATAAAAAAAAAACAGCTTCTTGAAAACAACTTGATTTTTGCACCCTGCATGTAACTGATCTGAATCAATGAAAAATGAACGAATGAACGAACGAATGAACGAAAGAAAGAACAGCGAACAAAAGAACAAACGAAGAAATGAACGACGGAAAAAAGAATAAACGAACAAAAGAATGAGCGTATGACTGAACAGAAATAAGTCAACAAACTAATAAAGAACGAACGAACGAATTTACTACTGAACGAATGACCGAATGAAAGGACAAAGGAAAAGATCCCTGACCCATTCGAAGGGTTGACCACAATACTGAGAGGCGAGAAAGTGTTGCTGTCGCTGTACTGTAGAGTTTTAGTCATCATGTAGACATTTTCGTTCGTTACATAAATTCCTTTTGTTTCTGTCCAGTAAATATTCCTAAAAGACAAAGAGAAACTCATCGTCAACGAAGAAATGTCAACTGTTCTGTAGTAAGATAACAAGTAAAATAACAAGTAAGGCAACAAGTAAAATAACAAGTAAAGTACCAAGCACTGGCGGCGATCTTGTCTGACAAAGTTGGGGGACAAAGTTGCCCATGGTCTGGTCATGACTTTTCTACGAATTCTTCTCCTTTTTTTAGTCATTCGCCTGTTTTTACTTTTTTTACATTCTGATAACTTATAACTTCATGACTTTTCCGCGAATTCATCTCCCAAAAAAGTTTATCACTTTTTTTAGTCATTCACCTCTTTTTCCAACATTTTTTCAGGGGACACTTCTCCTTATACATTTCATTTTTACCTCATCTCGTCAAAAAAGGATGTGAAAACTAACACACGCAATTACATTTCTTGGCCTTTTTTGGTGCTTCTTCAAAATGTGGGGGGAGGGACAAATGTATGGCGTGTCCCCCCACTCTTAAAGGTGGGGGGACATGATCGCCGCCCATGGTACCAAGTAAACTAACAGGTAGGGTAACAAGTAAAATAACAGGAAACATAAAAGTAAAGTAGCAAGTAAAATAACAAGTGAAGTTCCAAGTAAACTAGCAAGTAAGGTAACAAGTAAAATAACAAGTAAAATAACAAGTAAAATAAAAAGTAAAGTAGCAAGTCAAATAACAAGTAAAGTAGCGAGTAAAGCAACAAGTAAAATAACAAGTACGGTAGCAAGTAAGGTAGCCTATCACCAGATTGCAAGAATCATTGAGTGATTGACTGGTTGGCTGCCGTCTCATTGATTGACTAGACTAATTATCTGACTGGCTGACTGATTAAGCGAGTGAGTGAGTGAGTAAGGGATTGAATGACTGACTGACTGACTGACTGAGTGACTGACTGTAAGTCACTGAGTAAGTGAGTCACGAGTTGGTTGACTAAAGTACATCGTTGCATGAATTTATCAGCAGCCCTTACTGATATATCTCGGCCGTTTTCAGTCTCACTGACAGTCTTTGATTGCTGCCCTGATTCCTTCAATCCATCCTTCCTTCCAGATTTCTCTGATTCCTTTCATTCTTGATTCCTATTATTCCTTTCTTGCTCCTATCATCGCTTCCCTCCTAACGTCCTTTCCGGCTTTAATGATTTGCTCCATCTTTCTATCATTGACTCCTTTCTTGGTGTCTTATTTCCTAGGTTGCCTCCTCGATTCATTCCTTGCCTCTTTCGACTCCTTCCGTCTTTCCTTCCTGATTGCTTAGTTTCTTGCATCAGTTTCTCCATGTCTCATAGATTCCTCCATTGTTGCCATTTTCCTTCCTTTTCTTTCGTTCCTTCCATCCATCCATGCCTCCTTCCTTTTCCCTTCCTTGATTTCTCCAACCCTTGCTTCACCATTCTTTCAGTCGCTATTTGATATATCCAATTCTTGCTTCCTTTCTTCCTTATTTCTTTCCCTCCTTCCTTTTTCGCTCGAATTCTTCAGTCCTTCCTTTCTTCTTTCCGTCCTGGATTTCAGAATCTCTTTATCTTTTACTTCGTTATGGTTGTTTCTTCGGAGGAGCTCGATTAGGTTGTGGACGACGATACCGATAACGATTAGAAAGCAGATTGTTTTTATTGAGGTTTTGAAATTGTTGTGCCTCCATCGTTATTTCATAGATCCCATCCTTCCTTCATTCATTCACTCCTTACTTCCTCCTTTATTCCCCACCTGCTTCCCTCCTCCATTCCTCTCCATATTCCTCACATGTACCTTGTGATCCAGTCGAAGGCGATTCCTTTGGCACTGGACACATTCCGGAGCAGCTGGACAATGGGCAGTTGCGTGGTATCCGATGGAATTGCGGCTCTTCTCATATGTCCATCGTTCACCCAGTACACGTGACGCTGGATAGCGTCAACGTCAAGAGACTGCACTTCATCACTTGTCACGTTGTCATCAGGCGTCATGTTGACGACGAATGACTCGAGGATCGTCATGTTGAGGCATCGAATCTGATGACCCAGGCTGTAGAGCAGTGTCCCTCTCAGGCCTAACAAACGATAACAGATAAATTACCGTCGTCTGGTATGCAATAGATTGAGATTAGATTGCGTTAGATGTGTTACCGTCATCTGGTATGCAAACAATTAGGATTAAGATTAGGTTGGATCAGATGGCTTTACCTTCGTCTGGCACGCAATCGATTAAGATTAGTTTGGATTAGATGTATTTACCGTCGCTTGGTATGCAGGATCTTCCATCCATGTTGAGGTCGGTGAAACCAGGACCACAGACGCATTGGTAGGTCATGTTGAACGTTGCCTTCCGGTTCATACATGTCTGTGGACACCAGTTGTCGACGAGCAACTGACATTCATCCGCATCTGGAAGAAGGATTGGTATACAGGACTTTGAGAGGTTAAAAAAATGCGCACTATGAAAGCCCAGATACATTCATATATCCGTCTTATTATCCTTTCCTCTAAATAGTTTGCACTGTGAGAGGCGCTTCATAGATTCCTATATACCATACCATACCGTACCGTACCGTACCGTACCGTACCATACCATACCATACCATACCATACCATACGAACGTTGATCCATTCCATCTCTCTCCCTTCATCCACCCACCCATCCATACATCTTTTTATCCACACATATTTATTCTTACTATGCTAACTGTATGAACACACACACACACACACACACACACACACACACACACACACACACACACACACACACACACACACACACACACACACACACACACACACACACACACACACACACACACACACACACACACACACACACACACACACACACACACACACACACACACACACACACACACACACACACACACACACACACACACACACACACACACACAGATATGGATGGCTGAACTAACCGATGCATTGACGGTAGTTCTTTGGGTCGACCTTGTATCCCGTGAAGCACGTACAGTAGTATCCCTGTCCACCGGGTTCCGGAGTACATGATTGGCTGCACTGGTTGCAGTTGTTTTCAACTGTGACAAGACACAAAAACTCGCACATTCACACTGATTATATGCTTCTGTGCAATTACAAAGCTTCATCTGATATTGCCCCCTTCCACAGTTCAGAATTGCACACACGACCATACGACTGAACATCGATGGCGCTGAGCAATTGTGAGTAAAGGACTTGCCCAAGGTCCCTACACAGTGACCGCCTCAGTAGAGGTTCGAACCCGTACTCTCTACGCTATAGGTCGAGTGCTCTAACCAATTGGTTACCGTGCCCCACAGTTGCCATAATCGGACGATCTTCGAATTATCTTTTAAGTTATGTTACACATTTACACTAATGCAAGCTCCGCGTTTAAACTGACATTTTGAGGTAATGAAAATCACTCACTGAAAAAATTCCTATCTCGACTCATTCTCTTCTTCGTATCTTTCACATCCAATCAATTCCGAACACGTATGGGCTTCATATGTCCAGCATATCAAATCATATGTGCTATATATGGAATCATATGTCCAGCATATGGACTCAAATGTCTTACATATGGAATCATATGTCCGCCATATGGAATCATTTGTTCTACATATGGAATCATATGTCCTACTCATGGATTCATATGTCTTACACAGGAAATCATATGTCCAGCATATGGAATCACATTTCCTACATATGGAATTATATGTCCTACTCATGGAATCGTATGTTCAACATATGGAATCATATGTCCAGCATATGGACTCAAATGTCTTACATATGGAATCATATGTCCAGCATATGGAATCATATGTTCTACATATGGAATCATATGTCCTACTCATGGAGTCATATGTCTTACACAGGAAATCATATGTCCAGCATATGGAATCACATTTCCTACATATGGAATAATATGTCCTACTCATGGAATCGTATGTTCAGCACATGAAATCATATGTCCAGCATATGGACTCAAATGTCTTACATATGGAATCATATGTCCAGCACATGGAATCATATGTTCTACATATGGAATCATTATGTCCTACTCATGGAGTCATATGTCTTACACATAAAATCATAAGTCCAGCATATGGAATCATATTTCCTACATATGGAATAATATGTCCTACTCATGGAATCGTATGTCCAGCATATGGAATCATATTATGTTCTACGTATGGATTTATATGTCCTACTCATGGAGTCATATGTTCTACACGTGGAATCATCATCTGGAATCAAATCACCTGTATCTCAAGGACAGATGATGCCTAATTGGAATATAGCAAAATGGACTTCATATCCTGTATTATGACATTTTGGTTGGGTGGACATTAGTTTAGACATTTGTGGGACACAGTAACCGATTGGTTAGAACGCTCGCCCTGTAACACGAAGAGTACCGGCACGAGTCTTACTAAGTCGGTTACTGTGTAGAGACCTTGAGTAAGTCCTTTGGTGTTTGGTCATTAGATAGTGGCGCTTAAAAAATGCGAGAAAGCATCAGCTATAACCAGACTGCTCTGTTAGACATTTGCCTGGTAATAAGACACCACTTGGCGCCATATAAATTTACTAATAGTATTACTATTACTGTTTACAATCTATGATCGCCTACCGCAACTGCTTTCGTCAGACCCATCACCGCAGTTGTCCTGGCCATTGCATCGCAGAGCTTTGGAAATGCAGGTACCTGTCTGACAACGAAATTCATTATATCGACACGTGTTGTTACCTGCAATCAATAAAAATAAAGGGTTTACATCCGTATCGCGCATTTCTTTATTTATTTATGCATTTTATTAATCGGTTTCTTTGCTTTTTATTTTAAAAGACAGAAGTTCAAAATGTTAGCAATGTTTCCTGTTCATTACATTACTTTTTGTAGTACTTAATTACGCTTGGTTGTCTGGACGACGTTGCGCTCTTGAATAAGCTGGTGCCCTGTGTTTGGTTATTGCGTAGTGTTGAGAAATTTCTGGATTACGATGCGATTCACTGCATTGTATCATATTTCGTGTTGCTACATTTTATTGCATAGCATATAGTATAGTACAACGTAGGTTAGTATGGCACAGTATGGTATGGCATAGCATAGTATAGTGTAGGTTGTAATGGCACAGCATAGTATGGTGTAATGTGGCATAGCATAGCACAGCATATATCATATAACATAGTATAGTGTAGTTTAATATAGCATAGTATAGTATAGCATAGTTTAGTATAGTATAATGTAGTATATTATAGCATAGCTTAGTACAGTGCAACGTAGCTAGTATGGAACAGTATGGTACGGTATAGTATAGTATAGTATAGTATAGTATAGTATAGTATGGTATAGTAGGGTATAGTAGGGTATAGTATGGTATATTGTGATATATTATAGTATAGCATACTATAGTACAGCATGCTATAGTATACATAGCGTAGTATGGTATGGTATATTGTGGTGTCGTGTAGCATAGCATAGCACAGAGCGTAATAAGCATAGCATGGCAAAGTATGCCGCATACGATTCTATTGTATTTTGCTTTGTTAAATTGCATTGTACTTTATTTTGTTTTATTGTTTAAATGATTTTGAGGATCGAACTCACAGAGCGTGGAGTCTTCATCGGCTCCAAACGGACAGTTCCAGACTCCATCGCAGACGAGAGCCGGATCCAGACATTTATGGATGCGGCTGCAGGCAAACTGATTGTTTGTGGTGCAATTGTAGTCGTCACAGACTGATGATGACTCATCCGACGTATCAGAACAATCGTTCACTCCATCGCACACCTCCGTCAGATCGATGCACACCTGTTCGATACACATAATCGATCATGCGTGACCAATATTACCAATCATCGTCCTCTTCCACCTAGCACTTATCCGTCCTTCCGTCACCTCATCACTAAAATTTCCAAATCGCTCCATATCCACAGCTGTTCCGCCTTTCTGGAACAAACTCTCGCCAGTACTACGACAAATATCTAATCCATCCTACGAACTCACCAAAACCTCACCTCTTGCTACATCTCCCACTGGTCTTTCCTTAAAACTGAAAACACTGCTCTTTCGTAAATCCTATCCCGATTCTTCCTCTTCCCCTTACCTCACTCGCCATTTCAATTCTAAACACCACATACCTTAGCCGTCTGACTGTCTGCCTGACTGACCCCTTTGGATTTTGACCTGGAACCGATTTTCCCCTCTCGCCTATCGATTTTGATTTGACTAAGCGCCGGTAAATAAACTAGTTCCCGCGACTTCGCTTTTTTGGGCGCTGTAGAAATCTCGAGATTACGATTGCCAATCATCTACCATGCATTACCAATCAACCTGCACCTGAATGGATAGACACTTGTGCGCTATCAACTTGTGGTCGTTACGCTGAGTCGGCTCAGCAGGTTCTAAACCTCAATCGTTGGAAATTAGACCCAGCGCGCAAACGAATAGACCAGCTTAAAATAGAGTTCATGGAATGAATAATCGTAGGCCTACTGTGTTGTTGCAGGTGAACTGGTCGGTGGGGCAGTATGATCCGTTGGGGTACCTCGGCGGGCAGTTGACCTCATCGGCTGTGTCGTTCATGCAGTCCTTATGCCCATTGCAGCGCAGCTTCGCATCGATGCACTGCCCGCTGTAGCACTGGAACGTGTTGGAACCACAGCGTACCATGCCCTCTGGGGTAAACATCGCAAAATACCACACATATGTCGATCAATGTGGATTCAAGGTAAGGTAAGGTAAGGTAAGTAGAGGAAAGAAGAGGTAAGTCGAGACAAAGGTACGTTAATGTTGGACAAGATGTGGTCAGTAAACCCCAGTAGCTGTAAGTAGGTCATTAAGTAAAGGTAATGTACGGTCAGATACTGTAACTTAAGTTAAGTTCAGATGAGTTAATGTAAGAAGTATATATATAGAGGACAGCAGAGGTAAGAATGTTTAAGTTTAGTTACTGCAAAATAAGATGAATTTATTACGTGTAAGACAAGGAGAGGAAATATGAGTTTATATTAATAAAGGTAAGATATACGGATGGTATACGGTAAGTAAACATAAGGTCAAATGTGGAAAGTTAAGGCAAGGAAAGGTGATAAAAAGTGGGTTAAAGTCAGAAGAGAAAAACAATTAGGGTTAGGCTTAAGAACAGGCTTAATTTTAATTTTGGCAATTGGGATGTAATTGTGCTTTGAATGATAGGAGGTCAACTTATTGCAGGCGCTATTATCAATGCATGAGTCAACGCAAGGCAGTTTATATATTGATGACAAGCTGCTTTCAATCATTTGTCATCACTAAACACAGGTTTGGTCCTATTATTACTCAACAACTTCCGTCACGCCGATATCAAACGCCCAAGGCACAACCGATGGCACACTAAACCTATAAGTAATCGGGTCAATACCCAGAGGGTCATAGAGAGACACAGATAGATAGATAGATAGATAGATAGATAGATAGATAGATAGATAGATAGATAGATAGATAGATAGATAGATAGATAGATAGATAGATAGATAGATAGATAGATAGATAGATAGATAGAGAGAGAGAGAGAGAGAGAGAGAGAGAGAGAGAGAGAGAGAGAGAGAGAGAGAGAGAGAGAGAGAGAGAGAGAGAGAGAGAGAGAGAGAGAGAGAGAGAGACATACAGACAGAAGACAGACAGAGAAGGAGAGAAAGAGATAGAGCAAGAGAAACAGCAAGAGAAAGAGAAGGTCAGGCAGACAAGAATTACGAGGGATTTAGAGATGTTTACAAGCGAAAATAAATATATTCAAGAAATATTTTGGCGCATAATAAGTTTCTGATTGTAGTTGCAGCTACAAGAAGAAGAAGAAGAAGAAGAAGAAGAAGAAGAAGAAGAAGAAGAAGAAGAAAAGGAGCTATAGAATTCGTCTGCTACTGACCACAGCTGGTTTCGTCTGAGTTGTCGACGCAGTCGTTGTTTCCGTCGCATTTCATGTAGAGACTGATACAGCGCGAGTTGTTACAACGGAACTCAGCATCCGTGCAGTTACGATAATTTGTACCTGCATCAAGGTAAGCCAATTTAAGCCTAGGCCAAGTGATTAGGGCAGGTAAGGATAGATAAGCTAAAATACAGATCTGCAGTTGTATAGTCTTCCTCTGACAAGGGTCCATCGATCGTAACATAGATTTGTTTCAGTGATAATATACAGTAGCTATTAATTTGTTCACAGGAATAAGTCGTCATAGCTTAAGTTTTAAAAAGAATATAACTCATGGCCATTGGCCATATAAAAGAAAGTGGGAACGTTAAACAACTAGCTGTTGTTTTGGGCAGCGGCGCTGAAGAAGTTACTAACTACAATTTCAGTTTAATGAAAAGTTATCTTACATATTATTATGATAAAGCAATTTATTCTGCATCCTGTGCTATGCTAGTAACAGCTCGCTTAGCCTCGACTCCTTGCAAAAATATAAGCTTGGTCTATGGATGCTTTTTTTTACACAGTTTCATACACTTTGAATTACCCTTATCCCATGTACAGAACGACGCAGAGCCCTCGTGTAGGCCCCATGGTTTGTATGAGACCTCAAGTGGTTAATCGGTTCTGTGAATAAGCTGATTCTCTCGACTTAGCTTTCTTTGGACGAGCACATTGACTAATCTAGTTAGTAAGCCTATGACATCCATGGACCAAGCTTATACTTTCAGACGGAGTTGAGGTTAAGCGAACTATTACTAGCCTAGCACAGGATTCAGAATAAATTGCTTTATCATAATTAACGATTCATTGAACTGAAATTGTGATTAGCAACTTCTTCAGCGCCATTGCACAGTGCATCAACCGATGGCGTACCAAAATCAAGTAGCGATCAGGTCGACAACATTAAGAAAATGAAACTCAGTCATAATATACAAAGGATGGGTTTTGCTGAGAAGGACGGTACGTACTGCACATGGTAACATTTTCGTCGGATTTATCGGCGCAATCATTCATGAAATCACATTTCCACCTTTGGAAGAGAAACACAAAGAGGTATGTATGACATTGTATGTATGTATGCATGTATGTATGTATGTATGTATGCATGTATGTATGTATGTATGTATGTATGTATGTATGTATGTATGTATGTATGTATGTATGTATGTATGTATGTATGTATGTATGTATGTATGTATGTATGTATGTATGTATGTATGTATGTATGTATGTATGTATGTATGTATGTATGTATGCATGTATGTATGTATGTATGTATGTATATATTTTAACACTTATATAGCGCATTTTTTGACAAACCTTTCATAGGCGCCGAAGCTATAGGCAGTCTAGCCGTCTAAGAGGTTCCTCTATAAGGTAAGCTTAGAATGCTTCTCCGATTGAGCTGTTTACGACA
>OY744605.1:79140400-79190400 GCA_963556255.1 Allolobophora icterica | reverse complement strand
AATAAATACCTACACAGTCAATGCAGCGTCATTCAGTTATCTGTCAATCAGAACTCTTTAAATGCCATTATGATTCGATAAATAATAATAATAAATAATAATAATAAATTATAATAATAATAGGGCCATTTCGGACACTTTATTTTCCATATTAGTTAATATTCAAGTCCCTGAGGGATCCTGTTTACCTCGGGGCATTAAAACAATAATAATATAAATAATAATAATAATAATAATAATAATAATAATATAATAATAATAATAATAATAATAATAATAATAATAATAATACTGCTGCTGCTGCTTCTGCTGCTGCTACTACTACTACTACTGCTGCTGCTGCTGCTGCTGCTGCTGCTGCTGCTGCTGCTGCTGCTGCTGCTGCTGCTGCTGCTGCTGCTGCTGCTGCTACTACTACTACTAAAATTATTATTAATTATAACAGTAATAAATACGCAAGTCCAGTGGCGCCACCTACCGACTGGCTGGATGCACTGCGATTCCTCTGCCGTTGGGACTTACGCCATAGAACAGAGCAGTCACGAAAGAGCCATTCATCTCCGAAACGTAGATGCCCTGTAGGTCAGTGCTCGTCCAGTAAAGTTTCCTGAAACAAAGAGAAACCCAGTTATAAAAATATGTAAGCTTCTACCGGATGTATACTTCTGGTTTCTATGAATCGTATTCGTAATTGTAAACTTCAAATTTCTCAAACACTAGTCTAAAGCTAAGCGCAAGGCACCAGCTTATTCACGAGCGCTGAATCTTATTAGATGATTCAAACAAGGAGACATCAGCTGATTGAACACATCGCGCGCTGTTAAGGTGACAAAGATCATGCCAAGGCATTGCGACCAATGATTTACGGTCCTCCGAGAGGTTGGAAGAGGTCTGTTGGACGCCCTCTAGCCACACATAGACAAGAACGGTGGAAGCTGACCTGAGCCCCCTGAATTTTGGGTTGCACACGGCCCGGAGAAGAGCCCAGCATGGAGACGGCTAGCTAAACGGCCTGGGAAAGCCAGCACTCCGGAGAGGAGCACGACACAGATTATGCTGATGATGACGATGATGATAATGATAATGATGGTGACGATGATGATGATGATAATGATGAAAATGATAATGATGATGAAAATGATAATGATGACAATGATGGCGATAATGAAAATGATAATGATAATAATGATGACGATGATGATGATGATGAAAATGATAATGATGACAATAATAACGATGATGATAAAGATACTGATGATAATGACGATGAAGATGATGGTGATAACGATGATGATGATGATGGTGATAACGATGATGATGATGATGATGATGACGATGATGATGATGACGATGATGATGATGATGATGATGATGATGATGATGATGATGATGATGATGATGATGATGATGATGATGATTATGGTCTTTTTAGGTCACCTTCCGATCCAGTCGACGGCGATGCCTTCTACTCCTGTTGAGTTCTGGATCATTGTGAAGTCCTGGTCGTTGATTGCCATTCGGTTGAGGGTCTTCTGGGTTATGTCGACGAAGAACAACTGCTGCGTCTGCAGAAACAAACAGACATATATACCACACTCAACGTCTGTCTATTTACATTACATCATTCACAAGATCAATACTTTGAAAAGAACAGGGTGCTATACAACAATTTCATAGACTTCAGACAGGCCTTCGACAGTGTATGGCAAGAGGGACTATGGCAAGTACTGAGGAATTTTGGAGTGTCAGAGAAAATGGTGGAGCTATTAGAGGACCTGTATAGTAAATCAGTCAGTGCAGTGAGAGTGGACGGAGAGCTGACAGAGTGGTTCAGAACGGCTGTGGGGGTAAGACAGGGCTGCGGACTGTCACCGGACCTCTTCAATTTGATCCTGGAGGCTGTGATGCGTCTTGCACTGGGAGACACTGAAGAGGGGATAATATTGAGAGGGCGGATACTGAATAATCTCAGATTCGCGGATGACATAGACCTCGTAGCAGAGAGTAAAACGCAGCTACAGGAACTGACAAATAAAGTGGATACAAGCAGCAAGAGACTGGGACTCAAGATCAACGCTCAAAAGACCAAGACGATGATAGTGGGGAAGACGCATGAAGAGCTGGACATCAGACTGGGAGAGGATGAAATAGAACAGGTGACAGAATTTGTGTATCTAGGAGGGCTTATAACAGAGGATGGAAGATGCACCAAAGACATCAAGAGGAGAACTATTCTCGCCGGTTCGATGTTCGGTAAACTATACAGGATCTGGAAGGACAAGGGAATATCAACGAGAACTAAGATGAAATTATACGAGACTTTCGTCATCCCAGTGCTGCTATATGGCTCAGAATGCTGGTGCCTGCGAAAGGAGGATGAGAGAAGATTGTTGGTGGCAGAAATGAACTGGCTGAGAAGAATAAAAGGCAGAAGCAGAAGAGATAGGATTAGAAATGAGGTGACTAGAAGAGAGTTGGGACAAAAAGAAACAGTCATCGACAAAATCAGGAAGAAAAGACTGTCGTGGCTGGGACATGTGATGAGAATGGACAACAACAGACTCCCAACTGCGGCACTGCACGGATACGTGGAGGGAACCAGAAGTCGAGGAAGACAGCAAAAAACATGGATGGATAACATACGAGAGGATCTAGAGAAAATGAACTTGAATATGAGAGAGGCAATAGAAAAAATCCGGAACAGAGAAACTTGGAGACGTCAAGTTGAGGACTCATCGTCGGCCCCGGCCTGACGGAAGAGAAATAAAGAAGAAGAAGAATTCACAAGATCCGACTTATTCACAGGGAACCAACTTGTTCACATGGAACCAATTTATTCATGTGAAAGCATCTTATTCACATGGAACCAACTTATTCACACAGGAACCAACTTATTCACAAGTATCAACTTATTCACAGGAACCAACTTTATTCACAGGAACCAACTTATTCACAAGTATCAACTTATTCACAGGAACCAACTTATTCACAGGGACCAACTCATACACGATTAACCAACTTATTCACAGGTAACCAACTTATTCACAGCAGACAACTTAACGACGAAAGTTTGCCAGCCTTTGTACATTGCTTGTGGTCAACTGTTGTAAGCTGGATTCAATAGAATTCAATACAATACAACTGCAGTTTGATATTGCTGTCTTTCCAAAGTTCAGAAGTGCACATACGACCCTGCGGCAGAACATCGACGGCGCTAAGCAACTGTGCATGAAGGACTTGACCAAGGTCCCTACCCAATGACCGCCTCAGTGGAGGTTCTTCAGGTTTTAGAGCAAGGACCGTAACTAATCGACTACCATGACCCACGATTTCTTGTAATAGTTATGATAGCATCAACATGATGATCTCATTCGATTAAAGAGATCTGACGATCATCTGACTGGACAAAAAATCTCACCATCCAATCGAAATCGAGAACGTGGACAAAGGTAAGGAGTGGCAGAAATCGATCGTAGTTACTTCCGTTGAGGTCCATACGCCGGACGTAATATCTGTTACCGAATACGAAGTACGGGGTTATACCTGTAATAATAATGTACTGGGTTAAATCTCTAAAACGTAATGTACGGGGTTATACCTGTCAAACGTAATGTACGGGGGTTAACTCTGTCATGCCTAATGCTCTATGTCATCACGACTGATGCTTCTGCTGTGTTTAGATTGTTACCCAAGGTAGTAATTAATTATTATCCGGATTAAACAGAACGTCGGAGGTTAAGGAAACTAGGTGAAAGAAGAGTTAGAACCCATCAAGATCTGGCTCAGCAAAATTATCTCCGTCAATATGATCATCATCATCATCGTCATCGTCATCGTCATCGTCGTCGTCGTCGTCGTCATCATCATCATCATCATCATCATCATCATCATCATCATCATCATCATCATCATCATCATCATCATCATCATCATCATCATCATCATCATCATCATCATCATCATCATCATCATCATCATCATCATCATCATCATCATCATCATCATCATCATCGTCATCCTAACCGCCACCACCATCCCCACTACCACCTCAATCATCACCACAACCATCACCACTACCACTACCACCACCTCCACCACCAGTATACCTCCACCATCATCATCTCTTTCTTTCTGTCTCTCCCAGTTCTGTCTTTCTCTCTTTGTCCGACAAAATTTAATTAAAATGATCTGCCAATCAGCCTGATTACTATTGTCTCGTCGCAGGCATTGTCCATCGTCAATAGAGGCAACGTAATCTGGTGCGCATGAACAGTTGTAACTTCCGGGAATGTTTGTACACAGCTGCGGACAGACGGAAGGAGTCTCCTGACATTCGTCTATATCTGTAGAAAGAGCAACGACAATAAAAATAGAACTTGTTAATCATATAGTAGTAGTCATCATCATTACCATCATCCTTCATCATCATCACCATCAGCAAGAGCAGCATCGTCGTCGTCGTCGTCTTCATCATCATCATCGTCATCATCGTCATCATCATCATCACCATCATTATCAGGGCTGTAGTGGTAAAATTGGAGGTGAGTACACGCTACAGTATTTTGTGAGTATACACTACAGATTTCAATATAAATAAATATAAATATTGTGTGAGGTGAGTATACGGTCTCTAGAGGTGAGTATACGCTGTATACCCGCGTATACCCTCGACTACAGCCCTGATCATTATCATCAACACCACCATCATCATCATCCTTCTTCATTATCATCACCATCAACAGCAGCATTGTCATTAGCATCATCATTAGTAGGTAAATAAGTTAGACAGTAAGTCAATGTTCATGACATGTATTGGTCAGTTCGTCAGGGTGTTGATCAGTGGAGTCAGTTCGTAGGTCATCATCATCGTTGATAGGTTAATGCGTTTAGTCATGAGATCATTATTTTGGTCAGTGGGTCAGTGGGTCGGTCAGTTGGTCAGTCGATGGGTCAGTTGGTCAGTAGGTCTTCATACCATCGCATGTGTCAGGTGTTGTAATCGATGCTCGGAATCCAGCAGAACAGCGACATTCGTATCCGATTCTCAGATTCTGACATGTGCTTCTTGTGTCGTTGCATGGATTCGCATCACACGCACTCACACCTGCAACAACGACAACGAAGATGACGACAACGAAAATGATTATAACGACGATGACGATGACATTGACAGTTTGCGATAACGATTACGATAACAATTTAATTTACCATAACGCTTACGATTACAATTAATTTTACGATTCAGTGTAAGTTGACGATAACGATTGCAATTACCATTCAATTTACGTCAAAGCTTACGATAACGCTTACGATTACGCTTACGCTTACGATTACCTTTACAGTTACAATGACGCTTACGATTGCCTTAACGATTACGCTTACGATTGCCTTTACGATTACGCTTACGATTGCCTTTACGATTACGCTTACGAGAACCTTTACGATTACTGTTACGATTACCTTTACGATTACGCTTACGATTAGGCTTACGATTACGCTTACGATTACCTTTAAAATTGCGCTTACGATTACGCCAACGATTACGTTTCATTTTACGTTAAAGACTACGATAACGATCATGATTTGATTACAGTGATTACGGATTGTGATTAGATTACCGCATTGTGATCGTGAGTATGTGGGTGAGTTGCAGTACGCGGTTGCGTTGCAGAAGTCTGCCTGATTGACGCATTGTGTTCCCGGTCGACGATTCCCAGTGCAGAAGATCTGCGTTGATTTGTCACACGACAACGAGTTGTCTACGACGAGACAACATGAGCAATGTAAAGCAACCACTCATTTATATAGCGCAAAACGAAAGAGAAGCTCAAAACATACGTGTTAGAGAACCTAACCAAGTGCAGTCTGTTGTTGTTGCTGTTATCATTATAATTAGTATAAATATTTTAATATTATTGTTTATATCATTGTCATCATTATTATCATCATTATAACTATTATAATTATAATTATTATTATTATAAACAAATTTTATTATTTAAAATGAACCATCAGACACTTTGAAACTGTCTTAGAAGCGTTAAGATCCAGAGTTTAGCGGTCCTCGTCCACGATTAATTGTGCAAATGTGCCTCGAAAAGCGACGGCGTTAAATCGTTGAGTGCATATAGAGAGGCGCTGGAACAAGTGAATTGTCTCGAGTGGGTCACCCGACACTGTTGTCAGTCGCCGGCCTAACTCTGTAATGAATTCACGGCCAGATCTGTTGATGGGGCCCAGAGTTTCGAGTGCAATGGGGACAAAGCTATGCGTAGTAGGAAGGGCTGCATACTTCATGTTTTTTCGTGTCGCGGCCAGTTCCGCCGCTGCCCCAGGCGTTGTCGACGTCAAGTGGATGTAAGAAGCAGCGCATGTATGGACGCTGGTGGCATCCCAGGCGATGTATTTGCCTCGCGACCATTATTATTATTATTATTATTATTATTATTATTATTATTATTATTATTATTATTATTTTTTTTTTTTGCCCTGAGGTACTTCATTCCCTCAGGGACTTAGAGATTAAGTGTGCAATTTTTCTGGAACGGTTACTCCTCGTCCAAGTCAGATTGGGCTGCCACCATGGAGCCGCTAAAGGCCACTGCGTTGAACCGTTGGATGATTATTGAGATTCTCTGATGTAAAAAGCTGGCCTCGCGTGGCTCCCCCGAGGCGCAAGAGAGATGTCGCCCCAATTCTGAGATAAAATCTAGGCCCTTGGCGTTAATGGGGCCCAACGTTTCCAGCGCTAGTGGTAGTATTATTATTATTATTATTATTATTATTATTATTATTATTATTATTATTATTATTATTATTATTATTATTATTATTATTATTATTATTTTTGGTATTGCTCATTTATTATCATCATCATTATCGGTGCTATAGAAGTTGGTAAAAATAATGACAACATTTATATAATAATAACAATAAGAAGAATGATAATGGTGTTGGTGCTGATTATGACCATCGTCATCATGAAATCATGTTCTGTTGATGGTTGACCTTGCCTTGATATGCTGCGTAAAGTTAATCTAATCTAGTCAATAGGTCTACACTATTGAGGCACGTGTGATGATGTTGATGATGATAAAGAAGATGATGATCATGACGATGATGATGATGATGATCATGACGATGGTGATCTTACTGCAGAGTTGCTGTGCTTCATCGGATCCATCGCGACAGTCCCAGACTCCATTACACGTCAGACTGGCGGAGATACACGGTCCGTGAGAACAGTTGAAGGCTGGTTCCTGACAGACAATAGCACCTTCAAGACCACAGAAAGGAACATCCATCTATACCAGTGGTTCAGAACTTTTTTCCGAGCAAGACACCCTTACTAAAGTCAACGACATCTGGTCTTAATTTCATACATTTCTTCCAGTTGTTTTTGTGTGTGTTAATACCGAGCAACGTATTCAATAGTTTCGACTCTTTCTACATTTCTTTAAGTTTTTAAATTATATGGGCCCCCTAGTAGTTTTTCCCAAATTTTGACCGGAAAGCTGCACAAATATTTTCTAGCCGCGGAACCCCTTGGGCAGATTCAAGGCACCATTGGGTACCTCGACACCCGATAGCAGGTTCATGGCACCTTGGGTACCGCGGCACCCTAGAGTGGGTTCATGGCACCCAAGTTGGGAAATACTGATCTAGACACTTAGCACACACAACATGCTATTTAAACATTCACACCGGCGATTTCATCTCCACATTTTTAATCCTGTGACGTTAAAAGGTCTTTCTAAGCTAATATAATCTTATCTATTCTATTCTATTCATTTCTTGTCTGGCCTAATCTATTCTAATAATTACATTCTAATGACTTCTATAGCGCCTTAATCGTAAAAGCACAAGGCATCAATCGATGGTCGATCGATCAATCAGACAATCAACCAGTCAGTCAATCAATCAACCGATAAATAAATAAATCAATCAATCAATCAACCAATCGATCGATCGTTCGATCTATCAATCGATCAGTCAATTAATTAATTAATCAATCAATCAATCAATCAATCAATCAATCAATCAATCAAATCAATCAATCAATCAAGATGCTGCCGTCTAAGCCTTACTGCAGTTGAGTTCGTCTTCTCCTGTTCGACAATCGTTGAGTTCATCGCAGACGCGATACTGCGGGATGCAGAATCCGTCGGCGCACTGGAAGTGGCGCGAATCACAACGCAAACTGCCCGTGCGGTTACACTGCGCAACAAAAAATGCGTTTACAGTCAGAATATTCGAAAGACGGGATAAACGTAGTAAATTTTGTGGAAACAGCAAATTGTTAGTAGGTCGAAAAAAATAATGGCAAAATTAGATAATACGACAGCGACCATATCTTAGAGACAGATAGACAGATAGATAGACAGAGAGACAAACAGACATACAGATAGATAGGCAGACAGACAGAGAGACATAAAGACAGACTTACATACAGACAAAGTCGGAGAGGAATAGAAAGAGACCTAGAGGGATAGAGGGACGGAAGTGTGGAAAGACATAGGAAGGATTACAGTCAGGGAGGCAGGCATGTTAAACTGAAGAGTTACTTTCAAAATCCTCTGCCGATTCCTCCTCTTCCCCTTATCTTACTCGCCGTTTCAGATCTCAATACAATCTCAATACAATCCCATGCCGTTGTCTGTACTCTTAGGTCTACCTGTTTGACTTTTGAACCTGGACTTGGAGAAATTATTGCCTCACCAACTCTGTTTATGACAGAGCGACTTAGCCTTTTGTGCTCTGAATAGTTTCGGAGATCATTTACGGCTATTGGCACGGATACAGGCAGGCACAGAAAGTCGGAGACAGAGAAGAACCCGTCAGCGAGACAGATAGTCAGCAAGACAGTAAGGCAGGTTGCTAGGCAGACAGACAGACAGACAGACAGACAGACAGACAGACAGACAGACAGACAGACAGACAGAAAGACAGACAGACAGAAGACAGACAGATAGGCAGGCAGACAGTCAGACAGACACGCTGACTGACTGACTGACTGACTGACTGACTGACTGACTGACAGACAGACAGACAGACAGACTGACTGACTGACTGACTGACTGACTGACTGACTGACTGACAGAGAGGCACACAGACAGGCAGACAGGCAGGCAGACAGACAGGCAGAAAGACAGACAGACAGATAGGCAGCGAGACAGACAGACAGGCAGGCAGGCAGACAGATACGCTGATTGACTGACTGACTGATAAACAGACAGACAGACATACAGTTGACTGACAGAGAGGCACACAGACAGGCAGACAGACAGGCATACAGACAGACAGACAGATAGGCAGCGAGACAGACAGACAGGCAGGCAGGCGTGTAAGACGTATTAGGGTTGCTGTGAACAACATACGGATGTTTCGTCTTCATGCGAGAAGCAGTCGAAGTATCCGTCACAGATGGCTGTTTTTCTGATGCATTGGGGTCTCTGTGGGTAGCTGGCCCAGCAGAAGAACAGGTCGTTGACACACGACGTGTAATTATTGACCACTGTCGACGAAACCAAAACAATCCGAAATTATTCACTTGAGATAAATAATTCACGTAAATCGTTATAGGCGTTTATGGATAATACTCCAATATAATTCAGATTTACTGTGGCCTATAACCAGACACTACGACACAATTATTAGGCATTTATTAAGCGCGACTCTCTAATGACCAAGTATCAATCGATGGCGCTGAGAAATAGCAAGTGAAGGACTTGCTCAGGATCCCTACAAAGTAACCATCTCAGTGGAGTCTCGAACCCCTACCCTCCGCCTTACAAGGTCAATGCTCATACTAATCGGCTACCTTGTACCAGCAAAAAGCAGTACAATGCGATACAATAAACAACCAATGAAGACTTCTCCCACCCCCATACCCTATCAAGCTGCTCCCCTACTCCCTACGCCAGCGACACCGTTACCGTTTTATTCCTCAAACGGACAATTTCACGCGTACAACGTTTATAATCAGAATGTTGTTCACTGTTTAGATGCTTGTAAACCAAAGTGCGGTTATGCAAATGGTATAGTAAAGAATATACTTACTTACTTACTTACTTACTTACTTACTTATCTATGAATGTGTGTTTGATGAATGAATTGATACTTAACCACAATCGCTTTCATCATCTCCGTTTTTGCAGTCTTTCGCTCCATCGCAAACCCGGTCCATGGGAATACAGGAGGTGCTGTTCAGACACTGATACTGACTTCCATCGGCACATCCTCGTGCTAAAATGTACAAAGTCAAATAATGCAAGATATATAATATACATATATGTATATATACACAATGCAATTGCAATATATATAATATAATATACATATATATATATTTGTGTATATATACTGTACAATGCAATTGCAATTTCGTTATGCCCAGAAGCAATCATTGAGAGCCACAGGTAGACAGGAAGTGGTATGTAACGTCTTCCTCACCCTCGATTATATGCAGTCCAGATGCTCTGAACATGGTGTCAACATTGAACCCGGGATAGGTAACCGTTGCTTGAATAGGTATCTGGTATCCATTGCATGTATAGATATCCGTTGCTTGCCATGGGTTCTACGTGTATGCCAGAGCCCGCTAGTGGCGACTTTTCTAGTGAGCTGAGTACTACTTGATAGCTGATTGACTTTCTGTTCTTAGTTACTTTAATATCAGTCGGTCAAGCGTTAAGAGAGCTTCTCTGTGTAGTTTCTCTTAAAGAGGCGCTACACAAACTTCTTTCTTCAATTATATGAAACTTAATGCAAAGATTCTTCAGTGTCAGAGTGGTGAACAATTGGAATAAGTTGGACTTATTGTGACTGCGGACTCGGTTATTGCATTTAAGAAGAAACTTTAAAAACTTGGATATTAGAACGAGGTGCAATTGCGAGGAGGATCGAGAGAGTGGCTCTGACACAGATGCAAGTCTTCTGAGCCACTTAAAAACCTGTTATGCTGTTATGTTATGTTATGTTATGTTATGTAATAATATTACAAATACGTCAACGCATTTATGTTTAATTGAGATTAGTAAGTCTGAATTTTGAGGCTCGGATTCACAATCGCTGTATGGCCAAGAGGTAGTCATACAAGCATAGATGTCGACTCTGTGAGGCAGCCGGGGCACGTGCCCCCAATAATTGAGGAGGGGGCACTGCCCCCCAAAAATTGAGAGGAGATTTTTTAAATATTTGAATATCGGCTTATGTTTCAATATAGAAAAACTTCTTCAAAAACAGAAAACAAGACAAGGAATTGAAATACTTTCAGAAAATCATAATGAAAATATGAGCTGAGCAATGTGCCCAGTCAAATTTCCCGATGTACATATTCTGTTCCAGAACTCCAATGAGCAGACTGGTTTTTTTCTTCAATGTACTTCAAGTACTTGGCAAAGAGGTTCCCATCCATCTCGTGATAGACTATCTGAGCCTTCTGTACACCCAATGCAACAAGTGTAGAATGAATGACTAAATGGCCCCAATATTTTGGACAAATTTACGACACTGCATACAAGGGCTAGAGTATAAGTTGGTAACTCGTGATTTAAATGATAGTAGCGAGTTGGCAAGTCGTACCCTTCAATTGTGAAGAGTGTAGAAGCTGAAAGCACGTGACCTTACAAAAGAAACTGAATAAGAGAAGCCACTGAATGTCGAGCCCTGAGGAATGTCCTCGATTTTCTTTTCAATCACACCTGACCTACATATGTTCTGTTTACATCACGTTTCCTGATCACGTGCCATAGAAATCGTCTCATATGCCCCACACTCAGGGGCCTGTACAATTAGATCCTGCTGTCTTGCGGTCCCACAGGAACATGGTATAATGGCAACACGTTGTGGTAGTACCAGGTCGTCTATACCAGACTATGGTATGCTGGCAGCTCGTTGTGGTAGTTCTTAGTCGTCTGATCAGGAACAGGGTACAATGGCAACACGTTGTGGTAGTACCAGATCGTCTGTACAGAACAAGGTATAATGGCAACACGTTGTGGTAGTACTAGGTCATTTGCCTTTGCACACCCCAGCCAACAGAGTTCTGTTGTGACTGTTGCTCATCGCCTATGTCGTAGGCCGAGGTCGTGATCATGATGGAAATGTATAATTAAAACCGTTTTGTAAGGCAAGCCAATGGTGCGAAACTTACAAGTGTCTCGTCGGCAAAGCAAGATGTATTGCTGTGAGAAAGCGGAGCACAATGGGAACAATAGTTCGAGCTTTGCGAACTCTACGCAAAAACAAGTTTTCATACAAATGCGTAGTTGGCTATACGTTCGTAACAACTGCATTCCTTTCGTTGATGCTTACGTGCATTGTACCGACGCTAACTAGGCACTTAGGAAAATCGGGTAATGTAATGTAAGTCTCCGAAATATCTCAGCGCCACTCTAAAGCCGCGTCAGAGAGACCGAAATCTACCGATCAAATCTGCAAGAACCAGATTGTTTGGTTAGTTTCCGTGCCAGGGAGTATCCGGGTGGTCAAGCAAAGAGACATCTTGATGCTACGGTGGAAATCGTTGGAGATGATGGAAGAGCACAGCCAGTACAGGATAGATTGAAAATTTATTTTTGTCTTACTTTGTCCTATGTGACCTGCTTAGATGCCTTAGAAGCACTCTTGAGGGGTAAATGTGACGTTCGTCGCTCGAGATCAACTAACCCTTCATCAGACGTGGTACCAATTTGTGTCGGTCTTACCCGAGACGCTGCTTCGTCGTCGGGCTGGGTTCGGCTCCAGCCAACTGACCTTCTGGAGTCACCCGGGTCACTATCCTGTCTACTTCTGATGTAGACGAGCGGTTCCCTGTCTCCGCTCTCAGTGCCCATTCCTCCAAGAGGAGGTTCCGAGGGTATCGCTTGTTTGCGAACAGTGTCGCTGTCAAGCTCCATCTCACTTTCGGACTCTGCCACTGCCGCGGTCGCCGGGTGGGCAACGTCCTCGTCCTCAGTATGGCCGTCCTTTAGAACAGGGTTCGCTCTCTTGCCGGCAGGAGTCCTCAGCTTCCTGTGAGATCTCTTAGTCAAAGACTTCCTCTTTTTCTCCACCTTAACCGAACCCTCACGTACCATTCTGCATCTCATGACTCTCGAGTTATCGTCAATAGGGGAAAACTCTGAACGTTCTCTTGTCCGAGAGGACAAGGTGTACATCTGACGAGTCGTCACGTCGTGCCGTCTCAAACACGCGAACATCTTGCGATAATATATGCACGTGTGATATTAACGCGGTGTACTGGTCTCACGACACTCTCTTCTGATAGGACAGGTTCTAGGTCTAAAACCTCCCTAACCGCACGCAGAACTGGGTTCCGACCGGCGCACGAGGTGGGCCCTACTTCGCCTTCGGTCAGTTCTCGGAACTACGTGTTTCGATCACCAAGTTATTTGCTCTGAATAACGATTGGTTTGAATACAAGATTTTCCTGACTCTATCGTTTTTCCTGGTCTTACCGCACTGTAATCAGTTGTCGGGCGGACTTTTCCCGTACTGCGGTCTTTCGGTAACAGTCGTCTTTCCCAGTAACTATTTTTAGTTACCGGGCGATGGAGCCCCTCCAACGCTCCACCGGCGTGTCAGCCATCCAAGTGTCACAATCCAAATGTAACGCTGACCCCGTAAGGTTACCAGAATGTCCTGAATTTTGTTCCCAAGAATTTCCGAATTTTGGTTCCCTAACGAAGGTCACGCTTACTCCCACAGGTAACCGGACAAGCTCCAATCGCGGAGTTCTTCAAACCCCAAGAGGGAATTTCCTGCCTGTCGCCAAATTTACCCTTATTATCGTTTTTGTACTAAATTGGTTTTTTCAGGTATCCCGACGGTCACTTCACCGAGTGCCGAAGTCGCGTAAAACTCTCCCAGCCGAAGACGCCGAAGTCGCGTAAAACTCTCCCGGCCGAGTACGCCGAAAGCGCGTAGAACTTCCCCTGTGTCGAGTACGCCGAAATCGCGTAAAACTCGTCTCAGTGGATAAAACCAAACACTGTCGGATCTTGGAGTTCTTCGAACTCCAAGAGGGATTTCCTTGCCCGACGCCAAATTTACTCTTGGTTTCAAGGATTTCAGAATTCCAGAAAATGGCTACCTTAAGAAGGTCACCTCTACTCCCATGGGTAACCGGACAAGCTCCGATCGCGGAGTTCTTCAAAACCCAAGAGGGACTTTCCTGCCCGTCGCCAAATTCACCCTGGTTTTCGATCTCACACTGAATTGGTTTCCCTGTGTATCAACGGTATCCTTCCCCGAGTATTACTCAGCCGTAGATTTCCCACGATCGGGATCTAGACCGCTTCGCGATCAACTGAGGGATCCAACCCGCCGGATCGGCGCTGTCGGCCCGTCTCCCAACAGTGAACTTCTTTAGCTGTACTCGGGATCGCCTGATTATATTATTCGGACGCCCCTTTCGTCCGTAAATATATTTGTACTAACCGGAAACTCGAACTCTGACTCGGTCGTAACCAAAATCACTCGCCTACCACACTGAGTGCAGTATATTTGAATCGGTAACTGAATCGCTAACCAACAACGCTGTTTAACAGTATTGCTATGTATGAAGAGTCGAACCAACTCTTCACGTATAAAGCAGCACACCGTGAGGCAGCCTTTACTTATCCCTCACCACACTATACCGTGGCTTAAAATATATAATCAGTCTTCCCTACCACGGTCATTGCTGGCCAGTTGTCTATTGAAATTAAATAAAAATTAAATGATCGATGCTGGGCCTTCGCATGTAAAATTAAGAGAAACGATGCTGTTCCCTTCGCATGTAAACTTAAAGAAAACGATGCTATTCGCATAAAATAAATCCTCCTACTTACGCACTGTGGCCTTGACCGCCACACTCTCCCCACCTTACTTAGATGCGGAGCATCTCTGCCAAAATCGGGGACCTTAATCAAACGTGACAGGAACATCCCCAACCCAGATCCACTTAGAGAGCAAGGAACCAAATGCACCTTTGGTTATAGGGCGGTATATCAACATCTCGGCACCCTGCACGTACGCCAAACAACGATGAGAACCGTGATAGCGACAGCCTATTTAATGATGCTTTCGATCCGAACCCCCACCCTACTGGCAACCTGTCGTACCTGACAAATCGCCAACCTTAACAGGCCCTCTATCATGAACCTGGGCTCTACCGGACCCCAAGGGCCAGGAGAACTAAAGGAGAGAAAAGTCGCCCACTGTCTCCCGATCTGGTAACCATCGTCGATCAGTCACACCCGGTACCACTTCAAAATCGTGAAAGCAAAATAAAAGCGGACAACAGTTTGTACAAGTTATCATATTTACGCACATGATCTAAGTCCTAACATATGCTTCTATCGCATGATGATCTATCCTAAATAGCGCACTAAGGTAGCGCACTAAAGTATCATGAAACGGTAACCAAGGAAATCGAGTTGCCCCGAATTTCCTTAACACTCGTTGTTACGAGCATTATACTGTCGAAAAGAAACTCTGTCATCACAAGGAAACGGAAACATGGTTCTCCAATAGTTCGCTTGTAGAACCAACGCAATGAAGCGTTCTAGTACTGGAATCTTTACTCGTTTCAGTTCTAACCACTAATCCAATGTTTAACCGAAAACATATCATCAAAAGGAAACTTAAACAGTCATTCACTGACAATCTGTAAAACCAACGCAATTAAGCGTTACTGGTAGCACAGGTACTGTATGCTCCCAGATACCGCTCAAAAGAAATACTCTCATCAAAAGGGCAACTGAAACATGGGTCTCGAATAGTCAATGAAACCAACGCAATTAAGCGTTCATCTAGTTGGTCCTAGATACACGTCTGCTTCAGAAGGTCACTAACAAGGACTTCTACAGTCGTAGTCATCCATCCAAGCGAGGTCTTCGTCTCGTCCGTCGTCCAGGTAGCAATTCTGGATCAGCGGTCTCGTCTGGATTTTCTGAAGGTTCCTCTGGTTCATGTTCTGCATTAGGATCTTGAGCCAGGACTGGCCAGTCTACTGTAGGTAACTCAAGATTTCTGTCCCTCTCCGGTAACCAGGTACTCGGAGGTTTACCGTAAAACGGCTTCAATTTATCCACGTGCGCAACCATTAGCGTGGATTTCGGACTCTTCTGAATCCGGTACAGACACGGACTGAGCACTTGAATAACCAAGAATGGGCCGGTGTAATAGCGAGCCCATTTTGTCTTCCTTCCACTTCTTAGCCGAGGGTAGTAATAGTAAACCCAATCTCCTTGAGCGAACTTGCTAGGTCTCACTCTCAAATCGTATGTTTTTTTCCTTCTTTCTGCTACTCTCTTTAACTGTTCTCGTACAAGCCGATACGATCGTTCCATTTTCTCTTTCTGTTTCTCCACGTACTCTTCCATGTCACTGTAAGACGGTCTCTCGAACTCTGTAACTTGGGCTAGAATCAAGTCTAATGGCGTATGGTTCTCTCTTCCCAGGAACAGGAAATTAGGTGTCCGTTGGGTCGCTTCATGTTCAGTACCTCGATATGCCGCCATTACATATGGTACATGAACATCCCAATCCTTTTGTCGTTCCGACACTACCTTTCCGATCAACATGTTCAGTGTTCTGTGGAACCTTTCGATCATTCCGTTACCAGAGGGTCGATATGGAGTTGTACGTACTTTGTCAATCTCCATGCGTTTACACAGCTCTTTGAATAACTTCGACTCAAAACACGGTCCCTGATCCGTCAGGATCTGGCGTGGCATACCAAACCTCGAGAACACGTGTACCATAAGCGATTCTGCCACAGTAACGGCCTCTTGGTTTCTGATAGGCAGAGCTTCAGCCCATCTCGAGAAGTAATCTATCGCTGTCAGTATGTATTTGTTGCCTTTACTTGATACAGGATGCGGACCAGTTATATCAATTCCGAATCTCTCCATTGGTTCACCGACCACAGAAGTCTGCATGTAACCCTGTCTTGGAGGTTTCTCCCTTCGATAACGAGCACAGCGATCGCACCTTTGGCAGAACCGTCTAACATCGTCCTTCCAACTCGGCCAATACGCCCGACGTTGCAACTGAGTTAAACTCTTCCGAATCCCGAAATGTCCTCCGGCAAAGCTTGCGTGTGTTAACTGAAGCATCTCTTGCCGTAGAGATAAGGGCACAACTAACTGAGATCGCTCAGCTTTTCCTGTGTTACCCTGAATCCAGCCTCTCTGTAACACTCCTTGCAGGACTTCCAGCTGATTCCAGTTGCTCACCAACACTTTCACCTCTCCGTTAGCAGGTGATAGTTCTGCCTGTGTTGGATGATGCTTCGATTCCTTCCAATCAAGGACCGTACCAATATTGCAATCGCTCTGCTGTTCTCTTCGAAGAAACTCCTTTGTCCAACGGGTTTCCTGGCCTGTATCTTCACTGGTAACCTCGGAGCGCGTTACTTCTCCGATCGGACGTGCCCACATCACGTCTTCATTCGTAACTCTCATGGTAACCACTTTAGGTTGTTCCTCACCCGGACCTCTAGACATCGCGTCTGCGTTACCGTGTTTTGCTCCCGGTCTGTGACATATCTCCATGTCAAACTCCTCTATCATCTCTAACCAACGAGCCTGTTGGCCAATCGGTTCCGGTGTTCTGCGTAACCACTGAAGTGCGGAGTGGTCTGTTCTGAGTAGGAATTTACTACCCAGTAAGTACTGACGAAACTCTTTCAAGAAATACACCACAGCTAACAACTCTCGCCTGGTAACGTTATAGTTCCGTTCCGCCGTCGACAAGAGCCGACTCGCGTAACAAATCACTGTCTCTTCTCCTTCTTGTACTTGCGATAACACCGCTCCAATGGCGTATGCCGAGGCATCCGTATCTAGGATGTACTGGCCCTCGTCGTTCGGTAACCCAAGTATAGGTGCGGAAACCAACTTTCGTTTAAGTTCTTCGAAAGCTCCCTGACATTCGTCAGTCCAATGGAACGGTACATTTTTCCTGGTCAGGAAATGAAGTGGTTGAGCTACCACCGCGAAATCATGTATGAAACGTCGGTAATAGGAGCAAAGACCAACGAAGGATCTGACTTGCCTCAAGTTCCGAGGAGCAGACCATTCTTCTACGGCCTTGATCTTGCTCGGATCCGTCGCGACCCCTTCTTCACTCAAAACGTGACCAAGAAACAATACTCTCTGTTGTAACAGGTAACATTTGGATGGTTTCAGCTTGAGATTATACTCTTGTAATCTCCTGAAAATCATCTCTAGACGTTGCATGTGCGTCTCTACGTCCCTCGAGAACACAATTATGTCATCCAAGTAAACCAGACAGATGTCATAGTTTAGCCCTGTCAAGACTAAGTTCATTAGTCGACAAAACGAGGCCGGACTATTGCACAATCCGAAAGGTAACACTTTGAATTGGAAGCTGCCCCTTCTCGTAACGAACCCGGTCTTGTGTTTGTCTCTTGGATGCAAGGCCATCTGGTGATAACCTGCTCTCAAATCGAACGTACTGTACCATCTGGCGCCACCCAGGGTATCTAAACTCTCGCGGATAAGGGGTAACGGATGAGCATCTTTCCGTGTCTTCAGGTTCAGTTGCCTGTAATCGATACAGAAACGCATACTGCCATCCTTTTTCTTAACCATTACGACATTGGATGCCCATTCCGATATCGAAGGTTCAATGATTCCTTGTCTCAACATGTCTTCTACCTGACGATCAACTTCCGGTAACATGGAAAGCGGTTGACGTCTCAAAGGTTGCCGAACTGGTTTCTCCTGTCCCGTATCGATCTCGTGTTGGATCACCGAAGTGAATCCGTTATCACTTTCGTTAAGGGAAAACGTTGCGCTGTACGTTAGCACAAGTTTTCGTAACCTGATTCGCTCTTCTTCCGAAATGTCTGCTGGCACTTCTTCCCATAGTCGTTTTAGGGTCTGTTCGGCAAGTGGGTTGAGCGTCTGCTCCGCTACACTGGCCGTTGTACTAATCTTCGATCCAAACCGGTCAATCGTACTTTGCTGCTTTCCTCGGCGTTCCTCCAGATAACCTGGGCCCATAGGCTTCTCCGGATTTTCGCTTCGGTAAGGCTCATCATACGATTCCGTTCTGGCCCGATTAACTGTCACATCGACTACGTTCACTCGCTCCAGCGGACATTCAGTCCGTTTCTTGACTAGCGAATCTCTGTCTCCAACATTCAACATCCTGATCCACACTTCCGTGTCTCTTCCTGTCACCAACGTACGTCCGATTATCAAATCTTTTGATAATTCCATTGGAATGGTCGTCCAATCTTCGTTATCTTTTTGGAAATGCGGGTATACTACCCAAGCGGGAACGTCAACTTCGCTCCTTGGAGGAACTATTATGTCCTCTTGCACAATAACCCTCCGGCACATGGACTCGGTAACGACCTCTTTCAGAGGGATCTTCTCGCTCCCAAGGAAAACGCATCGACTTGCGAAGTCCCATCTTGCCTGATTGGCTTCCAGCCAAGATAACCCCAAGATCACTTCTGTCACTTGGTCTGTAACTAGACAGGGTACAGGGTACACCTGCTTTCCGATCCGAATCTTAAGGTTAGTTTCACCATCCACCTTAATCTGACTTCCATTAGCGGCTAGGAGTCGCTGTTCTGACGGTACTAGCACAGCGTCTAGCACGAAACGTCGTGGCACAAGTGACATTTCACTTCCAGAATCAAGTAGACAGTGTATACGTTTTCCTGCCAGTCTCGCAACCACGTAGGCCACCCTACTGCCTTTGACCAGTCGGTTTTGGGTTTCCTCTTGTATCGGTTCAGCCTTTGTAGGTTCACTGGTACCGGTTGCACCATTCGTCTCAGCGTTTCTCTGAGGACAATATCGCTTCATGTGTCCTTTTCGTTTGCACAAGTAGCATTCGATATCCGGGTTACGCAACCGTGTGGGCGGATAAATCCGTCGCCACCCCACATTCGGTTCGGTTGTCCTCTGATCTCCCACCGCTAGATCAGAACTGTTCTCCCTTTCATGAGGTTTTCTCGGAACGATGCCCAAATTCTGATTTATTGTCACTCGGTCAAGTTCTCTTGAAAGATTTTTAATCTTTCGCTCGAGATCTTCTAGACGACGAGACTGTTGCCCCTCAGTGCTCGAGTCTTTTCGGTCTTCCATGGTAACTTTAACTCTCGCGTGTCTCCGGTCTAAATCACCACCTTGTGTCGAAGATCGACCATAGGCATCCAACCTCACCGCATGTTTATACGCCGCTTCGAGGTTAACTGGTTCTCGCTCGCGCACCTTCTGCCCCAAATCTTGGTTTGCCAGTGCATCAATGAAAGCGTCACAAGCGACCGTCTCGACGATATCACTTGTTGGTCCTGGGTATGCCAAAGCCATTAGCCTTCGTACTTCCTGCACTACACTACTCAGCGTTTCTCCGTGAGCCTGCCGGTAAGTGCGAAGTTTCATCCGATATAGGCTAGTTTGGTCATCAGACCCGTACCGGGCCTTAAGCCGCTCAACAAGTTCTCGCCAAGACACGTCCCTCTGTGCACCCATGTCCCACAACAGCTGCGAAGCGGGATCCGTTAGGGCACACATTAACTGGTCTGCTTTTTCCTGATCACTCCACCGGTTGCACCGTGCACAAACTTCGAACTTTGCTAGAAAGGCTGCGATCGCTGACTTGCCATCGTACTTCTCTAGCTTGATTCGTATACCGCGATCCGATCGGTCTTCGCCTCTTGTCCGTGTAACAAGTGATCTTCCGACACTCTTCTTGGGATTTCCTCTCCGGTTGTCCTCATCGTTACTCCGGGAATCGTTTCCCTCGTCTGTCCTCACCACTGACCGGTGCCGACTCTGTCCCCTCAGAGTACCCAACGTCTTCCCTGTACGCCACTTAGAATACATCGTAGTCATCTCTCGGTCGTCTGACATTGCACTGTCTTCATCAGAGATGTACTCAGCCTGTCTCTGACCTTTTCTACGAGGCTCACCACCTGCGTAGTCTTTGGACTCCGATCGTTTATATTTATTGCGAGAGCTCTGAGAGTTTCCGTTGACGAACGTAACTCTTCTGTCTTCTTCGCGAATATCTCTTTTTCCTGACTCTGGCGGTCTGTCAGATTCGTCGTACCTAAGACAATTACGACTTCTCGAATCTGGTTTGTGCCCTTTAGAGTACCGCTCGTGGGTCTCATCCCAGGCCAAATGATCTCTGTCTCTTCCCATGTTCGATTCTCTCTCGGTTTCTCTATCAAGTGCCTGTTTTAAACCGCGTCTCTCGTACTCTGGTAGACGTTCCTTACCATGCGTCTCCCTTTCAGTTTTCTCATAACTCTCGTGTCTTCCTCGTTGGCGGAGGTTTTTCCTGTCAAAGACTCCGGTTCTCATGGCCTCTTCTGGACCAACACTATCGGTGTCTGAATCCGAAGAACTCACTGACGAACGTAATTTCGCCTCAACTCTTCCTCTTGTCAACAGACGTTGTCGACTCGATTGCCTTGCCGCTTTTCCGTGTGACTCTCTCCCGCTGTCCTCGGGAAGATAGCGGCTACGTAACTTTTCCGAAGTTTCCGAAAGCGAAACTTCCTCGCGTGTCTCTGTGTTACCTCGGCTCCGTGCCGGCTCTTCGATCTGCAGCTTCCCTCGGCGATCCATCTGGTAACCTGGGCCCGTAGGTTTCCCCGATGTCTCGCGTCGGTAAGACTTCGCATGCTGAGCAGCAGGAACAGACAGTTCTTCAAGTTTCGAACTCATCATTGCCACACTCTGTCGCAGGTAAGACATCTCCGCTTGCCAATCTACCTCATCTGTCACAGGTCTTGGGCGACCTTCTTCCATGTTGGTAAACGGTACTCGATTGCCTTCGTTTCGCTGATGCGCCACGATGTCACCACTCGTTTTCTGCACTACGCCGTCACCCCGCGGTTTCAGGCCTGTCTCAATGTCTCTTGGCCTATCACAAGCCTGTCTCGACTGTACAGGTTGCCTGCCCCGTACAATACTAGGTACTTGAACCTGCACAAGGTTCCCCGATCTATTGTCGAACGTTCTCTCATGTATTATACGCGGAACTCTATTGTCGTCGAGTGGTTTGGACCTGTCAAACCTACTCTCACCAACGGTCTCTCGCCAGTGTGTGAATGTCTCGTTATTCACATCGTTCCGTACTACCTCAGTAGTCTTTGGAACGGTTATCAACCATCCGTTATCCTCATGGAAACCTCTTTCACGCCCACTGCGGGTTCCAGCTTCCGTTTCAAATGCACTGGTTTCGTCAGGTGCACCCGTTTCATCAAGCAACCTTCGCTTGCTTTTCCGTTTACGTAACTTTGGACGCGCGCCTCCGTGCTCACTATGGGGCACTTCATCCGACTCGTCCTCGGTATCTTCCTGACCTTGCCTGGTTCTGTGACAAGAAAACGCTAGAACCCCACTTCTGGTACCAGTTTGTGACGTTCGTCGCTCGAGATCAACTAACCCTTCATCAGACGTGGTACCAATTTGTGTCGGTCTTACCCGAGACGCTGCTTCGTCGTCGGGCTGGGTTCGGCTCCAGCCAACTGACCTTCTGGAGTCACCCGGGTCACTATCCTGTCTACTTCTGATGTAGACGAGCGGTTCCCTGTCTCCGCTCTCAGTGCCCATTCCTCCAAGAGGAGGTTCCGAGGGTATCGCTTGTTTGCGAACAGTGTCGCTGTCAAGCTCCATCTCACTTTCGGACTCTGCCACTGCCGCGGTCGCCGGGTGGGCAACGTCCTCGTCCTCAGTATGGCCGTCCTTTAGAACAGGGTTCGCTCTCTTGCCGGCAGGAGTCCTCAGCTTCCTGTGAGATCTCTTAGTCAAAGACTTCCTCTTTTTCTCCACCTTAACCGAACCCTCACGTACCATTCTGCATCTCATGACTCTCGAGTTATCGTCAATAGGGGAAAACTCTGAACGTTCTCTTGTCCGAGAGGACAAGGTGTACATCTGACGAGTCGTCACGTCGTGCCGTCTCAAACACGCGAACATCTTGCGATAATATATGCACGTGTGATATTAACGCGGTGTACTGGTCTCACGACACTCTCTTCTGATAGGACAGGTTCTAGGTCTAAAACCTCCCTAACCGCACGCAGAACTGGGTTCCGACCGGCGCACGAGGTGGGCCCTACTTCGCCTTCGGTCAGTTCTCGGAACTACGTGTTTCGATCACCAAGTTATTTGCTCTGAATAACGATTGGTTTGAATACAAGATTTTCCTGACTCTATCGTTTTTCCTGGTCTTACCGCACTGTAATCAGTTGTCGGGCGGACTTTTCCCGTACTGCGGTCTTTCGGTAACAGTCGTCTTTCCCAGTAACTATTTTTAGTTACCGGGCGATGGAGCCCCTCCAACGCTCCACCGGCGTGTCAGCCATCCAAGTGTCACAATCCAAATGTAACGCTGACCCCGTAAGGTTACCAGAATGTCCTGAATTTTGTTCCCAAGAATTTCCGAATTTTGGTTCCCTAACGAAGGTCACGCTTACTCCCACAGGTAACCGGACAAGCTCCAATCGCGGAGTTCTTCAAACCCCAAGAGGGAATTTCCTGCCTGTCGCCAAATTTACCCTTATTATCGTTTTTGTACTAAATTGGTTTTTTCAGGTATCCCGACGGTCACTTCACCGAGTGCCGAAGTCGCGTAAAACTCTCCCAGCCGAAGACGCCGAAGTCGCGTAAAACTCTCCCGGCCGAGTACGCCGAAAGCGCGTAGAACTTCCCCTGTGTCGAGTACGCCGAAATCGCGTAAAACTCGTCTCAGTGGATAAAACCAAACACTGTCGGATCTTGGAGTTCTTCGAACTCCAAGAGGGATTTCCTTGCCCGACGCCAAATTTACTCTTGGTTTCAAGGATTTCAGAATTCCAGAAAATGGCTACCTTAAGAAGGTCACCTCTACTCCCATGGGTAACCGGACAAGCTCCGATCGCGGAGTTCTTCAAAACCCAAGAGGGACTTTCCTGCCCGTCGCCAAATTCACCCTGGTTTTCGATCTCACACTGAATTGGTTTCCCTGTGTATCAACGGTATCCTTCCCCGAGTATTACTCAGCCGTAGATTTCCCACGATCGGGATCTAGACCGCTTCGCGATCAACTGAGGGATCCAACCCGCCGGATCGGCGCTGTCGGCCCGTCTCCCAACAGTGAACTTCTTTAGCTGTACTCGGGATCGCCTGATTATATTATTCGGACGCCCCTTTCGTCCGTAAATATATTTGTACTAACCGGAAACTCGAACTCTGACTCGGTCGTAACCAAAATCACTCGCCTACCACACTGAGTGCAGTATATTTGAATCGGTAACTGAATCGCTAACCAACAACGCTGTTTAACAGTATTGCTATGTATGAAGAGTCGAACCAACTCTTCACGTATAAAGCAGCACACCGTGAGGCAGCCTTTACTTATCCCTCACCACACTATACCGTGGCTTAAAATATATAATCAGTCTTCCCTACCACGGTCATTGCTGGCCAGTTGTCTATTGAAATTAAATAAAAATTAAATGATCGATGCTGGGCCTTCGCATGTAAAATTAAGAGAAACGATGCTGTTCCCTTCGCATGTAAACTTAAAGAAAACGATGCTATTCGCATAAAATAAATCCTCCTACTTACGCACTGTGGCCTTGACCGCCACATAAATACGGAACTCTATTAAGTGCGTGCACAGTTAACTAACGAACTAAGCAACTAATTGCATACATAGGCCTAACTAACTAATTAACTATCACAGAAACCCCATCGGCGTCGGGCGTCGAACGAATAGCGGACTGAATGAGGTCTAATCGCCTGCACCTAAACTTCCTGTGGTGCGCGACTCGTGGTCAGTGGTCAGCTCAGTACTGACCATCTGAATGTCTGCGGGACGGAGATATGGCCATCAACCGTGGTGCGTGACCTCGGGGTCGAGTTCGAGTCGACATGTCTATAACGCGTCACGTTGGACGGATGGTTGGCCGATGTTGCCGTCAGCTCCGTCTGATCAGGACCTGCGTCAGGTCTTACTGTCTGAAGCTGTGGTCTGTTTCGTCGTCTTACAGGTCGACCGCTGTAAGAATTTGCTAGATTGTGCACCTAACTATCTTCCTAACAGGCTACAGTCGGTGCTGAACGCTCCTAGGCCTACATGGTGTCAGTGATGTGTTGTGCTAGCTCCCTATGCCGCGTCGCGTTCAATTTAAACATTGCCCTCTCGTCTTCAAGGTATTACATGATTGAGATCATATATGACAGGTAACCTTTACACGCGTAGGTCGAAGACGTGTTTCGGGGACCGTGCTTTTTCAACCGCCGGCCCTAAGTGTTGAAACAGTCTTCCCACTTCGATTCGCTCTGCTGATTCAGTTGAGTCTTTCAATACTAAACGTAGGACTTTTCTGTACACTATAATTGCTTACCTCGATTAGCGATTTTGTTGTAGTCGGCGTCCTTGTAACGGCATGGCTGTGTTACGGCGCCTTAGAAATTGTCGATGTCATTATTATAAAGCAATTGTGCATGTAGGACTTCTTCAAGGGTCCTTACACAGTTACCGCCTCGAAGAAGGCTCTAACCCAGGGCCTGATTAATCAGTATGCTCAATATACTTTAACATGCTGAAACGTGTTATAATATTGGTTATATTAGACGTTGGTTATATTAGACGTTGGTTATATTAGACGTTGGTTATATTAGACAAGTTGTAGACGCCAGGCAGAGAATTCACGCTTACAATGAAGTTCCCTGTTATATTCCAAGTTGTAACAGATTTCGGTAAGTTAGAATCTGACAAGATTTGAGAGTTTTCTATCTGGCTGGCCACGCCATACACAGAAGATTTGCAGTCTGACACATTCCCTGACGAAATGGTTCAGCTTGCTGATTTGAAAAAGCAAGAGGTTGTGCCACAACTGCCGCTTTATCTAGGCTAGAGTACACCGAGAACCTTCTGGAAACATTCTTTGTTTCTATCGCTCTGCGTAAGTTCATGTCATTAATCTTCAACTGTTAAGATGACAAAAAAAATTAAAATAAACCGAGAACTTCTATGACCCACAAACGTCGAACTACATTGGAACTTCTTTGTGTTTCAAGAGATTGATGTGCTTAACTTGATTTCATTTGATGACATTATTACACAGTTTGCGGCTGCTAAAAGTCCTATATATTCTGGGCTGTTAAAATGTTTAGAACAGATTCAAATGTTGATTATAATTACGCTGTGTGTTGTCAATATAATACTGCAACAACATTCTAAACAGCCCTAGATAGTCCCAAATGCAAAACGTTAAAGTTGATTTATATGCATTGGCTACTAATTTCAGCAGCACGTGCACACAGCATTAACCCATAGGCCTATTTACTACAACTTGATTATTATGCATTTACGGCACCCCAACATTCCATTCTGAGTACGATTAGCATGGGCCGACCCTGTTCTAACTCGTACTATTCGCATTGCTGTATGTAGGCCTATGTATGTATTTATGCATGCAGGTAGGTAATTTATGTATGTGTATTAGTATGTGTGTATTTGATCATTTGTTTCTGATAACACCGGTCAGAGGCGCTGGATATCTAACTAACCTAAAGAGAGAGAGGTCACAAAGAGCTACAGTCCTGCAACCTATAATTGACAGGCATAAAATTCCTGTTACTACTGGACCAGTTTAGCTTCGCCCTAAGGAATAACAAGCTATAAGTTAAGAGTTTTTCAGTGGTTGTTGACAGTTTAAATATTTCACTGATGACTTTAGGCCATGAACTCGTGAGTCATTGCTTTTTAGTGTAAGTCTTACCATCCGTGGCCTGCTCTCTGGTCCGGATCAAGGGACTAGCGAGGGTACCTGGCTCATGAGAGGACAAGGTATGCGATACGTATCCTCACCATTTTCACCCAATCTAAAATACTCTGTTCTGATCCATTCTATGATCTTTTCTATTTTATGATCTATTCTATTCTACGATCTATTCTATGATATTTTTCTATCCTATGATCTATTCTATTCTACGATCTATTCTAACGATCTTTTATATTTTATGATCTATTCTATTCCATGATCTATTCTATTCAATTATCTGTACCATAAATTCTATGTCGTCTTTGCGGAGATACACGTATCTTCTGACGTAACGACCATCTCCAATATTTTAAATCCAACTCGGCCTCTCCAGTGCTGTCACCAGAACCTCTCAGCATCATCACATCACTCCTGTTCTTATATCTCGTAAGCTCTGACTTAAAATACTTGAACGAATGGAATAGAACTCTATCACTTGTTACAACTCGCGTCAATTTTTTTACAACATCTTATTTTCGTCCGTTATTTCTACATTTCACCCACGTATACCCCGTTCAATCCGCTACCTCTCCGCCCTAACACTTCCCCGCCTTCCTTGTCAAGTCATCTTTACACTTTGGTAAAATCAGTGTGCTACCGTACGTACGATACGTACGTTATTTCTTTATGTAACGTACGTATGGTACGCATACGTTATTATGCCGTAAGTTGGCGTACGTTAACATCAGTTCATAACGAAAATAAAGTACATAACATTATGCACTGCAAAAGTCAACAAATTCCAACAAAACTAGCCTGCTAGTGCATACTCTAGGTCAACGCTCTACAGATGCTATAGCTAGCCTGTCATTGTTAGGCAGTGACATACTCAAGCAATAATAAATTTATTCACTCGTGTGCATCACTCATCTCTTCAGTATCGGACTCTGTGCCAATGCTACATGTATAACATTATTAATGTACGCGTACGTTATTCTTTTCGATGACGTACGTACGGAGCGCCTAGCCAACTGTCTCTCTGTGTGTATGTATGTATGTATGTATGTATGTATGTATGTATGTATGTATGTATGTATGTATGTATGTATGTATGTATGTATGTATGTATGTATGTATGTATGTATGTATGTATGTATGTATGTATGTCTGTCTGTCTGTCTGTCTGTCTGTCTGTCTGTCTGTCTGTCTGTCTGTCTGTCTGTCTGTCTGTCTCTCTAACCCTCGGATCTTGACTAGAAACCAAACCTGGTCTTTGCCGGCCTCACGGATTTAGTTTTTTGAGCGCAGAAGGAATCCAGAGATTACGATTGCATTGTATGCACGTATGTATGTATGTATGTATGTATGCATTGTATGTATGTATGTATGTATGTATGTATGTATGCATTGTATGTATGTATGTATGTATGTATGTATGTATGTATGTATGTATGTATGCATTGTATGTATGTATGTATGTATGTATGTATGTATGTATGTATGCATTGTATGTATGTATGTATGTATGCATTGTATGTATGTATGTATGTATGTATGTATGTATGTATGTATGTATGTATGTATGTATGTGTGTATGTATGTATGTATATTATGCATGTATGTGGACACTTACCGAGGCGCCTTTTAATTACCCCCACTATATATATGCGCTGCTTAGGCGAACCTACATGGCATTAAATTCATCAGGAGCAAAAGTTGACCAATAAACAAACAGCGCTCAGATTACTAGAAGAGTCGCCACTGACGAACCTCAGCAGACACGCAGAGCCCAACCGAAGGATTCCCATCATATTTATATATATATATACATATATATATACATATATATATATATATATATATATATATACATATATATACATATATATATATACATATATATATGTATATATATATATGTATATATATACATATACATATATATATATACATATATATACATATATATGACATTGTATACATATATATATATACATATATATACATATCGATTGCAATCGATGCCTAGATTACAGGATCTCTGGGTCTCATCGATTTCGACTGAGAGTCTGACCAGCAGATTGTTATTTGGAATGCAGGTTTCCTTCAAAGCAATCATAAATTGATTAAATCTTTGCATTACGATAGCATCATTATGTAATCTGCAGGTTAGATTAGATTATATTACATTACATTACATTACATTGTTACGGATCAGATTATAATGAACGGCGTCAGACAAACGATAAGACCATACCTTCGTCAGACAATATCAAGGTCGTCAGGGAAATGATGAGAGTTAGCGCAAAACACAACGACAAAGACAACTTAATCATCCTCGTGTCGTTGCGCCTTCCTCAGCGATGATTACGACGCCTGCCGTGTAGCTGTTAGACAACACTCTGCCAAACAAGTGAGAGAACTGTAGCTATAGGCACCCCGATGGTTAGGCCAGAGTTAGGCGTCTGTCCTACCCACGTTAGGCCAGGGTTAGGCGTATGTCTTACCTATGTTATAGGCAGGAGTTGTTCCTGCGTTAGGCCAGGTACTGCCCGGGTTGCGGATCTTTAATGCGGTTCAACTATGCGTGACGCAAGCCTGTTGCATTCTCTTAAAATACACAACACCTGAACAAAAAACTCAAAGCACCCTTACTCATTGTTCAGAATCGCAGAAACTTGCACGTCTGGTCTTTAGACAAGCCATTCCGCATGCCTAAGCAGCCTAACTCCAGGAACGTAGCAAGGTATAATTGCGCTCTTGGCCAAGCGCAACTGGAGCGCCCCAGCCCAAAGATCACCTTAACCAATAACGACCAAATTTGCTATGTCGAATATAATATTTACTATAAATATGGTCAAACGACAACTCTAAATAAGCCTGCACTGCTTTGATCTACTTGTCCCTCGCGCAAGGACTTCGATGGCTCAGCATCGTGATTTTTGCCATCTTTGGCCCTTCCTTATGGAATGACCTGCTCCCCTTTCTCCGTAGCAAGATATTGCTTGGGATCTCGCCCTCTTCTCTCCGCTGCCTAAAGACCTTTCTTTTCCCTCGGGGTTGTTACGCTGGGAGCGTCTCTGAATAGTCTATACTGTGAGAGGCGCTTTATAAATAATCAAATAAGATAAGATAAAATAAGATTAATAGTATATACATATGTACTCTTTTATTGTTGTTTATTTATTTATTTATTTATTTATTTATTCCGGATATTTCTATAGCGCCTCTCGAAGTCAACTACTACTCAGAGGCGCTCCCGACTACAGCATTTGATACTGTGCCGGAATTTTCACGTCGAAGCGCCACGAGCAATTGCGAGTGAAGGACTTGCCCAAGGTCCGTACGCAGCGGCTAGAGTGGGATTCGAACCTGCAACCCTCCGGTCACAAGGCGACGAACTTACCACTGAGCCACCACGTCCCACAAGTTGTTACTTCATTTTATTACATTAATTTCATTTTGAATCGATCAGGCTAAGGGGTGGGTTTGCGAGTTGAAAGATAAAGTAATTAAAGATAAAGTAATTAAAGATAAAGTAATTAGTTTAATATTAAATCATTCGTCTCAGAATTTACGCCCCCTCTTGATTTGCACCCTGTTCCATGGCACGGCTGGAACACCCCTCGCTACAGCACTGCTTAACTCCCTATAAAAAGTCGACAGCTTTGTTTGCGCCACAGTGAATGGTTCGTTCGACCTCAGGAAGATGTTTCTAAAGAACTTCTGTAGAGGCCGTAAGCCAGACTAAGGGGTGGGTTTGCGAGTTCAAAGAGACGAGTCTTAAATATGTGTGTAAGTAAGTATGCATGTATGTATGTACTCACGATGATCAATGAAAAGAACATTAATCATCACTAGAAACACATACACCTATCTCACTCATCGATTAAAGTAACGTATTTGCAGTATACAATATAGATAATAATATACACTATAGCATACTTATATTAATTGTCTAAATGTATATTATAATTATCATACATATATGTAAAAATACATAACTATTATTTCAGTGGGCATATATATATATATATATATATATATATATATATATATATATATATATATATATATATATATATATATATATATATATATATATATATATATATATATATATATATATATATATCAAGGTCCCTAGACATGTATATACATATACTTATACATGTATATATACATGCATATGGACTATATATATATATATAGGCTTAACAATGGTTATGAATAAAAAAAACATTAAGTGATCGGCTAGGGTGATTAATGTTTCTTTGGGCAACAGCCATTCTGTCCTCAGCCCCCGCAAGTGACATAAAAGCGCCTCAGTCCACAGAGCGAGTCTAATGAGCATGCAGGCACATGCAAGAGGACTTTGTGGGCACTGTAGCCGAATGGACAGAGGGCTGGGCCTCTGCAACGCGGAGGATACGGGTTCGGCGCCCACTGAGAGGGTTACGGTGTAGGGACCTTGAGCAAGTCATTCACTCACTGTTACTCATCGCCATCGTTTGTATGTATGTTTTATGGTCGTGTGTGCTCTTCTGAGCTTAGGAAGGATAGCTATTGTATTGTACTGTATTGTAGTTGAGTCTGTGCGTCATCGGTGTACCTATGATTGCCTGTTATAAACCGGTTGCACGATCTAAATTGTATTTAATTCAACTTCTGAATTTTTTGTAGCGCAAGTACAAGATTCCGACGATGTAGGGAAAGGAGTCTCTTTAGCTAGCCCTTAGAGGCAGCCGTGGACACGAAGTATTAGTATAGTATAGTAGTAGTAGTAATAATAATAATAATAATAATAATAATAATAATAATAATAATAATAATAATAATAATAATAATAATAATAATAATTATAGGCCTCATAATAATAATGATTAATAACAATAATATTAATAATATTAATAATAATAATAATAATAATAATAATAATAATAGGCCTTATAATAATAATAATAATAATAATAATAATAATAATAGTAATAATAATAATAATAATAATAATAATAATAATAATAATAATAATAATGATAATAATAAGATTGGTTAGAGAGAACTCTTTAGACACCTTGAAAACGCTCATAAACGATGCTATATAGATATGGGACACGATTACTCTGCGGTCGGTGCCGTTGTTCGATTTCGTTAAACTGTGGCTCTAGCCGATTGGTCGGAACACTCGCCTTGTAACGCGGAGAGTACAGGTTCGATCCTGCTCCCCTGGAACGGTTACTGCGTAGGGACCTTCAGCTAGTCCTTCACTCAGCTCCGTCGATTTACACTTGGTCATTATATACTGGCGCTTAATAAATACATATTAACCTGATTAGGCCTACTGAGGACTTCATTAAATTTTGACAAGTAATATAGTCTCTGTGATATGGCTTCGTTTGGCGATTAGAAATTGGTGGAGATTTTGAAATTATTTTCCAATAAATTTACACGAATGCATCAAAATAATAATAATAATAATAATAATAATAATAATAATAATGATAATAATGATAATAATAATAATAATTATAATAATAATAATGATAATAATGATAATAATAATAATAATAATAATAATAATAATAATAATAATAATAATAATAATAATAATAATAATAATAATAATAATGGACCAAGCTGGACCTAACTATACAATCTTGAAGAAAACGTTGCAAAATCGAGATAATAATAATAATAATAATAATAATAATGATAATAATGATAATAATAATAATAATAATAATAATAATAATAATAATAATAATAATAATAATAATAATAATAATAATAATAATAATAATAATAATAATAATAATGACAATGATAATGATAATGATAATAATAATAATGATAATGATAAAGATAATAATAATAATGATAGTAATAAAGGCTAAACAATCCCTATACGCTCATCGTATCTTGATTTCTCATGGGCTCTCGGGCTCCAGGCTTCATGATGTAATACGGGCTACCACCGTCGACCGTATGCTGTACTGTTCCCAGGTATGGTTAGGCTTTGCCAACAAGCAGGAACTTGATCATTTGGGCGCAATTATCCGTAAGTTGGTTCGTCTCGGCTATTTCCTCCTTCTTTTCCTACTTTTGAGGAACTCTGCAAAAAAGCTGATCGTGATCTCTTTTAGAACATTCTCAAAAAAGTGGACAAGCGACATATTATTGTGAGTTATGAAACTACATTAAACACCTTTAATTTACTTTGATCGCACGTTATAAATTAATGCAGTGCAGCGATCGCTAATTTCTGAATAATATCTGTTTTTTCGACGTTGGAAAGGATACAAGTCAACAGCGAACAACAGACAGACAGACAGACAGACAGACAGACAGACAGACAGACAGACAGACAGACAGACAGACAGACAGACAGACAGACAGACAGACAGACAGACAGACAGACAGACAGACAGACAGACAGACAGACAGACAGATTTCGCCTGGCCGGCCGGTTGGTCGTGCTTTGCCGAGACTGACTGGCGAGGAAGACCGACAAGAAACAGCAGCGACGGAAAAATAACATCGTAAAGAACATGAACAAACGGTGGGGAAAGAGAACAATAATAAGAGGAAAAACGCGTCTGAAGTCGTAGTAACGCTCAAGCGACGAAAGGAATCGGTTTTGGCAGAGGTTTCTGGCGAAGTAAGAAGTGTTCATCTTCCGGGAAAACAGTGTAAATCCACTCCCCAACCGAAGGCACAAAAACAATATCGAAGACAAAGAACATCAAGACGAAGCAGAAAACAACAGAAAATTAGAGCAAAATCAGAAAGTAAGAAAATCAACACATAAACGGAAGAAGCGGGTATCCTGCCTCGAGGAAACCGGAAGATCATTGAGAACAATGATCCAGAGAACGCGAAGGAAACAAAGAACAAAGAAAGAAAGTAAAATCGCAAATAGAATACAAACAGAAATCAACAAACATTTTCAAAGACGGCAAGGACCTACGATGACATGCTCTGTCGTTGAACAATTCCTCAATCAAACAATCGCTAATAAATGAATGTCTTTAAACTATTGGATGTGATTCTCTAGTTAAAAGTAAGGACCTAATCTTATGCTGCGGTGAGAACTTAATAAGAATTGTTTCTATCTACATAAAAGGCCTTTGTTGCCATAAACTATTGGATCCTAAGCATTCGTCAGTTGTAATGACCAACTAAATAGCGATGCCTATATGTAAACATGTTTCCATTCAACGTCAACAGGATTTGATTCCATAAATAAATGTCGTTAAGCTGTTGGACCACATACAATCGCTAGTTCAAGGCCTAATGACTACGAGAGAATACGTTAGAGAGATTAGGGCAACAATCAGAAAATACAGGAGAATACCATCAGAAAAGTTGAAGGAAAATGTCACAATAATCGCAATCATATAAAGAGACCAGAGAAATGAAGCATGTATGTATACACGTATATATGTATGTATGCATGTATGTATGTATGTATGTATGTATGTATGCATATACACGTATGTATGTATATATACTGTACATGTATGTGTGCTTACATGCATGCATGTTGTTAGATATCTATAGTTTAAGACTTTGTGTTTGGACTGTCTATCGACTCTATCCATTCATATTAAACATTGTAGTCTTAGGTTATGCCTGACGGGTTTTCGTTTGGCCATCTAGCGGTCATGTAGCCGTATAAAAGAAATGTCTTAGGAGTGTCGTAGAACTTGGTGATTAGATTTAGATCTGACGAGATCTCTTGTTGTGTTAGGCCACCAAGTCTCATTTTTATAGTTAAGGCGAATAACCGCACCAGGTCGCTTCTTTCGTGTGTTAATGTTCGTTTTCTGAGAAAGTTATCTGTAACACTCAGAGCGACTGTTAACTACGTTAAGTTAGTTCTCGAGTTGTTCTTCTGTTGAAGACTTGTTGCAAGTCGGTTTTATTCGTCTTGTCGATGAGAAGGTATAAACGTACGCTGTATTTGAAAGATTAAAATAGTTTTATCATACCTCTGGTGAGCCTTTTTATTTGTATCAGATATAATTTGAGGGGGACCTTGTAACAGTGTATGTATACTTGTATGTATACAAGTAGGGGTCAGCCGGGTAGACATCTTCCACCGAGTACCGAATCCGAGTATTTTGAAGTACTATTTGCCGGATCCGGGTACGAACCGAGTACCATTTGTTCCATATGCGAAGCTTTATAGTTTCATGTAATGAAAACTTATCGAAATAAATTTCTGTATTTGTAGTAACTGACCGATACATTTTGAATTTTAAAAATAAATAATGAAATGGACTTGTCATCTGTTGTGAACTTCCCGTGTTGTTTTTTGTACTTTTCTTCTTCAAAATGAATATGTTAGATAAAGCTCAAAGCTGATATTATGAGCCTACAAATTCCGGCATGTGAGGCAGACAAGCAACTATTTGTGTGTACAGTATTTGCCGAGGCGAATACTTCCGAATAGTGCCAAAAACGGGATATTCGGCCGAGGCAAATGTCCGAGGCGATTTCCGGCTGACCCCTATATACAAGTAAGTCTATATGCATGTATGCATGTGTTTATCTATGTATATATGTATACACGTAGATCCTGTGCATCAACTCTCTTCCGCAGAAGTTCGTTCTGCAAAGACTGTTCTGGTCTTCACAGCTGAACTAAATAACTCATCTTTCCTGGACTCATTTCCTCCGAAGGCTATTTCCGTGTCTTCTCGGGAATTTCCTTGTCTTCTCGGCTGTTTCCGTGTCTCCGACCGTACTACGCTAGAATTTGGCTTGCACAACCATTTTGCATAGTAACAACCATCGACTGATGCCCTGAGCATTATGACATTGGCGCTATGGAAGTCATTAGCTTAGAGTAGAAATATCGTCAACAGCCTTGGTAGGACTAGGGGACGTTAAACCAAGGAACTGCTGTTAATCGCTGTTTAAACCATCGACCTTAAGAAGGTTCGCTGAATATTTCAACACAATGTGTAAGCGACTTTGGTGAAATACGTAGTCAACTTGTGACGGTAAGCGAAAGCAATAACTATGATGATCGTAACCGCCACTGACGAGTTTTTCTTGAAGTGGCACTTTACAAATGTCAGATCACAATTATTATTACAACAAGTATGGCCTACAAATCACAGAGTTGATTAGCGCTCCATCGAGATAAACTCCTCCGAAACGCTTCCTATCTGATAATAACACAAGGCCAAACTCAAGCAGAATTGTTTCTATTCGTTACGGAACAGAGGCACAAAAAGACCAAGTAATTTATGTCGTTCATTGTTAAGTATTATTATTATGCATTTATTAAGCGCCACTATCTAAGGAACAGGCATTAGTCGATGGAGTTCAAAGTCGCTACTCTAACGAGGCTCGAACCCGTAATCTCCGCGTTACAAGGCGAGCACTTTAAACAATCGGCTACCGTGTCCGTAATATCGGAATTTCTAAAGAGCTACTTGAAAGATAAGCGCGGAGCACCAGCTTATTCACGAGCGCTGCGTCGAATCAGAGGGGTTGTCCAACGATGGCAAGCGAAGAACAAAATCCGGGTGCCAGAAGACCAGGGAGGGAAGGAGAGGCAATGTTACGGCAAGTTGTGTTTAGGTTGGGGGAGAGTGAAGGCCGCGGAATGGATGGATCAGGGTTAGATTCCAAAACGGTAGGACTTTGGTTTTGAAAGGAAAGCCTGAGGAACAACTGAGGAGCTTGAGGAAGATGAAGGTAGGAGGATGATCGGTTAGAGTGGGGTGATTGAAAGGTGATGAATTTGTGAAGATATAAATTTGTGTGTGTAAGTGTATGTATGTATGTATGTATGTATGTATGTATGTATGCATGGTTCGAGAATTCGTGACTTCCGGTTTTAAAATTCGTAAAAATTCGCGAATTTTTGGTCTATTTTAAAATTCGTAAAAATTCGTAAAAATTCGTTGGGCCATTGTTGGGCCCTTTTTACATTGACAATGGACTTTCCAAAATCAGCGTAAGCACCAATCAAATGTGATGACGTCATGATTTGTTGTGTTAAGCTTCTGCTTAGAATTTAATGTAAAATTCAGTATAAAAGTTTATTACGTAACGAGTTAATTTAGTCGAAATCTAATTTCTTAAAGATGAAAGAACATAGACCGGAGTGGAAGTATGTAGTTATTTTGGCGAAGGAAAGGGTCATCCAAAATACAGTGTTGTGTTTGTGATAAGGAATTTGTTGGTTGTTCTGTCCGAATTCGGGATCATTTGAATGGCGAAAATACAGAAACCAGAGTCGAGTGGGAGCAGTGGGCTGTTCCTGACTCAGAATCAGAGGACCATGAAGTATATAGAAGGCACAGCTCGGTGAACTTTGCCAACCCTTTTTAGCCATGTTTCGTTGCAAGCTGAGTTAGAGGCTGACTGGTGACACTGGAGCCGAATGGGGCACTGGTGGTTTTTCGTCCTGCTGACTGACGCTCACAGTTACACACCCCAACTATGATAGAAATCGAAGTTCAAGACTCCAAGTAGAACAGTAACTGAATATCAGTACTATTGTGTTGTTAGTCAGCTATCTTTTACGGCTGATTGATTGTCTATGACACTGACATTTTACTTGCTTAAAAAGTTCAAAGTAAACAAAAAATGAAATTCGTTGCCATGGCAAAGAATTCTATTATTTTATTATTTTACGAAATTTTACGAATTTTAAAACTAGTTTTAAAATTCGTTAAAATTCGTGAATTTTTAAAATTCTTAAAATTCGTAAAATGCGAATTCTCGAACTATGTATGTATGTATGTATGTATGTATGTATGTATGTATGTATGTATGTATGTGTGTATGTATGTATGTATGTATGCAAGCATGTATGACTTGTATGCATGTTTGTATGTGCACGTCTATGAATGTATGTATATATGTAGGTAGATATGTATGTATTAAATTGTTTCTTATGTAGGTAAGTACGTGCGTTGGGAAAATTGCAGAGAGTATAGTTTAGAGAGAGGACTGTCAAATGCATTCAGGGATTTTCAGCCAATTAAGTGATTTAAGAAAAGGAGTGATACGGTAATGTTTGGATGTCCTAGTGACGGCTCGAGCAAGCGAATTATTTTGGATATGGTTGAAGACACTTAATTTAAGAGGACTAAAAGATTCAAGAAGATGGAATTACAGTAGTCAAGCTTGGAGTGGACAACGGAGGTAGCGACAATAGAAGCAGTTGTGGTAGGTAACTTATTCCCGAAAGATAAACAGACAACAGCGAAGTTCCGGTACTGGACCAAGGAATCTCGGATCGATTGGAAAACTATAGGTTGCCTTTCTGCAGCAGTGGGAAGAGTTTTACTAACAGCTTTGGATAAGACGGAGATACACAGCTTCCAAAGATAAGATGGAGCACAGATCGCAGACAGTTCCTTATAAACAGTAAGATATGTTAACAGATATGTTACAGGCGCAGTTCCTATAGCGCGAGTTGGATCTAAGAACAAACCTAAGTGTGCCGCCAATAGACCGAACAGCAGCATACAATACACATTGTAGTTGAAAAATGCGGGAAACAGGCCAGCACAGATAGCGTAACTACATACCGATAATCAATCTTGGTCCACACAAATACATGCATCAGGGCGGCGGTCTCTCTTATAAACGAGCGGCGTAATTGTCCCAATCTGACTGAGGTGATTCGAAAGGCACTCTTCACGTGCTCAGAGGTCAATTCCGGCTCAAAGGTCACACCCATACCACGCACACTAGAGGAGAAGACAGACCAGTGAAGCAATGGTCCATATAGGGCTTCTCAATTTCAAAACCTGCCCACGTGTACCAAGAGGAGTTTGTCTACTAGTCTAGAAATGTCCACGGAAGATTCGAATCCGAATACTTTTGAATAGCTTGAATATGCTTCTCTTTGACCTATGTCGAGCTTGCATTTATCAGCTGCGCCAATTACAGGTCATTTCTCGTTCTCTCTAACCTAATGCTGCACTTACTGTCGTCCAAGCGTTAAACTTTGTTAGTACATAGTAGGATTGACTACTGTACTTTTTCCGCCGGAACGGTGTTCCGGCATTTTTTTCAGCTATTAAAAATAAATTAGTTATTTTAATAAATTTTACAAAAATTGATTAGTGTCTAACCCTATCTGCTATCTAAGTTGTAATTTAGGAAATGATATAATTCAAAATGTACCATTTCATAATGCAAATGTGACGCAAAACGTTTTTCCTCGATTTAACCCTTCCTTTACTGTTCAGTTCCGGCACCTTTTTTTATCTATAAAAGAGCACTTGTCATCTATAAGAGCCTTCATCTGGGCTGCATTGTGCAATTTGAACGTGTGCTGCGTGCAGCTGCTAGATTTATTGATGACATCGTCAACATCACCACCATCAGAGGAAGAGGAAAAAGAGGAGGAAGAGGAAGAGCAGAAAGAGGAGGAATTGAAAGAGGAAGAAGAAAAGGTAGAAGAAGGGGAGGAAGAGGAGGAAGAAATAGAGGAGGAAGTAGAGAAGGATGAAGATTTGGAGGACGAAGAAGAGGAGGAAGAAGAGGAAGAAGGAGATGAAGAAGATGAGGAAATGTGCATATGAAGGTAAATTGAAGTTGGGCTGCATATTCTTTGTATGATTGCATGCATCAACCAGTTTGAGTGAGACAATCAACGACAAAGACACATTTGAACGAAACGGAACAATATTTAATACTGATTCACTGAGTCAATAAACATTCTGCAGTTCTACTACAAGTGTAAAGTTGTCCTACGACGAAACTACGGTCTTAGGAAACACATTGCATTGAACTCTGCCAACAATAGTTGGCTCGGCAGTTAGCTTACGATTACAATAGAAAAACACAGCACCTGGGTATAATGAACTGTAATGTAATCTACCCATAAATTTATATAGCGCCTCTCAGCAGATCTCTACAGAGGCGCAAAATTGGTTTCAGGCACTTTTGAATATTAATGTGTTCAGGATCAGTCTCTGTGCAGTCACTGTTTATGATGAAGTTAAACTAATTAATTTAAGCTAATTTGATTTTATTCGCAAGCCGTTTAAAATAAAAACATCATGTAGTTTAGAAATAGGCCTACATCTTGGAGCTCACTTATATTAAAACATAAAAACATACTTTTAATTTTACACTAAAACTTATTTTAGGCGATCCGTTAGATAGGCCTAACTGTTAAAGATTCATTATTCATGATGATGAACCAAATCATTTTAACACTTAAATCGCAATTTTTACTTAATAGCTTAGTATGAATAATTGAATAGAAGAAAATGAAGCACAGTTTCGGTTTTTCTGTGAAACTGAGCCAAACCAGGTTAAACTCCGGTTTCCATCACTCACTACGATTTATGATCTCTAGAAAGAGACTATCGCGTAACTCAATTCCTGCACCAACAGCCTCAGCGCATTGCCAGAGGTCTTGGCAATATCCAGTGGAATTGATTCTCTAAGCTCGATGCGGAAGAATGCCGGATAAAATTCCGGTAACAAACGATATCTTATAGCAAGGTATGCGATATGTGCTTTGTTTTAGTACAAATACTTCAGAATACCGCAAATACCGCACCCGATCCAACCCACGACTAATATATCACTCGAGGCAGCATCAACGACTGACGTCATTATTTACCCGTAAGTATTTTGGTGATACCGCGTATTCATGGTATACCGTGGACTCCTTGGATTCAAACTACGTTCTTGTCTCGTCGGAGTTTATTGCCCTGTTGTAGTGCCAGTAAAAATGAGAATAGTTGCACATGTTACTTTCAATATATTAGAATAAGATCGAATGAAAATAGATTATAAAAACTAACGTTAAAATAGAATAGAAAAGTCTAAAATTCATTCGATCAGGCAGCGTGAAATAGAAAGAGAGTGGAATAGATCGGCTTCCAAGGCACTGCGTTAGACTCTGTGAGATTCGTTCTGATTAAATTCTATCGTTAATTAAATTAGAATAAATTAAGTTTGACTTCATAATGAGTCTCGAACGAAGAAGAAAATGCGGGTGGATTTAGACTGAATTCCTGCCTTTAGAAGTAGGACTTCTTCTTCCTGTCAAGAGAACTGTAGCTGACGGGTTGATCGGACGCCATTTTGTTGGCAGTGCTGGCAGACAAGGACTTGGATCGGAGACCCTCTTCATCATCCGCCTCGGTTTGGTCTTCCGACCTGGCTCTTGGCGAGACCTGTAGCTGTCCGTAACCAGAGCTAAGCTCCTTCAACAGGTCGCTGGACAGGGATATGGACCTCATGGTTGATTCGCTGAGAGATTGGAACGTTGGAAAGGAGAGTCGGTCACTGGGCTTCGACGAACGACCACCTGTTCCTGTCACTCCTCCACTTCCTGCTCCTACGCCGCCTCCCATTCCAAGTTTTCGGAAGGGCTTCATGATTCGTTGGAATTTGAGGGAGTTCGAATGTTGGTCGTCGTACAAGCTCTGCGATGAGGTCTGCTGCTGCTCCGTCTGAAGGCCAGGGTCGGAAATTTTTGACTCCAGTTTGGATTTAACTGGCTCAAAGGATTCCTTTGGCCCAACAGATTTTCGTTGTTCGTTTGATTTTCTTGGTTCCTGGGATTTTTTTGGTTCTTTTGTATCTTTAAGTTGCTTTATTTCTTTTGGTTCCTTAGACGCTGGGGCTTCCTTTGAGGATTTGGAGTCGCTGGGTCCCTTTGATTCTTTCGATTCCTTGGATTCTCGCCGAAGACCTTTTGAACTCGGCAACGAAGAAAAACCCGCATGCATTGAAGACTGTCCTGATATGTACCCTGGCGCCGCATTGTGGCTTACTTGGTCTCGTGTCTCCGTCACAGGCGGTGACCTTGTTGGTGAAACCGAGCTCCGGCTGGAAGGAGTCGAGAACTTTGGCAAGTGGAGCCTCGATCGCGTTCCAGACGACTTCGGTGCTTCGGGGCAAGTCGCCATCGCCGAGGCAGGACGTTCACGCGAGTCCTGACTTCGACCTGGAGATTTCTTCCTGAAGAACGGCAATGTCGAGAAGTTGAGGAGACCGATTCGCCGAGACCTGGCTTCCGCCCTCCGCGGAATCCCCGAGTCTTGAACAACTGAGGGTACATCTGTCTGGTCCACAATGACGTTTCCTGTCGCATCTTTGACCTCATGGTCAGCTTGTTTATCGGCAACCGCATCGTTCTGTTTACGCCTCCACATCTGCCACTTTTCGTTCTGCGGAGGTGGGTCGTAAGGATATTCATCGAAGAACTTTCTCCTGGCGGTTCTTGGAGAAACGCTAATGGATCGCTTCTCCGCCTTTCCCTTCCTATCCACCCTGTCGAACTTGGACCTGTTCAGGCTGTGGTAGAAGTCGCTCGAACGGATGAATCCAGCAGTCTCCAGAGGCGCATATTCAACAACTCCACCCTTTTCCACATTGGTTTCTAACTCGACCTTCGGTTCCAACATGGGTCGGGCTTCCTCCAGACGAGCCACGTCTGTTCCATTCTCCACTTTGACTTCGGGTGAGTTCAGACCTTCCCTAGAAACATTCTTATCGACATCCTGAAGCTTCTCGCGTAGCAACTCCACATCACCCTGGCTGAAAGCGCGTCCACTTCGATCTGCTGAGGGAACCCTCATTGGAGTCTTAGCAGGATTGATTATCATACTTGGTGGAGGAACAGGATAAGGTGTTGCTCGCTTCTGGGGAACGAACCTGACCGGTGATGTTTCCCTGGAGCCGCAAGCGCTCATGGTTCCCGAGGCGTAGAAGGAACCGCGGATACCGGATCCTGTGCCTGTGGTTCTTTTCTGACGCAGAACCACGCCCGTAGTGATGGATTGGTCTGGTGAGGCATCTGGCAATGTTGACATCCCTGCTGCGGTTGCTGATGAGAGAGCCATTGAAATAGACGTTGACGATGGAGTTGACTGCGGAATGGTGGAGGATAAAGCGGATGGAGTGACATCAGTTGGCTGCGGAGGCTGGGCGACGCGGAAGAGTTCGTCACCAGCCGAGAAGATATCGAATTCAGACATCGACCTTGATCTTCTGAAACGGATTGTTGCGAAAAGTATTCATGATGCTTTAACTAGCAATCAAAAGCCTGAAAATATCTTTGCAGTTATTAGTGGGACACTTTTGAACCATACCTTTCACCGAATGTGTGAGTGGCATTTGTAATTCGTCATATCGCTATGTTCCATTGCTTCAAGGATACCTGCACCAAATGCATTCATCTCTATCCGCGTTGATTACTGTAACTCGCTTCTTGTTGTTATTACAAAGTCCAAACTGATGCAACGCTAAAGAGTTAAGATATCTTTAGCCACACGGGCCTACACCATATCTTATACGTCAAATTCTGAACATTTAGCCCGTGTCCTTAAATATTTACGGTAGCTTCCTTTTCAGCACAGGATATGTTCAAAACTGGAACTCATAGTCTATAGGATATAGAACATCAGCACTCGTGAGTTTGCGATTACGATTACGAATTGTGGCCAACCACAACACTTAAAATCAGCTTCCATTGCCCATACCTTCCATTACTCAAGCAAGTCATCTGACTGCCTTTCTCTGTTTATACATTAAACAAGCTTTACTGGTTGTTGGACCTAGATTTTGGAATAACCTTGTACTGCTAAGCCTATGATCATTTCGTTCTAAAATTCTGTCTTATGGGCTGATCTTCTGATCTAATATCTTTTCTTAAGCCATTTCTTCACACTCTTTGGCTCACCTTCTAAATTCCGCAGGACTGTCTGAAGCATCTGCTTGTTTTCTGTCATGTTGTCTTCGAAATTTGGGGGTCGCTTGTTCGACGACATCGGCCGATTCGGATTCGGGTTCCTGGTGCTTTACAGTGGCAAAGAAAACAAATTATACTGAATTGTAATTGTAATTGTAATCGAGCATTTATAAAAGCGCCACTCAACGATTCAGAGGTGCTCCTTACCCAAGTCAGTGCTATCACTAATTAGGATCCAGTCTATTGGTTAAGCTCTTTCCTCTTTGCAAGGAATTGAGAGTAGGTCTACCGGTACTTCTTTATCGATATCTATAAAAATCGTTCAATCTGACAATGGCAACATCTCTTTAAATTACTATTTGACTAGTTGAACAGCAAAAACAAATTTTTAGCTGGGCAAATACTTGCCTCTGGAATAGATATTATCGTAAAATACAAAACTATATGTTACTATCCCATTTACAGTAAATTTATTTTGTAACTTCTCAGATTTTATTTCTTGCCACCATTCCAAATGTCTTCAAAATCTTTGTTATAAACATCAATGGGATTGATATTCTAACTGAGTAGCTGTGCTGACATCCACTTTTTCAGTTACGCTTCAACTTACGTATAGGCTAGTGTATGCTCTGAATTATTGAATCTGACTGAATATAGTAAATTTTACATTTGGCGTAAGGAAGTGACGGCAAGAAGATAGGGTGATACGAGTTTATCGTCATGAATTCAATTTAAATCATATCTAAATATTAATATTTTTCTTATTCACCTTCGTTTTATTCATTACTGTAGCAAATGGCAAACATATTGTGTTAATTCAAAAACAATGACGTGCAATGTTAAAAAAAAGCAAAGAGAGCAACGTAAGCAAACGCTCAAAAAAAAATTAATTGAAGACAATAGCCTATAGATTACCAATGAAATTGTATTCGAAGGTTCAAAACATAATAGGACAGAATTGTGGTCTTAACATAACATAATCGGACTTGTTTTTTTCTATTTTCTTTGCATTTTCTATTATTTAATAGAAAATCGTGAACTTTAAGTAAGGCACATGAGTTTTTTTCTAGTTTTCAAATTTGTAAGCATAACCAAGTCGTTCAAATATGGATTAACGGAAAACTTTGACACCTTGTTCGTGGATATTTTCTCTGCGCGCGGACCAACTGCAGATGTTATTATAGCAATATTATTGAACTCGGAAAATGCATTAACAAAATCCACTCCGAGTTGATGAGAGGTTAACGTAACAGGTGTTTGGAAGCGGGGAATCACGCGTTCCCCTACCTGTGGTTATTGTTAGTGACGTCATATTGACGTGGCGACTACTAGACAAATTGGCGCTACATAAGGACGATGATGATGACGTAGATGAGGCCGCTGATTGCTGCATCTAATTAACGAAACAATGCAATCCAATCAATTGTCTATTCTAAACTAATTTCTGTAGTGCCATCGTCAACGCAAGCACGCGCTTGTGTATGACTGGATCATGCTTAGCCATACAAAGTCAACGGCATAATAATGAAAATCAATCAATTAATCGATTGTTATCTTGAGATGGTGCTCCAGATTGCAACCTCTCCACCTACAAACTCACCTCACGATCCTACATAATAGGGTGAATAATAATAATAGCAATAATAGTATTAGTAATGTTAACAGTAATAGTACTAATTATCAGTGCATGAATAATAAATATAATACTAATGAATATGATAACAATGAAAATTATAGTAATATAGGCCTACTACATTATTATTCAGTATTATGCTAATAACAACAATAATATGGAATAACAACGCATCAATCCTCAAGAACGCTATAGACAATTATAACAGTTGCAGTTATTATAGTGATCAAAATAAATACAAGGATAACATTATTATTTTTATTACTAGTATTGTTAACTTAACACTAGTAATATCTACGTCTGTAGCATTATAGACCAAGGATAGAAAAATTGAAATTACAATAATCAACAATTGTATTAACAATCGAAAATTAAATTCACAAGAATGAAAAGAAATTTGAACATTCCTAGTGAAACAATAACAAACAGCTACAACAGTAATAATAAGAGTAGGCCTAATATTAATAGTTATAATAATAGTAATGCTAATAGTAGTAGTAATAATAATAGCAAATAGTAATAATAACAACGCCAAAAAGAAGAAGAAGAATACGAAGAAACGAAGAAGGAGAATACGAAGAAAAATATGAAGAAGAATACAAAGAAAACGAAGAAGAATAGGAAGAAAACTTATTCTCCTCCGCCTCGGAGGAGAAGAAGGAATAAGAAGAAGAAGAACAACAACAACAATAACAAGAAGAAAGCCAAAAAGACATAATGAAAAATAACAAAACATACAGAATGAAACTATTCCCACTGTTAATTGTAATATAATAATATTGAGATAAATATACTGAAATGTTTTAGAAACCAGACAAGAACAAATCATAGTAAATCCTCCTAGAGATATTACGTAGAAGAAAGTTCAACTGCAATGCAGCCAACCTACCTGAGGACTTGGCACAATACAAATGACCTTTGCCTCCCGAGCACCAGATGTCGCAGAGTCTGACTCCCAGCCGTCGTTACGATGATCACGTGACGTTTCAATGTCACTTCCGTATTCTCGGCACACAGGCGAAGGCTTAGCTCTGCAAGACTCCTCAGCAGTAGGGGTTCGATTTCCACTTCTGCCCAGCAGGATCACTTGTCTTCCGGTAGCGGAATCAGTCAACAGAGACTGGTTGGAAACGAATTCGTTGATGCGTGACGCTGGAACGATGTTCGATGGACCGTAACGGTCAACGCTGGCCGTCCGTCCATTGCGCTGTGTCTGGTGGTCAGTTGACGATGACCAGGCCACTAAGCGACTGCGAGGCTGAGCGGAGGATAGATCGACCGCAGCTACTGGGTTCAGTGCCTGAAAAAAAGGTAAAAAGGATAAATAAAAAAATAATAAAAATAATAAAAATAAATGCGTCATACACCACTGAATTCAGTTCCTGAGTGAGTTCCTGAGTAAGCGATGGAGTTTCTGAGTGGGTTCTTAAATGAGTGAGTTCCTGAGTGAGCTAACGATCAATTAAATTGATGGAAGGATTAACGAACGAACGAATGGATTGGTGGGTGGGTGGGTGGATGGATGGATAGACGGATGGATGGATGGATGAATGGATGGATAGATGGATGGACAGATATATGGATGGACAGATATATGGATGGATGGATGGATGGATGGATGGATAGATAGATGGATGGATGACTCTGACCTCTGTGGTCCTGTACAGTTGTTGGGTGCAGTGAACCTTGAGGTCTCTTCCTGTTCCAGTTCGGGCATCCGCATCACTATGGAAACGAGAAGCATCCGCAGATCCTGATGCTCCTGTTGCAGCAGCAATCGTGGCAGAAGCAGCCGCCGTGGATTCAGAGGAGGAGGCTGGTGACGATGATGACATCTCGTGCAGAACAGGAATATGGATGACGTTCGCTTTGGCAACACTTGTATAGACAGTGGATGTCTGTGAACATTTAATGCATTGTTATGTAACGCAATGTTTTTCAATGTAACGTAGTGCATTGTTATGTAACGCAATGTTTTCAATGTAACGTAGTGCATTGCTAGGAAACGATGTTTTCCGATGTAACCTAGTGCATTGTTATGTAACGGATTGTTTTGCTATGTAGCGTTGTAGGCTACATTGACCGTCGACGTCTACGAACATTTAATGCATTCTTGTGTAACGCAATGATTTCTGTTGTAACCTAGTGCAATGTCTTGTCTGCTCAACCTTATAGGGCAAAGTTTTCTTACTAAAACAGGTGTGTAAGGAAGCGTTATAATTAAAACTTGAACATCAAATTTAATTCAAAACTGCGACCGAGACGGTAAGATATAAATATTACTATTACAATATTAGTTAGCATTAGAACACAAATTTTAGGGACGGAAAAACCTTGGTCTATTGGAGAGCGATTGACTATTGTTTAATCCGCCTCTGCTTTGAAATATGCGACGTCTTATGGAAATTTAAGTATTGGACAAGGGTTGTTGAAACCAAATAAAGAATTAATTACAATAAATCAAAATATAAAATAAATTGGTTAACTATTTGAGACAAGCAGAAGGAAAGTGGGAACTGAACGACTTAGCTGTCGGATTATTATTATTTAAAAAATTTTCATTAAATTACTGACATTCTTTCGCTAGACCGTAGATAATAAAACACCCTCTTTAGAAAAGTCATAAATGCTATATTAAAGCGCATGTAACTATTTATACTATATTAATTCCGATAAAGCGGTAACTATTTTATTACTTTGGTCTATCGACGATAGTGGACTGTATGTAACAAACAATCGGTAACAACCGTTCAAAATAATTTCTGTCGACAGTGGCGTTTTGCAAAAACAGCGTAAGCAACAAAAACAAATATGATGGCGTCATGATTTGTTGTGTTGAACTTTTGCTTAGAATTTAAAGTAAAATTCAATATTAAAGTTTATTCCGTAACGAGTTAATTTTGTTAAAATCTAATTTCTTAAAGACGAAGGAACATGGACCGGAGTGGAAGTACGTAGCAATTTTGGAGGAGAAGGAAAGGGTAATCCAAAAATACAGTGTTGTTTTTGTGACAAGGAATTTGTTGGTTGTTCTGCCGGAATTCTGGAGCATTTGCTTTGCGAAAATATAGAAACCAGAGTCGAGTGGGAACAGTGGGCTGCTCCTGACTCAGAATCAGAAGACGATGACGTAGAAGACACAGCTCGGTGAACGTTGCCAACCCTTTTAACCATGTTTGGTTGCAAGCTGTGTTAGTGACCCACGGGTCACACTGGAGCTGCATAGGGCACTGGTGACTTTTCGTTCTGCTGACTGACACTCACAGTCACACACTACAATTATGATAGAAATCGAAGTTCAAGACTCCAAGTAGAACAGTAACTGAATATCAGTACTATTGTGTTGCTAGTCAGCTATCTCTTACGGCTGATTGATTGATTGCCTATGACATTGACATTTACTTGCTTAAAAGTTAAAAAGTAAACAAATAATAAAATTCGTTACCATGGTAAAGAATTCTATTATTTTATTATTTCACGAATTTTAACGAATTTTAAAATTGTAGTTTTAAAATTCGTTAAAATTCGTGAATTTTTAAAATTCTTAAAATTCGTAAAATGCGAATTCTCGAACTATGCTTCTCCCCAAGATCTTTTTCCACCTCCATCACACAATTACTCAACATGGTTAACCTAATTTCACAGTGGATGTCATCCAATCTCCTCTGCCTTAACACATCCATCATCCTAAGCCTTCCTGATCAAATCAAGAAAATCCCTGAACCTTTCATACACCTATCGACTAACTCGTCGTTTATTACCTTCACCTATGACTTCCCCCTTCCGCAATCTTGGTATTACTTTTGATCCACACCTCTCCTTCTCTAACCACTTCTCCAACCTCTCGCGTTCCTGCTTCATGCACTTTCGTGACTTTCATCGCATCCGGCCCAAGATCGACCTTAAAACTGCCTCCACCATTGCTACCTGCACTGTTCATTCAAAGCTCGATTATTGCAATTCAATTTTCCTCAACCTTGAATCCATCCAAAGCAAGCGTCTTCAACTTATCCAAAACTCACTATCCAGAGCTGCCACTAGAACGCCCAAACATCATCATATCACTCCCATCCTCAAATCACTCCATTGCTTAAAAATCCCAGAGCGAATCAACTTAAAAGTCCAATCGTTAACCTACAACTCCCTAAAATATTCCAAGCCCAAATACCTCCGTGATCTCTTCACCACTCAGGTAACGCGCTTCACCCGATCATCCTCCCATATAAGTTTTTCTCGACCCTCAGTCACAACTCATCTCAAGTTCTCCAACCGAGCCATAACCAACACAGCATCACGCCTCTGGAATGATCTCCCTCTACGCAAATTATCAATTCCTCCATCATAATTGCAACCCGTCCTTCATCCTCCTTCTCATGTCCCTCTATCATTCACCCCCGGGCTTTCCACTCAAAACTGGTCTTACCTTTTCAAGTACTCCTACCCTAACTCATCTGATCCTGCGCCTTCCAATTCTTCCCGCCCAAAACGACACCCGCCTTGACAGCTGCTCTGCCTCTTCTCTTGATCTGGCCCCCTGTAAACCGGATTCTGACTTCTTTTGGCTACACTCTGGAAACCCCTTTAATTTGGCGTAGCGCTCGTGAATAGGCTGGTGCCCTGCGCATGGCCTTCGAGTGGCGCTGTAGAAGTTTGGAGATTACGATTACGATTGTTGCCATAAGACTTCTGCAGACTCTCGATCCATTCTTACTTTATTTGCTTCAAGCCCTTTTTTGGCAGGTTCATCAAAACATGTAAAATTCGATATTGATGTTAGCAGAGTTTTCTGCCTTCGGACAAACTCCGCCACCACTGCCCGATCTCGGGTGGTGCCAGTCCCTAGCCTGGGGAAAAGGAGAAAGGCGATGCTAACGGCCCTGGTACCCACAAGATGTCGCTAAAAACTCTAAAGAACAACTGCCTTAGGCCAAAAA
>OY744605.1:79100400-79135400 GCA_963556255.1 Allolobophora icterica | reverse complement strand
GAACGGACAAATACAGGAAGAGAGATATTAAGCAGAACGGACAGATACAGCAAGAGATATATTAAGCAGAACGGACAGATACAGAAAGAGAGATATTAAGCAGAACGGACAAATACAGGAAGAGAGATATTAAGCAGAACGGACAGATACAGGAAGAGAGATATTAAGCAGAACGGACAGATACAGAAAGAGAGATATTAAGCAGAACGGACAAATACAGGAAGAGAGATATTAAGCAGAACGGACAGATACAGCAAGAGATATATTAAGCAGAACGGACAGACACAGGAGGAGAGATATTAAGCAGAACGGACAGATACAGGAAGAGAGATATTAAGCAGAACGGACAAATACAGGAAGAGAGATATTAAGCAGAACGGACACATAGAGGGCGTTAGAGTGGCAATCTGTCAATGTCATACCTATTTCGTTCTGTAATTCCATGGTCCGGTTTTTCCACTTGATAACGAGGCTTTCATCTTCCTCTCTTCCTCTTCTTCCTGCTCCTCCTCCGTCTCGTTCCGTCTTCGACTCTTCTCGGTTCTGAAGATCTTCCTCCGAAGATGTGGAATGAGTTTTCGCTTTCATCTTCATGTTTTCTTCATCCGATCTCACTTTTTCCAATTCCTCCTCCGCATCTCCCTGTGATCTCTTCCTCTTTTCATCATCGCAGTAGCTGCTACTGCTGCTGCTCCTATCGTTGATGGGTTTACTACTCTCGGGATATCTTCTATTACCCGGGCTATCCCCGCATCCATAGGCCAGCTCACTCCTCTTCTGAACCGCTCGATGGTCTTCTTCAGTTTTATAATTGCCGCACGAATCGACCTCATTTTCCCTCTCCGTCTTTTCGTTGCCATTTCGGACACCAGCATCTTGCGTAGCTGCTGCTGATATCTGATCCCTATGTTTAGTTGGCGGCGAATTGCTAACACCCCTCTGCTCCAGCTTCTTTCTCAGGTATTCGACAGCCCGCATCAGATTCTCATTATCTGCCCGCATATCTGTCAGCTTCCTTCGCAGTATCTTCGATTCCTCGTCTGCAAGGGCCAGCTGCAGCCTCAACTCGTTTTCTCGCTCCTGCCTTTCCGACTCATCCTCCTCTTTCCTTCCTGCCCTCTTCTTTGAGGCATCATCCAAGCTCGCATCCTTACTGAGCATCCTATTCGCTGCCGTACCATCATGCTCAGCAACCGCTGCTGGCAAATCTGGTTCCGAGCCATCAGCGCCACTTCTGCTACTGCTGCAGCTGAAGTTGTCTCTCAGATGCCTTTCCAGCTCGTGGCATAGTCGCAGACACTTCTCAACATCATCAGCCTCCGACGGCGTCTTGTTCGCTGCCTCAGCAACCTTCTCGAGCATCTCGAGAAGAGAAGATCCAGACTCGAAAGACTACAATGTCAATTATTCAACAATATGATGCAGAAATTCTGGATTCGGTGCCCGATGATCTTACTTACGTAACTGATGACCTAAACTTATGATCTAAACTGACGATCCAACCTGATGATCTAACCTCATGATCTAAACTGATGAGCTAAACTGATGATCTAACTTGCGAACCAATTTAAGAGACGTGTAAAATGTAACTTGTTGGACTTAATGGGGCCAAAGTTTGGTTAAAATATTACTGACGAAGGGGTTTACTATTCTCGGGACATCATCCATCGGTCAGACTCAGCGCCATCGATTGATAATTATGCTTGGACCTTAGACAGTGGTGCTTAATAAACGCGCAATATTAATATGCATGTACGCATGTATGCATGTACGTACGTAGGCTACATACGTATGTATGTAACTATGTATGCATATATGTGTATGCCTGTATATATGTATGCCTGTATATATATATACATATATATATATGTACGTCCGTATGTAGGATATATGTTAGCATTTGAGTGGCGCCTTTAATATCTTTGTCACAGGACGCTCAATTGCCAGCTAAATGGCTGTGGCCAGACTGTTTTAACAGCCAGATAACGAAGACTCCCGTATATACAAGAACTCGAGCATCAGTTAATGTTTCTGGCGATGATCAACTAAAACCAGATGCCTTCCTTCACCAATCTGTCAATAACTGCAATCGCTTTGCAGCAGGTATAGCCTAGAAATTGGTTCTGAGTGTTGAAATCTCAACGCAGATCCCTATGCATTTTATATGGGCCCGCTAGCAGAGTCGATATATCTTCACCATCGTTATAACCATGCCTTGCTAGTCCAGGTGAATATATAAACCATACAGGTGCGTCTTAGGTCATCCTGTGCAGGTGCCTGTCAAGGTAACATATTGTATGCTATAGGAACAACCACGAGTGTGTGGTCGTAAATATGTGTCCGGTTTTTGTAGTGCATGGTTTTATGCTTGATTAGCGACAGCCGTTTGTGGGAGATCGTACATGTAGATGAACGGCCTTACAATGCGTAATTGTTAAATTATGACCTTACAATTGGTCATGCAAAACCTTTGCTGCATTTGGTTTAAAACTTACAGTTCGGCTTCCTTCCATTTTTTTCCTAAACTTGTGGTGGATCGGCAATGAAGTTGTACGCAGTACGGAAGACAGTAACTACGCTAGAGCCACACCATAAAGTGTATACGGTTGCATAAAGACCGTCGCACCATCTCATTACCTTAGATCCGTAGGGGCCAGCGAGGTTTTTACCGACTCCATGTATACTTTTCACAGTCGACAACTTAGAAAACTGATTGAATTGCTGGGCTGGATCCTTCGTGCGTAGGTCGGGACGAAGGTTTGTGGGCAAATGGCGAGGGTTTAGTGCGAAGACCTTCACTGCCAATGTTCCATAGAGATATCCTCTCTGCCGAAGCAGAATTTATTACCTGTGTTGTTGAGGACCGCCAACCAGCGGTTAAATTTAGCCGAATCCGACCGGATCTGAGATCTGGTACCTCTGATTTCAGATTCGCCACCTGACCAATGCGATCTGTCACTAAGGAGGAGACCCGTCACCCCTAAATGTACCTTTGGCTGCAATAATCGATTATAAATATGCATCATGTTTGACGAATTTTTTTTATCCCAATAGCAAGTATCAGTTATGGATTAACAAGAAAGACTTAGGTTTATGTTTTGCAATTTGACCAACACAAGTCCGGATTGAAGAAATTATTTTGCAAGATGTGTTGCACGTGACAAATGTACGGATGAGGCCTCAAGTCCTACACATGAATATGGAACGAGATACATGTGATAGTTGGAAAATGCATTGCCCCATATATGTACCTAGGATGGAAAGTCACAAGGACTTTTCATAAGACTTCCCTTTCCCAGGAACTCATAGAACAACTGACGTCACGCGCCAATGTCCGGTAACGTGTTGTACAATGGCAGTGACATGTAAGTTCGTAGCTAAGAAGGAACACAAAAGCAGAACGACTGTTCCCAGTAAAGCAACGAATCCTGTAATTTTAGAGATCATCTTCAGGATGCTGCCCATCGGGGAGAACGTGGAATATGTGGAATCCGATCCTGAGACAGAGATTTATAATGTTACCTATCTTAACGAAGCGGCCACACTTGAACCTTGCTTGGATAGAACGGACACCCTGGGGAGAAATAATACATAAGGCCATTTCACGTCGAAGCTAGAGTGGGGAGTGATGTTGGTACTTCTAGGCGTAGAAATGGGTCAGAATCATTGCTGCCTCGCTAAATTACACCCTCATTGCTTTTCCGACACTCTAAATCATCTCCCTAGCTATCTTTTAGCATCCTATAAGTAGGACAACTATTTGACACCTTGCAACTTCGTTTTGACACCCGAAACTTTTTCTGACATCCAGCAACTTATTTCGGATACCTCCGATTGTAGAGGTCTCATGATTCAGCTGCACACCATTTTCCAGAACACCTGGCCACTTAAACTGGAAGACATCAATAAAGTTGTACGATAAAGCGCAGACAAGAGCTACTTAACCTCTCTCTGATCAACCAAAGGCTATTTATAACACGCCACAAAACGAGTAACGCCATGGGCAAGTGTGCAAAACGATAAAACAAATGCTTAGGAGAGGAAAAGCCGCCAAGTTGTGCATGGAACTACACTCCAGTGTACTCGTATATATAATATATATATAATATCTATATATGTAATGTAATGTAATGTAATATAAACACTTGTAAAGCGAACCTCGCAGTAAAGCCATTTAGAAGCGCTCTCAACGTGATATTCTCGTGCAAAAAGAGAAGTCTTTAAGCATTTAAGTGAAGCTGGTGAAAACGCCTCGAACATGTTGCTCCGGATCACAGATAGGAGTTCATTCCAGAGTGAAGGGCCAGCCACAGCGAAGGCCAGATGCTGAGTTAATGAGGTTCGTGATCGAGATACAAACAAGTCCAATCGGTCAGCAGAACGAAGGAGGGAGAGGAGCGTGAAGAGATTGGTTTGCTCATCAGTTCAAAAAGGTATTTAGGCGCTAAGCTCAACTGGGATCTAGTTACTAGAAGGAGGACTTTGTATCTAGTACGAAACTGGACAGGGAGCCATTGAAGTTCATTTTGCATATATATAGAAGGTGATATGTGAGTATCGGGGTAAGCGGGCAATAAGTCTAGCTGCAGCATTTAAGGCCGAACATTAGGAAGCCCAATTAAAAGAGAATTGCAATGGTCAATGCGTGAAGATACCGTGGTCGTAAACACCGCAGAGGACACCGATCTCCTGATGACTCCGACTCTAATATATATATATATATATATATATATATTTATTTGAGAGAGAGAGAGAGAGAGAGAGAGAGAGAGAGAGAGAGAGAGAGAGAGAGAGAGAGAGAGAGAGAGAGTAAAAGAGAGGAAAACAGACAAATACAGAAACAAACAGACACAGAAATATACAGACAAAGACAGGGAGGATAGAGGGAGACAGAGACTGTCATTATGATTGTAATTATGTAGTTAATTACTGTTGTTGGTTGATGAACCTTTTTTTTCATTACTTTGTTTCATTTCTTATTTTCCATTTCTTTTCTTTGAGCCAGGTGCCATAGATTTACGTCTAATTAAAAATCGGTGGGCTGTCTTCCTTAAATCATGTTGAATTTGCTTAGGTGGCTCCGCATGTAGCCAGTACTTGTTGATTAGTTTTGTTTCCTTTCCTTTGTTCTTGTGATTGGTTGCAGAAACGAAATGATTTGATTTGATTTGATAGATAGATAGATGGATGGATAGATAGATAGACAGACAGACAGACAGACAGACAGACAGACAGACAGACAGACAGACAGAAAGACAAACAGAGATAGATAGATAGATAGATAGATAGATAGATAGATAGATAGATATATAGATATATAGATAGATAGATAGATAGATAGATAGATAGATAGATAGATAGATAGATAGATAGATAGATAGATAGATAGATAGATAGATAGACAGAAAAGAAAGATATGGATAGGTAGATAGATAGTTAGATCGATGGATAGATAAATAGACAGACAGACAGACAAACAGAATGACAGATAGACAGACAGACATTCAGACATACATACATACAGATAGGTAGATACAGAAAGTATAGATAGACGGGAGAAAGAGAGGCAAAGAGGCAGATGACAGAGCCAGACAGATAAAGACAGAGATTGATACAGACAGGCAAAGAAACACTACAAATATTGGCAAGTTCGACTGAAAACTATCGATCTATCGATCTGACCTGCTGCCTCAGCGAAGACCCGTTCAAGTTCCCATCCCTGACGTCATCTGATGACGTCGTTGATGACGTCACATGGGACGATCCATTCGTTCCAAATTCCCTGCGACGAAGATCATCCAACTCCTTTGTCATGTTGCGCTGCTCTCTCTGCATGCGTTGGCATTCATCATGCATCCTAATGGACACCTCCTTGGCAGTTCGTAGCTCATCTTCCAGCTTCTTCACTCGCTTGCGTTCTTCTTCGACGCCTCTTCCTCGCTCTTCCAGCTTCCGGATCCTCTCCTTGTAGTCGTCGCACTCGGTCCTCAGTTCGTCGTTCTTTCGTTCGGACTTGCGCAGCTTGAAGTGCAACAACCGGATGTCCCTCGCCGTGTTTTCCAGCTCCTTCCGTAGCTCCCGGAGCTCGGCGCTTTCCTCTTGCTGAAACTGGTCGTGCAGTTCCTGCATCTCGAGCTCGAGGTCCTTGACCTCGTGTCTCAGTTCCTCGTTTTCGGCCGCGATCTGCGAGTGCCTCGCGTCGCTTTCGCAAAGTTTCTTACGCATGTCCTCCAGCTCGTTTTCCAGCACAGACATCGAAACTCGGTCGCTCTCGGGAAGTTGGAACAGTTTGAGGAGCCGGGCCTTCTCGGCACGCAGCCTGAGGGTCTCGTCCTCCAGGTCCTGGATCTTCCCTCGGTAGTGGTGCCTCTCCTCTTGAAGCTCGGTGTTCTTGACTCCCATGAGGTCAGCGAGTGCAGACTTTTCGCGGTTCAGCTTCTCCAGGACCTCTTCCAGTTCCCTGATCTTTTCCAGAAGTCTCTCGAAGCACGCGCTATCCATTGATGCCCTCCGCGCATCTTCTCTGCTGCCTCTTCTCGATTCATCCCTGTCGTTCTCGGTCATTCCGCCATTACCTCGAAAGCGGTTGGCAATCCTGCGGAGGTTGGAGCTGATCTCATCATCTTCATAGCCACCAGCAGCAGTATCTCCATCCCTGGCTTCTTCGTTTTCTCCACCTTCTGTATACTCAACGTGAAAGTTGGTTTCACGAGGTTCATCTTCATCAGTAACCTCCATTCCGCCATCTTGAATCCTAGAACCGGAAGTCAGCCCCTGCTTATCGTCATCGCAGTTGCTGCTGCTGCTGCGTTTCTCGCTGCCATAGCAACCGGCGTTGCTATTAGCACACGACTGCATCGGAATGTGCTCGTTCCTTATCTCTCCCTCCCTGGCAGACGATCTATCTTCATCAACAGCTTCGGCCTCAGCTCCCGAGGATGGAGATACGGGGTGGGAGGAAGGTGCACCGTGCAAAACCGTTTCCATGGCAACGCCCTCGATACCATTATCGTTCGGCCTCGGGCTCTCGGATTTTTTCGCTACATCGCAAACCTGTTCCGTTGCCTCGATGTCGAACATGCTTACATCGCTTCCGGCAGAACTCGACCTTTGCGCGCCATCTTGTGCCGACCTTGCGAGCAATCCTCCATCCTTCGCTATGCTAGTCTTTTGCTGCGGTTGTTGCATTGGTTTCAATTCCTGTAAACCGCATCCTAATGAAACACCGTCCTCTACTGAGCGCCGATCTCTCTCGATTGCCCTATTATCGCTCGCTGTTTGCCGGCCGTACCCGACAACTTCTGGTCGTCTTACTTCCGGTGCTTCCACTTTCGGTGGTTTCACTTTCGATCGTTCCACTTCCGGCCGTACCACTTCCGGTAGATCCACTTCCTTTAGTTCAACTTCCGGTTGTTCCACTTTTGCTGCAATTACACGCGGGACCGAAGCATTGCTGGTTTTCTCGTCCTGTGGTAACTTTAGGGCCAGGCGGCGATTAGCAGCGGCGTCTGGCGGGGACTCCGGCTGCGGTCGGGCGGTCGGTTGAGGCCGGCCATTGGACGATTGGTCTTGCTGCTGGGGCGCCCGGGCTGCGGGATTATGACGTAAATGCGAGGCAGGATGGACGGCATGGTTCGCTTTCTTATCAGCATCCCGATTGCTGCTGACGGAGCTGGCAGTGATGGAGCAGCCGGCTGCTGCGGTGTTCGGCTGTGAGTCATTCATCTCCGACGGACTGTGCAGCTCAGGTGAACAGCATATCGACACTGACGGATGTGGTAAAGGATGCTGTTCAGCCTCTGTACCTGCCGCTCTCTTTCCGTCTCCTTGCATCTGTCCTTGTGGTTCACCTTCCCTTTCACCTCCTGTTCCATCTGGTCCTTCAATCTGAAAACCATCTCTCCGTCTCCCTCCTCCTCCTTCTTCTATTCCTCCTCTGCTCTTATCTGTCAATTCTTTATCAATTGTTACTGTGATTCCTCCTCTCCCTCCTTCTCCTGCTCCTCCTCCTGTTCCGTGTCCGTCTTCAATTAATTCTTTCATACTTTCGCCCTTGCCTGCTTCTAATCCTCCACCTCCTTCTAATCGTCTTCCTCCTCTTCCTCCTACCTCAACTCGTTTTATTCCCTCTGCTAATAATTCTTCTATTTTTCCTCCTACAGCTTCTCCTTTTTCTCCGCTTCTTTCCATTCCACCTATTCCTCTTGCTATTCCTCTTCCTCCTTCTTTCCGATCCTCATCTTTATCCTCCGTTTTTCTGTTCCCAATTCGCCTCGGGCTACCGTTTATCGGTTCAGTCGTCACCTTCGTTCTTATCCCCGCTCTTTCCTCTACCGGCGTTCTTGTTTCCCTGCATTGAATCGGTGCCTCGCGGTCCTTCCCACAGACGCCCGAAGGAACGTGTAGGGCCACTCCCTTTTGATTTGCCGAAGGCAGAACTCGATCTGAATCGAGCGATTCAGATCCTGCGTTGACCAGTTCCTGCACAGGCTCAGCCAATGATTCATCGTTCAAAGTTCCAGATGATTCAGTCAAAGGATGATTGTCTGCTTCGATATTTCCCGGCATGCCGTCGCCACTTCCGGTCCGAGCGTTTCCGGTTGCGCACGTGACCGTTGCATTTCCGGTTTCGCTTTCGGTTTCCGCCAGAACGGAAGTGGCGTCGAGACTGAAACTAGGCCGGAAGACTGACGCGTTGTCGAGATCCATCGTAGGGAGTGGCGTTTGAGAAGCAGAGGTCGAACAAGAGAAGGCGGAGGAAGGGGAAGAGGAGGAGGTAGAGGAAGATGAGATGGAAGTGGAGGGAACGCCTTCCACGTCGAAATCCGATGGTGGCGAAAGACCCCGCGTCATCTCCGGTTGCTGCTTTTCGTCGCTTGGTGTCGCCGCTGTTCCGCTATCACGTGACTTCGGCGGCGTCCGTTGCTTTGACGCCTGACCTGTTTTCGGCCTGACCTCGTTTACAGCTTTGCCATTGGTTCGCGCCTGGGAAGACAGCGTCTCAGCCTGTATGGTCGAGGTCTTGGCCTTGGTCTCCGCGGCACTGCCCTGACCCTTGACCTTTAAATCAATCACCTGAATCTTGCCCTTGACCTTTGGGTCAAGAATAACCTTGGTCGGCGTCGGGTTTTGGCACTTTCGAACTCGTCCCTCCGACTCGACCTTGACCTGGGTCGCACTCGCCGACTGAACCCGGCTTGACTTGACCTCGTTAACTGGTTTTCCATTCGTCCTTCCTGTTGAAGGTCTCGCCGTGACGAGATCTCGTCTTTGGCTCGAGACTGGAACGCTTCCGTTCTGTAAACATTTCTCTTCTGAGCTGTCTTGCTCTGGAACTATCTTTTCCGTTCCCGAATCTCCCAATTTCTTCCTTTCCTCCTCTTCCCCGCATTGGCCTCCATGCTGTTCCAGAGTCCTGGAGCAGTTCTTGCAAAGAGGGGTTCGCTTGTATGGATGGGTTTCGAACTTAGTACAGGACGCCGCTGTGGCGTTTGTCGCGCTTCTTTTCACTCGGCTGATCATCGTCGTCGTCTATGAGAAAACCGTGGCTTTTTGTCTATTCTGCAGTCGAAATGGACTGTGAGGGAAGGATGTGGTTCAGCCTTCAAGGAAATGAAAACATAAAAGAGTCAACAACGGTAGAGCATCGAAAGAAGCAATTGTTGCAACAACAGAAAAGACGTTATCATCATCGTCATCGTCATCGTCATCGTCATCGTTATCGTCATCGTCATCGTCGTCATCATCTTCGTCGTCGTCGTCGTCATCATCATCATCAGCAGCCGTATCATCATTATCATCATCATCATCATCATCATCATCATCATCATCATCATCATCATCATCATCATCATCATCATCGTCATCGTCATCGTCATCGTCATCATCGTCATCGTCATCGTCATCGTCATCGTCGTCATCATCGTCGTCATCGTCATCGTCGTCATCATCTTCGTCGTCGTCGTCGTCATCATTATCATCATCATCATCATCACCATGATCATAGTCATCATCATTATAAGCAACTTACCTTTGTGTGTTAACTTACCCTACTACCTCACTTGACCTAACCTTACCTTGTTCTATAGGATAGCAGTCATCCAAATTGTGTAATCCTTAACAGACATCGCTAGCTACTTTTACAGGAAATCCAAACAGTCGGCCTACCCGTGTCGTACCGATAATCTGACAATAATCCGTACAAATCGTGCTACAAGTACCGATACTTCAAAGAACTTTAGAAATGTACAATACAATACAACTGTATTTTGATATTACCCTCCTTCCAGAGTTCAGAATTGCACAGAACATCGATGGCGCTGGGTCGCTACGCAGTGGCTTGAGGTAGATTCGAACCTGCGACCCTCCGGTTAAAAGGCACAGAACATACAGCTACACCACCGCGTTTTTGTAGCGCTACTCACAATATTTGCAAACATTAGAATTCCTAGCCAACTTTATTACAAGCAGTTTCCCACTTACGTTAACGGTGTTACTCGTAAACCAAAGTAATCCGTAACGTGTCTTTTATCGCATGTTAGAATACCAGGGTAGTTCAAAAGTGATACATACACACATGTACACATACACATACATACAAACACACGCATCGTACACACACACATACACGCATGCACCAACGCAGATCCATCGATAAGCATAGAGCCATACATACACAAAGGCAGGCACATGCATACTGACACACGCACATGTAGAAGCACACACACATACATACACATACGCACACTTATGCACACATGCGCACCAAAACTCACAATGCACCCGTACATACACACACATATACACAAGCATACATACATATGTACACATAATCACACAATGTCAAGCAAACAGCCGCACATACAAACGTACACACCCACAAACACTCGCTTGCATACACCTATAGATACACAGTGTAACACGTTGAGAAAAAATGTACCAACCACCTGATGGTTTTGCCGAAAAAGTCTTCCAGCTTCTCTCGTCTCGCCGTCTGAAATCCTTCTCTCGTATATCGTCCGCCCGACCGAGAGACCGACCGCCAGTCCAGCTGTGTGGCAGACGGGAGATGATGATGGCACTCCTCACCTCTCCCTCAACAGTCTCTGTCTCTGTCTCTCTCTCGCACTCCCTTCTGGGTCTCGACCGTCGATCATACGCAGCCGAATCGAACTGAACTGGAGCTGGTAGGACCCGAAGAAACGAAGACAGGGAAAGGAGCAGAGAATGGGAGGGAGGTAGAGGTAGAGAGAGGTAGGAAGGGAGAGAGAGACAGACAGACAGACTGAGACAGAGACAGAGACAGAGACAGAGACAGAGAGATAGACAGAGACAGAGACAGAGACAGACATACAGACATACAGACACAGACATAAACAGATACAGGCAGACACAGAGAGACACGCATAGAAACACAGGCAGACACAGACAGACCGGTAATGCAGTCTGCCATTACTTCTGATACGTGCTATCTGGCTACACATGAAAGTGGAAATTAAGCAGAAGCCCTGACTGAGTGTAGCAACAGTTTTGGATCCGTTAAATTTCTTCCTACGGACCCCAAAGGGGATATCCGAAGGTCAGCCCGATGAAGACAGGGAAAGGAGATGACATAGATGACGCTCTTGGTGGTCTGCAACTTCCGGCTCAACGTCTGGGACTCGAAATTGCTGGGTCACGCGTTAAATGGCAACTCCATGTCAGGCATATATGCTCCCTATGTCATATAGCGAATAAATTGTTACTGACACACTGAGTCACTCGCTCGCTCACTCACTCACTAACTTACTCAATAACTTATTCACTCACTAACTCACTAAATCACTCACTAAATCAATAACTCACTAACTAAATCACTAACTAACTGACTGACTGACTGACTGACTGACTGACTGACTGACTGACTGACTGACTGACTCACTCACTCACTCATTCATTCACTCACTAACTCACTTGCTCAATGTATCACCTGCCTTAAAGCCATCAAAGGCCGCCGACTCTTGATTCTTTTTCAAAATTTTACTTAACGACAGTGTCGTTAAGTCAGTGACGACACACTTTAAGATCCACTGAACAGTTCTTATAGTTGCACTGAACTCTGCTACATAAATACTGGAGTATTAGCCTGAGTTCAAAGAACTGGAAGAGATGTTGAGACTCTGAGGCGTTTTCTCTTTTTTTCCCATTTCAGATTATTTGCGCAAAATTAAGTCAGACAAATAATTATATTTAATAAAATTACCAAATAGTCGCGAAAAATCGAAATGATATCTTACTCACAAATACAGTGACGTTAAAACTTTCGAATATTGCTTCGCATTCTGGACTATTATTTCCGCAAAATTTGATAAAGATGATTCCATTAAAAACAATAAAATCAACAGAAAGCTATTGTATATATACCGAAAACGAAACTTCAGTTCGGTTCAGTTTTGTTTCATGTTAGACCCTTGGTTGACAATTAAGACGCCCAGTGTATGGATGGATCCAGAGTTTAACGACATCTTATGGCAACAAAGGCTGTTGACGCAGACAGAAATTAGTTTGGCATATAATATTAAAGCTCAGTCGGAGTGAAACGAAAAATCCAGGATAATGCAATTACTTCTTTTAGACACCTCTAAAACTTTATCTTGCGATGCTATACATTCGTCAATTTCGTCATTTGATGCCGACTGCAAGAAAATTAACGAATGTAGACTTATAGCGTAGTAGGGTACAGTTTCAGAGGTGTCTAAAAGAATGGCATTTTCCAGGATTCAGCTACCTTTGTGTCTGAAAGGCCGTCGACTTTACCTTACGTTAATTAATTCATTTGTTTGCATATATGTAGTTTCTGTTTAACAGCGCTCTGTTATGAAAAGATGATTAACGTCGCCCTCCTTCTTTGTCCAGGTTTAGGACTTGCACCACTTGAAGAGGGCAGTGGAGGAGAACAGGTTGAGAACCGCTGCTGTACAATACATGTCCCATGTGCCATGGAACACGGGCCCCTATGATTTCAAGGCGCGGAGCCCCAGAGGTAGAAAGGAATTAATTATACGTCAATCAACAAATATTCTAAACATGAATATTTCCAAATCATTGGCCCCTTGCATGACTGAATTGGCGAGGCCCCCAAGTGATCGCAGTCCGACTCTGCGTATACAAGCAGTATCGCTGTTAGGAGGTGCAAACGCTCTTCATACCAGGACTTTCAAATTGACCTAATATAGCTAGCCACAGAGGCAGACACAGAGGCAGACACAGAGACAGACACAAAGACAGATAACAGGCAGATACAGACACTCATGTAGATAAAGAGACAAAAACACAGACATCTTATCTTATCTTATCTTATATGATTATTTATAAAGCGCCTCTCACAGCATAGACTATTCAGAGGGGCTCCCAGCGTGTCAGCCCCGAGGGAAAAGAAAGGTCTTTAGGCAGCGGAGAGAAGAGGGCGAGATCCCAAGTAGTATCTTGTTACGGAGAGGGGGCAGGTCATTCCATAGGGAAGGGCCAAGGATGGCAAAAGCACGATGCTGAGCCACCGAAGTCCTTGCGCGAGGGACAAGTAGATCAAGGCGGTCAGCAGACCGAAGAGGGCGGGAAGAGAGAGCAGATAGAGGTTTGCGCATCAGGTCACAGAGGTAGTTAGGAGCTTTTCCCAGTTGAGTCCTAGAGACCAGGAGAAGAACCTTGTATTGGATGCGGGAAGCAACAGGAAGCCATTGAAGTACATCAGTCATAAAGGTAGTTATATGAGAGAAGCGAGGAAAACGGGCAATTAGCCTGGCAGCCGCATTCAGAACAGACTGCAGAGATGAAAGGCGCGCTTTAGGGAGCCCAGCAAACAATGAATTGCAATAGTCAATGCGGCAGTAGATATATACAGAGACATACACATAGGCAGGCATAGAGACAGACACACAGGCAGATACAGAGGCAGACACAGAGGCAGACACAGAGACAGACACAAAGACAGACATAAAGACAGACAAACAGGCAGATACAGAGATAGACACACAAGCAGACACAGAGACAGACACACAGACAGACACACAGACAGACACACAGACAGGTACAGAGACAGACACATAGGCAGTCATAGAGACAGACACACAGGCAGATACAGAGACAGACACACCGGCAGATACAGAGACATACGCATAGTCAGACACGGAGACGGACACAAAGGCAGACACACAGACAGACATAGAGACACACACGCAGAAGCAGAGAAAGACACGCAGACAGACACATAGGCAGACACAGAGACAGACGCAGATACAGATGCAGAAGCAGACACACAGATAGACCCACAGGTAGACATAAAATTGATGAGAGGGTGTTCGTCCATAAGTAAGCGTCTAATTTTAGACGCACCCAAAAGCCGCATGTATAATGCTAACATTTCAATGATATATTTATTAAATGATCTCATAGCTCATTACTGCCCTTAATAGTCAGGTTGATGAAATGTGAGCTATTCTGTTGTTGACTCTAGTTAATGCTATGTAGGCTATTTTTTATTTAATTTTTTTGTTTATTGCCTCTGGCTATCGACCAGAAGAAAGTGTCACCATGTACAGCCAGGATGGTCCTGGCAGGACCCCCAATTTTAGCCCCCTCCCTCAGGGCCAGGTACACGATTTTTCACATGTACATAGTGAACACTTTTATCTTAGTCAATAGACCGAGAAGCGCTAGAGCTCGTATCTCGAAAATGCCTTTTATATTTTATTTTACGTCAACAAAAAAGATGTTTAAGGAGGCTTATTTTCCTGTAGCCATAACTATTAGAATTCTGCGTTTGCAGAAAAAGCCAATATAACACTAAACGTACTTCAAATATTGCAATTTATAATCCCATATCTTTTATAGTTAAAGTTTGATTAAATTGTTATAATTTGTGTTTTTTGGTTCTTATGTGACTAATTACGGCGAACGGAGCGTGGCGCCTCTATCGGCAGAGACGTACAACTTCGTGTTTAGGCCTACATAACAATCGCATGCGGTTTCTATGATGAAATTAGACGAATAATTATTATTTAGCCAATTAACAATTGCCTGTATAAGCAGAACATATGCACTGCATTGTCTATTACCACTTAAATGACATTTTATTTAATTTTGAAGCTAATTTTGTATAACTGTTTCAGTGCGTAACGATGCCGCAGTGGACCACACTATGTTAACATATCTTAGACATGACCGAGATCAGATCGTGTGTGTGTGTGTGTGTGTGTGTGTGTGTGTGCCTATCCACATCCCCGCCCTCCCTTTTCCCCTTGCCTCCCCTTCCTTCCCCTACCCCGAAGCCGCGGGTCCCGGAGTCCTCCTTCGGTAAAATTTTGGAATTCTACATTGCCGTAGGTGAATTTTAGCGCATTTTCAGAGAAAGAAAACTGGTCTCTTGTCAAGGTTTTCGTCGTAAGAAACTATTTAAAATTCACGTGACTGACTGACATAATTGAGCAAAAACTGATTTTTTTCCAATTAAAGTGTTACTAGTCACATGACACGATGGCTTTGCGAATTTTTACGAGCATTTCGTATTGACAAAGTAGGCCTATAGGCAGGCTCTAGCGAATTGGTGTTTTGAATGAGCACATCGACTGTGACTTCTCGCTGTTAGATCAGCCGGACAAAGAAGGACAAATCGAAGGACAGAATGAAGGACGAACGGGCGGACGATCGACCTAGGACGACATTTCCAGACGCAAGTTATGTTGATTTCCACAACGACGATAAAGAAGATGATGATGATGTAACTTGACTGATAAATTTGTACTTTAACAACAATGCCCAACTAGTGATTATTGTTTAAAACAACAAATAACAATCGACAGAAATTAAATATTCCAAAGCATACGTTTGGCCCATGCACCTAAATCTGGGCTACAAAATTATATGTGCAAAATTCGTTCAAAAAAGCTTAGCGTGGAAACACCTTTAAAACAGTTGAATAACAAGTTACTTAAATACAGCAACGAAAACGATAGCGTTGTCGTTCTATGCCTTTTCGGTACGTGCCTCTGGTTTTATTTACTATTTTTTGGCTCAAGAAATCACGCTTTGTGAAAGCGCCACCAATCCCGGGAGAGAATTTACATTTACATTCCGCTATTGGTGTTGGAGAAAGATAATGTTTAACGTTTTGTTTCAAACTTTCAATGCCATTCCTTAGATAGTTAAAATGTACCCTTAAACGGTTTGAATGTAAAGCAATTCAACCAAGACTCCATAATAATTTCATTATGAGTAAATTTATTAGAAATCACTTAAAAACAATATAAATCACGTCATGTTGTAAGCACTTAGTAAACATCTAGGATAACAAAGTTAATAAGTCATCAGGTAAATGCATAAAAAAGAAACTGGCTATAAATGTAGTCACATACCAAACAGTTTAAAATTCACTGTTTAGTGACATTCCTGATTACTGAAAATAAGTACCTTTAAAGAACTTCTAGACAAATATAAGTTATATAAAGTAACTTTAAAGAGCTTCTCTACTAGCGGAATGTAAATATAAATTCTCTTCTGATGACGAAAGCTATCGTAACACTATTTGATCCAATCAACGCAGTGTTAATAGAAACTATCATGGAATTTTCAGTCCCAGGTGGAATGCCTGAATGACAGATAACGCGTTTGAACATGGGTTTGAATCCTGAGCACGTCCTGTGAAATCGAAAGAAATTGCTCTGTCGAAATGGCGTCACCTCGAAGGCTATGATCTTAAAAATTAGTACCAGCTTAAATCCAACGCCCCAACAATCGTCAGGTTTATTTTACAACGACAATCACTACGTTATAGCCTTATAGGTAAGGTCGACATCAAAGGTTATGTCAGCAGCAGGATTTTGTTAAACACTGGACAATGCTTGTCACTGCTTAGACACCTTGGAAACAGTTCTTGATCGGCTATATATAAATTTTCGCATAGTGCATACCCGTTGATTCGTTTTTCCCAGTACCAGTAGTTTCAGTTTAACGACACTGTGATAACAATGATCATTAGCCTCTCCGTCTTCCCTCACCCAGGCTTGGCACTGGCAGAGACAGAGTACGAGCAGTGTCGCAGTTCCATGGTTATTAATATTTATCCAAAGTTTAACGTCGTCTTTTGAAAAACATGATAATGGATTGTGCAGTTCTTGTCAAGTCAAAGAAAATATAGATAATCTATTATTACACAGTAACAGCGAAAATATCCCGAAATAATATTAAGAGATAAGTGTAAAATATTCACGTTAGAACTCAACATTAAGACCTTGTTTTGCTGTGGACTGCATACAAGTGAAGTCTTTAATTGTAATTGTAATTGTAACCGAAAACTTATATAGCGCCACTCAAATCAGCGGCGCTTTCAACCCGCATCAATGCCGGCACCGGCAAAAAGGAAAGTTTTCAGGCGTCTACGGAACTGGAGAGGAGAGAGGGCAAGAAGCTCTTGGCGGAGAAACAAGGGGAGACAGTTCCAAGCAGAGGGGCCAACATAGGCGAAACTTCTGGATTGTGCCGTGGAAGATCGCATGCGAGGGACAACCATAAGGCCGCGAGCCGAAGATCGCAAGGAAGCCCTCGCAGGCAAGGAAGAAACTGGGTTGCAAAAATTCATTAGGTAAGACGGAGCAGAGGCAGTAAGGCAGTTGCGCATGAGAGGCTGGCCACTACCTATCAGTAAAGCTGTATTACGCCATACGAAAGGTGAGAACTAAATAAAAACAGTTTTTCTTATCGGCGAGGTGACGGTCTCTGATGTTATAAGATGTCGTTAAGCTGTTGTGATAAAGCCTCGATAAACAGCGAGTACCAAGAAGCGTACTGAACTGACCATCGACACCTTTAAAACGTGATCACACGACGTTATAAATAACCATAAAAATACACGCGTTTCAATAATTCCAACAATTCCGTTTTGATAATGATAAAGAATTTACATACAAAGACATGTAAATTAAGAACAGTAGTTTTATTTTGTTGTCCAGTATGGTGTTGACCATTCTTCAATGGAATGCACGTGGTTTGCGTGGTCATAAAGAACAACTTAAAAATTATATCTTGATAGCGTGCATTCCATCGGATGTGATATGCGTGGAAGAGAAACCTTTCTGAAAAATACTACTCGGTCACACAAAATTCTATGGTTACAATATTATACGTAAAGCATGCTTACGTAATGAAAGGGGGTTAGCTATTTACTTAAAGATGGTCTAAATTTTAATTTACTAAAATGTGGAAGTTAATTCCAAACAATAAAATTCAAGGTATTGAAACTAAAACTTTAAATGGTTATTTTAAATTATTTAATTTAATTCTTATATCACACCGTCATATACATTTAGAAAAGAAGATATTCAGCGAGCCAATCATAAAAATCTTTAAAAGAATGCTTATCTCGTGACTTCTCGTCTACAGATTATAGGACCGTTAACAAGTACTAAATGCCTTACAATTAACAATTTCATTTGTCGAAAGTTTCAAATTTATTTCAGTAAGTTTCACACAAACTGACGTGTTAGCCATAAAATGCCACTAAGTATTGGGCACGCAACGCTAACTTAGACACCTTAAAATACTGTCAAATTACGTTATATATTCCTCAACCCCATCAAAACGTCATGTGCAGTAATAAGAAGGTTAAACAAGAATCTTTTTACATTAGAAAAATTTGTATATGACAATTACTACAAAATCTTGTATAATTTACATCAGATATCATCTTATCGCAATTTATGTATCATAGACGTTATTAGCGGTATTTTTCTATGTCGTTAACAATGAATGCTAATGACATTTTGAAGTTCTGCTTTGACATAATTAAATGGTGTCTTTCGGAACTATAGAATTCATTTTCACTGCATTGTATAGGCCTATGTTTAAACTGTCGTCAACAGCCTTTGATGTCGTACTGTAGCGGTTTGGCCACAAGGCACGAACGAAGGAATATAATGATAGCTGTCTTAATTAATTAGCGTCTTATTCGATGGGTGGCGCTTTATAACTGTTCGATTATAATTATAATTACAAGTGCTATATTTTATTTTTGCCATTTTAAAGCTTCAATTAATTAATTAAAATAAGAAAACACGCCGTTCTGTCCAATATTTAGTGGCTAAACATAGGGCGCCGCTTAATATAGTTGGTAGATGTTTCGATTTTGGACACCTCTATTTAAGAAGACGGTGATGGCCTACTATATAAGTATGGAGGCATGAATATGGTTTACGTACTAACTTATAATCATGCAGACCAATCAATGTAGCCTTCCTATGGAGGCCAGAATAACGTGTTACGTACGAGACCATAGCGTGCAGATAGATGCAGATGGATTCATAGAGCTTGCCTCACGCTGCGTTGCCTATATCGTAGGGTGGCGTTACTGCACTCTGCATATACAGCGATACGGTTCTTTAGTGTCGTTGGTTAGCGATTAATACTGCACTCCGTGTGGTAGTATACGGCGAGTGATAAAGCGAGTTCCAGGTTTCGGGCAAGTTACAAATATATTTACGGACGAGAGGGCGTCCGAGAAAAGGGTAATCAGTGCGATCCCGGGTTACAGCCGAATCGATCGCTCTCGGGTGAAGGATTGAGTCCGCCGATCCGACAGGTTTGGGGCCCACCCTGCCGTTAGATCGCGAAAAGGTCTGAATCCCGATTGTTGGTAGTTTGCGGGCTGAGTATAGCTCGGGGAAAGACCGATCGTGAGAGATTGAGAGCTCACAGGTCTGTTCCGGTAACGTACGGGGCAAGGAGTTTCCTGGTGACCGTCTGATACACGGGCAAAGACCCGGAGATACGCGGGCAAAGACCCGGTGTTGACCGTCAGATATAAACGGGCAAAGACCCGGTGTTGACCGTCAGATATAAACGGGCAAAGACCCGGTGGTACCCGTGAGGGATACACGCGGAAAGGCCCCGCAGTTGACCGTCCGAGATACACGGGCAAAGACCCGGTGGTGATAACTCAGTTAAAGTATCGTCCATAAAAGCTGAGCAGTGCGATCCCGAGTTACAGCAAAAACTAATCACTCTTGGGTATTGGATTGACCGCCGATTCGACAGGTTTGGGGCCCACCCTGCCGTTAGATCGCGAGCCGGTCTGAATCCCGATTGTGAAGTTTAACAGGCTGAGTAAACCTCGGGGAGAGACCGATCGTGAGAGTTAGAGGAAACACAGGTCTGTATAGGTAAAGTGCAGAGAAACATTCCGCTGGTGACGTCCGGTGAAGTACCGGAACGATCTTGTTGAAACTGTTCGATAACATCGGGGAACAACCGGTGAATCTCAATACGCGGTATCCGGGTTTGGCTGCTTTAAGGGTCACAGTTACTCCCGCGGTTTACCGGCAAATATCCGTCCGGGAGACCATCCGGACGATCCGACCGTTGTCTGTTCCGGTGTTCGGGAAAGTTCCCAGGGTGGGAAGCTACACAGGTCTGTGTGCAATAACGGGATAAAGTTACGAATATTTATCCACAGATACCGTTAGCAGAATCGAGTGTGAATACCGAGAAACGAAGCCTACGAGTCTGTGCGCTCCCGGAAAAAGACACAACTGTTACGTTCTCTATTTTATTCAGAGAGTCATGTTCAAGAGATACGGCTAGTGGAGTAAGGGCCCACTCTGCTGCTCAGGTCTCGAGACAGACTAATCCTGAATAGTGGGAGGATAAAAGGTTGTGTAAACCGGAAAGAGATCAGACCAAGATATTCGGGTCGGGTATTCGGGTATCCAGGTCCGAAAGAGACACGTCCGCTTTACTAGCGAAACCCAGATATAAGTCAGAGTCCCAGGGTGAAGTGTACGAGAGTTCCCGGTTAAAGAAACATTAACGCAGACCAAGAGTAAACGATACGAGAAAGTCCGGGTAGTCGGGTATCTAGATAGAACATATTTGCTTGTCGCAACACACAGCTCTGAGGACTGATTGAAGTGCGAGGTTGGGCCCCCTCGTGCGTAGGTCAGAACAAAGGTCTGTGTGTGTAGATAGCGAAGGTTATAGAGAGAGGACCTTCACTATCAGAGTGCCATAGAGACCCGTTATCTTTCGAAGCAGAATTCATCATTGTGAGGCCGGTATGCCGCACACGGAAACACAGCTAGAGATACGTGACAGTAAGAGGACGCGTTGCCCGATGGATACGTGTCTTCTATTACATGACGCAGAGACTCGTCATAAGTACTCCTTGTTCCCTGAACTTAGAGAACGTTTGGTGTTCCATGATAACGGCGATAGTTCAAGAGTCACGAGGTGCAGAATGGTCCGTCAAAGTTCAGACCAGGTAGAGAGGAAGAGAAAGCCCGTAACTAGGAAGGTACACAGAAAGGCAAAGACTGCTGCAGGTAAAAGATCGAACCCTGTTCTGAAGGACGGCCATCCTCAGGACGTTGCCCACCCGGTGACCGCGGAAGTGGCAGAGTCTGATGCCGAGACCGAGCTCTACAGTGTAGCCTCTCTTAGTAAAGCGGTAAACCCTGAACCTCCTCTGACAGGAATGGTCACTATGGACAGAGATAAACCATTTGACGGTGACAATAGGCAAGGCAGTGACTCGGGTGGCTCCAGACGGGTAGTGGGCTGGAGTCACCACAGGAACCCGCCCGGTGCGGCAGGGCAGGCGTCCGGGCGGCGAACGCCACAGTACGACAACGTTAAACCATGGAATAATAATTAATAATAAACAATGGAACAGTAAGAACTGCTCAAACCAATTTCCGTCTACGTCAACGGCCTTTTATGCCAAAAGATATCGTAAAACTGGTGGATCCAAATGCCAGTGTTAATAAAAAAAGATTTTATAAAGTCGATTTCGATGGCTCTAGTAGCTACAAGAATTTGTTAGACATAGCAAAATGCTTGGTTCTTCTTAGACACCTTGAAACTACGAAGAGAAAAATTGACCAACCATTACTAAGCTGTTCTCAGGCAAGACCCGTGGTTTAAAAGTAGAAAATAGATATAGCCAAAATGATTTTTTAATATGCCTAAATGATTGGAAGTTTAAAAGAGAATGTAAAATTAGGTAATGCTAGGTCGTCATCAAGAACCATGGTAGCTATAAGATATCGTTGAAAAGTGAACATTAATATTTTGTGCTATTTAGACACCTTTTAAATGATGGTTTAAAATTTCATATATTAGCATTTTAGTTTACTGGTTAGTGTCCTAAACGGTCTGCCACAACTTTGTTACAGAACAAAGTATCTGTTTCGTTACGGTACTTAATATCATCTATGCATATAGCATTAACTGTTGTAACTAGTGTACAATACGTATATAATAGTAGTATCGTGAATTTTAATGATTGCACTCTTAACAACAGATTTAATTAACGAAAGTATAGATTGCTTCTGTGTAGGTTATCTGATGATGTAGGGTTAGTTTAGACACCACCTGATCTAACCTGATATTAAACCCTGCCACTGTCCGTATTCTGCCCGTATTCTGGTAGTGCCAGTCTAACGCCTGAATAGAGGAGGAGGGCTACGCTAATCACCTTTGTCATGACACAGCGTCGTTGAACAGTAACTATAACCAACCAATCACGAGTTACTAACTCCGCCTCTGCGGGTACTCTCGTAGTGCCAGTCCCAAAACCTGGATTGCGGAGGAGGGCGACGCTAATCACCTTTATCATGACAGCGTCGTAAAATAGTCGCTAACTGAACGGATCTTGCCTTGCCTTTCATTTTTATACCTAACTATCTTGTATTAAGCTTACATGACCTTACTTAACCTTACCTTATAGAATTCATCAAGCAGTGCAGTATTTACAATTCTCATTTCAATTAACCCACGCGGGGTAGCAGGGACGAATTTAATGAGCGTGGGATAGTTTTTAACGGGTGAGAACATCGTTGGACATTCGGTCCACCAACAGTGCTGATAGGGAATAAGAATTTAGTGTTTGGAAAGGTGCTGGCAGCCGATATGAGAGCGGGGATAACGAGTAACCCGGGGAGCATTAGGAGTGCAAGAAGAGGAAGATGATTCAGGAATGGAGAGAGGAGAGGGAAATGAATTAATGGAGGAGTAGTAAGGAAAAGGTGAGGGAATAAGAAAAGGAAGGGAGGGGAAGACATGACTAGCAGCAGAAATGAGGTCAAAAACATATATGGAAAAGGATGGTGGAAAGGAAGAGGAGGAGGAGGGAAGAGGAGGAAGAATGTGAGAGTGAGGAGAAGAGGTAGTAGATGAGTAGTAGGTGTAGAGCAACACACGAGCAGTAAGGAGGATAAACACAAAGACAGGAGAAGATGAGGAAGAAGAGAATAAAGAGTGGAGAAAAGGAGGTGGAAGAGAAGGAGAATGAAAGTAGAAACAAGCGAAGATGAAGAAGGACAGGAAGAGGAAATAGAGAAGGATGGTATGAGACGGAGGAGGAGAAAGAGAAGGAGAGGATGGGATGGAGGAGGAAAAGAAAAAAAGGAAGAAGAACAGGAGAAGAGATTGTAGAATCAGTAAAGAGGCGGAAATATCCAGTTGGTCTCTGTCTCTCCCTCTGTCTCTCTCTGTCTCACTCTGTCTCACTCTGTCTGTCTGTCTGTCTGTCTGTCTGTCTGTCTGTACTTCTACATGTATCCATGTCATCCTACAGTTGTCCCTGTTTATATGCCTACGTTTATTCTATACAAACGCTAGACTTAAAAACTACGTCGGATGCAGAGGCCTGAATGTCGGAACCTGAGGTCATGTCTACCCAAATATACAATGGGACTATGATCTATACTACACACAGACGCACACATATAGGCCTACACAAGCATACACATGTATATAGTTGATATATATATATATAAATATATATATATACATATATATATGTATAGATATTTGTAGAAACCTCGTTAGGAAATAAATATATACAAGCGCTTGGATTATATATACTATATATAAATTATATGTCATATAGGTACCGATAGTCTACCTGTTATCATATGCAAAACAATTGATAGATTCCTTATACTAGGTACCAGTTATCGTCCAAACATATATATATATATATATATATATATCAAATACATACATACATACATACATATAATATATGTATGTATGTATGTATGCATGTATATATGTATGTATGTATGTATGTATGTATGTATGTATGTAGGCCTATGTATGCATGTGATTGTCTGTGTGTTCTTATATTCACATAATAGATGTATTATGGTAGCATAATGTGTGCACATTCTATTTTTAGGCCTATAACGAAATATATACATGTGTTTAGTGACTATAGTCATATGTATGTCGTAGTTATTGAATGTGTGGATATATAGATATATCTCTCTCTTGCATACATAAACTCTGCAGGAGTCTACAGTATAAGTTGGAACAGGTTTCCTCCTATTTTTTAAACTGTTCTAATAATAACCAACACACTTAGCACAAAGATAGATATTTATGCATGTATTTACGTGTATATTTATACATACAAACATGCGAGACTTGTTCAAGCTTGCACTGGGTCTTTTTTCGTATACCACGTTGATGTCTGCGAGAAACTATGGTTCAAGAAGCCGCGTTTGAAAGTGAACCTAAACGCGTCAGGTTAACTGTCTTCGCTCCTTTGGTAAATTATTCTTGGAGAGAAAGTTTCCCGCACATTCCAATTTCGACCGGCTTCCCCTACAGATTTTAATTAGTCTACGATTTCACTTGAAGCGACCATCTAATCACATGTTTCCCTACCTGGGTGCAGTGGGACTCAAGGTTGCGGTGAACCTGCTACAACGCCTTAGAGGCTGGATGACAGAGTGGTCAAAAATCTGTGAAAAGCTACTGATCACTGCTGTCTCCTCCTCCGTTTTTACCACTATCATCCGCGCCTTCATCTGCTCCAGAATTGACTACTGTAATTCTCTTTGATGGGGCTGCCAAAAGTCAGTCTTTCCCCCCTCCAGACTGTTTTAAATGCTGCGGCCAGATAAATAGCCCGACTTTCTCGCTGGTCTCATATTTCCTCCTTCATGTTCGATCATCATCATTGGCTTCCCCTTACTGCTCGGATTCAGCTAAAGGTTCTCACTGTAGTCCTTCGGTACTATACAGGCTTAGCACCCAAGTATCTCTGTGACCTTGTTCGTCTGCCAATTTCAGCTACTTCCCTCCGTCCATTGCGATCGCGTAATCGCCATGATCTTCTTGTACCACGAGCCATGACCATGGCACTGCCTTTTCTTGCATTGGTCCTGCTCTATGGAATCAACGCCTTCCAGTGACACGTGCCTCTTAATTAGCTGGTGGCCCAAGTGCCTTGTTCCGCTGTCTTAAAATCACTTTCTATTCACTGGATCAGTGGCGGCGATCTTGTCTGAGAGGCAGTGTGTAATCTAGTCCCCCTGTTCTGGGGGGGGGGGGGAAACAAGGTTTCTCGGGGGGGAATTTCCCCCCCAAAAGGTGTCTGCCTTACAATATTGCTGAGTTCTGGGGGGAAAACTTCAATCCTGGGGGGGAAATTTCCCCCCCAAAAGACGTCTAGATTAAACACTGTCTGAGAGGTGGGGGGGGGGGACAAAGTCGGCCATAGTCTGGTCGATGACCTTTTTTTTAGGAATTCATGTCCCAAAAAAAACATTTTCTAACTTTTTTGGGGAATTCATCTCCACAAAATCTTTAAGACTTTTCTAGAAATTGATGCCTGAAAAAAGTTGATGACCTTCTGTTTTTAGTCATTCACCTCTTTTTATTAGGCCTACCTTTTTCACACTGGTTTGCTTCTCGAAAACAAAATTTCGTCTCACTGGTTTGCTTCTCGAAAAAAATTTCGTCTTTTCATGTTCCTACAAAAAAATATGCTATCTCATCTTCGAAAAAAAGTTGATGACCTTTTTTTGCTTTCGTTATTCATCTCCACATAATTTTTTTTACCTTTTTCCTTCTTTTTTCCTTCTCTTACACAATTTTTAAACTTTTTTCCTTAACATTTTTTTGGGGGGGACACTTCTCCTCAAAACAACTTATCTGGTCAAAAAACCACTGAAAACTCATTTTCGCCATCACACACAATTGCATTTGTTGACCTTCTTTGGCGTATCTTCAAAATTTCGGAGGTCCGATGTATGGCGTGTCCCCCCACTCTTGTCCCCCGCGGCCCCCGGGATCGCCGCCCATGCACTGGGTCTTTCGCACTGGGAGCGCCTCTGATTAGCGAATACTGTGAGAGGCGCTTTATAAATGTTAAGATACAATACAATACAATACAATCACTACTGAAATAGGCCTATGACTATTCTTAAACTTAAAGTAGCCTAGAAACAGTCGCAGCACTGCGGCTAAACACAAGGAACGTTGCCCGTCATTGAAATGAAGAACAATAACTGGAAGTAAAATGAATTAAATTAAGACGAGTTGCTGTTGACTGAATGACTTTTAGTTAAGGTGCCTTATTCTGGAAAAGGTTGGGAACCACGTAAGCCGTTACATGCCTTTCAACTGTTGGGTCCAATTGATGTTTCTGTTGTTTTCATTAATTATTGTTGTTTTCATTGTTGCTATTTTGCTGTTGCTGTTCTTGCTGTTTTTTGTTTTGATCTAACCCAGTCTAATGACTTCGGTTGTTACCGAAAACTAAAATAATAATAATAATATTAATATTATTATTAATTATAATAAATGATGATGATGATGATGATGATGATGATGATGATGATGATGATAATAATAATTAGTAATATCAAGTAGCTATTTGATGTAGGCCTATTAAAAAAAATAATGAACATCATTTATATCCGGTACATATATATCTGTAAAAATTGGTACCCCCGCTCTTTACCCGTGCTAAGGTATCAGTCGATAGTCGGTATAAAGTAAAATCTGCGATTTTTAATAAAACTGCTGAAATATTATTAGGGTACTCAGCTCAGACGGAGGCATCCGCTGTAGGGGGACCGACAAACGTTAACTTTCCATTCAGTTTATGTTGAAATATATTAACTTTTAAAAGTTGTAGATATACAAAACTATTAACTCAAAATCCAACACATGTGTTTAGTTAAGATATTGATAATTGTACTGTCATGTCTCAGTGTAATCTCACTGCGTTTGTCGGTTTGAATTAATAAAGAAAAAGATTATTATTATTAATAATATTCGCCATATAGGAAAAATCAGAAGAGCGGTTCTGTATTCTGCCAAACGAAAGGCGAGAACTATTCACAAAAATTACACACCTCTTTTAATTGTCACATTCACTCTATAACTGAAAACAGTAGAGCAGGTTTTGTATTTACATAAAGAGACCTGTCGTCAATAGCGTTTTTATGTCATAATAACGACGTTAAACTGGAATAAATAAAAGTAGTTCTGTATATACTCAACATTCAGTTGTGCCGATTCTATATTTTCCATCAAAATTGGTTTTTTCGTTTTTGTCTATGTTTCCATGTTTTCTGGTCCAAAATCTATGTTTTTTCATGGCAGTTAGTGCTTGATAAAAGAGTACGTTATTAGCAATTTCTAAAACATTACTTACATTTATATGAGGCATTTTCAGAAAACAGATGCTCCACAATATGCACATCATTAAAACTAATCACTCGTCCGCGCAGCAATTGATTACATTAACGAACACAATCTATGTTGGCGATAAACCGCCGATAATAATAGGTTCCATGATCTTTCATCTATGGATGACGTAATTATCGTAGTATTTCATTAGTAATTTGAACTAATTTCCATGTATTCCTTAAAATAATATCTGTATATGGTTTTCTATGTTTTGTCTCGAGGGGAGATCTAGGTTTTCCAAAACTTTTGAGTGGCAACAGTGTATATCCATAATTATAATATGTTGAAAGGCTCGGATGTAAAGTACTGTATTATATTGTAAGAACTGGGTGAGAACTGTTCAAAAAATAATTACACACCTCTTTTAAGGGTGATAGTCACCCTATAACCACGAGCAGTTGCGATGTGCTTTACCTTCGCAGTGGGACGCATTTGTGGTGGTTTTGCAATTGTATTAAACACTTAAAACGACACCAAGAAAACAACTGAGCAGTGGCGATCCACTGCTATCGATTTCACACGTTTACAAGGTATTTTGTTTTGCAAGTCATCTTGGTCCACCGTGACTTCATCATGCAGGTAGACCAATCCCTTCTGATGTGCGATTGAGTCTGGAACATAAGGACCGCGTATGAAGCCTGTATTCGGGTGTTTCGTCTCGTTGGAGGACGACCGACGGGGGTCATTGGGTTGACCTCGACCGTTAGACGTGCTTCAATCTAGCCACCGACACGAAAAGAATGCCTCCTCTACGTACACCTGGTGCCTTGATGAATTAGCCGGACGTGCATCAACTTCTAACAATGAGGGACTGCTCGTGTGCTGCGAACGCTGTCACCTGTCGTCGCTCCATCTTATCGACGCACCTTGGTCTAGACCTCTGAGACTTTGAACATCCCTGCCATCTGTTAACTGTTGACGGTTGGCTCTACGTGTGTGCGTGGACCCACCACTGGTGACTCTTCGAGTTCACTGTGAATTGCATTGCTAACTGATGTAATAGGTCTTATTGACATTTAACTAGCGCAGAGAGAACCTCTGATTTGCTCTTTGAGCGGCGCTATATTAATGTTTATTATGCGTGTATGTCTGCTGTCTGTATGTATGCCTCTGTGTGACTGTGTGTATGGGTCTGTGTAGCTGGGGTAAAATTCTCTTCCCATATTTTCAGGGTGGGAAGGTCATGGTCTCTTCCCCTCTGTTCCCACACACCCTTTATTAAAAGGCGTCTATGATGCTCTGAGTTGCATAGCGTGTCGGTCGTATCCATGGTAACCACGCCGATTGGTTTTGTTACGATTTTGGCGTAGATAAGTTAAGACACATCGAGCAGGGTTAGCAGTTGGAAAGCCGCGCCGTCTGGCGCCTATTCATTCGCCATCTTTTCTTGGTCGGTAAATGAGTATAAAAGCAAATTGTATACGGTTAAAAAGTGTCTTATCTTCACCTTCATGCTTCAAAGGAGTTCCGGTAGAAACTTGTTTATAAACAAAGTGATACCTCCCGAAAGATCTTATCCCCGTCTATCGTTCGTCAATCTGAGCACTCCCTCGCTTGCTCCCTCTCTGTCTCTCTGTCTCTGTCTCCCTCTCTCTGTCTGTCTTTATGGCTATTTCTTTCTTTCTCTCTATCTTTACATTTTCTGTCTCTATCGGTCTTCCTCTCTCTTACTACCTCCCTCCCTCACTCCAGCTCTCCCTGTCTCTCCCTGACTCTTTCTATCTCTGTCTCTCTCCGTCCCTCTCGCTTTCTCTGTCTCTCTCTGTCTCTCTCTTTATCTTTTTCTTTCTCTCTTTCCCCTTTTCTTTCTCTCTGTCTCTGTCTCTCTCTTCTATCTATCTGTCTGTCTGTCTGTCTGTCTATCTATCTATCTATTTATCTATCTATCTATCTATCTCCTTTTGTCTATTTTCTCTCTCTTTCTCTCTCTCCCTTCTTCTTTTTCTATATCTTTCTCCTCCTCCTCTGTCTGTGTCTTTGTCTGTGTCTCTTTTCTCTCTTTCTCCCTTTCTCTTTCTCTCTGTCTCCCTCGCTATCTCTGTCTCTTTCTTTTCTCTCTCTTTCTCTCTGTCTGTCTGTCTCTCACTCTTTATCTCTGTCTGTCTCTGTATCTTTGTCTGTCTCTGTCTCTGTCTCTGTCTCTGTCTCTCTGTCTCTCTGTCTCTCTGTCTCTCTGTCTCTCTGTCTGTCTCTCTGTCTCTCTCTGTCTCTGTCTCTGTCTCTGTCTCTGTCTCTGTCTCTGTCTCTCTCTCTCTCTCTCTCCTCTCTCTCTCTCTCTCTCATCTCTCTCTCTCTCTCTCTCTCTCTCTCTCTCTCTTCTCTCTCTCTCTCTCTCTCTCTCTCTCTCTCTCTCTCTCTCTCTCTCTCTCTGTCTCTCTCTCTCTCTCTCTCTCTCTTGCTTGCAACCTTCCACTCAACACTGATAACAGAATGATAACAGAAGTTCGATTTATCCTATCCTGTTTGGAATCGTAATCTTGAGATTTTCACAGCAACTAAAAAGTTAAGTTGCGGGAACCAACTTCATATGCGATCAGTCTAAGCAACATCAAATTCGGTTCAAGGTCAAGACCGAAATGGGTCAAGCAGGCAGATAGAGGGCTATAATAGATGGTGTTTAGAATTGGAGCAGCGGCGAGAGAGGTAAGGGGAAGAGGAGGAATCGTGACATGGATTTGTGAAAGCGCATTGTTTTCATTTTTGTCTATGTTTCCATGTTTTCTGGTCCAAAATCTATGTTTTTTCATGGAAGTTTGTGCTTGTTAAAAAACGTACGTTTTCAGCAATTTCTAAAACATTACTTAAATTTATTTTAGGCATTTTCAAGAAATAGGCACTCCACAATCTGCACATCATTAAAACTAATTACTCGCCCGCTCAGCACTTGACATCATTTATAAACACAATCTATGTTGGCGATCAACCGCCGATAATAATAGGTTCCATGATCTATCATCCATGGATGGCGTAAATTCCATGTATCCCTTAAAATAATACCTGTCTTTGGTTTCTTACGTTTTGTTTCGAGGGGAGTTCTAGGATTTAAGATGACTGTATTATACTATTTACCTCTATATACCTCTGATACCTGATGTATTTACCTCTATATACCTCTATTTTTTCTTCCCCTCTGGCACCCAGGTCAGAGGGGGAAGAAGAAATAGTGGACGCCCAAAAAAGACTTGGAGAAGCACTTTCGGTGAAGATCTGGTGGCGATGGGAGTCGGATGAAATGAGGCGGAGGACATTGCAGACAACCGTACAGAATGGAGGAATCTTGTCGCCCGATGTTCTGCAGAGAGAGAGAGAGAGAGAGAGAGAGAGAGAGAGAGAGAGAGAGAGAGAGAGAGAGAGAGAGAGAGAGAGAGAGAGAGAGAGAGAGAGAGAGAGAGAGAGAGAGAGAGAGAGAGAGAGAGAGAGAGAGAGAGAGAGAGAGAGAGAGAGAGAGAGAGAGAGAGAGAGAGAGAGAGAGAGATTACACTATATGAACGGCGAGAATTGTTAAAAATAATTACACACCTCTTTTAAGTGCGCTAGTCACACTATAATTATAAGCAGACTCGCCTTGTTGTAGCTTTGCGTAGCAGAAGTAATCAACGTTTCGTAATAGAAGGGCTTGCCTCAATACCCAGGTATGTCGACATACCTGGTTTATGTGAAAAAGTATGCCAGCGTGCTTGGAATATTGTGTTCTATATACCCTGCAAATTTGGTGCAAATATGATTTTTTAAATTGGCTTTTGGATAAAACAGTTTGTCGACATATGGTATTTAGCAGCTAGGCTTGCAAGTCATCTTGGTCCACCTTGACCCCGTCATGCAGGTAGACCCATCTTTTCTGATGTGCGATCGAGTTTGGTACTCCAATGCAATAACCCGGTATGATAACAAAAATTGTCGTTTTTTCTTGTAATCTTTGTATTAAAACCGGTGCAATAATCAGGTTATTTGACATACCCGGTTATTGTCTCTTACTTACTCTACAATTCACTGATTTTGCGTTATTTTTTTATTACTGTAATGTAGCTATGATGACTTACCTTCTTATTGCACGATTAATTTGTACTGTGTGCTAGTCACCATTCGTTGCAAGAATAAGGTATGTCGAATAACACCAGACGATTTTTGCTTCATACTGGGTTATTGAGTGTCAATAACCAGGTATGAAGCAAAATGTCGTGAAAAACATTAATGATATCTTTTGCATTGCAATATGTAACAATTTCGTGAAAGACAGTAATAACTCACATGGTGCTTCAAACAGCTTGCCGATATCTCTGAAAATGGCTTAGATACAACAGTTTGAAGTGTCAAATCTTTTAAACCATTTTCCCGAAACTAAAAAAATCCGACATACCTGGTTATTGCTGCGAGCCCTTCAATTGTAATCTAACATTTATAAAGCGCAACTTCAAGAAAAGTGATAAGTGGCGCTCAGCTGCTGTGGATTTTATTCGTTTAAAAGGTATTTTCCTTGCAAGTCATCTTGGTCCACCTTGACCCCGTCACGCAGGTAGACCCAGTATGAGAGTTGTAGAAAAAAGACTGGGGGGGGGTTAGACTTAGATTTATGTGGAGTTGGGGTGTGCAATGAAGGCTTTACTAAGGGGTCCCAAGAAAGACTAGGGGGGTTGAACCCCCAAACCCCCCCCCGACAATTCTCACCCTGGGTAGACCCATCTTTTCTGATGTGCGATCGAGTTTGGAACATACGGACCGGCCGCGACCCCTGTAGCCGGGTGTTTTCGTCTCGGTGGAGGACGACCGACGCGGGTCATTGGGTTGACCTCGACCTAGCCGGACGTGCGTCATATTCTGCCAATGAGAGACTGCTCGGCGGCAGTGTCATCGAGTGCTGCGAGCGCTGTCACCTGTCGCCGCTCCACCCTATCGACGCACCTTGGTCTACACCCCAGAGACTCTGAACAACCTGCCATCTGTTAACTGTCGACAGTTGGCTCTACGTGTGTGCGTGGGCCAGTCACTGGTGACTCTTATAGTTTGATGTTCATTGCTGATGTAATGGTCTAGGTCTTAATGACCTTTAACACCACATATAGGCTAGCCGCGCATAGTGAACCTCTGATTTATTTTGCTCTTTGAGCGGTGCTATATAAATGTTTAGTATGCCTGTATGTCTGTGTCGGTGTGTCTGTGTGTGTGTGTCTGTGTGTGACTGTGCGTATGAGTCTGTGTAGCTGGGGCAAAATCCTCTTCCATATTTTCGGGTGGAAAGGCCATGGTCTCTGCCCCTCTGTCCCTATACACCCGTATAAAAAGGGACCTATGTTACTCTGAGTATCATAGATAGTGTTGTATCCATAGCAACAGCGCCGATTGGTTTTGTTGTTACGATGTTGGCGTAGATAAGTTAAGACACATCGAGCAGGGTTAGCAGTTGGAAAGCCGCGCCGTCTGGCGCCTATTCATTCGCCATCTTTTCTTGGTCGGTAAATGAGTATAAAAGCAAGTTGTATACGGTTAAAAGTGTCTTATCTTCACCTTCGTGCTTCAAAGGAGTTTTGGTGGTAAAGTATAAACAAAATGGTTACCTCCCGAAAGATCTTATCCCCCCGTCTCTCCTCTGTCAATCTATCAACGCTTGCCCCCACTCTGTCTCTGTCTGTCTGTCTGTCTGTCTCTCTCTCTCTTACTATATTATATCTGACTCTTTCTCTTTCCATCTCTCTCTCTTTCCCTCTTTATCTGTCTGTCTGTATGTCCAAGGCCGTAGCTAGGGGGGTGTTTTTGGTGTTTAAACACCCCCCGAAATTAAATAATGTAAAAATTAAATAATCCATTTACTAACTACAAACCTCTTGGTCGGTTGACTCGGTTGCATTTCGGCTTGCTCAAGGACGAGAAAACACCCCCCGAAACAGAAAACACCCCAGAAACAAAATCCTGGCTACGGCCCTGTGTATGTCTGTCTGCTGTCTCTCTGTCTCTGTCTGTCTGTCTGTCTCCCTCCCTCTCTCTCTTTTGCCTGCAAACTTCCACTTAAGATTGACAGCAGAACTTGGGATTTATCCTATCCTGTTTTTGGAATCGTAATCTTGAGATTTCTACAGCAACCAAAAAGTGAAGTTGCTGGAAGCAGCTTCATATACGCTCAGTCTAAACAAAATCGATAGGCAGGCAGGGTCAAAATCGGTTCCTGGTCAAGAGCCAAAGGGGTTAAGCAGGCAGATAGACGGCTGCGGTGAATGGCGTTTAGAATTGGAGCAGCGGCGAGTGAGGTAAGTGGAAGAGGAGGAATCGTGATAGGACTTGTGAGAGAGCAGTGAAAGACCTGGTGAGAGATATATGCTTCCCCACCTTTCAGTGACCACCATCACCAATGATTTCCACCGTAGCATTATATTGTTTCATCGGCTTGACCCCCTTCCGGATTCTGACCTTCAGGTCAGGACAGACAGGCTTACGCACAGACAGATGCACACATACAGACACAGACAAAGACAGACAGAGACAGGCACACATACGGGCGCACAAACATATACACAGACACAGAAAGAGATAGGTAGACACAGTTAGACAGATGCACGCACATAGACAGTCATATAGGCACACATACACAGACATACAAACAGATACAGACAGGCACAGATAGACAAACAGAAACACACGGATTGATAGATGAATAGATGAATGGATGGATGGATGAATAAATGAATGGATGAATGGATGGATGAATGAATGAATGGATGGATGAATGAATGGATGGATGGGCGATGGATGGATTGATAGATGAATGAATGGATGGATAAATGGATGGATGATCATGGATGGACTGATGGATGAGCGGACAGACACAGCTAAACTGTGAGAACAGAAACGCTTGTATAAATGTTCTGCTTATAACAAAATGGACTTCTTCTCAGTTTGTCTGTATTTTTGCTGTCCTTCTGTCCGTCTGTATGTCTGTCTCTCTATATATCCGTCTGTCTGTTTGTCTTTCTCTCCAGCAGTATGTCTGTCCGTCCGTCTGCCAATTGTTATGTCTGTCCGTCTGTCTGTCTGTCTGCCTCTTTATCAATCCGACGTGTTGTAAATTGATATCAATGTTGCTGTAACTTGGATATAAAAACGGAACTCGGAGATTCGGTGCTCTAACCGAGTGACCTCATGACCTCATGGGTCGAAGGATGCTTTGACTTCGTTTTCCCATTGCTACCATGGCCTCATTATTCCATAGCCTCATCTCATTGTCCTTAGATTCCCGAGGACATGCTTGGAGGACGTGCACCGATTTCCCCCATATACTGTATCAGAGGTAAGGTAAAGATGAGATGAGGCAAGGTAAAGGTCATAAAAAGGTAATGGTAAGGTAAGGGAAGGGTGACGGTAAGATAAGGTAGAGGTAAGGTAGAGTCAATGTAAGCTAACGAACTGTGAGTATGAGGTAAAATAAACTTAGCAGAAGGCAGGGTAAGTGGCAAATATACCCTAGGTTAGCGTTAAGGTAAGGTGAGGCATTGAAAACT
>OY744605.1:78957900-79095400 GCA_963556255.1 Allolobophora icterica | reverse complement strand
TGTTAAGGTGGGTGTCGTTTAGGTTAAGAATAATTGGAAGGGGGAATATAAGAGTCGGGCCAGGAGTACTTGAAAAGTTCAGACTTCAGCTTTGAATGGAAAGTCGAGAAGTGATAGCTAGAGGGACATGAGGAGAAGGATGACGGACGGGTTGCAATAACGACGGAGGAACTGAGAATCTGCGGAATTCAGGATATGGCTCGGTAAGAGAACTCGAGACGAGTAGTGACCGGGGGTACAGAAAGGCTGAGATAAGAGGATGATCCTGTGACAGCGGGTTGCCTGGATGGTGAAGAGACCACGGACGAACTTGGGGTGGGGATATTGTAGGGAGTTGTAGGTTAGGGATAAATGATAAACAAACAACCGTGCAGAACTTCATGAGTTAACGGAGTTGATACTTACATATCAAAATTTGTCTGCCTTTTTCCGGTGTTTAAGGAGAGCTTTGCATAATTGCATTAACCAAAGTTACCCTACGTCTTTGACAGCAAGCACCGTTGACAGCGGTCTAACCTGTCTTTTGCGAAGTAGGCTAATCGGAATCGAAATCCTGAAATTTATACAGCGCCCAATAAAGCGAAGTCGCGGGAACCAGTTAATTCAAAGTTCACTTATTCATGGTTGCTTTCCAGTAACTGCAGATGGTGTCTAGTTTCGATTTAATGACGCTGTTTCGCAACAAAGATAGTCGGCATCCCCCACCTCCTTTATCCAAGATTCGGACTGGCACTATCGTATGTATCGCTACTAACAGTAACAGTTATATTAGGCCTTGCGTTTATTTTACGCTTTTTAAAAAGTAATTTGACGTATTTAACGTTTGCTCGCGTTGCTGTGTAGTTCCGTTGTATTCGGTCGCTTCAGAAAGTTATCTTTCGCCAGCCTCTTCCCCTTCTAATTTAATCTAAGAAGTTATGTAGCGACATTGTTAAACACAATCCACAAGGTATTATCAGTCGATTGTCGCTTTAACTGGGGTTTGGCTCCCATTCGGTCGTCAAAGTTGTCAGTGTTGTTGTCGCAAACTTGGCTGGTTGTTTCGTTTTCTGTTTCGAATTGGATCCACCATTTAACGACATCTTATGGCAACAACGGCCGTTGACGTCGGTAGATATTATTTAGAACCGTTCTTATGGTTTAAGTCACATTAGTTACCATTAGTTTCGTGTATGTATACATGTATTCCAGTGTTTAACGACATCTTATGGCAACAACGGCCGTTGACGTCGGTAGATATTATTTAGAACCGTTCTTATGGTTTAAGTCACATTAGTTACCATTAGTTTCGTGTATGTATACATGTATTCCAGTGTTTAACGACATCTTATGGCAACAACGGCCGTTGACGTCGGTAGATATTATTTAGAACCGTTCTTATGGTTTAAGTCACATTAGTTACCATTAGTTTCGTGTATGTATACATGTATTCCAGTGTTTAACGACATCTTATGGCAACAACGGCCGTTGACGTCGGTAGATATTATTTAGAACCGTTCTTATGGTTTAAGTCACATTAGTTACCATTAGTTTCGTGTATGTATACATGTATTCCAGTGTTTAACGACATCTTATGGCAACAAAGGCCGTTGACGTCGGTAGATATTATTTAGAACCGTTCTTATGGTTTAAGTCACATTAGTTACCATTAGTTTCGTGTATGTATACATGTATTCCAGTGTTTAACGACATCTTATGGCAACAAAGGCCGTTGACGTCGGTAGATATTATTTTGAACCGTTCTTATGGTTTAAGTCACATTAGTTACCATTAGTTTCGTGTATGTATACATGTATTCCAGTGTTTAACGACATCTTATGGCAACAACGGCCGTTGACGTCGGTAGATATTATTTAGAACCGTTCTTATGGTTTAAGTCACATTAGTTACCATTAGTTTCGTGTATGTATACATGTATTCCAGTGTTTAACGACATCTTATGGCAACAAAGGCCGTTGACGTCGGTAGATATTATTTAGAACCGTTCTTATGGTTTAAGTCACATTAGTTACCATTAGTTTCGTGTATGTATACATGTATTCCAGTGTTTAACGACATCTTATGGCAACAAAGGCCGTTGACGTCGGTAGATATTATTTAGAACCGTTCTTATGGTTTAAGTCACATTAGTTACCATTAGTTTCGTGTATGTATACATGTATTCCAGTGTTTAACGACATCTTATGGCAACAAAGGCCGTTGACGTCGGTAGATATTATTTAGAACCGTTCTTATGGTTTAAGTCACATTAGTTACCATTAGTTTCGTGTATGTATACATGTATTCCAGTGTTTAACGACATCTTATGGCAACAAAGGCCGTTGACGTCGGTAGATATTATTTAGTACCATTCGTATGGTTTAAGTTACTGAAACAGTAGTTAACATTAGTTTCGTGTATGTATGTATTCCAATGTTTAACGACATTTTATGGCAACAATTTGCCAACAAAGACCGTCAACTTCGACAGAACTTATTCTGAACAGTTGAATATGTAGATGTCTCAAATCAACATAATAATTATAGAGCGGTTCTGTATCGAATATATAGCGTAATGTGAAAACATTTTAGATGTGTCTAAAGATTATCGTCGCCCTCCTCCTATCTCTATACATCGGACTGGCAGTACCAGAGTACGGATAGTTGCGGAGGGGTTCCACAGTTTAACGACGTCTTAGGGCAACAAAGGCCATTGCTTCGACTTAACCCAAAAAGATGAATAGCAAAAGCCACAATATGCTATTATATATCAAGTCGTTTGAACGCTTTTAAAGGTGTTTACCCCGCCTTTAAATTCTGTTGTAAAAACGACTTCTTGTGGCTGCTAAGGCCATTGAGATCGTCCTTACATTACGTATGTATATGTATGCGTGTATTCAAATGCTTAATGACGTCTTGTAGCTACATGGGCCGTTGATGTCTTTAAAGTTTTTTCATGTATTTCAGTTGATTTTCATATAATTTCGTCAACAGTTTTCCTTCGATTCTCTCGTCATTGATTACGCGTCTGAGAGTTTGTTGAGATGGCGATATTTGACAAGTGCAGTGGCTGTTGTCGATCTTTTACAATAGGTTAATATATATATATATATATATATATATATATATATATATATATATATATATATATATATATATATATATATATATATATATATATATATATATATATATATATATATATATATATATATATATATATATATATATATATATATATATATATATATATATATATATATATATATATATATATATATATATATATATATATATATATATATATATATGGTCAGCTCTTTTTCTTTTTGAGATTGAGTTTGTAGCCTCAAAGGCTGTTTTTGGTGGCCATTTGGGCTCATTTTACAGCATTTTTTCTTAATCTTATTTGCAATTTTTTGACGGAGCTTTGCATCTGTCTAGATTAACATCAAACTATCTATAGGGCCTATCATATTTACAAGCAGTGTTCAATATACAATAGGCCAACAGGCCTACCAATGATTGTATAGGCAACTTCAAAATTCAATAATAATATCTACTCGACAAGCCAAGTATTTAGTTATTATTTAGAGGCGTGAACGAAGGGAGGGATATGGAAGAGGGGATAGGGGAGGTAAGGAGGTGCATGAAGGGGAAGGGAGAAAAGATGGAGGGCAAAGGGGAAGACTCCATTCCGCACCATCAGAAAAAGTCAATATCAACATTATTCAATGTCAGTTTTATCTCTTACGAAGTCGATTCATGTACTCATTGTTTATGCATTAGTTGCGACAACGTCTTCTTTCTATATGTAGTTTTGGTATCGCTTTAAAAATGGTGTTCAGGGAACGTTTAACTTACGTTTATTCTTCAATCAGCGTGTCGTTGGTTTCCTAGATGATCTCTTGAAATTCGCATTGCTAAGACTGTAGGCCTACAAGGATTTCCGTTTAAGATTTCTGCATTTGTCCTAAAAACTTCAAAGGGACCGCGTCCGTCTAATCACCCCACTGACGTTTGAACGAAGACCAACAGTTTATCGATCGCATCTTGAGGCGGTCTTGCCACCGGAACACTCGTATCCGTTTTTGACTCGTTTATTGTTTTCTGACTCCTGCCTCCTGTTGCGCCGATGAACGGCGAGTAATTACTAGGCTTGTGGCACGAAGGACAGTGCGAACATTTTAAAAATCATATTTCAGTTTGTGAATAAAAGATCACTTAAACTATTTTCTGGAAGTCTCTTATTGACCGCTGAAGCCGAAATCACACGGGTAAGTTGTTGGATGTCTCGGAGCAGGGCTTGGTATCCTGATAAGAGCATCAGAACCCAAGATCCGAGGCAATATGGTACGACAGGCCGTTGACGTCGATAAGCATTTTTTACAGCTTTCGTTCCGGAGGTGATTCATCTGGCTATTGTAGTTTCTATTTTTAACGTCTTACGGGTGCCTGTAACGTTGACGTCTACCTTACGTTACCTAAAGATATTGGATAATTGGTTACCGGTAAACTGAGAATTTATTGCATGTGATTAATATGTAAGGTCGATTGCAACTATTTTTCAGGTGTCTAAGGAGTTCTTTGCATTATCTAGTGTTTAGCGACATCTTGTGGCTGTGAGGACCAGTCGGTTTATGCTCAACTGAAAAATAATAGTTACCAGCACAGTATAATGCCTTTGTAATTGTAGTTTCTATTTGACGTGGTTCCGCCATAGACCGAAAAGTCATTGTACTGGCACCAAGAAAAAATCTTAGTACAAATAAGATATTTAACCTAGTTACTAAAATTTTAACAGAGCTTCGATTATAAGTTTACAACACATATAGGCCTAATTATGACATGGCAACCTTATTAAAAATCTCTCAAAAACTAAAACTTTTCTCCAAACGTTACAGCCTGAACCGACACCTTCTTTCCAGAGAAATTCATTTGTATATCCAACGTTAATGCGTTTGAAACGTTCATGCATCTGATCTAGGTTTCTAACCGTCGAAAAAACGATCGCAAAAAAAGCGAAAGATGAAGATTAAAATCTCTCAAAATCTAGAATTTTTTCATCCAAAGGTTGCGACGTGAAATATCACCATTTCAACCAACTTATGACGTTAAATGGATAGTATTTGCAAGATAAAACTATTAACGATCTGGCGCGGTTCAAATATATATATAACGCTGCTGGAATTGTTTTCAAGGTGTCTAAGAAGAGCTTTGTATTGTGGCTGCTGGAGATGTTTTACTTGACCCTACACACTACTACCCCGTATTGAATTATGTAGTCAATTGAAATTTACCCTTGATAGCAGTCTTGCTCCGACTCATGTCACCTGTATGTGCACGTCTGTGTGTGTGGATGTGTTTACGTGCGTGCGTGTTTGTATGTGTTTCTGTATGTGTATCAATAAATTGAGCTTGTTTCTCTTGTGGTTTTCTATAACCAACTAAAACCAGTTCCTTTTGTGACCATATTACATCAACTAAAACCAGTTCCTTTAGTAACTTTACATAGCGCAACTTTGACCAGTAGTTCTTAAACCAGGTCATTCTCGTGACTGTTAGCAATTTATACAGTGCCTCTAGTTATAGATGTTTCCGACCTAACGCCAGAAAACTATGATCTAAGAAATTGGTTTTTTCAAGCACTTCCGGAATAAAGGTAAAAAAAGGAGATCAGGTAGGTCATGTCTTGTTAGGCAACCTATTTAAGGAAGTTGTTCCGGCCACAGTGAAGCTGCACCGTGGAAATTAGCGGCTAGAGAAAAAACAAAGTCACCCTGCGCATCAGAGCGAAGAAATCCACGGTCAGGGATGGATGAGGTCCCTCGACACACAACTCCCTAAGATAAGATGGAGCACAGTCCACAGGGCAATTACGCATAAGCATTATGCATTAAGCATTATTGGGGAGGGGGATACAGCAGTGGTAACACTCATGGCCAGGAGAGCATTAGGATCGCGGATCGATTCACGTAGCCCCCCTCTAGGGCGGCGCCTTGCATGGCTGCCAAACCGTGTGTTTAATTAAGATCTTGATTGTACTTTCATGTTTCAATGTAATCTTACTGCATCTGTCACTTTGAAATAAAAAAATATTATTATAATTATTATTATTATTATTATTATTATTATTATTATTATTATTATTATTATTATTATTATTATTATTATTATTATTATTATTATTATTATTATTATTAAAGATTATTATTATTATTATTATTATTATTATTATTATTATTATTAAAGATTATTATTATTAAAGATTATTATTATTATTATTATTATTATTATTATTATTATTATTATTATTATTATTATTATTATTATTATTATTATTATTATTATTATTATTATTATTATTATTATTATTATTATTATTATTAGCATATTATGAACTCCAACAGTTTAACGACATCTTATAGCATCGAGGCAACCAAGTACAGCAATCTTGGTTGCTCCTTGGGTTGAATTTTCATAGTCCACCAGAGAAGTATTGCTGTAGACATTTCATCCGCCTGGATTAAGTGGCGTAACAACCTGCGACATGAACTCCTCGATAATGGCGAATGGCTGCTACAATGACCCCGACAGTCATTAGATGTTTTAAACATTGGAATTTGGAAATGACTGAACATCAAATTTGATCGTTGAACACTTGCGATTGTAAACAACTCCGCAACTGCCGCTTTAGGATAGGGACAGTCCCAGGTCTCGATAAATGAGAAGGGCGACGAAAATCATCCTTGTTATACCGTAGACATTTTGCGAAGAGTAACTAAACAAATTTGATCTAACTGATGTAACAAGCATTGCCCTATGAAGTACCTGTAAGGTACTTAAAACACGCTATATTAAGAACCTTGATACATATACATATATACATAATGATGAGAACTGCACAAGAATTATACCCTCTCGACGTCAACGGGGAATGATGTCGTAAAAATCGCTAAACACAGTCGTCGTTTTAGACACCTTTAAATGCGTGTCTCTGACTTTATATATTCTTGCAAAATAATACTGACCGAACTTTAATTCTACTGAGTCCTTGCTGCGGGGAAAGTGTAACGTCTTGGCGTTAGTAACTGCTGACAAAGTTTATGAATTTCTTGTGTGTTTATTAGTAGTATTTCGATTATGTTATGCACTCTTCCTTCCAATTTGATCACTTGTAGATTTAATGACTGAACAGATTTCTGTTGTTAACGTTTTTGTTCTTGCTGCTTTTAATTGTTGTTATTTTCATTGTTGTTGTTGTTTTTTGTTGATGTTGTTTACTCCCACACGTAGGAAACCTTCAGACAAAATTCGCCGTTGTTCAATTCCACCGCTGCGACTCTCGTCCACTCCATCATTCTGTGGCGCCTGGACTATTGCAACTCTGTCCTCGCAGGTTTACCGAAATTCCAGATACGTCAGCTTCAGTCCATCGTCAACTGCATTGCTCGAATTGCTGCAAACCTGCCAAAATTCTCGCATTTTCCAACTTACATGCGAGACTCACTGCTCTGCATTCCGATCAAGGTCAGGATTGCCTTCAAAATCCTCCTCATGGGAAGACCTTCGATGGTCGTTGTGACGCCTGACTACATAAAATAACTCTGCATTCGTGTTTAAAGTTAACCTAGTCGACGTAGTCGACGACCGTTGCGTTCATCGACCCGTGGAGACCTGTCGGTCCCGAGCTTCCGTACGACGATGCATTGGAAAATCTTCGTGGGACAATCTACCAATCAACCTACCAACTATTTCGTCACACACAGCTCATACTATCAAGCTATCTTTCCAACCTATCTTAAGACGTACCTTATTAGATTTGTCCAGATTTCTTAGACTTCCTTGTAAGGATCTCAAAAGGCGCTTTATAAATAGCCACAAACATTGTATTGTATTGCATTGTATTTAAACATTTATAAAGCGCCTTTAGTAGGGTGAACCGTTCAGAAGCGCTCCCAGTGCGCAAGGCCACAAGAAAAGAAATAGATTTTGAGAAATGCAAAAGAACACGACATGTTACCAATTAACATTTGAGAGCGAGTAGAAGGAGACAGTGTATTCCATAGAGAGGGACGAATTGAGGCAAAAGATCGGGACTTCGCCATAGCTGTTCTAGTATGAGGAACTAAAAGATCCAGTCTGTTCGAGGAGCGAAGTGGACGATGCGAGGAGACAGAAAGAGGCCGATGAATTACATCAGTTAAATATCTGGGGGCAAGACCCCGCTGTGTCTGGGCATCAGAATGAGGATTTTGAACTTAATACGTGCAGACAGAGGAAGCCAGTGCAGTTGCTCAAACATGAAAGACGAAACTCGTGAGTAGCGTGGCAAACGTGCTATTTATCTAGCAGCTGCAGTTAGGACTGACTGTAGAGGCATGAGACGGACCTTAAACAAATTTTATTATACTCTTCGCTCTTGAGCAGGCTGGTGTCCTCTCCTTGACATTCCAGTGGCGCTTTAGAAGTTCGGAGAATACGATTCCGATAAATTTGGTTCCCAAGATGTTGCTAAACACGGAATATTAGTAAAATAGTGAATCTGACTCTGCTTAGACACCTTTAAATCGAATCTTTCAGATGCTATAAATTCCTCATTTTCGTTCAATCATGCTGAAGGCTGTAATATGCCAAAAATAATAATTTCAGTCGACGTCAACGGCCTCTGTTGTCATAAGATGTGGTTAAACTCTGGATCCATCCATCCAATCAGTAATTTATTTCCGTTAAATCCACGTGATATGTAACGGTGAAGATTTAAACGATTCATTTTCTATACTTTGGTTGTGCAAGATATCGATAAACACAGAACACTAGTAAAATAGTTGAATCGACGCTTAGACACCTTTAAATCGTGTCTTTCCGAAGCTATAAACTCTTCATTTTCGCTCAATCGCTAATTAAGTTACTGACAAATCCACAGATTATGTGCAAGGATGAAGACTTAAAAATTATTTTCGATCCTTTGATCCCACAAGATTTCGCTAAACACAGAATACTAGTACAATAGTAAAGCGATGCTCATACACCTTTGAATCGTATATCTCCGGTGCTATAGATAAATTCCTCATTTTCCTTCAATGGGTGTTTGATCGATAGTAATATCCGCATGACGTCATTTATATATTACGATGAAGACTTAAACAATACTTTGGTTCCACAAGATATCACTAAACCACAAATTCGTGTCCTTCTGATGCTCTGACTTCCTCATTTTCCTTCAATCGCTAATTCATGACCCGATAAGTCCATATAATATATATGTTAGGGAGAAGACTTAAGCTTTGGTTCCACAAGATGTCTCTAAACGCAGAATACCGGCTAGTGTAAATTTTCGTTCAATCAGATGATCGGTTAAAGCCAAAAATACGGCGAAGAGGCTGTGTGTTGCCATTAGATATCGCTAAACAACTAACCAACCATCGGCAGGTGAGCTTCTTCCGCACAAGTCAGAATTGTACAGAATTTTTCCTACCATCGTCATCAGCCTTTGATGCCATAAGATGTCGTTAAACTGCTGAAATCCATCTAATCTCCAGATGTGAAGAAGCTGCGCTACAACCAGTTTTGACGCAAAAAAGCAACTACACACAACGGTAACATAATAGTAATTATGAAGAAAAATAATAAGCTTAATAACAGAATAGTAAAAGGCTGTAGTAGTAGTAGTAGTAGTAGTAGTAGTAGTAGTAGTAGTAGTAGTAGTAGTAGTAGTAGTAGTAGGAGCAGCAGTAGTAGTAGTAGTAGTAGCAGCAGTAGTGGTAGTAATAGAGTAGTAGTAGTAGTAGTAGCAGCAGTAGTAGTAGTAGTAGTAGTAGTAGTAGTAGTAGTAGTAGTAGTAGTAGTAGTAGTAGTAGTAGTAGTAGTTGTAGTAGTAGTAGTTGTAGTAGTAGTAGCAATGATGATGATGATGATAATAATAATAATAATAATAATAATAATAATAATAATAATAATAATAATAATAATAACAATAATAATAACAGCTCACTTGGGATGATGACCACTAAATCCTGTTCGAGGACGCACACCAGTATAGATAGTATCTTAGAGCCTGAGGGATTCTCTTTTCCTCAGACGAAAGATAACAATATAGGTGGGAAGGAAGTAGGAGGGATAAGCGACAGTAACAATAATAATTATCGGGTTCTGCACAATTATACTAATTTACATGACAACCACGATGACGTTGGTAACGATGACAACAGCTAGGAAGATGACAATCGGTCAGTAGTTGCTTATTGTTACAGATAATCATCCCATATTACATTGGAGTTAAAATCCCAGCGCGCTCAGTGAATATATAGCAATTATTGAAGCGTTTGAAAGGTGTTTAGAAGCGAGCATTGAATAGTTCACCTTTAGTGATATCTCATGACAGCCAAAGCTGTTGACGTCTACCTAACACCATACATAGAAGATAGAGGGAAAGACCAACGATCGGATGGATGGATCCAAAGTTTAATGATATATCTTATGGCAACAAAGGCCATTGACGTAGGCATAAATTGTTTTGGACAGTTCTCACCGTTCGCATGGCATAACATATATAGCTCATTAATTATTTTTAACTTTCTCTCCGACCTAATTTATAAAACAAGGATCAAGTAGTAGTAATTCATTGTTTAACGACATCCTGTAGCTACAAAGGCCGTTGACGTCTTTAAAGTTTATTGATATAGTTCAGTTCATTTTCATATAGGGCCCAACGTTCGTCCATGAGTTTCGTTTGCTTCTCTCGCTCTCGTGGTTCTTTTTCTGTCTGGCAGGTTGTACAGATGTCCATGTTAGGCAGGTTGCTGGTGTCGAGCTTTGATAATATATTATAGCTTTGAAAATATATTATATTTAATATTCCATATTTAATTCGTTTGAACATTTGGCTTAACTGTTTTTTTCTTCGTGGCTAAAAGGCTCTTTTGTTGACCATAAGGTTCTTTTGATGGCCATACCAGACTCTTTTTAACTCTCTTTGTAAATATTGATTCTGTACCCTCAAAGGCTTATTATTCATTTTTGGTGGCCTTTAGGCTCTGTTTAAATGTTTTCTCGAATTTATTTTAAAATATGTACAGAGCTTTTAATCTAACTAATTTAACATCAAACCATCTATTCATTCATTCATTCATTCATTCATTTAAACATTTAATATAGCGCACCTTCAAGAAACCTACTCAGAAGCGCTCCATCTATATTATATTTACATACAATGCGCTCCATCTATATTATATTTACATACAATGTTGAATATACATGTATACAAATAGAAGTACAGACAGTTTCAATAATCAACATGAACATGGCAAACAAATATACAGTTATTATGTAGAGACATGGAGCCAGTTCTAATAAGAATGTTGTTCGACATTAAAAAATCAATTAAAAAAAGGAACGGAGAATCTGCGGAATTCAGAGGGGAATCATTCCAGAGGCGTGGTGCTGTGTTGGATATGGCTCGGTTGGATAACTTGAGATGAGTAGTGACTGGAGGTCGAGAAGGACTGAGATAGGAGGAGGATCGGGTGGAGCGGATTTCCTGGATGGTGGAGAGATCATGAGTCGAATAGGCTAGTGCCCTGTGCATGGCCTTCGAGTGGCGCTTTATCGTAATGCAGAATGCGATATTGTATACGATTACAATAACTTTTAACCACTGGCATTGACAAGATTACCGGCGAAATGATTAAACACGGAGGAGATGTTATGATACGTGAAATCCACAAGATATGTAATATGACATGGAAACAGGACAGACGCCTGAAGTATTGAAAAAATCTATCTTAATCACACTTAATAAAAAAGGAAGTGCATTTGAATGCAACAACTATCGAACTATTGCATTGATAAGCCACCTTGGCAAAGTGTTGATGATGGTGCTGGCAGGAAGATTGAGAAGTCAGGTGGAAGAACATCTAGCAGATGAACAGGCGGGATTTCGGAGGGACAGAAGCACCATACAACAAATTCTGGCTCTGAGACTTATAGCAGAAAAGCGAGACGGAAGAACAAGAAAATATACAATTGTTTCATAGACTTTAAAAAAGCATTTGACAATATTGACCAAAATGTGACATGGGCGGTGTTGCAGTCTTATGGAGTTGATAATAAACTGATTCAATTGTTCAGAGATATCCACAGCACCTCGCAAGCAGCGGTCAGAGTGTGCGGTGACGTGGGACCGTGGTTTAGAACGAACAGGGGTATGAGACAAGGCGATCCAGTGTCACCTACTGTGTTCATCACCGATCTGGAAAGAGCAATGGACAGAATCAAAAGTGAAGAAAAAGGAATCTCAGTTCACGGAATGAGAATAAACAACCTTCGCATTGCAGATGATGTTGATATCTTGGAAGAATCTGAGATGGAATTAGAACGAACAGTACAGATGCTAAATGTTGAAGCCAAGAAATATGGTTTGATTATGAACTTCGATAAAACAAAAACTATGGTATTTGGTGACAAGGAGATAAGTCATCAAATTGTGGCCGAGGGCATAGAGTTGGAGAATGTGAAGAAGTTTACGTATCTTGGAAGCAACATAACCTACGATTTGGACTGCAAAAGTGAAATAAAGATACGCATAGCTAAAGGAACAGCCGTGCTGAAAGCCATGGACAAAATTTGGAAAGGCAAGGCAATTAGTATGAAGACAAAACTGAGTGTACTAAAGACATGTGTGTTCAGTAGCATGATGTATGGATGCGAGACATGGGTGCTCACAAAGGCTTCACAAAAGAGAGTGTTAGCATTCGAACGAAAATGCTATCGTAAGATTCTCAGAATAGGATGGACTCAAACGTTCAGCAATGAAGAATTATGCAGAAGAATTAATCTGACTGAAAATCTCATGCAAAAAATTATACAGAGAAAGTTAAGACACATCTGCAGAACAGACACATCTGCAGAATGAAGGAGGACAGAAAAATTAAAACTTTGATTTTTGGGATAATGGAAGGCACAAACAAAAGAGGAAGACCTCACAGGGAATGGACAGATGACATTGAAGAATTGTGTGGAGCAAGTCTCCAGAAACTGAGCCACTCGGCACTGGATAGAACGGAGTGGAAAGACATTGTAAGGAAGGCATCAGACACCTACGGGCGCTGAGCCCATGGTTATTGAATGAATGAATGAAATTCACAACTGTACTACTACTATTCAGTGTTCAACGTGGGACCAAAGGATGACAGTAGTTGTAACTAGCGTTTGAGCGAAAATGAGGAATTTATAATCTTGGAAAGACTCGATTTAAAGGTGTCTAAGCAGCGCTTAACTATTGTCCTATTATTCTGTGGTTAGCGACATCTTGTGGGACCAATGGATAGAGAATAAATTTGTTTCAGTGTTCGCCGTTACAATAATGGAATTGGCCACGAAGGCCCTAGCGATTGAACGAAAAGTGGGAATTTATAGCATCGATAAGAAACAATTTAAAGGTGTCTAAGCCGCGTTAAACTATTGTACTAGTATTTGAGTTTAGTGACATCTTGTGGCTGCCAGAGCCATTGACGTCGACCCTAAGTATATAAATAATATTAACAATATATAATATTAACATTCGTGCTAAGCATTATAGCGATTGCGTTTATACGGACGATTGGACTGGATCTGTACCAGAGTACTGGCAGACAGGGCCAGGCCCGGTTCGTCTGTTAGGCAAACTAGGCAGCCGCCTAGGGCTGCCGATTTTTAGGGGCCGCCAATTTTCCATTTTTCCAAAATAAACATCAAACAAATAATTTCTGGAAATTCATAAATGAAACAACGTTGGATTATTTTTAAATTATTTTTCGCTAGATTGGCAATATTATAGTCTTATCTTATGTTATCTTATCTTATCTTATATGATTATTTATAAAGCGCCTCTCACAGCATAGACTATTCAGAGGCGCTCCCAGCGTGTCAGCCCCGAGGGAAAAGAAAGGTCTTTAGGCAGCGTAGAGAAGAAGGCGAGACCCCAAGCAATATCTTGCTACGGAGAGAGGGGGGCAGGTCATTCCAAAGCAGTGGCGTACCGAAGGGGGGGCAGAGGGGGCGAGTCGCCCCGGGCGGCACTTTTGTAGGGGCGGCAAAATAGGGTTGAAGAAAAATAAAAGAGTGAATTTTGGATAAAAAATGAAAAAGTAGGATAGAAAGAAAGAAAGAAAAAGAAGAAAAGAAAGAAACCGTCACTTTTAGTCAAGTCGGCTTGGCTTCTGTTGATTGTTAGGGGCGGCATCACTCTCGGAGGTCTACGTTAAACATTAAACAGAATTGCAGAAAGGGAAGCGGAATTGCACTTATCTAGAAAACTGTAAACAGAGTAACAGACTGCATACAGCATAGTCTAGAGCATATTCTTGTTATGCCGCCTTTCATAGGCCTAATCATATTAGGCCTATATATGCCTATCAATCAATAAATTAATCAATCAAGCAAGCATTTATATAGCGCCCCTTCTCGGAAGCTATTAAGAGGCGCTCCCAGCTTAACCCCGGAGAAAGAGAACAGTCTTTAGAGCAGAGAAGAAAGCTGTGGACGAGTCTCGAGGAAGAGACCGCCCAGCCCATTCCAAATTGTGTGTCCAACGACGAAGAAAGCGCCCTGCTGAAAGTATGCATAGTAGCGTTGCGTGCGAAAGGAACAGAGAGATCACCACGGGTGGCAGAGCGAAGAGAGCGGTGACCAGGTGGAACAGAGGCACGAGAACAGAGCTCACGCAGGGAGCCTATGTATGTATAGGTAGGCTATCTAAACGAATTAATGACTTAGAATAAATTTAATCACATACTATCAATATCACCACCACTGGCACCACAGCCTGTCATCACTTAGTTTAGTACTCTTTTTAAATTAATTTAAAAATTGGTCTGGCTTTGACAGAAATTGACTGCATGATTTGTCATTTGAAATGACCACTTATCCTTTAAACAGAGTTTAGTAATAGTAGGCCTATTCCGTTATTTTCGAATCTCGATTACACCCTATTAATTTTTTCCTTTGGTTTTTCGCAATAATGCTGCAGACTGCATTTAGATCGAAAATTAAGTGGCCAAGGGCGGCATTTTGGGCCTTCGCCCCGGGCGGCATTGCAGCTCCGTACGCCACTGTTCCAAAGGGAAGGGCCAAGGATGGCAAAAGCACGATGCTGAGCCATCGAAGTCCTTGCGCGAGGGACAAGCAGATCAAAGCGGTCAGCAGACCGAAGACGGCGGGAAGATAGTGTTGGTGTAATAAATTATGTTCTATTAAGGTAGGGCTCACCGTTAAGTTTCAATCATAAGTTTTTCCGCAAGTATTGAATCAGCAGTTCAGTTTACTCTAGTCTAGACCATTTTCATTATTTTAATGTTTTTATTTTAATGAATGTTTGATAAGAAATAACGTAAATTTCAGTAAATCATATAAGCTATAAAAGGAACTAAAAGCGATTTACTTCATTTTAATCGCAGGTGTAATATTATACTATGGGTCGACCGGCCGCTCAAATGTAGCTTTGCCTAGGGCCGCCAAATGTCTTGAACCGGGCCTGGACAGAGCCCACCACTAGTGACACATCAAGCGATGTGCTCTCTGCTGACGTACTTTCTCTTCTTGGTGATATTTTAATATTATTTAGGCTAGCGTAAAAGCAACGCCTTTGTGAGGTACTCTGAGGAATCTATATAGGGCGTAATAGGCCTATTGATTGTCTAGATAGCAAACTAACTGACTAGCTAAATACGTATATTCATGCATACATACATACATACATACATACAGGCATGCATACATACACACACATACATGCATACATGCATACATACATACCTACCTACATACATACATACATACATACATACATACATACATACATACATACATACATACATACATACGTTCATATAGGCATGCATACATACATGCATACAGACATACACACACCTTCATACATACAGACTTGAATACGTACATACGCACACACCTCATACATCGTTATCGTAATATCTAAACTTACAGAGCGCCTCTCGAAGGCCAAGTGCAGGACACCAGCCTATTCACGAGCGCAGAAGCATGCAAACACACGTACGTACCGGTACGTTATTGCACATGCTACTAAATATATATATATATACATATATATATATATATATTGTGACATGTTGTTAAGGAATGATTCTCGCTAAAGAAAGGAATGCAAGCCCAGAGTTCTAATAAAAATAGAATTTAATATAATGAACATGCGATATAGTTACCAAAAGACGTTTAAATGTGTCAAAACAGAATTCACCATGTACCTAATATCCATACACATAAATACACTTAGCCTAACGATGTCTATGATACCTGTATCATGATAAGATGGTATTTGATGTAAGTTAAACAAAACTTTACAGCAATTGTCATATAAAGAAATGTTATATGTAAAAAAGATTGATGATGAACAATCTTAGTACAAATGAGATTTTTAATCTAGTAACTAGATTCTAGTTACTAAGATTTTAAAGTAGCTTCGATTATATGTTTACATCGCATATAATCGTGACATGGCATTCTTATTTAAGCATCTCTCAAAAACTAAAATTCATCTCCAAACGTTACAGCCTGAACCGACACCATCTTTCCGGAGAAATTCACTGTGTATGGAAAGTTAATGCGTTTGATATATTCGTACATCTAAAAGTTTTTTAGCCGTCGAAAAGACGATCGCAAAAACCAAAACGACGAAAGGGTGAAAGTATAAAATCTGTGAAAATCTTGAATTTTCCTCCAAATGTTGCGACGCGAAATAATCGCCATTTAACCAACTTATGACTTTGAACGTATTGCACATTCTGTACGGACGAATAGCCTTCTGGAAAATGCGGTTCACGTATAAATAGCGCTGTTTGAAACTTTTTTAAGGTGTCTAAGAGGAGCTTTGTATTGTGGCTGCTGGAGTCGTTGAATTCGACCCTACACACTACTACCCGTATTGAAGTAAACTTTTATGCAGTCAACTGAAATCTACACTTGACTCTTGCTCCGACTCATGTTCATGTCACCTGTATTTACACGTTTGTATGTGTGTGTGTGTGTGTGTGTGTGTGTGTGTGTGTGTGTGTGTGTGTGTGTGTGTGTGTGTGTGTGTGTGTGTGTGTGTGTGTTGTGTGTGTGTGTGTACGTGTTTATGTATGTGTGTGTTTGTGTGTGTATGTGTATTATTGAATGTGTAGCATGGTCATAATGCACCTCTTCAGGACAATAGTATCACATGTGTTTCCGACCTATAACGATCTTAAGCCAGGTTCTAACAAAGCGATTTTCAAGCTCTTCCGGAATAAAGGTAAAGAAAGGAGACTAGGTAGGTCATGTTGAGTTAGGCCACCTGTTTCAGGAAGATGGGCCGACCATTGCGAAGCTGCACCGTGGAAGTTTGCGGCTGGAGAAAAGACCAGGTCAACATGCGTAGCAAAGCGAAAAAATCTATGGCCAGGAATGGATGACAGTTCGAGACACACAGTCCACATGGCAATTACGTATGAGCAATAGGATCTTACAGTCAATACGTTTGTGCATCGACAGCCAGTGCGATTCATCTCGCACGAAGATGGATATTGAACCAAACTAGGTATACCTCCAATCAGACGATCCGCAGAGTTTAAGGTATACTGCCGTTGGTTAATTCTGGAAAGAGTTAACCCTGCATAGATAGCGTTGCCATAATCAACCCTGGTGTATATGAATGCATGCATGTGGGTCGAGGCGGCTGAATAAATGAGGGAGACGCCAGTCATCTTTGTTTGGCTGCAGAGTTGTTTATCAGTAACTAGACCTAACTGAGGTAACAATCCATCCCCTATGAAGTACCTGTAAGGTACCTAAAATACGCTATATCAAGTGTCTTGATACATATATACTTATATACTATGGCGAAAACTGCACAAGAATTTTTGCCATTATCGACGTCAAGGGGCCATGATGTCGTAAAATGTCATTAAAACTAGTTACACTTCTAAGACACCTTTAAATGCGTTTCAAAGACGTTATATATTCTCTTGACATAAAAAGTTATTTGACTGTTTTGAAATATATTCTGGAATTATAAGGCCTACTTAAATCAAAATTAATAGATTATTGCAATGCGTACATAGGGCTTTTCTAAACAAATGCCAGTAAGTATTTATTATCCAGCATATTAATGCAACCAAATAAAGCAAAGCAGTCTTATTGTTCCACGGGCTGAACTTCCACAGTCCAACACAGGCCTGGAATAAGTTGCCTAACAACCTGCGCACATGAATTCCTCGCTAATGGCGGAAGGCTGCGACAATTACCCTGGCAGTCATTGAATGTTTTAAACATTGGAAATGACTAAACCTAAAATTTGATCGTTGAACGCTAGCGATTATAAACAACTCCGCAGCTACCGCTTTACGATTGAGACAGTCCCAAACCTGGATAAATTAGAAGGGCGACGCTAATCATCCTTGTTATAGCGTAGAGTTTGCAAACAGTAACTAACCAAATTCGACCTAACTGATATAACAAGCATTTCACTATGAATTTCCTGTGAGGTACTTAAAACACGCTATATTAAGTGTATTGATACATATACATAATATACAAATATGCTATGGCGTAAACTGCACAAGAATTACACCCTATCGACGTCAACGGGAATGATGTCGTAAAATGTCGCTAAACACAGCGTTCTTCTTAGACACCTTTAACTGCGTTTTTGTGATTTTATATATTCTTGCAACGTAATGCTGACTTAACTGTGGTTCAAACTCTGCTGCGGGGAAGGTGTAACTTATTTCTATGACGTCAGTGGCTGCTGCCAAATTTTACGTACTTCATTTGTGATTTTTTAATTAGTATTTCGATTACGTTATACAGTTTTCCTTCAATATTCGGCGCTCGACGATTCATTGGCTGAACAGATTTATGTTGTTTATGTTTTTGTTGTTGCTGCTTTTAAGTTGTAGTTGTTTTCTTTGTTGTTGCTGTTTTCATTATGGCTGTTGTTTTTGTTATTGTTGCTTGCTTCCACTGACGACCAACTGATATACACATAGGAAACCTTCCGCCAAAAATCACCGTTGTCCTACTTCACCGCTGGGACTCTCGTCCACTCCATCATTCTGTCGCGCCTGGATTATTTAAACTCTGTCATCGGAAGTTTGCTAAAATTCCGGATACGACAGATTTAGTCCGTCTTCAACTGCGCTGATCGAATTGTTGCACACCTGCCCAAATTCTCGAATTTTCCAACTACATGCGAGACACACTGCACTGGATGTCTGGATTACCCTCAAAATCCTCCTCATGGGAAGACCTTTGATAGTCGTTGCGACGTCTGACTGCGTAAGAGAATTCTGCGTTCGTGTTTAAAGTTAACCTAGTCGTTGACCGTTGCGTTCAACAACCCGTGGAGACTTGTTGGTCCCGCGCGTCCGTACGACGATGCATTGGACCATCTTCGTGGAACAGTCTACAATTCAACCTACCAACTATTTCTTCACAGACAGCTCAAGCTATCAAGCTATCTTTTCAAGCTATCTTAAGAATCACCTTCTTAGATCTGTTAGGTTTGTTAAGCGCCCTTGTGAGGTTCTTAAAAATGTGCTTTATAAATAGCCACATACATACATACGTACGCACATACATACGTACACACACACATGTACGTCGGCTGTGCCTAGATCGCTCGCAGTCGATGCTTGGGTGGACTTCGAGTGGCGTCTTTGCAAAGCCTGTATAAGGATGACGACGCTAATCATCTTCTTACATAACACAGCGTCGTTAAACAGAAAACTATTTGGAAATGATGGTTTAATAAAAAACTGAGAGGCAGTGTAAGCTCAGTGTCAACGTCCAATGAGCCAGAAGATGTCGCTAAACACTAGAGAATACTGTCCTCTCCTTGGACACCTTTAAATACGTTTTAACAGTGTTATAAATCTTTTATACAAAAAAACCTTAATTACTTGCTGCTTATGTTCGTGTGTGGCACGTCTCAATATAAGGTTGTGAGAGGCAGGCCCGCCGAGAGGGGGGGGGGGTAGGTGGGAAATGCCCAGGGGCCCGGCGACTTTTTAGGGGCCCGGGCCGGGCCCGCAATCAACTCATGAAAATTTTATAATCAGTTATACAGAGCTTATGAGTTATATGCCTTTTAAAATATATTATCTGACGCTTAACTACAATCAGTTTCAACTTCAAGCATCTGAATAAAATCATAGTTGTATATATATATATATATATATATATATATATATATATAATTTTTTATATAAATAATAATATCGTACGGTCGTACATGCACTGTTATTATTTCAATTTGTTTTTTTAATTTTTTCGTACGACCCTACGATATTATATTTATATAAAGCCCAAAGATAGTTTAGAGGCCCGTAACTGCTCTGTTTAGGGGCCCGTGACTGTTCTACCTAGGGGCCCGCGACTGCTCTGCCTAGGGGCCCGTGACTGCTCTGCCCAGGGGCCCGGAATTTCTGTCGGCGGCCCTGGTGAGAGGTAGACCATTAAGAAGGCAAGAATCAACTCATTGGAAAGGAAGTGTCTGGTACAAATCATTGAGTTATCATAGACTGAAAGGAAGACAAACTATTGGATTGTTAAGGAGTCTGCTCGGATTATTCAAGCGGATGAGGCGTTCGTAATTCGGGTATATGCTGTTGAAGAGTGGAGATTGTCTGGTTAAAGGAGATTATCCTAAACAGAATTCCTGGATCAAGTTGCTCCGAGAACCCGCTCTAGGGGAGCCATGATGGATAATATTTGTGCAGGTTTTTCTTTCAAAACCCACAACTATTTTTAACACTTAAAGTCGTGTTGAAATAATCGCAACATTGCGATTCAGTAGGCATACATGCAACGTTGCTCGCCATTCAAATGAAGAACTTACTGGAAGAAAAAATGAATAAAATTAAGACCAGGTGCCTTTGACTGAACAGCTTTTAGTTAGGGTGCCTTGCTCTGGAAAAGGCTATAGTATGAACCACAGCCTTAAGATGTCTTTAATCTGGTTTGTCCTAGACCTAAACTATGCTGGGCCACTACCTTGTGTGGATGGTGCCAGTCTCAAATCTGAATAAAAGAAGAGGGCGACGCTAAACAGCCAGTTTGAGCGACATACGACATAAGCATAGACAAAGGGGAAAGCAATGCAAAATTGCGTAACCTCCATTGTCTAGAAAAATTGCGCCTCTGTTTGATGTGGTAAAACTGGTGAATAAGTGATTGATGGAATCACTAGCTAAAATATAACTTAAGTCTTAACTCATCTAAGAGAAGTTCGGGTCGACGTAACTGCCCTGGCAAGCATTAGATGTCGCTAAACAATGTATAATACAATCCTCTCTTAAACACCTTAAAATCTTTTTAACCGACGGTGTATGAATGTGACGTGCTAATATAGTTACACACCTCTTTTAAAGATATTAATCGCCCTATAAGGAAAGGCAGACGCGCGGTTGGTATTCAAGAAGAAACTGTATAAAATTTGGACAACGATAGTCTTAGTGCCTGTTGCAAGATCTAATCCGTTTCCATTGTACCTTGGTTAAGTTCATGTTCTTCAGTTCATAGCCATAGATGTAAGTCCATATTAATCAAACTTTTTAAAACTGTTTATAATATTGCATCTGTTTTTTGTTCAACTGATATTGTGCTATTTTGCTGCTTTTCGACTGTAGGCCTATCCATTGTTGTTGTGAAGTATGAACGTTTGTCTCGTGCTAAGACGGATCACTTACTTATTTACTATTCCATATGGGCGGTGAGCTCTGTTCAATCTAATAAATTTTATGTCTATGTCAACGGCCTTTTTTATCGTAAGATGTCGTTAAACCTGGATCCTCTTCCAAAACAAATTTTACTATCTACACTTTGGTTCCACAAGATGTCGCTAAAAACAGAATACTACCTGTACACTAGTTAAGCTGACTCTGCTTAGACACCTTTAAATCGTGCCTTTCCGATGTATGAAAATTTCACATTAGGCGCTGTAACCTGCCAAAACTCATTTCTGTCAACGTCAACAGCCTTTGTTGCTATAAGATGTCGTGAAACTGGATCTATACATTCGATAGCTATTTTAACTCCGCCACTGTTCGTACTCTGGCAGTGCCACTCCCAAGCCTGGATAAAAGAGGAGGGTCTTTGTTATCAGACAGCGGCGTTAAACTGACACTACTAATAATCGCTAATTGAAGTTCTGTTAAAGCCATATATATGTCCTAGTGATCACATATATGTTAGGGTGAAACAAACAAATTTATGGTTTGATTCCACAAATGTCGCTAAGCACAGAATACTACTACAGTAGTCAAGCTGACTCTGCTTAGACACCTTTAAATCACCTATTTTTGTTGCCATAAATGCCTCATTTTCGTTCAATTGCTAGTTTACGACCGGTTAAAGCCATAATAATTTACATGTTAGGGAGAAGAAAGAGGCTGTACCATGCCATCCGAACGATGAAAATTCAAAAATAATTTATCTGGACGTCAAATGCCTTTGTTGCCATTAAATGTCGCTCTACTCGGGATCATGCCGCTGTGCGTTTTATCGGGATATGCTTGAATAAAATGGTTCCACGACCAATGGTTCACGACAAATGGTTTACTGACGAATGGTTCACGACTAAAGGTTCACGACGAGTGGTTCACGACGAAATGTTCTCGACGAAAGGTTCAAATCCAGATTTCTGTTTCCGTTCAATCTCACTGCATGAGCAATGAAAACATTTCATGGTAAAATTCGAACTATAAGCTGGATGAGCGATGAAAATATAGCTCAAACTAGAAACTGGATGGTCTAGGATCGAAATTGGCTGCATGTGCCGATACCATTATCGTGAACTTTGCGTCCTTAACATTCCGCGTGAACCTTTCGTCAGTAAACTATTTGTGGTAAATCTTTTGTCCGTGAACCATTTCTCCTGACGCCGAATAAAGAGGACAACACTAGCAATCGACTACCGTTTTCGGGTAGTGCCAGTCCCAATCTGGGTAAAAGAGGAGGGCGACGTTATTTATCTTTGATTGACTCGGCGTTGCTAAAATACAACTAACCAACCAACCATACTCATAAGTAGATTGCGGGCCTGGTCCGGGCCCCTAAAAATCGCCGGGCCCTTGGACATTTGCCCTCTGCCCCCTCTCGGCGAGCCTGTGTGTGAGGAAGTACTATGGAATTTCTGAAACATTAGGTATAAAACGATTTTGACGAATATATATTATCCCATTTTGTAAACGAAGTGACTAGCGGACCGCCAGGCGGCCCGCAAGTTTCTAAAAACTAGCGGACCGCCAGTCACGTGTAAGACGTCACGTGATTCCAAAACGTGGCTACTTTCCTAAGGAACATGGCGGCCGTAACGGACAGTACATTTTAGGTTCGTCACATTTTTAGCTTTAACGACTTAGAAAATTTCTTAAAAACTGTATGAACCGAGTAAGTTTAGTATTCTTCCAATGCGTGACGCCAAGACGTTATAATCCAAGAAAAAGTATGCGCAGAAGAAGGCTGCACGTGCCAAGAATGAACTGCGATATTCCTCGCTGCGATTATGCTGCACGAAGCGGGGCCTATGGCCGCAGAAAGTAAAATAACGAAGGACAAAGCAACCTTCCCGACTGGGGGTCTTTCAGTGACAGGTTTCAGACGTTTAGGGTTAGTCTTATGGTTAGTGTAGACAATGTTTTGTCCCAAGGATTCGGATTTGAAGGGCTTCTGGCGGAATCACGTTACTGGCGGCCCGCTAGTGTTTGAAATTTCAGGGCCGCCTGGCGGTCCGCTAGTCACAAAATATCGTAATATCTAGCGAACCACCAGGCGGCCCGCAAGTTTCGAATAATAGCGGGCCGCCTGGCGGTCCGCTAGTCACAGCCTTTTGTAAAATGTTTTAAAGGTGTCTAAGCAGAGTTGAGTTTTCCTCGTTAGATAGCATAAAAACGTGTGTTTAACGCTATATGCACACTTGGACGTACTCTACCTAGCGGCGGACGGACGGATCCAGAGTTTAACGACATCTTACGACAACAAAGGCCGTTGACATCGACAAATATCTTTGGCATATTACAGCTTTCGACGAAACGCCTTTTCGTTAATATAAAACATTTTAAGGTGTCCAAGCAGAGCATTGTTGAAAATCTTATGGCTGCCATGACCGTTGACGTCCACTTTACCACTAGAGTAACCTGGGAATTTAATGCATGCGACAAATATATAACGTCGGTTGAAATTATTTTTCAGTTGTCCAAGGAGATCGTCGCAATATCCGGCGTTTAGCGACATCTTGTGGTTGCTCGGACCATTCGCATAACCCTTGACTCTTGGCAGTACAAAATAATGATTTTGTAATTGAAGTTTCTGTATAACGCGGCTCTGCCATAGACCCAAAGGTGATTAGTGTCCCGTCCTTCTTTATCCAGAGTTGGGTCTGGCACCAACAAAAACGGCTTTGTCGGAGATTAATGACTTCTTCTTCTTCTTTTCCTTCAGGCTCGAATTAATCCCTCTTTGGAGAGGGGTCAGCCACTCGGATCCTTCTCTTCCACTTGTTTCTTTCTTGAGCATCTTCTTTCTTCAGTTTTAGGAGTTTTAGGTCTTGTTGTATCGTGTCTTCCCATCTCTTCCCATGTCGTCCCCGGCTGCGGCGTCCGTATACCTCTGCATTCATGATTCTTTTCACACAACTATCATCCTCTTTTCTCATTACATGTCCATACCACCTCAGCCTGGTCTCTCGTACTTTGTCAGTTATACATGCCACCCCGAGCTTCTTTCTGATGTCCACATTTCTTTTCCTGTCCTTCAGTGAGATCCCAAGTATCCATCGTAGCATTCTCATCTCTGTTCTCTCCAGTAACCCTTCATCCCTTTTTAGTAACCCTTCATCCCTTTAATGACGCTATGTCATAACAAAGATAAATAGCGTCGCCCACCTTCTTAATCCAGATTTGGAACTAGCACCATCCAAAAACGTCAGCGACGCAGTTTAGTTTGTCAACCCTATATCTGTGACGGTAACAACGACTGGGTAACTACCAGTATGACCACTACCAGCCCGGCACTCGCCACATTGTGATAAAAAATCTCTCAAAGCTTATAAATTTCCTACGAAACGTCGCCATGTTAACCAACTTATGACTTTCAACGAACAGTTATCGGGAGTAACACACAACCGAGCGATTGACGACCAAGCGCGAATTTACAAATTCATAGCGCTGATGGAAACCTGTTTAAGGTGTCTAAGAAGAGCGGTGTATTGTGGCTGCGGAAGTCTTTGAACTCAAATCCCCCTACACACTACTACCTCGTTTTGAATTAAACTTATATAGTCAACTGAAATTTACATTTGTATGTGCACGTCGGTGTGTGTTTGTGTGTGTGAATGTGTTTATGTATGTTGTGTTGGTGTGTGTCTGTGTGCGTATTACTCAGTGTGATTCTCCTTACAGATTTTATTTTAGTTATAGTTACAGTTATAGTTAATGGTTTTTTAATTTTAGTTATAGTTATAGTTATAGTTAGTATTATTTTTTAGTTATAGTTATAGTTATAGTTACTGGACTTTTATTTTAGTTAATTTTAGTTAGAACATAATTACAAGTGACCCCAATGGCACTCCTCCTGGTCCACATATGGGGTCATCGATTAATTATGTCAACAAATTTTAGGCAGTTTTTGATCTCCTCTTCTCATCAACTGTCAAACATTCGTTCAAGGACCCCCTAATAAAATTATGTCAAAGAAAATTACCCCACCCTCAGAATATTTCTATGACTCTAACATGCAAAGGGGAGGAGGAGGTTCAGTACGTCCGCGTCGTCTCCTCCGGGCAACGGCACTCGGTCCCGGCTAAACCTGAACCACGGATGGGGGAGAGACCTGATCAGTCGCCCTACATACCAACCGATCATGAAACTCAAATATGGATCATAACATGCAAAAAACTGAAATTGCCAACAAAAAAACGTTGTTATTCAGATTTTAATTTGATACTTAATGGCTACAATACTTGTGTAATCACTGCCTGTCACAGATATTTAATAGCTTTTCCCATTAATAATACAATCTCGTTTTCTTTTAAATGTGTATTCAATTGATTTTTATTATGAACATTTCTAATTTGAACATGATAACTTTTTTATAATATTCCTTTTAACATATAATATTAAAATCAAAACAAGTTTCTCACTCTAAAATTAACAATCGATAGAAAAATTATCTTTCTATCAAAAAGAAACTCGAAATATTAGATTTTCGAAAAGAAACCAGAATATTCGGAAGGAGAATATGCACCACATTTTCTCATTTTATCTCGGAACAATAAACAGGATAGTTTAAAACGAATAAAATATCGCGTTTGATTAAATTCGCCATGTTTATCGATATTGCACTTTTTTTATTTCATTAACGAAAATAGCGATGAGTTTTCGTTAGTGTTATTTTCGTTATAGGCCCTAGTTATAGTTATAGTTAATGATATTTTTTAGTTACAGTTATAGTTATCGTTAACGAAATCATTTTTTGTTCGTTAACGAACATTTTCGTTATCGTTAACGTTAACGAGAATCACACTGGTATTACTGCATTTAGCTTGTTTCCCTTGTGACTTTCCATAACCAACTAAAATCTATTCCTGTTGTGACTATATTACAGCAACTTGAACCAGTTCCTTTAGTAACGTTACATAACGCAACTTCGATCAGTTCTTCTTAAGCCAGGTCCTTCTCGTGACTCTTAGCAATTTATATAGCGCCTCTTCAAGGCGGTCTCGTCATGGATGTTTCCGACCTAAAGATAGAACACCAGGACCTAACAAATTGGTTTGTTAGGTCACAACTCATGCAGTCACGCTATCGTTTTGAAGCTATAATTATGAAGATGTACCTTTTTAGATTTGTCAGATTTCTTAAACTCCCTTGTAAGGGAGTTTAAGGCGCTCAAACGGCGCTTTTAAGGCCTCTCAAAAGACGCTTTATAAATAGCCACATAAATACATGCACACATACGTCGACTGTACTTAGGTCTTTCGCAGTCGACGCTTGGACGGACGTTGGGTGGCGTCGTTCCAAAGCCTGTATAAGAAGGACGACTCTGATCAACTTTGTTACATGACACGATCTCGTTAAACAGAAACTCTCTGAAACTGATGGGATAATTAAAATTTGTGAGGCAATGTTAGGTGAATGTCGACGCCATAACGTCAACGCCATGAACTCCGACGATGTCGCTAAACGCTAGATAATACAGTGCTATCCGTGGACACCTTTAAATGCGTTTAACCAGCGCTATAAATCTTTTAAAGAAAATCTATGTAACTTTTCGTTCTACTAATATTGTGCTACTTTTCGAAACCGTATTTATTGTTGTTGTAAAGTACGAGCGTTAGTCTCGTACTAATAAAAGATTACTTACTTATTATGCCATACGAACGGCTAGAACTGTTCAAAATAATTTCTGTCGACGTCAACGGTCTTTGTTGCCCTAAAAGTAAGTAAGTAAGTAAGTAAGTATATTCTTTAATAATACCAGCTGCCAGACAGCACTCTGGTGAACAAGCATCAGCAAACATACATCAGGATAAATTAATATGTGAATAACATTCTGACTATAAATGTTTTCTTCATATGATTGTCTGCTTTTGGCAGCACCGGACATGGCGTCTGGGGCGCAGGCTGTAAACCGCTGGTTTAACTGTGGGGAGCAACTAATGAAGGACATGTCCCGGTTCTTCGAAACTGTCGTTATACCTGGCTCCTCCGCCTAAACATATTTTATTTTCTGGTGTCCTGCGCTTGGCATTCCAGTGGCGCTTTAGAAGTTTGGAGATTACGATTTCCATTAATTAGATCCACAAGATGTCGCCTAAACACAGAATATTAGTACAGTAAAGAAGCCGAGTCTGCTTACACACCTTTAAATCGAATCTTTCAGATTATATAAATATCTCATTTTCGTTCAATTGGTAATAAAGTTCCTCTCATAGCCATACCATCAATAAAGCAACGGTGTTACGGCGAAAACTTAAACAAATTTATTTTCTATAATTCGGTGCCACAAGATGTCGCTAAAAACGAAAATACTAGTACAAGAGTTAAGGCGATGCTTAGACACCTTTAAATCTTCTCTTTCCGATGCTCTAAATTACTCATTTTCGTTCATTCGCTGACTTACGAGCCATTCATACCATATAACAGGGATGGCGAACCTACGGCACGCGTGCCCAAAGTGGCACGCGTTGAAATTTTTTGGGCGTTCCCCAAAATTTCAAACTTAGAAATTCAGAATACCTGTAGGAATCTACATTTTCTTTGTTGAAGGAATCTATTTTAACACCATTCAAAACCGATCTTTGAAATAACGTCTTTAATTCATTTTTATTACGCTTTGTTACCTAAAACCCATATGAGAACAATAATTATACACTGTGCAAAATTCCGAGGGGCACTCGACGATATTTTGTAAAATGATTGAACAGCAATTTGGCACGCACCTGATAAAAGGTTCGCCACCCCTGCCATATAATATACGTTTTGTTACGGTGAAAACTTAAACAAGACTAAAACAATACAAGATGTTGCCAAACAATGGTACGACACCTTTAAATCGTGTTTTTCTGATTCTATAAATTCCCCATTTTCGTTCAATCGCTGCTCATTGATGGTTTTATCCGCATAATATAATTGAAGGGCTTGCATCAATAACCAGGTATGTCGACATATCTGGTTTATGTGAAAAAGTATGCCAGCGTGCTTGGAATATCGTGTTCTATATACCGTGCAAATTTGGTGCAAATCTGATTATTTTTTAATTGGCTTTTGGATTAAACAGTTTGTCGACATATGGTATTTAGCAGCCGGCAGCATTACTCCAATGCAATAACCCGGTATGATAAAAAAAAATTGTCGTTTTTCTTGTAATCTTTGTATTAAATCAGGTTATTTGACATACCCGGTTATTGTCTCTTACTTACTCAACAATTCACTGATTTTGCGTTATTTTTTTCTTACTGTAATGTAGCTATGATGACTTACCTTCTTATTGCACGATTAATTTGTACTGTGTGCTAGTCACCATTTGGTGCAAGAATAAGGTATGTCGACCTAAAGCAGACGAATTTTGCTTCATACTGGGTTATTGAGTGTCAATTACCGGGTATGAAGCAAAATGTCGTGAAAAACATTAATGTTATCTTTTGCATTGCATTATGTAACAATTTCGTGAACGACAGTAATAACTCACATGGTGCTTCAAACAGCTTGTCGATATTTCGTAAAATGGCTCAGATACAACAGTTTGAAGTGTCAAATCTTTGAAGCCATTTTCCCAAAACTAAAAAAATCCGAAATACCTGGTTATTGCTGCAAGTCCTTCAATTATATATTACAATGAAGTTTTAAGCAATACTTTGGCTCCACAAAATGTCGGTTAACACAGAATACTAGTACACTAGTTAATCTGATCTGCTTAAACACCTGTGAATCTGATGTTTCGTATGCTATAAATACCTCATTTTCGTTAAACTGCTGCTGTAGCTCTTCAGAATGAATGCGGTGAACCTCCATTACATATAAGAAACTTACAAAATTCACTTAGATTAGGAGCAAAAGTCATTGGAGACCCTTGTCACTCAATGACAAAAATCTTCCAACCGCACTGGACTAATGAATTTAAGACTAGAGATAACAAAAGTCTGTCTACATATCAACGTACATTTGACTTCTTTTATTCCCTAGATATTAATTATAAGGCTCCTTCTTTTCCTTCAGAGCCTCCTTGGCTCAATAAAGACATTCATGTAGACATTAACCTACACAAATCCATTAGTAAAAAAGAAGATAATCCTGAAATTCTAAAACTCCTCACTCTGGAACACATAAGTAAATATAAGTCCTTTACTCATATTTACACAGATGGTTCTAAAGCAGACAGCCTAGTTGCCGCTGCCTATACTGTACCAACCTTGGATATAGATAAGAAGTTACGCCTTTGTGCTAATTCCAGTATTTATGCTGCTGAAATGACTGCAATAAAAGAAGCCTTTACCTGGATAGTAGATAATGAAAATCAGAGCCTTAACCATTTTGCAATATTTTCTGATTCTTTAAGTGTGCTTACTTCGCTTAAGAGGTCCTTTTCTGAATCTAGACCCGCTTTATTACAAGACACAATAAAAATATTTAATCAAATAAATATGAGTGAAGTATGTTTAATTTGGATTCCTAGTCATGTAGGTATTATGGGTAATGAAAGAGCTGATTCCTTAGCCAGGCAGTCTTTGGATTTGCCCGTAATTAATTCCACAAATTATTTAGAATTACAAGAAGTATTTCCAATAATTAAATCTTATATAATCTCCAAATGGCAGAAGGAATATGATAGTGATATCAAAGGTCTTCATTATAAGAGCATCTGCCCTGTGGTAAACACAAATAATAAATTTATGGATCCCTCTAGGAAAAAGGAAGTACAAATCTCCAGACTTAGATTGGGAAAAGTTAACCTCAATGAAAAACTTTTCCTAAGGAAAAAACATGCTAATGGTTTGTGCAACTCTTGTCAAGTCAAAGAAAATATTAATCATTTGTTATTACATTGTGGAAAAGAAAACATATCCGATATATTAAGAGAAAAGTGTAAATTATTTAAATTAGAATTTAATATTAAGAACCTGCTTGATGTGGGCTGCATACAAAGTGAATTATTCAGACTGGTCAGTCTTATTAATAAAGGAAAGGTTTTGTAGGTTGAAATACTAATATGTAATGTTGTCTGTGAACTTTAATAGGTAGTTTTAAGCTTGTTTAGATTTTCAGGTGTTGGGCTAAAATATGTACATAATATAAATATGTTATAGTTTTTCTTCTTCTTTTTTTTCTTTTTTTTTAACCAATTGTATATATTATATTAATATTGCTTGTATTAACAGATGTTTTGATTACTTATGTAATACTTTATAAGTAAAACAAGATTTTCATGTCAAAATTCCATTTATAATAAATAATCAATAACTTGTATTAACAGATTAAAATTAATAGATTAAGAATCTCTGATCAAATTACAATTCTGTTTCATTTATTTTCTAATCTATAACATATGATGAAGAACTGTTGTTTTCAATGTTTGCATGAATCTAAATAATATTGTTTAATTGCTTTGAATGAAAAAAAGTCGAACATTCAGAAATTGAATTTAAAAAATAAAAAAATAAAAATTCATGTCATAATTATATGTATCATACAATTGATAATGAGGCTGTTTTATAATTGAATAACTATATTAAAAATCTCATATTCATCAAACATTCATTTAATTTATTTTATATTTATAATTCTTGTGAATAACAATTAATGCAATATGTGTTTAATACGCACTAAAGACTCTTATCATAACACAAATATCATTGACATTATCAACTGTATATCTGTGTGTATATGTATGTATATATATATATATATATATATATATATGTATATATGTGGCGTTCGCCGCCCGGACGCCTGCCCTGCCGCGCCGGGCGGGTTCCTGTGGTGACTCCAGCCCACTTCCCGTCTGGAGCCACCCGAGTCACTGCCTTGCCTATTGTCACCGTCAAATGGCTTATCTCTGTCCATAGTGACCATTCCTGTCAGAGGAGGTTCAGGGTTTACCGCTTTACTAAGAGAGGCTACACTGTAGAGCTCGGTCTCGGCATCAGACTCTGCCACTTCCGCGGTCACCGGGTGGGCAACGTCCTGAGGATGGCCGTCCTTCAGAACAGGGTTCGATCTTTTACCTGCAGCAGTCTTTGCCTTTCTGTGTACCTTCCTAGTTACGGGCTTTCTCTTCCTCTCTACCTGGTCTGAACTTTGACGGACCATTCTGCACCTCGTGACTCTTGAACTATCGCCGTTATCATGGAACACCAGACGTTCTCTAAGTTCAGGGAACAAGGAGTACTTATGACGAGTCTCTGCGTCATGTAATAGAAGACACGTATCCATCGGGCAACGCGTCTTCTTACTGTCACGTATCTGTAGCTGTGTTTCCGTGTGCGGCATACCGGCCTCACAATAATGAATTCTGCTTCGAAAGATAACGGGTCTCTATGGCACTCTGATAGCGAAGGTCCTCTCTCTATAACCTTCGCTATCTACACACACAGACCTTTGTTCTGACCTACGCACGAGGGGGCCCAACCTCGCACTTCAATCAGTCCTCAGAGCTGTGTGTTGCGACAAGCAAATATGTTCTATCTGGATACCCGACTACCCGGACTTTCTCGTATCGTTTACTCTTGGTCTGCGTTAATGTTCCTTTAACCGGGAACTCTCGTACACTTCACCCTGGGACTCTGACTAGCTGGGTTTCGCTAGTAAAGCGGACGTGTCTCTTTCGGACCTGGGTACCCGAACACCCGACCCGAATATCTTGGTCTGATCTCTTTCCGGTTTACACAACCTTTTATCCTCCCACTATTCAGAATTAGTCTGTCTCGAGACCTGAGCAGCAGAGTGGGCCCTTACCCCACTAGCCGTATCTCTTGAACATGACTCTCTGAATAAAATAGAGGACGTAACAGTTGTGTCTTTTTCCGGGAGCGCACAGACTCGTAGGCTTCGTTTCTCGGTACTCACACTCGATTCTGCTAACGGTATCTGTGGGTAAATATCAATTACTTTACCCGTCATTGCACACAGACCTGTGTTGCTTTCCACCGTGGGAACTTTCCCGAACACTGGAACAGACAACGGTCGGATCGTCCGGATGGCCTCCCGGACGGATATTTGCCGGTAAACCGCGGGAGTAACTATGACGCGTAAAACAGCCAAACCCGGATACCGCGTATTTAGATTCACGGGTTGTTCCCCGATGTTATCGAACAGTTTCAACAAGATCGTTCCGGTACTTCACCGGACGTCACCAGCGTAATGTTTCTCCGCACTTTACCGATACAGACCTGTGTTTTCTCTAACTCTCACGATCGGTCTCTCCCCGAGGTTTACTCAGCCTGTTAAACTTCCACAATCGGGTTTCAGACCGGCTCGCGATCTAACGGCAGGGTTGGCCCCAAACCTGTCGAATCGGCGGTCAATCCAATACCCAAGAGTGATTAGTTTTTGCTGTAACTCGGGATCGCACTGCTCAGCTTTTATGGACGATACTTTAACTGAGTTATCACCACCGGGTCTTTGCCCGTGTATCTCGGACGGTCAACTGCGGGGCCTTTCCGCGTGTTTCTGAGACGGTCACCAGCGCGGCCTTTCCGCGTGTATCTCTGACGGTCAACACCTGGGACTCTGCCCGTGTTTCTCTGACGGGTACCACCGGGTCTTTGCCCGTGTATTTCTAACGGTCAACAGCGGGGCCTTTCCGCGTGTATCTCTGACGGCTACCACCGGGTCTTTGCCCGTTTATATCTGACGGTCAACACCGGGTCTTTGCCCGCGTATCTCTGGCGGCTACCACCGGTCTTTGCCCGTGTATCTCTGACGGTCAACTGCGGGGTCTTTCCGCGTGTATATCTAACGAGTACCACCGGGTATTTGCCCGTGTATTTCTGACTGTCAACAGCGGGACTTTGCCCGTGTATCTCAAACGGCTACCACCGAAACAGACCTGTGAGCTCTCAATCTCTCACTATCGGTCTTTCCCCGAGCTATACTCAGCCCGCAAACTACCAACAATCGAGATTCAGACCTTTTCGCGATCTAACGGCAGGGTGGGCCCCAAACCTGTCGGATCGGCGGACTCAATCCTTCACCCGAAAGCGATCGATTCGGCTGTAACCCGGGATCGCACAGATTAGCCTTTTCTCGGACGCCCTCTCGTCCGTAAATATATTTGTAACTTGCCCGAAACCTGGAACTCGCTTTATCACTCGCCGTATACTACCACACGGAGTGCAGTATTAATCGCTAACTAACGACACTAAAGAACCGTATCGCTGTATATGCAGAGTGCAGTAACGCCACCCTACGATATAGGCAACGCAGCGTGAGGCAAGCTCTATGAATCCATCTGCACGCTATAACTCAGTACGTAAGACATTATTTTGGCCTCCATAGGACGGCTACATTCTCTGTCTGCACGACTATAAGTTAGTACGTAAACCATATTCAGGCCTTCATACTTATATAGTAGGCCAATACCAACTTCTTAAATACAGGTGTCCAAAATCCAAATCTCTACCAGCTATATTAAGCGGCGCCCTATGTTTAGCCACTAAATATTGGACGGACGGTGTGTCTAATTATTTTAGTTAATAAATTAAAGCGTTAAAATGGCAAAAATAAAATACAGCTCTTGTAATTATAATTATAATCGAAAAGTTATAAAGCGCCACCCATCGAATAAGACGCTAATTAACTAAGACAGTTATTATTATTTGTCTTTGTTCATATATTTTGGCCTGTCCGCCACATATATATATATATATGTATATAATTTATACTGTTAAAAAATGTGTATTTGAAACATTGTAGGGTGCTGTCTTGACACTTCTAAATGCTGTGAAACGCTGTAAATTCTCTGTTTTAACTATATTGTACATACTATTGAATTGTCGTCAACGACCTGTGATGCCATATGATGACATTAAACTTTTGATTAAAAAAAAAAACTGCCAACGACCTATTAAATCCATATGTGTTTCAGGGAAAAGGCTGCATCATGCCATCCAAACGATGAGAAATTTCCTAAAATAATTTTGTTAACGCCAACGGTCTTTGTTGTTATCAGATGTCGTCAAAGCTGGATCCTCCTCCTCCTCCTAAACAAATTTATTTTCTATACTTTGGTTCTACAAGATGTCGGTATAACACAGAATACTGAACTGTGCTTTGAAACCTGTAAATAATGTCTTTCCGATGCTATAACTTCCTCATTTTCATTTAATCGCTAATATACGCCAATTAAAATAAATTAAATCCATATAACACATCAATAGTTATGATATAGTGAAGATTTAAACAAACTTTGGTTCAACAAGATGTCGCTAAACAGAGACTATACTTGCAAAATTTGAGCTCTGCTTAAACACCTTTACATTGCATGTTTCCGATGCTATAAATATCTCAGTTTGTTTCACAAATGGTTCGCTGCTCATACTCTGGAAGTGCCAGTCCCAAACCTGGATAAAATAGGAGGTCGACGCTAATGATCTTTGTTATCACACAGTGTCGTTAAACTGAAACTACTAGTCGCTCACTATTGACCGATTTAAACCAGATATTTGCAACTGTACAGTAGTCATAGATGGTAACATTCCAGAGTGTTTATCGTAGAACAAACATATCTGGGAAACTATACAAGAAATACTTTGTTTTCACAAGATGTCGCTGAACACAGAATACTAGTAAAAGAGTTGAACTCTGTTTATTAGACACCTTTAAATTGTGTCTTTACGATGCTATAAATTCCTCGTTTTCGTTCACTCGCTAATGAATCCTTTGTTGAATCCCTATATAGATATGTTAAGGTGAAGAAACTGTATCATGCCATCCGAACAGTAAGAACTGTTCGAAAATAATTTTTGTCTACGTCAACGGCCTTTGTTGCCATCAGATGTCGCAAAATTCTGGATCCTTCCGCCGTGGGTTTCATTGGGATATTATGTTCGAATACAGCAATCGACACTACCGTTTTCGGGTGATGCTAGTCCCACCGTGGATAATGGACGAGGGCGACGTTTGTCATCTGGACTATTTTCTTATTTATAATCTCTCAGTTCCATATCGGTGTCTGTGTGAGGAAGGTTCACGCCAGTTTTGACTATTGCTCCATTGTAAACTGTTTAAAACGTGTCTTAGCAGAGTTAAGTGTCTGAGTTAGTCAGCGTAAAAACGTATAGAGCCATTTTGCGACTACCAGGACTATTGACACTGACCTTGCGTTTTAAATTGGTTTCTGTGTACGTGCATAGTTTCTGTTGTGTAATGACCTATTACAAATAAGTAAAGTCTATCGCGTCAATGTCTAATGCACAAGGCATCAATTGCTATGGCTGTTTAAAATCATCAATTGCTATGGCCGTTAAAATCGGCGTTTACGAACCGCACAGTAGTGAAAAGCGTTTATTACTTGCCTGGTGATTGGATCTATAACAGCTTAACAACATCTTATGGCAGGGGTGGCGAACCTTTTTTCAGGTGCGTGCCAAATTGCTGTTCAATCATTTTACTAAATATCGTCGCGTGCCCCTCGGAATTTTGCACAGTGTATAATTATTGTTCTCATATGGGTTTTAGTTAAGAAAGCATAATAAAAATGAATTAAAGACTTTTTTTCAAAGATCGATTTTGAATGGTGTTAAAATAGATTCCTTCAACAAAGAAAATGTAGATTCCTACAGGTATTCTGAATTTCTAAGTTTGAAATTTTGGGGGACGCTCTGAATGCCGCGTGCCCAAAAAATGTCAACGCGTGCCACTTTGGGCACGCGTGCCTTAGGTTCGCCATCCCTGTCTTATGGCATCAAAGGCCGTTTACGTCTATTGCGGAAAAAGTCTAAAGCATTTTTCACCGTAGCATAGGAACACCTGGACATACTCTACCTAGCGGCGATGGATGTCAAATAGGCCTACTGTAAAATCTTAGACCATCTTTTCAGTGCTTTGCCCAGTTTCTCAATTTCTCCTGTTCAAACGTTTGTTTTTCTGTTCTGTTTTTCATTTTAAAATGTAGTTTTATCTCGGAGCAAAACAACGCTCGTCGTAAAAATTCCAGCGTTTTCCAACATACTCTACCTAGCAACGTATGGATGGATCTAGAGTTTAACGACATCTTATGGTAATAAAGGCCATTGAAGTAGACAGAAATTATTTTGGTATATTACAGCTTTTGACTCAACACCTTTAAGTGAATAAAAAAAGTAAGGTGTCCAAGTAGAGCCCTGCATATTTACGACGGTAAATGGCTTTGCTTATTTAGATTACTAGGACCAGAATCCGCGTCTGTCCATTCACCCCAATGGCATTTGTACGACGTCCAACAGTTTAACGACAGCATATGACAGCAAAGGCCGTTGACGTCGATGGAAAACCTTTACAGTTTTCGTTCCCCTCGTGGTTGTAGTTTCCATTGTTTAACATCTTATGGGCGCCAGGACCGTTGACGTCGGCCTTTTCGTAAGCTGTAGCGAAACCTGGGAATTTAATGCATGCGACGAATATGTAACGTCGGTTGAAAATATTGTTCAGGTGTCCAAGAAGATCATTGCAATATCCCGTGTGTTAGCGACATCTTGTGGGTGCGAGGACCATTCGCATAACCCTTAACCAATGATTGCCTTAACTCATCGATAATAGATGGCAGCACAATATAACGAATTTGTCATTACAGTTTCTGTTTAACGTGGCTCTGCCATAGACCCAAAGGTGATTAGTGTCGCCCTCCTCATTTATCCATACTTGGGTCTGGCACGAACCAAAATTGCGTTGGCGGAGATTACTGATGAACAAAGATGAATAGCGTCGCCCTCCTTCTTCATCCAAACTTGCAACTCGCACCATCCAAAAACGTCAGAGACGCACATTTTTATCAACCTTAAATCTGTGACGGTTACCGGGACAGGATGACCACAGAAACACAGTTCGCATTGTGTAGAACTCGCAACACTGTTCGTTCGCAGAACAGTTCTAACCGTAGAAAGAAGTCGAAGTAAGCTTAACTAGTCGATTCTTAGTCCTCCTTGTAGGTACGCAGAGGCGGCGACTGCGACTCTAGATATTTCTCGCTGTATCTGTTTCCGTTTCCCTGTGTGTTGTGCGTCTTGTCTCTGCCTCTTTCATACATATAGACATTGTGACGTGAGCATAGACAGCGTAGTCATGTAGAGGTAGACATGTATACGGCGTAGACATGTAGATGTGTCACGTGGGCATAGACATGACGTCATTAAGAAAAGGTATGGAGGAAGGACAAAGCCGCTAGACACCGCCTAAAAATGAATTTGGTCCAGTTTCAAGTGTTTAAGGATGGACCTATCGTATGGCCGCCAAGGCCGTGACGTCACCTTAAACTTAACCTTTGGAGTTCTAAAAGAATTGTTTGATGATTTTGTTCGTGTAGTTTCCATTGTTTAATGACATCTTACGACATCGAAGCCTCAATGGCCGTTGATATCGATAGGGAAAACATTTTACAGTTCTCACGTTTTGACCGATTTAGTGTTACTGCGAAATGGTCAAGTAGCTCCATTTTTCGACAATATCCCATGGCCGTTGAAATATAGCATTATATAAAAGAAGTGATGTAAAATATCAGTAATACGGTGAGCTGTTTTATACACCTTTAAAACGGTAAAAACTGAAACAGATATGGGTAGACTGCTCTCAAAGTCACATGTAAAAAAGATCTTAGACTACGTTTCGACGTATTGGCTTTTTTGCGATAGTCTTTTTGGCGGTTAAAAAGCTTTTTGACGTATGAAAGTATCAACCGCATTAACGTTGGATGCACAGAAACTTTCGAGGCACAATAAATTTCTTCGGAAAGATGGCGTTTTCTCGCGTCACAACTCTTGGAAAAAACTTTAGTTTTTGAGCTTTTTGATCATCGTTTTTGTTGTTCTGGATTTTTGCGATTTTGGCTTTGGATTATTCGACGTTCAACGAAATTAAAATAAAAAGGAAAGGTCGGAAAAGACTTCTTGATACTTCATCAGGATCGGCGATTTGGCCAACTTTAAACTACCTACTTGTATAATGTATGTTGAAACGCTATAGGGGTGTATATTCTATAGCCTAGAGTGCCAATGTTTGTTTTCAAGTTTTTTTAGATTTTGTCCATGAACCAGTTACGTTTATTTTTTATTCCAAAGTTTAACGACTATTTGAAAGTGTATACAACTATACAGTGCAATGAAAACGAAAAATTTCTAGCATACGAAAATTGTCGAAACAGAACTTGACAATGTCACTAATATTCATTGTTTAACGACAAAAAAATACACTTAGCGATATATGTGATACGTGTATTATGATAAGATGGTATTTTCTTCAAACTAAACAACATTTGGCGGAAATGTTAAAAAACATTCTTGATGCAAATGAGATTCTTAATCTAGTTATTAAAATTTTGAAGAACTCCGATAACAAGTTTACAACATGAGTAATTATGAAATGCATTGTTATTAAGAAATCTCTGAAAAATAAATTTTTTCTCCAAAGGTTGCGACCTGAAACAACGCCATCTTTCCGGGGAAATTTAAATTGTATCCAACGTCAATGTGTTTGATACGTTCATACATCTAAAAGTGTTTTAACCGTCGAAAAGACGATCGCTAGACAAATGACGAAACGATGAAGATAAAAAAATATCTCAAAATGTAGAATTCTCCTACAAAGGTTGCGACGCGACAAGTCCCCTTTTAACCAGCTAATAACGTTGAACTAATTGTTTATGGAAGTAAAAACTGATGATCAAACGGGTTCATGAATATTTAGCGCTGTGAAAAACCATTTTAAGGTGTCTAAGAAGAGCTTTGTATTGTGGCTGCTGGAGTCTTCTGACTCGACCCTACACACAACAATCCCATATTGAATTAAACTTATTTAGTCAACTTAAATTTATACTTGCAGCAGTCTTCCTCCAATTCATGCACCTGTGTATGGATGTCTTTATGTATGTGTGTCTTCGTGTGTGACTTTGTTTTTTATTACTGAATTTAGCAATAGTTCCTCTCGTGACTTTCTATTGGCCTAACCAACTGAAAACAATTACATCAACTTAAACCAGATCCTTTAGTAACTTTACATAACACAACTTATACCAGTTCTTCGTAAACCAGGTCATTCTCGTGACTGTTAGCAATTTCAATTGAAAGTGCTTGCTTATAATGCACCTCTTCCGTACAGTCTCAACATAGGTGTTTCCGACCTAACGATCTAACGAATTTGTTGTAAAACGCTTCTGAAATAAAGGTAAAGAAAGATAAGATTAGGTAGGTCATGTCGAGGTAGGCAACCTATTCCAGGAAGTTGGGGTGCTCACAGCAAAGATACACCGTGGAAGTTTGAGACTAGAGAAAGACCAAGTCACCTTGCGCATCAGAACGAAAAACTCTATGGCCAGGGACGGATGAGTTCTCGCGACACACAACTCCCTAAGATAAGATGGAGCACCTCCCACAAGGCAATTACGTATGGGCATTAGGATCTTATACACAATACGTTTGTTCATCGACAGCCAGTGCAATTCTTCTCGCAAGAAGATGGATATCAGGCCAAACTGATGTATACCTCCCATCGGACGATCTGCAGTGCTTAAGATAGACTACAATTGATTTATTAAGGAAAGAGTTAACCTTGCATAGATAGCGTTGCCATAATCAACCCTAGTGCATATGAATGCATGCATGAGGGTTGTGGCAGCTGGAGTTTCTATCAACATCGAAGCATTTAAAAAATCTGGGTTCTCGCCGTAAACAAATTATATTATTTAACACTTTTTACACTTTTATAACTCATTAGAAGTACCATTGATTTATTAAAGTATTTATAAGTTAGTAAAGAACACACAAATAATTATATTTTTTAATTATATATATAATTGCTTTGTTTGTTCTCTGTCATGTTCTTTTCACTGACCACCAGAGGTCGGTGTATTCGTCCAGGCGCCTTCCATTCTCCACACTGAGAAAGCGTAACTCAGACGTTCGTGCGCTACATAACCGCAGCTTGACGTCAACTTTGTGTCTACGTCATCGCTACGTAGAACCTGCGAAACGAAATCAATTGAGGTTTTAGAACCTTTGCACTGGTAACACCTTTAAGATTCGATAATTCAGCAATTGTTACACTTTTGGAACAAAGTTTACCTGTCTTCGTCTGCATATGTGTCTTTCTGTCTGTGAGTCTCTGTCTGCGTATATTTGTTTGTTTGGGTCTGTTTAGGATATAGGCCTATATGTGTCGATATGTCTGTGTAATTCAGCGTTTTTCAAACTGTGGTTTGCGGACCAAGAGACATATATACATATATGCTACGGTGAGAACTGCACAAGAATTTTGCCACTATCGACGTCCCGCGCTTCCTTACAAAGATGCATTGAATCGTACTTCTGGAACAGTTTACCATGCAACCTACCAACTATTTCGACACACACACAGTTCAAGATATCAAGCCATCTTTTCAAGCTATATTAAGACGCACCATTTTAGATTTTTTAGATTTTTTAAACGCACTTGTGAGGCTCTTAGAAGGCTCTCGATAAATGACCACATACACACATACATACACACATACATACACACATACATACACACACACAGACGTCGACTGTGCCTAGATCGCTCTCAGTCGACGCTTAGGAGGACGTTGGGTGACGTCGGTTCGAACCCTGTAGAAGAGAACGACAACTTTGCTTCATGACACAGCCTCGTCAAGCAGAAACTATCTAGAATTGCGATGGTTTAATCCAGTGCTATTTTTCTAGAAAAAGGTTCCGGAACTGACCAGTTATGGAAGGACTAAAATCCCAAGAAAAACGGGATTGGGGGTTGAGGGGTCTCAATAAACATTGAAAACAGTTCTCAGCACTGAAATTAAATTAAAATAACTAAATTATAGTTTTTATTATTTAAAAAATAAATTATTTTTTACTAGCTGAAAAAAGGTGTCGGAGCGCCATTCCGGCGCGTTCCGGCTGAAAAAAGCACTTGTTTAACCAAAATTTGTGAGGGAATGCAAGGTCAACGCTCACATCCATGGAGCCAGAAGATGTCACTAAACACTAGATAATACAGCGCTCTCCTTGAACACCTTTAAAAGGATTTAAATGCTGAATACATTTTTGAAATTAAAATAGACACCATTCAGTTCCAATGGTATTGCACTAACTTTCGCCACCGGATGTATTGTTGTTTTAAAGTATGAGCGTTTGTCTCATGCTAATAAAAAATTAATTACTTACTTATTATGCCATACGAACGGTAGAACTGTTCAAAATGATTTCTGTCTACGTCAACGGTCTTTGTTGCTAAAACCTGGATCCTGCTCCTCCTAAACAAATTTCATTTTCTATACTCTGCGCTCGTGAATAGGCTGCGACCCTGAGCCTGGCATTCGAGTGGCGCTTTAGAAGTTTGGAGATTTCGATTACGATTAATTTGGTTCCAAAATATGTCGCTCAACACAGAATATTAATACAACAATGAAGCTGACTCTGGTTAGACACTTTTAAATCGAATCTTTCAGATGTTATAAATTCTTCATTTTCGAACAATCGATAATCAAGTCTTCGTCAAATCCATATGACATGTAACGGCAAAGACTTAAAGAAGGTTTTTTTTCTATCATTTGGTTCTGCAAGATGTCGCTAAAGAGAATACTAGTAAAATAGTTACGGCGATGCTTAGACACTTTTAACTCGTGTTTTTCAGAAGCTAAAAATTACTCATTTTAATTCAAGCACCACTGCTCGCGCGCTGGCAATGCAAGTCCCAAGCCTGGATAAAGGAGGAGGGCGACGCTAATCATCTTTGTTGTCACACGGTGTCGTTAAAGTGAAACTAGTACTACCAATCGCTGAGTTTTCAACAATTCAAACCATTACGCCGGTACTACAAATTCCATTACGCCAGTACTACAAATTCCTCTTTTCGTTCAATCGCTGCTCTATTGATGGCAAAATCCGCATAATATAATTATATGTTAACGATCAAAACTTAAAGAATACTTTGGTTCCACAAGATGTCGCTTATAACGAAGACTAGTACATTGGCTAAGCCGACTCTGATAAGACACCTTTAAATCGTGTCTTTCCGAAGCTATAACAGCTTCATTTTCCTTCGATCACTAATGTAAGATCGGTTCAGTCCATGTAATATTATATACGTTAAGGAGACGACTTAAACACTACTTTGGTTCCACAAGATGTGTGTTATGGTTAAGCTGACATTTGCTTAGACACCTTTCATTCGTGTCTTTCCAATGCTATAAATTCCTCATTTTCGTTGAATTGCTACTTAATGATCGGTTAAAGCCACATACATGTACATTCTACGGCGAAGAGGCTGTATGTTGCCATTAGATGTCGCTAAACTCTGGATGCTGCGTTTTATGGGATCTGTTTGAATAAAGAGGACAACACTAAGAGGAGGAGGGATACAGTAACGGTAACATTTGAGGCCAGGAGAGCATTTGATCGTGGTTCGATACCCGTTACCCCCTCTAGGGGTGCCATGGCTGCCAAACCGTGTGTTTTATTAAGATCTTGATTGTATACTGTCATGTTTCAATGTAATCTTACTGCGTACTTGTCAGTTTGAATTAATAAAGATTATTATTATTATTATTATTATTATTATTATTATTATTATTATTATTATTATTATTATTATTATTATTATTATTATTATTACTTTTACTAATAATCGGACGCTGGAGGAGCCGTAGCTGGGTAATATTTGTGCAACTTTTTCTCTCACAACAATGTGAAAAACTACTGAATACCACTATTGACCAGTGTTGGGTAAACTCAGACATTAGTGTACTCTGTAGTTTTTTATGACTTGTCTGAACATTCAGTAGGCCCTACTTCGACCATCAAAGTTATTTAAAAGCATCTGAAAATAAGAGTAAATTTAACAAAGAAAGATATCAGGGCTTACACTTTGTCCGTGTAGCAGTTCTTTACAAGATAGTCTAGACAGACAAGTAGCAGCCCTTACTGTTCTGACCAGTTTTAGCTGTTTGTTTTAACTGGAACATGCTGGAGTGCTGCTTACCTGCCAGCGCTAGGTTAGTTATAAACCTACTGTACAATAGGTTTTAAAATCTCAACAAAAGCACATTTTTCATTATGCACTGATCGACTGAAATTGTCCCTGCTGAAAACAGCTGTGGTAGTTCCAGACAACGGTTTCTTGCCAGCAGAACTAGCAGGGCAGACAGCTTTAATATCATTTCCACCTTGGTCCACCAATACGATTTGAAACAATGGTTAACCCACTGGTAGAGGCACTTTCAGTATAGCGTGTGTTGGCAGCAGCTGCAGGATCACTTATTGGTTGGTTTCCAACAGTAGTTAGGCGTATACAGTACAACTGTTAACAGCGAGGACCAACTTTTTCCCGCTTTCCACTGAATTAATGCTCGGCAATTTCATGATAGATATTAAATTCGTACCATGGCAATAGTTGTCAATTAATCCTCAGTTTCGTAGCAAGAATATCACTTGAAATATATTAGGGTTAAAGTTCAACGCATATATTTAAATAATGAGACATATAGATCTGTCACTCAGACATTCAGACTTTTCCCCGCAGATGAAAATTTTGTCAAGAAATCCAGTTGAGCTCCAAAATAAACCAATAGGCTCTCTGCCTCCGAATAGACTAGCATGCAGCCCAGGTATGGCGAACCTATGGCACGAGTGCCCAACCTGGCACGCCAAGAAATTTTGCTTGGCAAGTTGGCACGTCTGAACTCTGAACTTTCGCTTTGTTCATACTTTTATATATATATATTTTATTTATTTCATCCAGCAATTTCTTTCCTGCTTCTTTGTCACATAAAATTATAGTAGGTCCTAACTGTAAATAAATCGCATTATTAAGTAGCCACGTCCAAAAATAATACGACTTTTCAATATTAGCTTTCACTTTTTGGGTACCTCATTCCGTGTTCATTGGTTCAATAAATTTCTGGCACGCGAAATTTTCCACTTTCTTTAAGAGCTAATTTCTGGCACGCGAGCTAATAAAGGTTCGCCATGCCTGATGTAGCCTAACAACGCTGCTGGGATTATGAACAGATTCGTTCAAAGTTAGGAGCATACCCAGTACTACCTAAATCATCCACTGATTGAACAAACCTCGCGTTCTAGTTGCCTTCTGTGACAAACCTGGCTGACTAGGTACAACCTCAAATTTGAATCCACCCAACTCAGGCGTCTTCAACTTATTCAAAGCTCGCTAGCCATGGCTGTCATTAGAATGCCCAAACATCATATCACTCCCATCCTCAAATCAGTCCATTGGCTACAAATCCCAGAGCGAATCCATTCAAAGTCCTATCACCAACCTACAACTCCCTACAATATTCCCAACCTAAGTAGGCCCCCTAACTCCGTGATCGCTTCACCCAGGCAATCTATTTATTTTTGAAAAGGACTTTAGAGAAAGTATTTTGGAAAAGGTATTTTGTAAAAGTATTTTGAATTCTCCAAGAATACTTTTAAAAACTATTTTGAAAATACTTTTACAAAATACTTTTCAAAAGTATTTTGAAAATGCAAAATAAAATAGTATTTTCTATTTGAAAATAGAAAACTATTTTCAAAATATTATAGTACCCATCACCGACTATTATCATTATTATATAGACACTGAATACTATTAAAAGAGTTGAGCTCTACTTAGACACCTTTAAATTGTGTCTTTCTGATGTTATAAATTCCTCTTTCGTTCAATCGCTAATTAATCCGTTCTTGAATCCCTATATATAGATATGTTAAGGTGAAGAAACTGTAACATGCCATTCGAACAGTAAGAACTGTTCAGAAATAATTTTTGTCTACGTAATAACAATATAATATAATAATATTCTTTATTATTTCAGATTATTTCAAACCGACAGACACAGTAAGATTACATTGAAACATGAAAGTACAATCAAGATCTTAATTCAACACACGGTTTAGCAGCCATGCAAGGCGCCGCCCTAGAACGGCCTTTGTTGCCATTAGATGTCGAAAAATTCTGGATCCTTCCGCCGTGGGTTTCATTGGGATATTATGTTCGAATACAGCAATCGACACTGCCGTTTTCGGGTGGTGCCAGTCCCACTGTGGATAATGGACGAGGGCGACGTTTGTCATCTGCACTATTTTCTTATTTATAATCTCTTAGTTCCATATCGGTGTCTGAGTGAGGAAGGTCCACGCCAGTTAAATCATTGACTACAGAAGGAATTTGCCCAATATTATATTGCTCCATTATAAACTGTTTAAAGGTGTCTTAGCAGAGTTAAGTTTCCTAGTTAGTTAGCGCAAAACGTTTAGCGCCATCTTGCGACTACCCGGACTATTGACACTGACCTTGCCGCTCACGTTTAAATTGTTTTCTGTGTAGGCCTATGTGCATAGATTCTATTGTGCAATGACCTATTATAAATAAGTTAAGTCTATCGCGTCAATGTCTAATGCACAAGGCATCAATTGCTATGGCTGTTTAAAATCATCAATTGCTATGGCCGTTAAAATCGGCGTTTACGAACCGCACAATTCTGAAAAGCGTCCTTCACTTGCGATTGGATCTAACAGCTTAACAACATCTTATAGCAGCAAAGGCCGTTCACGTCTATTACGGGAAAAGTCTAAATTTAGTGCATGCGACGAATATGTAACGTCGGTTGAAAATATTGTTCAGGTGTCCAAGAAGATCATTGCAATATCCCGTGTGTTAGCGACATCTTGTGGGTGCGAGGACCATTCGCATAACCCTTACCCAATGATTGCTTTAACTCATCGATAATAGTTGGCAGCACAATATAATGATTTTGTCATTACAGTTTCTGTTTAACGTGGCTCTGCTATAGACCCAAAGCTGATTAGAGTCCCCTTCCTCCTTTTATCCATACGTGGGACTGGCACCAACCAAAATGGCGTTGGCACAGATTACTGATGAATAAAGATGAATAGTGTCGCCCTCCTGTTTAATCCAGACTTGGGACTCGCCCGATCCGAAAACGTCGGCGACGCGGTTTATTTTGTCAACCTTAAATCTGTGATGGTAACTGGGATTGGGCAATTACCAAGATGATCACTACCAGCCCACAACCTCGGTGTATTTCTCTAAAAGTCCGCGGAGAAAGACCTCAGTGGTATGCTGAAGATTAACCAAAGAGTTTTACTCTTTTATTCGTAAAACACAAAGCTCAGTCTTTATTCTGGACTCCCGTTGGAATGAATGCCATACGCAATTAGCAGTCCGCCCAAACAGTTCGCCTCCGAAAAACAGTTCGCCACTTAGGACTCACCACACAGTACGTTCGCAACACACAGTTCGCAGTGTCGAACTCGTAACACTTTGCTCGCAGGGCAGTTCTCGCCGCAGGAAGAAGTCGAAGTAACTTGTCGATTCTCAATCCTCATCGCAGGTACGCAGCGGCGTGAGGACAAAATAATTTCGATATCTCTCTTTGTGTCGGTTTCCGTCTGACGACCGTCTATCTTTGTGTTGTGTGTCTTGTCTCTCCCTCTTTTATACATCACACGCGTAAAAACGTAGATATGGTTACGTGAGCGTAGACAGCATAGACATGTAGATGTGTCACGTGGTCAGAGACATTACGTCATCAAAACAGGAAGGGGAGGAAGGGCAAAACCGCTAGACATCGCCTAGAAAATGAATTTGGTCAAAGGTTCAAGGTTTAAGGATAGACCTATCGTATGGCCGCCGATTTAAAGGTGTCTAAGCAGATCGGCTTAACTAGTGTACAATTATAAAGTATTCTGTGTTTAACGACTTTTGTGAAACCAAAGTATTGTTTAAGTCTTTACTCTAACATATAACATCGGAAACACGAAATAAAGATATTTAAGCAGAGTCGGCTTAACCACTGTTTAACTATTGCACTGATGTTCTGTGTTTAACGACATCTTGTGGAACCAAAATATAGAAAATACAATTGTTTAGGACGATAATCCGGGTTTAATACATCTTACGACAAAACAAGCCGTTGACAACGACATAAATTATTAGTTTGAACAGTTCTCACCGTTCATAGGGCATAATAAGTAAGTGAGTAAGCAATCCTGTTAGCACGAGAGAAGCGCTTGTGCTTTACATTTACAACAATAATGCACACATTGGCGAAAAGCAGTACAATAGCGCAATATCAGTAAACCAAAATAAAACAGATGCAATATTATAAACAGATTTAGTGTATTTGATTTATATGCAATTATTTCTATAGCTATGATTTGAAGAATATAAACTTTACTCAGGTCTACAATGGAAACAGGTTAGATCTTGGGACAATGCATTAAGAGTAGTATTATCTCGATATTTATATTCTGATTCTGAGGCTGTTTCGTAACTACAGGACAGCGCTTCTGCTTTCTCTTATAGACGAATGTTATCTTTAAACGAGGTGTGTAATTATTTTTGAACAGTACAACCGTACGATCATATATCGTCGGTTGAGCAGATTTTAGGGTTCAAAACAGGATTATATTACACATTGTTTAGCAACATCTTATGCCTGCCTGGGCAGTCACGTCGACCTGAACTTACCTTGCACGTTTTGGCGTTAAGATATAGTTATGCTTTAGCTGATGATTCAATCAATCAGCTTTTCACCAATTTAACGACATGGTATTGCATCAGATCAGGATTATGTCTACAGGCGTAACTTTGGTCTAGAATTTGATGCAAATTAAACAACACTTTGCAGCAATTGTCATACAAAGAAATCTTAAACGCAGAAAGATTCTTCATGAACAATCTGAATGCAAATGAGATTCTTAATCTAGTTACAAACATTTTAAAACAGCTTCGATTACAAGTTTACAGCACATATTATGGCATTCTTATTAAAAAAAATCTATCAAAAATTAAATTTTTTTCTCCAAGTTTCCACCTAAAACGACACCAACTTTCCGGAGAAATTCATTTAGTATCCAACTAATGCGTTTGATACGTTCATACAGCTAGAGTGTTTTAACCGTCGGAAAGATGATCGCGAAATCCCAAAAGACGAACAAAGATGAAAATCTCTCACTTTAGAATTTTTCTCAAATGGTTGCGAGGCGAACGTTGCCATTGTCATTTAGGCCCTAACCAAATGCCGAAGTTGACCGATTGGTCTAGATAGCATTGACGGTTAAACGGGTTCACAAATATATAGCGCTGTTGAAAACCTTTTAAAGGTGTCTAGACGAGCTTTGTATTGTTGCTACTGGAGTCGTTGAACTTGACCCTGCACACTACTACCCCGTGTTGAATTAAACTAATGTAGCCTACTGAAATTTACACATCTATGCCCACGTCGCTGTGTGTGTCTGTATGTATGTGGACGTGTTTATGTATGTGTGTGTCTGTGTGGTAACCCTACTACTGAATTTTAGCTTTCTTGCTCCGACTCATGTAACCTGCATGTGCACGTGTTTGTGTGTGTGTGTGTGTGTGTGTGTGTGTGTGTGTGTGTGTGTGTGTGTGTGTGTGCGTGCGTGGATGTGCGGTTGTATGTGCGTGTTTGCATGTGTTTCTGTGTGTGTATTAATAAATTTAGCTTATCTCTCTTGTGACTTTCATTAACCAAATGAAATCTGCTCCTTTTGTAACTTTACATAACGCAACTTAGACTAGTTCTTCTTAAAAACCTCTTCTAGTGTGCTTCTAGTGCCTGTTAGCAATTTATATAGCGCCTCCAGTCATAGATGTTTCCGACTGAAAGATAGAAACCTAGGATCTAAGAAATTGATTTTCAAGCTCTTCCGGAATAAAGGTAAAGAAAGGAGTCCAGGTATGTCATGTCGAGTTAAGCAACCTATTCCAGGAAGTTGGACCGACCACAGCAGCTGCACCGTGGAAGTTTGAGGCTAGTGAAAAGACCAAGTCACCATGCGCATCAGAGCGAAGAAATCTAAGGCCAGGGATGGATGAGGTTCAGCGACACACAACTACGTAAGGTAAGATGGAGCAGAGCCCACAAGGCAATTACGTATGGGCATTGGAATCTTATGCTCAGTGCGTTTGTGCATTGACAGCCAATGCAATTCTTCTCGCACGAAGATGGATATCAGGCCAAACTGATGTATACCTCCCATCGGAAGATCTGCAGCGCTTAAGATAGACTGCAGTTGATTAATTCCAGAAAGAGTTAAGCTGCTTAGTAGCGTTGCCTTAAAAATTGTGTCTTTCCAATGCTATAAATTCCTCATCTTCCTTTCAATCGGGCCTTAAACAATACTCCGCCGCGACTTATAATCAAGGGTAGCGCCAGTCCAAAGCTTGGAGAAAGGAAGATGGCGACGCTATTCATCTTTGTTATGTGACATTGTCATTAAACAACAACAACTAACTTAAACAATACTTTAGGTCCACAAGATGTCGCTAACCACAGAAAACTAGTACATAGTTAAGCTGACTGTACTTGGACACCTTTAACTCGTGTCTTTCCGTTGCTATAAATTCCTACTTTGCGTTTAATGACTGGGTTAATATCGGTAAAATCCGTATAATACATAAATATATGTCACGGTGAAGACTTTGGTCCCACAAGATGTCGTTAAACACAGAATACTCGTATAATAGTTAAGCTCTGCTTAGACACCTTTAAACTGTGTTTTTCCGATGCTATAAATTCGTCGTTCACGTTCAGTCGGTAATCAATGAGCTCTTCAAATATCACATATAATGTTATTTTATGTTACAGTGAAGAAGAGGCTGCATCAAACTGTTCAAAATAATTTATGTTCACGTCAACGCTTTTGTTGCCATAAGATGTCGTTAAACACTGAATTCTTTCAGAATGATTCTTGTCGACGTCAACGGCGTTGCCATCAGATGTCGCTAAACTCTGGATCAATCCGGCGTGCGTTTTATCAGGATCTGTTTGAATAAAGAGGATGACAACACTAATAATCGAACGCCGTTCTGGGGTGGTGCAGTTCTCGCAGAAGAAACAAGTCGAAGTAGGATGTCGATTCTCAGTCCTCTTCGTAGGTACGCTGCGGCGGCGACTACGAATCTTGATATCTCTCTTGGTGTCGGTTGCCGTCTGAGGACCGACTCTCTGTGTTTTGTATGTCTTGTCTCTCCCTCTTTTATACGTCATACGCATAGGCATGTGGACATAGTCACGTGAAAGTAGACAGCGTAGACATCGGCCTATATAAATGTAGACAATGTAGACGGCGTAGACATGTAGATGTGTCACGTGGGCACAGACATGAGGCCATCAAAAAAAGGAAGGGGAGGAAGGAAAAGCCGCCAGACATCGCCTAAATATGAATTTGGTCAAAGTTTTAACTTTTTAAGGATAGACCTATCGTATGGCCGCCAAGGCCGTAACGTCACCTTAAACTTGACCTTTGGAGTTCTAAAAGAATTGTTTGATGATTCTGTCAGTGTAGTTACCATTGTTCAACGACATCATTCTTACGACATCGAAGCCTCAGAGGCCGTTGACATCGATAGGGAAAACAGTTTACAGTTCTCACTGTTTGGCCGATATAGCTTGACTGCGATATGGTCAAGTAGTTCCATTTCTCGACAACATCTTATGGTTGAAATATAACATTAAATAAAAGAGTATCAATGATGTGGTGAGCTGTTTTAGACACCTTTAAAACGATCAAACCGAAACAGATATTCGTCGATTGCGTTTCAACGTCACACAAATCTCCGCCACTGTTCGTACTCTGGCAGTGCCAGTCCCAAGCCTTGATAAAGGAAGAGGGGCGTTGTCGAAACATAATGGGGCGTGGTGGCTCAGTGGTAAGTTCGGCGCCTTGTGACCGGAGGGTTGCAGGTTCGAATCCCACTCTAGCCGCTGCGTATGGACCTTGGGCAAGTCCTTCACTCGCAATTGCTCGTGGCGCTTCGGCGTGAAAATTCCGGCACAGTATCAAATGCTGTAGTCGGGAGCGCCTCTGAGTAGTTGTTGACTTCGAGAGGCGCTATAGAAATATCCGGAATAAATAAATAAATAAAAGGGTCTGCGCTTCGCCGTGTTTGTGCTTTTGCGATAGGCCTAGTATATTCGGCGGTTACGAAACTCATTGACGTATGAACGTATCAAACACATTTACTCTGGATGCACCTAAACTTCGGAGGCACATTGAATTTTCCCGTAAAGATGGCGTTGTTTCGCTTCGAAACGCTTGGAGAAAAATATTAGTCTTAGACAGAGTTTTGGACATCGTTGTTCTGGATTTTAGGGATTTTTGGTTTGGATTATTCGACGTTCAAAAAAACTAAAATGAAAAAGAAAGGTCGGAAAAGACTTTTTGATAGGATCCGGATCGGCGATTTCGTCAACTTCCTCCAAATGTTGCGACCTGAAACGATACCAACAATTTCCGGAGAAATTCATTGTGCATCCAACGTCAATGCATTTGATACGTTCATGCGTCTAAAAGCTTTTTCTAAATCGTCGAAAAGACGATCGCAAAAAAGAAAAACGGCGAAAGGATGAAAGAAGATCAGATATTTTCAAAATCTAGAATATTTTTCCATAGAATGCGACGCGAAACGTCGCCAATTTGACTAACTTTTGCCGTTGAATGTTCGCAACTAACGATTTGACGCGGTTCGCGCACAATTATATACAGGCTGTTGGTTCAGTTTTTAAGGTGTTTAAGAAGAGCTTTGCATTGCGGTTGCTAGAGTTCTTGAACTTAACCCTACCCACTACTACCCGTATTGAATTAAACCTGTGTAGTCAATTGAAATATATACCTATATGTGCATATCTATGTGTGGATGTCTTTATGTATGTATGTGCGTGTGGTTGTGTGGAATCTGTGTGTATTACTAAATTTAGATAGTTTCTCTAATGACTTTCTTAATAACCAACTGACTCCTGTCCCTTTTGTGTCTACATCACCTTAAATAAGTTCCTTTAGTAACTTTACATAACACAACTTACACCAGCTCTTCTTAAACCAGGTCCTTCTCGTGACTTTTAGCAATTTATATAGCGCCTCTTCAAGACAGTATCATCATAGATGGAAAAGACCACATCGCCCTAGCATCAGAGCGAAGAAATCTACGGCCAGGGATGGATGAGGTCCCGCGAGACACAACTACGTAAGATAAGATGGAGCAGAGCCCACAAGGCAATTACGCATAAGCATTAGGATCTTATATACTCAGTGCGTTTGTACATTGACAGCCAATGCAATTCTTCTCGGACGAAGATGGATATCAGGCCAAACTGAGGTATACCTCCCATCGGACTATCTGCAGCGCTTAAGATAGACTGCAGTTGATTAATTCCGGAAAGAGTTAAGCCTGCGTTGCCATAATCAACCCCATAGTGCAAGTGAATACAAGCATAAGGGTTGTGGCAGTCTCTATCATCATTAAAAGCATTAAAAAAATCTGGGTTATCGCCGTTTACAAATTAAATCATTTGACACATTTTACACTTTTATAACTCATTAAAAGTATAATTGATTTATTAAAGTATTTATAAGTTAGTAAAGAACACATATAATTATATTTCTTAATTATATATAATTGCTTTGTTCGTTTTCTGTCATGTTCTTTTCACTGACCACCAGAGCTCGGTGTATTCGTCCAAAATAAATAAGTAAGTAATCTTTTATTAGTATAAGACAAACGCTCATACTTTACAACAATACATACAAAATGATCACAATATCAGTAACACTGTAAGACAGTTTAAACACAAGCAATTCTATATAATGTCTTACTTACATACATATACATTATACAGTATTATAAACAATAAACGATAGTGTCTTATTTACATACATAGGCCTATCTATAACTAAAGTTATGATCTAAGCCTTACATTCTAAGGAACATAAGCATTACTATGGTCTACAAAAAGAGCCAGTTTAGATATCAGAACAGGTACTAGAACCAGCATTAACCCAGTTTTTATACTTGTACAGTGAGCGAATGATGAAGGATTTCTTATGTAGCAATGTATTAAAGTGCGGTAATTCAAAAGCATGTCCCCTTTTTCTTAAGTTGAATTTATGAAGGTGCTCTGCAGGCAGTAATTGGTGAAGACAGTGTTGGGGTGACTGGATGCTTTTGAAGAACTTCAATTCAATTTTTTCACAAATCTTCTCTAAAGTTAAACCATCACCACTAAAGAGGTTACTGCGCCCAGCCCTGCATCAGCCCTGCATCGTGAGGAAGTACATTCAGGCGCCTTCCATTCTCCACACTGAGAAAGCGTAACTCAGACGTTCGTGCGCTACATAACCGCAGCTTGACGTCATCTTTGTGTCTACGTCATCGCTACGTAGAACCTGTGAAACGAAATCAATTGAGATTTTAGAAACTTTGTACTGGTAACACTTTTGAGATTGGATTATTCTGCAAATGTTAAATTCTTGGAACAAAGTTTACATGTCTTCGTCTGCGCATGTGTCTTTCTGTATGTGAGTCTCTGTCTGCATGCGTGTGCCTGCCTGTCTGCGCATATTTGTGTGCTTGGGTCTGTGTAGGATCATAGGATGTAGGATATATGTGTCGATCTGTCTGTGTAATTCAGCGTTTCTCAAGCTGTGGTCCGCGGACTCGAGAGCGTTCTGAAAATATTGCATGGTTTTAGCATTAACAGCCATTGTTTATAAATTCATAATATTCATACACTACTTATAGCACGCCTATTATTGTATGATCCACTCGGGTCCTATTGTTTATTCGATCACACCGTTTTTGTGACCCTTCTGCTAAATATTTTGGTCCTCGAGCTATGCCTAGCAAAAAGTGTCCCTGGGCTAAAAAGTTTGAATCCACTGGTGTAATTGTAAGTGTGTATGTATGTGAGTCTTTGCATCTCCATGTGTGTGGCTTTGTGCGTGTGTCTGTTTACGTTTACGTGGGTCTGTTTGGATGACACAGCATGTGTGCGTGTGTCAGAAGTGGATGCAGTAGAATTGCAACGGTTAAACTCTGCAACTGTGCAAGAGTTTTTTCCTCTTCACGTTAACGGCCTATGATGTCATAAACTGTTGGTAATCGGGCAACTGGCCAAATCAACTAGATTTGACGAACGATTTCTATCTCAAATGCATCATGCAACATTACTGTGAGAACAGTTATAGAAATTTTTCATATCGACGTCAACGGCCCTTGTTACCTTAATACGATGTTTCCCAACCAAATATGCCGTGAACCTGCTCTAGGGGAGCCGTGGTTGGATAATAATAATTGTCACAAATATTCTTAGCCATTCCTATTTGTGTTGTAAAACTGCTTAGATTATAATAGAAATTGTTTTATCGTTTCCTGAGTGTTGCAATTATCACATTTTCCGGATGGATGCCGACCTATTTTAAAAAGATAATGATTTAGCCTGCAGTGTACTTGCCTTAATCTGATAATTAATCTTTCTTTGCCCCATTTATGCTTAATAAGTTTTAGTTTATAACTTACCGTTAATTCTAGGGTTTTATAGTGCAACCCTGATTAATATCTGGCTTTCATATTGTTTCTCCCATAGATTTAGGTCTATGATATACTTAGCTGTGTCATTATAATTATCGTTAAGTTTCTTACTCACTTTCAACGTTGACAGTGGGGTGTGAAGTTGCTTCCTTACTAAAGTAACTGAAATCTCATTTCTAGTTATCCATGCAAAGGTCACCGTGCAGTTTTGACAGTGCAGAGTTAAAAAATAATAATTTCGTAATTTTAAGGACCAGGTTTAGATTGTAGAGCGTTGTTCGAGACTGAATGGCTTCTACACTGCTTAAGGAGCTTGTTCTGTTGCTACTAATTCTGCAGTAAACATTGACGAGTGGTCGGTTATTTTAGGCTTTTCAATGTGTAGTTCAGGGTTGTAGTAGGCCCATCCCACTTGGCCTTTCTTTGTTTTAGAGCCACAAGTCAATACTTTCATAAAATTGTTAGACTTTTCCATGAATTCAATCGCTTAAAATTTTATTATCTCTAGACTATTTTTCTTATAATCTCTCTAAGTTCCATTTTGGTGTCTCCGTGAGGAAGTACATTCAAGCTCTATATTAGCTAGAAAACGATTTTCAAGAATATATTGCTCCATTGTAATCGGTTTTAAAGGTGTCTTAGCGAAGTTGAGTTTCCTCGTTAGATAGCGTTAAAACGTTATCATGCGGCTGGTCGGACTATTGACATTGACTTTGCCGTTCACGTATTAAATTTGTTTCTGTGTTGTACGCATTACTTCTGTTGTTTAATTACCTGTTATTAATTAGTAAATTCTATCGCGCCGACGTCTAATGCACAAGGCATCAACCGATGTTTTATGGCTGCTAGGGTCGTTGACGTCAGTGTTTACGAACCGGGCAACGCTGAAAAGCGTTCATTACTTGCCTTGCAATTTATCTAACAGCTTAACAATATCTTATGGCATCAAAGGCCGTTGACGTCTATTTTACCGGATAAAGTCTAAAACATGGAACGGGCACACTTGGAAAAACCGACGTACCGGTAACGCTTGTTTGGTGAATAAATATAACGCCGATGAATACATGCACGTTTAGGTTTCCAAGCAGATCCCTGCCTTCTCTTGTATTTTAGTGACAACTCGATCTTATAACCTTACACCTTTAACCCTATGACGCACACCTGGGATCTACTGGACCCCAGCGATGGCAGTTTCTTGATAACTACGTCGATACAAATAGTAAAAATCTGATATATTTCTAATTCCTCAGCTATTCATCCCCCTACATTTGTGGATAACTTGGAAGAGATTAATGTTTTTGGTTAAAGAGTAAAACAATCAGATAGACACCTCGGGCATATTTAGCATACCTGGGGTCCAACAGACCCCACGCTGTAACATTGATAGTCTCATGACGCATTGACTATTGCATAGTCCCGGCTACGTCAATAATGGAAAGACTTGTACTTCCACAGTACAAAACTGGAAGAAACATAACGATAGACAACTCGGCTTTGACCAGCAATCAAAATTTCAGGCAGCACCACAAGCACGGTAAAAGCACTGTTTAATCTGTCTGCGTACGTTTGAATAACTGATTATTGCTCATCACAATAAAAGAATTTCTTACAGTGAATATAACATTATATCATGATCCAAACATGTTGCATAACTACAAGCACTCTCTCCCACCTAAACTTTGATCATTAATTTCTATGTTCTATTAAAATTGTAGAACTGGGGGCAGTGTTATCGATGAGGTCCATTAGACCCCAGGTGTGCTAAATGCGTTGGCTCGGAAGGTGTGCGTCATAGGGTTAAGAGGAATTAAAGTTTAACGATGTGCTGCATTGGCTTCCTGTCCCGCAGCGTATCTGCTATAGGGTTGCTGTACTGGTTTGACGCTGTCTCTTAGGGCGGTGCCCCGGCCTATAATTATATGTGTGAGCTCTGCCGCCCGGTCTCTGAATCAGTTGGTCGGCGTGCCTTTCGGTCTTCTTCTGGGGAGAACTTTTAGTCCCTCCGGCTCGCTCCACAATTAGGCAACGCCGGGCTTTCTCTATAGCTGGGCCCTCCATTTGGAATGGTCTTCCGTTAGAGATTCGCCTTCTCCCCAGGGGTAACGCATCTACTCTTTACAAGCTGCTCAAGTCTAATCTCTACTGCCGTGGCTGGGCTGGGAGCGCTTCTGAGTAGGTTTCTTGAAGGTGTGCTATATTAAATTTCTGAATGAATGAATGAATGAATAAAGTTTGATTTTTGTGTAGACGGCTCGAGTTTTAAGCGACATCGTATGGCTGCCAGGACCTTATCTTACCCTGCCCTGCTGTAAAACCAATGCCAGTTCAAAACTTTGAGTTTGTGTAGTAGCGGTATTGGTGGTCGTCGTGGTGGTGGTAGTAGTAGTAGTAGTAGTAGTAGTAGTAGTAGTAGTAGTAGTAGTAGTAGTAGTAGTAGTAGTAGTAGTAGTAGTAGTAGTAGTAGTAGTAGTAGTAGTAGTAGTAGTAGTAGTAGTAGTTGTAATAGTAGTAGTAGTAGTAATGTAATGTAAATTTCCGAAATTTCTCAGAGCCACACAAAAGCCACGTCAGGGAGACCAGCTTGCGCTGTATCAAATCAAGTCCGCAATAGCCATGTCCGCCTTATCCGTTCCGGTGCCAGGTCAGAGTCTGGGGAGGTTAAGCCGAGTAGACAGCAGGGTACTACGGTGGTAATCCGTGATGATGGCAGTTGTGTGGTGGCGCAGGAATGGAATCAGGATAGGATAGCTTGAAGAGTTCAGTTTTCAGTCGTGAGTGGAAAGTAGTAGTAGTAGCAGTGGTGGTGGTGGTGGTGGTGGTGGTGGTGGTGGTGGTGGTGGTGGTGGTGGTGGTGGTGGTGGTGGTGGTGGTGGTGGTGGTGGTGGTGGTGGTGGTAAAAACATTTTAGGGGAGGAAAATTACGTTTCTGCATAGAAATTGAATTCATGAACACTGAGCACATGACAACTTTAAAAATAAATAATGGTCTTTAAAAGTCCTTACTTTACCTAACTAATAAAGTGTTTCTTCGCATTGAAATTTGTGTTGGGGCTGTTGTGATAATTATAATAATCAAAAGATTTTATTTTTGTAAAATATGCGCAAAATCAAGATAAAATAAGAATCTTTCATCAAATAAAGGCGAGTGAGGTACATTTGATATGGATCCATAGTCATGCTAATGAAAGAGTTGATTCTTTAGCAAAGCAATCACTAGGGCTACCCACAATTAACACCACAGATTATTCAGAAGTACATGAAGTATTTCCAATAATGAAATCTCATATCTCTGAATGGCAGAAGGAATATGATAGATTATTGATATGATATACATATGATACGATAGACAGATTATTCAGAATTACAAGAAGTATTTCCAATAATAAAAATCATCTTATATTATCTCTGAATGGCAGAAGGAATATGAAAGCGACATCAAAGGTCTTCGTGATAAGCCCATTTGCCCTTTATTCATACAAATAATAAATTCACAGATCTTGGTAGGAAAAGGGATGTTCAAATCGCCAGACTAAGGTTGGGGAAAGTTGACCTTAATGAAAGTCTGAAAGACTTCTTCTAACGAAGAAACATGAAAATGGATTATGCAGTTTTTGTCAAGTCAAAGAAAGTATAGATCATCTATTAGTACACTGTAACAAAGAAAATATCTCCAATACACGAAGAGGAATGTTAATCATACAAGTTAGATTGTAACATCAGGACCTTGCTTAGTGTGGGTTGCATGCAAAGTGAAGTTTTTTGTCTGGTTTACCTTATCAGTAAAGGAAAGATTTTTAAAGTAATGCTGTTTATGTTGCTGTTGAGTGGATTTGCCCTTTTGCAGGCTTTTATTTGTTGAGCTCTAATAATTATATGCATGATGTAAATATGTAATAAGCCTCTTTGTGTTATTTTTGAATCAGATGTAGGCCTATATAATATGATAATATTATTTCATTGCTTGATTGTATTGATTATTTATGAAAATAAATTACAACAGACAATGCTCGTAGGATAGGCGCTGTTTTCAATTCTACCATGTCTCTCGCTGGTCATGTAAACAGTATTTGTAAGTCATCATAACTATTTCAGTCGTGACATAACCGGAATTAGGCATTATATACCCAAATCCCAATGCGTGCAGCAGTTCATAAATATTCCTACATTTATTCTCACTGCTATTGATTGAGAATCAATTATTACATTTCTGCAATGAAAATATCCAGCTTCCACTCGCAGGTATAGCTTTTTAGTCACACAAAATGCATAGGCTACACTGACCCTAACCCTAAGCCTTAAGTAGGCCTATTTATGAACTGCTGTATGTGTTTGGATTTGGGTATATGCTTGCTACAATGACATACTTTTTGGAACCCTCTCCCTGTGTCTTTGCTCTCTGCTCAGTCGCTTTTGTCATATGTTCTCAACTTAAAACTTAGGCTACTTTTTCAAATTGCATACCACTATAGGCTGCCTCTGTATCTTACAGACTGATCTCTTGATACTGACCTGATTACGACTTGATTTTGGTGTGCCATGGGTTGACGCCTTGTGCATTAGACACCGGCGCAATAGAAGTTATTAACTACTACTTTCTACATTACAAAAAAGTTTTAATGTAAAAAGATTCTTGATGAGCAATCTTAATGCGCATGAAAAGCTTACGACACGTGTAATTATAACATGACATTCTTCTTAAACAGTCCCTCAAAATAGGGTGACCACACGTCCCGGATTGTCCGGGACAGTCCCGGAATTTGAAAAAATGTCCCGCGTCCCGGACAAGTCCTTTCCGGGACAATGAAACGTCCCGGAATAAATTTTTCTCTGATTGAGTACGTAGAATTTGCTATTTAAATTTTCCAATAATTAGTATAAAAAAAGAAATAACAGACTCAACAAATACGCAGCCCTGCACAAAATTTACTAATCCTCGGCACAATGTAGGCTAATCTTAAAAGTATGGCTACTAATGGGTGTACATTCTGCAATAGATGCTGATATATGGGCAGCTGAAGGGGCCTATTCTTAAACAGAACAGGAACTGACAATTTACCAAATCTTTTGAAGAGAGTCGCATTCATCATTACTTGAGCATACCTGCTTCAAATGCTGCAGTTGAACGAGAGTTTAGTTTGATGGAATCATTCTGTTCCGATACAAGAAACAGATGCTTAACTGAGCATATTAAAACAGAACTTCAGGTGAGAGTGAACTTCGATATGGATTGCCAAACATTTAATAAGTTTGTCAAAGACAACAAGGAGTTGTTGCGTTGTGTAGGAAATGACTAAAAAACGTTTGGACACTAGTCTATATTGCTTAGATTATTTACCTTCCGCTTATCACTCAGTGATGTCAATATACAAGGTGTCGGCCTATAGTCTACTGAACATTTCATTTTTCATTTGTAAATCGTAACTATGCCAAAATAGCAGTAGCCTAATGTACATGATTGAGACCAATACCAGTCACTTTATCAAGTCTTTACTATCTATAGGATTGAACCTTTGTTAATTTTGAGCAATTTTGATTTTGAGCAATAAATTGACCAATTTCTGTATATTTGGCTCGTTTTCTTTCTAATTAAATCAATTACAAATTAAATGCTTCATTTTGGTCTAAAATCTTAGAAATATATATATTTCAGTTGAGACATTGCGTATGTAGGCTATTATAGCGCTCGTCCCAATGAGCCAAGACTCCACCCCAAACTTCAGCCCCATTATTTCTCTCGGGCTTCGCCCTCGATTTAGGCCTTTCATAATTGTTCAGGTTCTGGAACCATTTTTCTATAAAAAACACTATATATATACATATAGTGTTTATATAGTGTTTATATATATATATATATATATATATATATATATATATATATATATATATATATATATATATATATATATATATATATATATATATATATATATATATATATATATTATAAACAGCCCGCGAGAAAAAACGGGGCTGAAGTTTGGGTTGGAGTCTGGGCTCATTGGTACGAGCACTATAGCCTACATACGCAATGCCTCAACTGAAATATATACATTTGTAAGATTTTAGACCAAAACGAAGCATTTCATTTGTAATTGATTTTGTAATATATATATATATATATGGTGTCCCGGAATGTCAGAAAAGAAATGTGGTCACCCTACCTCAAAAACTAAAATTTTTCTCCAAACGTTTCGACCAGAAACGACACTATCTTTCCGCAGAAATTCGATGTGCATGTTAATACGTTGTGCATGTTAATACGTTTGATACGTTCATACGTTAAACGGTTTTTCCCTCGAAAATACAATCACAAAATCCAAATCAACGAAGATAGAATATTTCTCAGAATTTAAAATTTGCCTCCAAAAGTTGCGACGCGAATCGTCGCCATTGTAATATTAACTTATGACGTTGAACGAATGGTATTGGCACGCGCATATAACATTGATGATCAAACCGTTCACAAGTATATATACATCGGCTGGAAACGTTTTTGAGGTGTCTAAAAAAAGCTTTGAATCGTGGCCGATGGAGTCGTTGAACTCGACCCTACACACTACTACCCTGTATTGAATTAAACCCAAATTTACCCTTAACAACAGTCTTTCACCGACTAATGTCACCTGTATGTGCACGTCCGTATGTGCGGACATAGGTGTCCGCAGGATTTTTTTTAGCGGTGGGCGAAATTTTTGTGTGGGAAGAACATTAATTTTATTAGAGGGAGCAAAATGACGTCTTTGCATCGCTATTGATGAACACAGAACACTTGACAATTTAAAAAATAGAGAATATAGAACACAGAATACGTGACAACTTCAAAAATAGAGACCCCTATCGGTAAATAATGGTCAAGGACTTTACCTAAATAACTAAATGTTTTTTGCATTGAAAATCGTGTTGAAATTGTTGTAATTATCATAATAATCAAAAGATTTGATTTTTTAAAATATTGGCAACATCCAGGAGACAAATCCCCTCCTTACCCCTCCGGACGCCCCTGTACGTGGATGTGCTTATGTATGTGCATGTCTGTCTGTCTGTCTGTCTGTCTGTCTGTCTGTCTGTCTGTCTGTCTGTCTGTCTGTCTGTCTGTCTGTCTGTCTGTCTGTCTGTCTCTCTCTCTCTCTCTCTCTCTCTCTCTCTCTCTCTCTCTCTCTCTCTCTCTCTCTCTCTCTCTCAAATCGCTTTTATCTCTCTCCTTCTAAGTCTCATTGTCTGTCTGTGTTGTACTCCCTGTCAGTCGAACTCCGTCTTTCAAATACCTGTTCTCTTTGTCTCTTCCTCTCCTTGTCTTTCTCTCTTTCTAGGCGTACCTAGATTTAAAAGACCGGAATTAAAAAGACCGAGATTTAAGAGACCGAGAATTAAAAAGAACAAGAATTGTTGTCGATGTCAGTCCCAGATTTGTCATAGCACTTTCTCAACTACGTTGCTCAGAAAAGTAGATTCTAGAATAATTGTCTGATCGTGCGGGACAATCAAGTTGGAATGGATGTTATTACAAGCAAAACTTTTCGTTCAGTTTTGTCTGCGACGCGGTAGTGTAGCGCTATCTCTCTTGCAACCGGAGGGTCGTCGTTTCGAATCTACCTCAAGCCACTGCGTAGCGCCCTTGGACAACTTGCTCACTCACAATTATTTTCTGTGAAGAAGGCAACAGGAAACCACTTCGCTCATCTCATCCCCGGGTGGCATAAAGCCAATGGACCTGCCTTCGGCTAGATAAATCATCATCATACTCATTCGTCCCACTTTTAAACCCTGAAATCTAACTGATTAATCTTCTGGATATGCTGAGTTTTTAATAATTTCATTATTTCAAGTACCAGGTTTGGCTTGGAGTCTGATGTTCGCGACTGAGTGGTTTCACTGGAGCTTGTACTATTGCTACTAATTCCACAGTAAAAACAGACAAGTGATCGGTTATTTTGAGCCTTTCAGCGTTTAGTTTGAGGATGTAGTAGGCCGATCCCACTAGACCTATCTGTGTTTAGAACTAACAGTGAACATTTTCTTTTTCATAACATTTTTATACTTTTCCGTGACTTCAAGAACGTAATATTTTATTGCCTCTGGACTATTTTAATATTTTTAATCGCTCTAAGTTCCATATCGGTGAATATGTGATGAAAGTCCACGATAGAAACCATAAAGCGATTTTACGAATATTATCTATTGCTCCATTGCAAAATGTTTTAAAGGTGTCTTAACAGAGTTGAGTTTCCTCGTTACAAAGAGTAAAAACGCGTGTTTAGCGCCATCTTGCGAATGCCCGCTCCATTGACATTGACCTTGCGCTCACGTTTAAAAATTGGTTTTTGCGTTTATGCATAGATTCTGTTGTGTAATGACCTATAATAATTAAGTAAAGTCTATCGCACCAATGTCTAATGCACAAGGCATCAATCGCTAGAGCCGTTAAAATAGGCGTTTACGAATCGCACAATACTGAAAAGCGTTCATTAACTGCTTAACAAATTCTTATGACATCATAGGCCGTTGAAGTATATAGCTGAAAGTCTCAGACAGGTTTGACAGTAGCATAGGCACACGGACTTAATTCTACCTAGCGACGAATGGCTGCCTAATACTATTAAATCTTAGTCCATCTTTTCAATTCCTTTCCCAGTTTCTCAATTTCTTCTGCTAAAACGTTTTTTTTCTCTTTTCTGTTTTCATTTTTAAATGCAGTTTTATCTCGAAGCAAAAACTACGTTCGTCGTAAAAATTCCAGCGTTTTCCAACTTACTCCACCTAGCGACGGAAGGATGGATCCAAAGTTTAACGACATCTAATGGCAATAAAGGCCATTGACGTAGACAGAAAATGTGTTGGCATATTTCAGGTTTACTTAACGCCTTTGCCTATTTATATTAACTGGACCAAAATCTGCGTCTGTCCATTCCCAACCAATGGCGTTTGGACGAAGTCCGACAGTTTAACGACAGCATATGGTAGCAAAGGCCGTAGACGTGGATGGGATTTTTTTTACAGTTTTCTTTCCGGAGGTGATTGTAGTTTCCATTGTTTAACATCGTATGGGTGCGAAGACCGTTGAACTCCACTTTACCTTATCGAAAGATATCCGATTTTCAGTGCATGCAACGAATAGGTAACGTCGGTTAAAATTATTTTTGGCTGCAATATCCAGACAAAGCTTATCGCAAAACAAAAAAACAAACCGACGAAACCTAAATTTCCTCTCATATGTGACGTAGTTGTAGTAGTAGTAGTAGTAGTAGTAGTAGTGTAGCGTGCTCGTCCCGCTCTTGCGAGTGCCCGCGCTGTTGTGAGAGAACATCTGAAGAGTATACAAGCCCTGGTTTTGAACCCAGCTTGCTGGCGCTGTGGGCCTGTTCTCTTCTCTCTATCTGCTGCAACCGCTGTCGCCTTTTCTTACTAGGCCGAGAGCGAGGCTTCACGTCCGGTTGCATTATACTAGGTCCCTGAGGCATTCTTCTACCATGGATGACGAGTGGCATGTCCGCGGCTGCCGTTGCTGGCGCAGCAGGGCTTAGTATCAAGCCCTCACTAGGGTTCGGCGCTCTCACAACAGACTCAATTTCTTTCTTCTGCTCTCTTCTCTCAGGGACCCGATCTGATAACAGGCGCTCCATAAATACGTGTTGAGTTTCCATGAAGGTCTGTTGAGATTCGAATAATGAACGCATAAGAGTTTCCTGATTTGTCAGGCGCCCTATAAATGTACTTAATACAGATTCTTGAGTCGACTGGCGCTCTACAAATGCCCCTAGTATCGAGTCTTGATTTGTCTGGCGCTCTACAATCTTTTCCTGGGTTTCTACCACCCTTTCCAAAATGACACCTACTCGACTAGTTTCATGTTCAGATAAGATCTCTTCTTCCATTTTAATTATTTAATGAACAGAAATGAAATTATCGAATTATACTATCGCCATATGTTCATTTACATTTATATAGCACAAGTGAATCTAAACTATCGACTTATCTATCGCTGTATGTTTCCTGACTAAGTTAACGTGTACATTTATATAGCACATGAACTTAACCTATCGCCTTATCTATCGCTGTATGTTTCACAACAAATTTATACGTATCTAATCTAACGATCATATCTTTACATATCGCTGGAGATTTCAATATACGACTCAAAAGAATAAGGGGTTGTACTCCCTGAACTTCCAAGCTATATTTTCTTCCCAATTGCTAATATTTGCGATTCCGGTCACATCCAGTAGATATCAATCCACATCAAGGTTATCCAAGGTCACTGGAGTTTCGTTGCCCAAATTCGAAGAAACATCGAACGCCCGTCGATAAATTCGACGCCCGATCCTCTCGGATGTAGTTACGAAGAGATATTGTCCCCAAGTTTCGACAATTTCTATCGTTTTAATCGTAAAATCCCTTATTGCGCAGTTAAGACCATTTCACGCTCAACTTAGCTCTAAGGACACCGATTCCTTCCTTCTTCGTTCACGTCTAGGCTGAAACTGCTTACAGGCCACACAAAATGGCGCAAAAGTTCGCACGTGATCACCTCTAGCCAATCACGAACCAGCACGGCCTACGTGACGTCTTCCCATTGGTGGACTCGCATGCCACAGCGCTACAGCTGCCTGCACTGTACTGCACTACCACAGTGGCCTCTAGCGAATAACATTGACTTCACAATCTTAGTGAAAGTAATATACTTAAGGCTTGTAACAATTCGTTACACCCTTCCCCACTTAGCTCAAATTTCCAGACACTCTGGAAATTTGCTGGGAACAATCCCAGAGTCATGCAGGAAATCTCCAGATTTTAGTTCAAGGTTCCTTAACTACAACGTTGACATTAGTTAACAGCAAGGTTTTCTAAGCATCACTGAACGTATTCACAGTCTCGAGTCACTATCACCGATACATCAAGAGTTAAAGATCTCTTACATGATATCGTTCGATTATCTAAACACTTTATGCTAACAATAAACTAAATACCTATTCATCAAAATAAAACTAAGAGACATAGCATCTCGCACCTTTCAACAATAGTCGCAATTAAGCGGTGCAGAACTAGACTTACAAAATCTACATTCTTACGAATGTCACATTATACCAACTCTCTAGTGACAGGCACAGGGTAGTGGCATTATTACAATACATCACTCTCAAATCTCCTTACCTTATCTCATACTTATACAGTGTCAACCTTACATGTACCTTACCGGTTTACTAATTAACTCTAGACCTAGAGCGCCATATAAAAATTATGCTCCAACACACACAACTCACAATGCAAGAGATACAATTGCAATTAACAAAGCAACCATATTCATAAAGCAATGATTTCACAATAAGCAATTTAATTCCTTTATTTCTGTGTCGCAGTATACCCCCCTCGGCAACGGCAGATGCAGAAGGCAGATGCGCATCCCATTCTCGTGGACTTTGAGAAGAACGCCATCCGGTTCTAGCATGTAAAAGCTCCATAGATTCTTTGAGTAGGACGAGTATGTCGTTGAATCTGGCTCGAGCGTTTTCTAATATCCATTTCACTTCGAGCAGGCACATTTACGTCGTTAGCCACTGCTATCCTCCGACAGGCTACTACTTGACGTCGACCTTGGATAGGAATAGTGTGACCTTGAACCTGAACCCACCTCGCTCCGAGGTTCCATAGAACACTATTTTTCTCCATCCAGTCCATTCCGATTATAAGCTCTGTAACTTGTTCAGTGGCCAAACACTTGACTTCAAAAGAGAAATTGTCCACCGTACAATTAAGAGTAACTTCGCCCAATACACGGATTTCAGAACCATTTGCCGCTCTCACTAGCTGTCGGGATTCTCTCTTATCCTCTTTACGTACCAACGAGGCTGGAGTCAAGGACAATTCACTCCCTGTGTCCAGTAATGCGAAGGTAGGCTTTCCATTCACAGTCAACGAGAGATAGGCGTTGTTACATCCCTGAATATGTCGATTGCTTGCCGGTTCCTGTTGGTTCGGAGTTCCATCTACATCGGTCGGAACATTCTGTCGAACTGGACATGACCTGGCCAAGTGTCCGGGTTGATTGCCCTCAAAGCAGAGCTTGGTAGACCGCCATGACTTTCGGTTGTCTTTCCTTTGTCCACTATCGAAATAACTGGTCGCACCTTCCATTCTCCAACGAGTCGGAACTTCTCGCTGAGCTTGCGGCTGAAAAGGAGGAGGAGGAATTCTAAAGGCTGACGAATTTTGCCAGGATTCCAATAGTCCAAGAGCATTAGATCAAAATGTGATGAAAGGTGGAAATTTCTCATAACAAGCTGAATTTTTCAGGATAGGTCTAGGAATATGAGTAGAATAACATACTAAAAGTCCCCGACAATCCCCCTGGAGCTCTCTCCAAAATCCAAGATGGCGTCCAAAATGGCCGTCATTAGATCATAATGTGCTAAAAGCTGAAAGTATCTCCTCATAACAATCTGAATGTCTCAGGATAGGTAAAGGAATATGGGTAGAATAACATACTAAAAGTCCCCGAAAATCCCCCTGGAGCTCTTTCCAAAATTCAAGATGGCGTCCAAAATGGCCGTCATTAGATCATAATGTGCTAAAAGCTGAAAATAGCTCACAACAAGCTGAATTTTCCAGGATATGTCTAGGAGCATGAGTGGAATAACATGCTAAAAATCCCTGACAATCCCTCTGAAGCTCTTTCCAAAATCCAAGATGGCGTCCAAGATGGCCGTCATTAGATCATAATGTGCTAAAAGCTGAAAATTGCTCATAACAAGCTTAATTTTCCAGCATAGGTCTAGGAGCATGAGTGGAATAACTTACTAAAAATCCATGACAATCCCCCTGAAGCGCTTTCCAAAATCAAAGATGGCGTCCAAAATGGCCGTCATTAGATCATTATGTGCCAAAAGCATAGTTTGCTCTAAGGCTTGTTGCAAGTGCAACCTGGCAGATTTGGCATACTGAAGATGTCCTGCAGCATGGAAAAGTGGAATCATTTGCCTCACACACCAGAGGTGTAGCTTCCTGTCTCCTGTTCGTTCATTCATATGGAGAATTTATATAGCGCCTCTTCAGGGTTATCTACTCAGAGGCACGCTCGATTAAGCGCTGTATAAGGGCCACTTAGCGGTACTTTGGGAGATGGCATACACATACTATCTGGCAATGCCTTTTCTCTTGCTCTTCGTGCTCACATTCTGTCCTCATTTGGGCATTGTTGGGCACACGTGGCACCTTGGATAGCATAGACAAAGATCACTTAGCGAATCTTTCTATAGCTCTTCTTAAAAAGGACGAGAACGCCGCTGATGTAGCCGAGAATTAGTGTTTCAAACAGTTATGCGACTTCATTTCACAACTCCTTGACCAGGCTGGAATTCAGTGCAGAACTGGTGGATGGAGGGTGGATGGAGGATGCTGGTGGATGGAGGGTGGATGGAGGATGCTGGTGGATGGATGGAGGGTGGATGAAGGATGCAGTTGGATGGAGGGTGGATGGATGGAGGATGCTGGTGGATGGAGGGTGGATGGAGGATGCAATTGGATGGAGGGTGAATGGATGGAGGATGCTGGTGGATGGAGGGTGGATGGAGGATGCTGGTGGATGGAGGGTGGATGAAGGATGCAGTTGGATGGAGGGTGGATGGATGGAGGATGCTGGCGGATGGAGGAAGATGATGGCGCAGCCGCTGAAATTGTTTGAATCTAAGGGATGGAACAGACCACGAGACCTTGGTTCACTTGAGATGGCCGGAAAAGCGCAGGGTATGGACAGGCGGCTACAGGGATTGAAACTTATAACCCCGGGCAACGCCGGGTAAAACCAGCTAGTTATAATAATAATAGAAAATGCCGGCCATTTTGGACGCCATCTTGGATTTCGGAAAGAACTCTAGGGAATTTTCAGGGACTTTTAGTATGTTATTCCACTCATGCTCCTAGACCTATCCTGAAAAATTCAGCTTGTTACGAGCTATTTTCAGCTTTTGGCATATAATGATATAATGACGGCCATTTTGACGCCATCTTGGATTTCGGAAAGAGCTCCACAGAATCAGGAAATTGTCAAGGACCTATAGTATGTTATTCCACTCATGCTCCTAGACCTATCCTGAAAATTGCAGCTAGTTATGAGCTATTTTCAGCTTTTGGCACATTATGATCTAATGACGGCCATTTTGGACGCCATCTTGGATTTCTGAAAGAGTTCCAGGGGGATTGTCGGGGACTTTTAGTATGTTATTCTACCCATATTCCTTTACCAATCCTGAGACATTCAGATTGTTATGAGGAGATACTTTCAGCTTTCAGCACATTATGATCCTATGACGGCCATTTTGGACGCCATCTTGGATTTTGGAGAGAGCTCCAGGGGGATTGTTGGGGACTTTTAGTATGTTATTCCACTCATATTCCTAGACCTATCCTGAAAAATTCAGCTTGTTATGAAAAATTTCCACCTTAAACCTAATGCTCTTGGCCTACAAGGCTTTCTCCATTTTCTCCAACCTCTTCTGTTGTGTTTCTATAAGTCGCTCCAACTGTTTCTGTTGTTCTAAAAACTTGCGCATCAACTCTGAATTCGGATCATTTTCCTTCACAGCCTTCACGCGTGCCAGTCGACGTTCAAAATGATCTGAACTGTCCTTGTCAACTCGAGAATAGCCTTCTAAACGCAAGCAAGTTTGTACGCTTGATCAAGTGTCTCTGGCTCGCGTTCCCGTAGCTTCAAGGCTAATTCTTTATCTTTTAAGGCATCCACGAAAGCACGTATCGCAATAGTTTCACTATGTTGCGACGGTGGTCCAGGGTATGCCAAAGTTAGCAGTCTTCGAATGTCCTGAACTAAGCTTCCAAGATCCTCTCCATCTTTCTGTCTTCTTGTGCTCAATTGAGTCTGATATAACGCAGCTTGCTCTGCACTTCCGTAACGAGATCGAAGTTTCTTAACCAAGTCCGACCAGGTAACCATAGTAGCAGAGTCGAATTCCCATAAAAGCTGATTTGCCGGTTCTGTTAAAGCACACGTTAACTGGTTTAATTTCTCTTCATCTGTCCAACCGTTATTTCTCGAACACACCTCAAATTTTCGAAGAAAAGCTTCTATTGGGGTTCGACCATTGTAACCACCAAGCTTAATCCATTGTCTACTTCTCTCCGGTGTTACATTCGTCGAGGTAGACGTTAGAATTGGCTTCACCGTAGCTTCCGCAGTAGAAATAGTTTCTCCCGTTGCAGCTTGTTTAACTTTAGCCACAACCGGTTTATTTTCCATTGCGATTAAACAGTCATCAGGAACAACAGTTTGCGTTGCCACTGACGTCACTATTTTCTGAAGCATCATCTTCTGAAAGTTAGAGTCAGGTTTCACATCGCTCGCTAGTTTAACATTTGCTTCTTGCTTTTCCATCAGACTAGGTTGCACATTCGACGGACCATAACATAACATCACCTGTTGTGGTTTTGGCTCCATGTTGCAAACAACTTCCGGTTTGGACATTGAGGCAGCTGTGGATATCCGAGGCCCATTAATGTCTGGAGTATGAACAGGCATAAGTATAAACATGTTGCTTGACTTCTTTATTTCTCCTGCATCAACAATACTAACATACTGAGGCGGAAAGGACGCTGCGACTTTTGACGGCATCATCAAAGATTCGATTTGTCCACCAGTAGATCGAGGCATAGTCAGCGACGACGAAGGCAGATGCTGAGAAAGTGTTACTACTCTCGGCTCAGATGACATGGCGTAGACAGGAGTATTCGTCCTTGGAAGTCGTTCATCTTGGCTCCAACTGACTTGTCCAACTGTAGGCCTTGTTTCTGTCCAAGTTCTAGGCAAGGTGGCCGCTCTCATGTCGACAGGTACATGACGACTGGGATGCGCATCTCTGCCTGTTCTTCCCCCTTGAGAGACTTGAGAAACCAAGTCTTCTCGTACTGTTGGCCGTCGAGAGTCTTCTCCCAAGCTTTGACCAATACCTGCAACTGAAAACTCCAGGTTAGTATATGATCGTATATTCCTTTGATCTACACCTACTGGGTTAACCTTAGTATCTACATTATGTGTTGACCTAGCATTACTAACATCAGAGTCTGTACTATTAGTTTCACTGAGACTCTCAATTGCATCCGCGTCTGAAGCAGAATTTAGTTCTATCTCTGTTTGTGTAGGCATAGCCCAGTTAAACATTTTATTTTCTAACTCTGCTGGTCCTAAGTCCATTAAGTTTGCCCTATCCATCCTATAGAAAATTTCATTATCTTCTGTATAGTAGGCTGGCTTCGGTTCTTCTGTAGTTCTAACTAAATCTTCTCTAGTTCTAACCAAATCTTCTGTAGTTCTAAGCCCGATTCTGGTACCAAGTGTAGCGTGCTCGTCCCGCTCTTGCGAGTGCCCGCGCTGTTGTGAGAGAACATCTGAAGAGTATACAAGCCCTGGTTTTGAACCCAGCTTGCTGGCGCTGTGGGCCTGTTCTCTTCTCTCTATCTGCTGCAACCGCTGTCGCCTTTTCTTACTAGGCCGAGAGCGAGGCTTCACGTCCGGTTGCATTATACTAGGTCCCTGAGGCATTCTTCTACCATGGATGACGAGTGGCATGTCCGCGGCTGCCGTTGCTGGCGCAGCAGGGCTTAGTATCAAGCCCTCACTAGGGTTCGGCGCTCTCACAACAGACTCAATTTCTTTCTTCTGCTCTCTTCTCTCAGGGACCCGATCTGATAACAGGCGCTCCATAAATACGTGTTGAGTTTCCATGAAGGTCTGTTGAGATTCGAATAATGAACGCATAAGAGTTTCCTGATTTGTCAGGCGCCCTATAAATGTACTTAATACAGATTCTTGAGTCGACTGGCGCTCTACAAATGCCCCTAGTATCGAGTCTTGATTTGTCTGGCGCTCTACAATCTTTTCCTGGGTTTCTACCACCCTTTCCAAAATGACACCTACTCGACTAGTTTCATGTTCAGATAAGATCTCTTCTTCCATTTTAATTATTTAATGAACAGAAATGAAATTATCGAATTATACTATCGCCATATGTTCATTTACATTTATATAGCACAAGTGAATCTAAACTATCGACTTATCTATCGCTGTATGTTTCCTGACTAAGTTAACGTGTACATTTATATAGCACATGAACTTAACCTATCGCCTTATCTATCGCTGTATGTTTCACAACAAATTTATACGTATCTAATCTAACGATCATATCTTTACATATCGCTGGAGATTTCAATATACGACTCAAAAGAATAAGGGGTTGTACTCCCTGAACTTCCAAGCTATATTTTCTTCCCAATTGCTAATATTTGCGATTCCGGTCACATCCAGTAGATATCAATCCACATCAAGGTTATCCAAGGTCACTGGAGTTTCGTTGCCCAAATTCGAAGAAACATCGAACGCCCGTCGATAAATTCGACGCCCGATCCTCTCGGATGTAGTTACGAAGAGATATTGTCCCCAAGTTTCGACAATTTCTATCGTTTTAATCGTAAAATCCCTTATTGCGCAGTTAAGACCATTTCACGCTCAACTTAGCTCTAAGGACACCGATTCCTTCCTTCTTCGTTCACGTCTAGGCTGAAACTGCTTACAGGCCACACAAAATGGCGCAAAAGTTCGCACGTGATCACCTCTAGCCAATCACGAACCAGCACGGCCTACGTGACGTCTTCCCATTGGTGGACTCGCATGCCACAGCGCTACAGCTTCCTGCACTGTACTGCACTACCACAGTGGCCTCTAGCGAATAACATTGACTTCACAATCTTAGTGAAAGTAATATACTTAAGGCTTGTAACAATTCGTTACAGTAGCAGCAGTAGTAGTAGTAGTAGTAGTAGTAGTAGTAGTAGTAGTAGAAGTAGTAGTAGTAGTAGTAGTAGTAGTAGTAGTAGTAGTAGTAGTAGTAGTAGTAGTAGTAGTAGTAGTAGTAGAAGTAGTAGTAGTAGTAGTAGTAGTAGTAGTAGTAGTAGTAGTAGTAGTAGTAGCAGTAGCAGTAGCAGTAGCAGTAGCAGCAGCAGCAGTAGTAGTAGTAGTAGTAGTAGTAGTAGTAGTAGTAGTAGTAGTAGTAGTAGTAGTAGTAGTAGTTTCAGTTGAACGACACTGTGTGATAAAAAATACAATTATCGTCGCCCTCCTCCTTTACCCAGGCTTGTGACTGGCACTGATATTTGTCGACTGCGTTTCAACGTGGCATATGAGAAGAAATTTAGATTTCGTCGTTTTGGTTATTAACGATAAGTTTAGTCTTTTTGACGAAACATTTTTTTTTAGTATGAACGTATCAAGCGCATTAACTTTGGACACACGTAAACGTTATATATTATACACGTTGCGTTTCCCCGGAAAGATGGCGTCGTTTCGCGTCGCAACGCTTGGCGAAAAATCTTAGTTTAAGAGAGATTTTTGGTCATCGTTTTGTTGTTCTGGATTTTTCGATTTTTGGTTTGGATTATTCGACGTTCAAGGAAACTAAAATGAAAAGAAAAGGTCGAGAAAGACGGAATAGACTTCTGGATTATTGCGTTTTATACGTTCATACAGCTAAACTTTTTAAACCGTCGGAAAGATGATCGCAAAATCCCAAAAGACGAAACAATGAACGAAGATAAAATTCTCTTAAACTTGAGAATTTTCCTCCAAAAGTTGCGATGCGAACGCTGTCACTGTCATTTAGGCCCAAACCAACTTACAATACAATTGACGATCATTATTATTATTATTATTATTATTATTATTATTATTATTATTATTATTATTATTATTATTATTATTATTATTATTATTATTATTATTATTATTATTATTCCAAAAGTTTAACGACATCTTATGGCTACATAGGCCGTTGACGTCTTTACAGTTTTTGTATATATTTCAGTTCATGTTCGTATAACTTTCATTCATCGGTTTCTTTTTTTCTGTTTTCTTTCTTTCTTTCTTTTTTCTTTCTTTTGATTGTCTCATCGTTTGTTTCCTTGTTTGGCAGGTTATTGAGATGCCGTTGATTGACAGCTGGTAGCAGTCCATCTTTTTTAATATATATTACTAGTCATCGATTATATCCAATTAAAAAAAAACAAAAAACAAAACACACACAAAAAAACAAAAAAACAAACAAAAAAAACACACACACATTAGGTTATGAATTCCATACATTTTAAAACATTACAAATCACCAATTTATATGTAACAAGCAATTATCAGTGTTCAGAAAAGAAAAGAAATGTGTTATATGGTTAGATAACACCATATGATGGAACAACGAAGAAAATAGCTTCTTGGATTATTTAAAATTAGTGAATTACCTAGAAATTAACAGATGATTAGCGATAAGCACATAAGAATCTGTCAATTAATTTCTTTTTATATAAACATTATAGTAACAAAAATTATAACTATTTACATTAATTCATCGGAGAACATCCAACTCAAATAGTAGAACTCCAATATACATGTTGACAGTATTTTCAGATATAATTTACACTATTTATTTCTGATATTTACATAATCTTTCCACTAGTTATAGTCATAAGTAAACTATATACTTCAAGATAAATATCTCGAACTGTCAAGATATTTTTAACAGTGCATTCCACTTTTTTCTTTGCACATTTATGAACTAGCAGTTGTGATATTTCATGTTTTTTACAAGGAGTTAGTATAATGATGAATTGTTTCAGGTACCTGGCATTCAAAACATAAGTCCGTTGGGCTTTTACCTATAGATTTCAGCCAGGTATTAGTTAGAACAGTGGTTCTCAAACGGTGGTACGCGTACCCCTAGGGGTACGCCAGGTGTCGGTAAGGGGTACGCGAACAAATTGAAGAAAGAAATTTTCTATGGGTTTATTCCCATGTTTCTTTGATTAGCTACAGACTATTGAAGTCACTATTCTACGTCCATCAATCATACGCTTCTTTTTCTTTAAATTTTCTGAGTTTATGCCCATCTTTCTTTGATTAGCTACGCTATTTTACGTCCACCATGCGCATCCTATTCTTAAAAGTTTAAATTTTCTATGAGTTATGCCCATCTTTCCAGTTTTGGGTGTAGTTTTGCCGGCAGATTTTTCAGTCCAGGAAAGAGGCCAGTTTGTTGAACTTTCATGTGATGGTAGATTGAAGAACGAATTCATGAAAGACATGTTATGCGATTTCTGGCTGAAGTGAAGAGCTGAATATGGATTAATTTCTGATCGAGCTTAAAAATTTTTGATTCCCTTCAGCACGTCATACATCTGTGCGAAACTGGTTTTCAGCATTGCTTGCGATCGAAGACAAATACAGAACAATGCTTGAACTCGAACCAGATTTGTGTTTGAAATTGACAAAATTAATTTTAAACCAGATATTGTAAATCTGTGCTTGTCCCATGTGCTTGTCGAAACAGGCCCACAGCTCACATTAACACTTTGTAATAATGATTTAATTTTACCTTTTCTTGATATGATTTCATTCTTAAAATAATATTTTAAATTTGTCTAGCTATGCCATGGTCCTACGCTTAGTGCAAGGGCACTTCGCGCTCGCCGTTTGTTTCTGAGCAGACGGGAACTTTGGGTACGCCAACACTCGATTTTTTTTACCTGGGGTACAATAAAAATAAAGTTTGAGAACCCCTGAGTTAGAATATGTCCCAATCTAAGTCTGGTAATTTGAACTTCTCGTTTTCTAATTGACGATCAATTGACGATCAAACGCGGTTCACAAATATATAGCGTTGTTGCCAACTTTTTAAAGGTGTTTAGAAGAGCTTTGTATTGTTGCTACTAGAGTCATTGAACTTGACCCTGCACACTACTACCTCGTGTTGAATTAAACTTATGTAGTCAATTGGAATTTACACCTGTATATGCACGTCGCTGTGTGTGTATATACTTGTATGTGGACGTGTTTATGTAGGCCAATAGAAATGTTTCGCTGCCAAACAAACTAAAGAAATTTAAAAAAAACAACATTGATGGTCATGTTTCATATTTAAAATCTGTGTGAAATTTAAATATTGTCAAAACGATGTGTAATTGTTAATCATTGCATAAATTAGACTGACTGTTACACACTTGTATTAGGGCTACCTTGTTAGCGGAACCTTAGGGTATTACCCTTTGTCACTGAAACTGTATGTGAATTATACGTAAACATTGTTTACTTGGAAATGAGGCAGTGAACAATAAAATTGATTGATTGATTGATTGATTGCCTGTGCGTTTGTTTGTGTGTGACACTGTGTGTATTACTGAATTTTAGCTTGTTTCCCTTGTGACTTTCTTTAACTATTATTATAACTGTTAAGATATCCCACCCTAATCCATCCTCCGTCTTCCAGTCTCTCTCGTCCTGAACGAAATCCGCCATAGCAGCTGCTCTGCCTCATCCATTTGGTCTCTCTGGCAACCAGACTCTGACCGCCAATGGATATCGATCTCTGGATAGCCTCTCTGCCACGTTGCAGCGCTCGTGAATAAGCTGGTGTACTGCGTTTAGCATTAGAGTAGCGCTTTATAAATTTGGAATTTGCACTTAGACCTATCTAGTCATTATTTCGTCTGGTCTTCGTGTATTATCTGGCTATCTGTCAAGAGCATCACTGCGATCGTTTTCATCTACAACTTCTGCATTTTCTTTTTCTCAAAATTCCTCGACTCAAGTTTTCAGCTTCTTTCAGCATCTTGTTTCATTTCAGCTTCTGTTATGTTTCCGGCATTTTTTCTTGGTTTCTTTCTTTTTAGTAGTATTTCAATTGATCTTTTGTACGTTGCTTTATAGAGAGCGAACCATCCAGCTTTCCTGTTTGCTCCCACTCACGGAATACTCGCAGGAAACCAAGGTGCGACCGTACGTACAGTACGTAAGACTTACGTTATTTTTTTCTATAACGTACGTACGGTACGCGTACGTTATTATGCCGTACGTTACCGTAGACCTACGTTCAAATCAGTTCATGACCAAAATAAAATAGGCCTATATAACATTATGCACAAGAAAAGTCAATAACAGTTGGTGATTGACGGTCGTAAACAATTTTAACCATTACATCAGTCATCTGTGGCTGTTCAATGATCTCTGCTTTCAAACTTTTAAATTCCAAATTGCTAATATTCTGCCTAATGTATAGGCTAGGCCCCCTAGTGTGAAGAATATTAAGATTTTACGGAACACTTTAGTGCCAGTGGTCATTTTATTTTTAATACTAAATTTCGGTACCATTCGTAAATACCTAGGCCTGCGTACGAGGAGACTAATACTGTAGAGCTAAACTGATAATTTTTGACGTACGCGTACGGTTCGCGTACCGACGGTACCGTATAAGACTATAGTTATATTGAGGTTCTTTGTGAATGATCAGATAAATTTGTGGCATTTTTAACGTACGCGTACGGTACGCGCGTACGTTATTTTTTCGATAACGTACGTACAGTACGCGTACGTTATTCCGGGAGGTAACGTACGGTCGCACTATGCAGGAAACCTTCCGCCAACATTTCCCGTTGCTCTATTCCACAATTGCAACTCTGTCCTCGCAGGTTTACCGAAATTTCTGATATGACGCTTCAGTCCGGCCTCAACTTCCCTCCTTGAATTGTTGCTAACCTGTAAAAATTCTCGGATTTTTCAAGTTAGATGCGAGACACACTGCACTGGTTGTCGGTGTCAAGGACAGGATTGCCTTCCAAGTCCTCCTTATGGGAAAAGCTTCGATTGTTGTTCTGTAAGACGATGCATTGGACCATCTTCCTGGAACAGTCTACCATTCAACCTACCAATTATTTCGTCACAGACAGCTCAAACTATCAAGCTATGTTTTTAAGCTAGCTTAAGACCTTCTTAGACCTTTCTTAAGCGCCCTTGTGAGCTTCTTGAATTGCGCTTAATAAGTAGTCACATAGAAAAATACAAGACACATCCTTCGACTGGGCCTAGATTACTCACAATCGACTTTGGGTGTTGTCGGTCCAAAACTGTATATGAGAAGGACGACGCGAAGCATCTTTTTTTTACATGACACAGCCTTGTTAAAGAGAAACTATCTGGAACTGGTGGTTGAATTAAAATTTGTGAGGCAATATTAGGTGAACGTCAACTCCATCTAACCAGAAGATGTCGCTAGACACTGGATAATACAGTGCTCTCCTTCGATACCTTTAAATGCGTTTAAACAGCGTTATAAATACCTGAAAGAAATTGTTGTGTATCTTAGTTCTACTGATATTGTACAACTTTTCGACACCGTATACATTGTTCTTGTAAAGTATGAGCGTTTGTCTCGTTCATTCATTCATATGGAGAATTTATACAGCGCCTCTTCAAGGTTATCTACTCAGAAGCACTCCCGACCCAACACCGGCTGAAGAGTACAGTCTTAAGATTTGAATAAAATTTGGCGGAATGGGTGCTTGGGACCAAGCGAAGCGCCACAGGGAGCCCATTCCAGATTGCAGGGCCAGCGCTGGAAAAATCACGGCGCTGCCTAAGGGTGGTCCGTGAACGGGGAACCAGAAGCTCAGCCTGCTTAGAAGAGCGTAGGGAACCACGGCGCTGGATGTTCAGGGTGGAGCGGCAATGCTCTCGCAAATACACAGGGCCTCTCCCACAAGGCAGCGCCACACCAGGGCAGAGACCCGATAGGCAATACGCTGCGGGATAGGAAGCCAATGCAAAACATCCCGCATGTACTCGTGCTAGTGAAAGATTACTTATTTATTCATTTAATTATTTATTTATTTATTTATTTATTTATTTATTTATTGTGCCACACAAACGGTTAGAACTGTTCAAAATAATTTCTGTCGACGTCAACGGTCTGTGTTGCCATAAGATGTCGTTAAACCTGGTTGCTCTTCCTACTAAACAAATTTTATCTTCTATACTCTGCGTTCGTGAATAGCCTGGTATCCTGCGCTTGGCATTCGAGTGGTGCTTTAGCGGGATAGAGTAAATGGTAACACTCACGGCCAGGAGAGCATTGGATCGCGGTTCGATTCTCGTAACCCCACTCTAGGGTAGCGCCTTGCATGGCTGCCAAACCGTGTGTTTAATTTAGATCTTGATTGTATTGTCATGTTGCAATGTAATCTTACTGCGTACTTGTCAGTTTGAATTAATAAAGATTATTACTATTATATAATTATTATCATCAGTTTGGAAACTACGATTACGATTAATTTAGTTCCACAAGGCTGTCTGTTCTGTTAGTAGTTAAGATTAATCGCATAACATGTAGGCCTACATGTACAGCGCAGTGCGTTTGCAGGCGCTTAATTGAAGAATAAATATTATTATTATTATTATTATTATAAATATTATTATTATTATTATTATTATTATTATTATTATTATTATTATTATTATTATTATTATTATTATTATTATTATTATTATTGTTATTATTATTATTATAGCGAAATAAACTAGTATGGTCTAGTGTGATAGAGGTGGTCGCTCCTTGGCACCGGGCAGCATCGACATGGTGCCCCGGAAGGCGACCTCGTTAAAGCGTTGGATCGCCACCGACAGCCGCTGGAAGAAGAAACTCGTCTCCCGGTTGTCCCCGGTGACCCCGGACAGGCGACGGCCCATCTCGGCAATGAAAGCGAGGCCTTCTCTGTTGATGGGGCCAAGCGTTTCCACGGCGACGGGGAGGAATGTATATCTCCTTTCAAGCTCTGCGTATTTGTTGTTTTCTTGATGCTGCCATCTCCGCCGCTGCTCCCGCCTCAGCCGCCGTCTCGTTGATGTACGAGGCGGCCACGGTGTCCACCACCGTCGCATCCCAAATCAAGGCACGCCCGTTGCCCCACGGTATCAGTGTCTGGCCATCGGGTCTCTTGCCGTCCGATCTGTTCAGGCCGGGCGGTTCTTTAACCGCTGGGACGCCGGCCCTGTTGAGGGTGCGAAAGATGAGGTCGTTATTATTATTATTATTATTATTATTATTATTATTATTATTATTATTATTATTATTATTATTATTATTATTATTATTATTATTATTATTATTATTATTAAGATGTCGCTAAACACATATTGCTAGTACAATAGTGAAGCTGACTCGTTTTAGACACCGTTAAATGGACTCTTTCCGATGCTATTAATTCGTTATTGTCGTTCTATCTGTAATTTAATTCCGGTTATAACCGCACGATATGTAACGATGAAGACTTTAACAAAATTCTACCATTTGGCTTCACAAGATGTCGCTAAACACAGAATACTAGTAAACTAGTAAGATAATGCTAGGACACCTTTAAATCGTGTCTTTCCGATGCTATAAATTGATCATTTTCGTTTAATTGCTGGCTCACCCTCGAACCAGGTCATATATTATATATTTGTTATGGTGAAGACTTAAACAATACATAAACAAAACAAGATGAAGCGAAACACAGAATACTAGCCATAGATGTTTCCGACCTAACGACAGAAAACTAGGATATAACGAATAGGTTTTCATGCGCTTCAGGAATGTAGGTAAAGAAAAGAGACCAGGTAGGCCATGTCGAGTTAGGCAACCTATTCCAAGAAGTTGGACCGACCACCGTGGAAGTTTGAGGCTAGAGAAAAGACCAAGTCACCCTGCTCCATCAGAGCGAAGAAATCTACGGCCAGAGATGGGTGAACAGAACTGTAGTCGAGGGTATTCGCGGGAATACAGCGTGTACTCACCTCTAGAGGCCGTATACTCACCTCACCAAATATTTGTACTCACCTCTAATTTGTTTCGGAAAACTAACCTGTAGCGTGCACTCACCTCTAACTTTACCACTACAGCCCTGTGGATGAGGTCCCTCGACACAGAGATTCCTAAGATCAGCGGCGTGGAGTATCTGAAATACAAAGTATTTGAAACAGTATTTGAAATACATTTAAGTATTTATGTATTTGTATTTCAAATACATTTAAACTGATGTATTTTGTATTCGTATTTGAAATACTTCTCAGAGTATTTTATATTTGGAATATCAAATACTTCGTTAGAAATAGGTCTACTATTTATTACTTACTAACTCTCATAAATTTCACGCAACATAAATTTCTCGGTAACAAGAACTCTTCTAACTTACGATCTTTGGTGAACTTTGTGATCACTAGGTCTATATCTTGGCTGCTGTAACGCATCCATTCTTCAAACTACATTTTCATTCCCAGAAAGACAGATTCCGAGAGCTCCTTCTTGACACCTCCGAGGTATTGACCAACCGAACACAATTTTATGAAACACTGTGCCACTGAGAACAATGCAGATCGTGACAACTTTTACAACAACGACGTCCATCCAGCTGATTCGTCTGGTAGCCAGACAAATCTGCAAGTTATGCAGTATCTCGAATCCCATCGCGAAACCTCGAATTACTTACATCCTTACCAGTAGTATGGGACATTTTCATTTAGGTAAGTCTACAACACGGTCATTCCATCGTCTACACCCGTTTAACAGTGATTCAGTTCTGGTGAACGGATAGCCTATTTATTCCACCACTCAATGGACTGTGTGATACAACTTTTGAGAAACTGTGGCTGTTAAGGCAGAACAAGGACTTTTTCCTTTTAAAACTTTGCCAAACTGACATTGTGTATTTGCAGCATGATGACTATTAATGAGACATTTCTGACTACGTATCAAGGCTAGGGTGCATTTATTTTGTATTTCAACTACAAAATACAACGATGTATTTGTAGTTTGTATTTCAAATACATTTTGAAAAATGTATTTTGTATTTGTATATCAAATACTTTTGAAAAATGTATTTGCATTTATTATTTGAAATACATTTACAGAGTATTTTACCCAGCACTACATAAGATAAGCTAGAGCACAGGCCACAGGGCAATCACGCATAAGCATTAGGATCTTATGCTGAAAACGTTTGTGCATCGACAGCCAATGCAATTCTCGCACGAAGCAAATTTAGGTGTGTTTCCAAACGGAAGATCTGCAGCGTTTAAGATAGACTGCAGTTGATTGATTCCGGAAAGAGTTAACCCTGCATACATAGCGTTGCCATAATCAACCCTCGTGCATATGTAGGCCTATGCATGCATAAGGGTTGTAGCAGCTGGAGTTTCTATCAACATAGAAGCATTTTAAAGAAATCTGGGGAATTCTCAGGGTGAAGTCGGATGGACTGGGGCGCAAGAGGTTCTGAGGCACGAGGGTTGGAGCGATGAACTTGATGACAAATAAATAAATAAATAAATAAATAAATATACAAATCAATCAATCAACTATCCAGTCAGTCAGTCACTCAATCAATCAATCAATCAATCAATCAATCAATCAATCAATCAATCAATCAATCAATCAATCATTCACTTTAACAATTAAATACTGTAATAAATATGGATTTACTCCCCTATTTATTCCCATCGGGCAAAGAACGGAAAAAAAAGTGAATTAATTTGAAAGGCAAATAAATAAATCAGTGTTTAAAGAAATCAATATATTTTAATAACTGCAAACACATGGCGGTTCTAAACAAATGCCAGGGAGTATTATCCAGCATATTATGAATTCCAACAGTTTAACGACATCTTATAGCATCAACGCAAGCAAGTACAGCAAAGTAATCTTGGTTGTACCTTGTGTTGAACTTCCAAAATCCAGCAGAGAAGTATTGCTGAAAGACATCTCATCTGCCTGGAATAAGTCGTCTAACAACCTGCGACGTGAATTCTTCGCTAATGGCGAATTTTTTTTGCTGCGATAATGACCCTGACAGTCATTAGATGTTTTAAACATTGGAAACGGCTGAACTTGAAATTTGAACACTAGTGATTGCAAACAACACCGCAGCTACCGCTTTAGGATAGAGACAGTTCCAAGTCTGGATAAATGAGAAGGGCGGCGCAAATCATACTTGTTATACCGTAGAGTTTGCAAACAGTAACTAAAGAAATTTGACATCACTGATGTAACAAGCATTGCCTATGAAATACCTGTAAGGTACTCAAAATACGCTGTATTAAGTATCTTGATACATATACATATATGCGTGTATGCAATTGCAAGAACTGCACAAGAATTATATTCGATTGACGTCAACGGGGAATGACGTCGTAAAATGCCGCTAAACACAGTCGTCTTCTTAGACACCTTTAAATACGTGTTTATGACTTTATATATTCTTGAAACATAATACTGACGTAACTTCAAACAAATTCTGCTTGTGCTGTGGCGAAGGTGTAACGTCTTTCTATGGAGTCAGTGGCTCCTGACAAAGTTCAAGTATTTCTTTTGTTTTTAGTGGTATTTCGAATATGTTATCCAGTTTTCCTTCCAATTTGATCAATTGTGGATTTAATGACTGAACAGATTTCTGTTGTTGACGTTTTTGTTTTTGCTGCTTTTAATTGTTGTTGTTTTCATATGCTGTTGTTGTTTTTTGTTGATGTTGTTTGCTCCCACACGTAGGAAACCTTCCGACAAAATTCGCCGTTGCTCTATTCCACCGCTGCGACTCTCGTCCACTCCATCCCGGTGGAGAGATACAATCGGGGGGGGGCGATAGCGCATTGGATTACATCTGGCGTAGAGTGCGAGAGGTACAGAGATCGAGTCCCATAGGCGGACATGCTTTGTAGGCTGCAATTTGCTCCGTGTATTGCAGGCTGTCTGTTCTGTTAGTAGTTAAGGTTTATCGCATAACATGTACTTGTATAGCGCAGTGCGTTTGCAGGCGCTTAACTAAAGAATAATAATAATAATAATAATAATAATAATAATAATAATAATAATAATAATAATAATAATAATAATTATTATTATTATTATTATTATTATTATTATTATTATTATTATTATTATTATTATTATTATTATTATTATTATTATCATCATTCTGTCGCGCCTGGACTATTGCAACTCTGTCCTCGCAGGTTTACCGAAATTCCGGATACGACAGCTTCAGTCCATCCTCAACTGCATTGCTCGAATTGTTGCAATCCTACCAAAATTCTCGCATTTTCCAACTACATGCGAAAGCCACTACACTCGATTCCGATCAAGGTCAGGATTGCCTTCAAAATTCTCCTCCTGGGAAGAGCCTCGATAGTTGTACGGCGCCTGACTACATAAGAGGACTCTGCGTTTCTGTTTGCAGTTAACCTAGTCGACGACCGTTGCGTTCATCGAACCGCGGAGACTTGCTGGTCCCGGGCTTCCGTAGGACGATGCATTGGACCATCTTCCTGAAACAGTATACCATCCAACCTAACAATTCTACCGTCACAGACTGCTCAAGCTATCAAGCTATCTTTTCGAGCTATATTAAGACGAACCGTTTATGAATTGTTAGATTTGTAAAGCGCCCTTGTGAGGTTCTTACAAGGTGCTTTATAAATAACCACATACATACACACATACCTACGTATATATACACATAGATACACACACACACACACACACACACACACACACACACACACACACACACACACACACACACACACACACACACACACACACACACACACACACACACACACACACACACACACACACACACACACACACACACACACACACACACACACACACACACACACACACACACACACACACACACACACACACACACACACACACACACACACACACACACACACACACACACACACACACACACACACACACACACACACACACGTCGACTGTGCTTAGGTTGATCCCATTCGACGCTTGGTAGGATTGTTCGCGTCGGTCCAAAGCCTTTACTTGGAAAAGGACGACTCTAATCAACTTTACTACATAACACAACCTCGTTAAACAGAAACTATCTAGAACTGATGATTTAATTAAAATTTGTGAGACAATGTAAGTTGAACGTCAGCGCCATTGGTCCAGAAGGTGTCGCTAAACACTAAATCGATAGTGCTGTGCTGTCCTTGGACACCTTTAAACGCGGTTAAACAGCGCTATAAATATTTGAAAGAACGCGTGGGTGTATAATATATATGTACTTTAGTTCTACTAATATTGTGCTACTTTTCGACACCATATGCATTGTTCTTGTAAAGTATGAGCGTTTGTTTCGTGTTAATAAAAGATTACTTACTTATTATGCCATACGAACGGTTAGAACTGTTCAAAATAATTTCTGTCGACGTCAACCGTCTTTGTTGCCATAAGATTTCGTTAAAATCTGGCTGCTTCTCTTAAACAAATTCTATTTTCTATATACTGCGCTCGTGAATTGTCTGGTGCCCTGGGTCCGGCATTGCAGTGGCGCTTTAGAAGTTTGGAGCTTACGATTACAATTAATTCGGGTCCACAAGATGTCGATAAACACAGAATAGTAGTGCAATAATGAAGCTGACTCTGCTCATACACCTTTAAATCGAATCTTTCCGATTATATAAATTTCTCATTTTCGTTCAACTGGTAATTAAGTTCTGTTTATAACCAGACGGTATGTAACGGTGAAGGCGTAAACAAATTTATTTTCTATCAATCGGTTCCACAAGATGTCGCTAAACACAAAAGTATTAGTTCAAGAGTTAAGGCGATAATAAGACACCTTTAAATCGTGTCTTTCCGATGCTATAAATTGCTCATTTTCGCTCAAAGGTTGACTTACGATCTGTTCATGCCATATAATATACGTTATTTTACGGTGTAAACTTTAACAAGACTAAAACAATACAAAATATCGCTTAACACAGAATACTAGTACAATGGTAAAGCGATGCTAAGACACCTTTACATCGTGTCTTTCCGATACTAGGAATTCCTCATTTTCGTTCAGTCGCTGTTTTTTATGGTAATACCCGTATAATATAATAATATGTTACAATGAAGACCTAAGAATAGGCCCTACTTTGGTTCCACAAGATGTCGCTAAACACAGAATACTAGTGTAATAGTTTAGTGATTTTTCACTTAGACAAATTTAAATCGTGTCTTTCCGATGCTATAAATTCCTTATTTTCGTTCAATCGATTGTAAACAACGCCGCAGCTACCGCTTTAGGATAGAGACAGTCTCAAACCTGCTCCACTCACGACCGACTAGTTGCTCTTGTCCACCGCTGCGACTCTCGTCCACTCCTACATCAGCTTCACTCCATCCTCAACTGCGCTTGCCGAATTGTTGCTAACGTGCCAAATTCTCGCCTTTTCAAGCTCGATGATATACACACTGGACCAGTCGACTGCAGGATTACCTTCAAACTCCTAATTGGAAGAGCTTCGATTGTAGTTGCGACGGCTGACTACATAAGAAACCTGTTCGTTCCTGTTTCCAGTTAACCTAGTCGACGACCGTTGCGTTCATCGACCTGTGGAGACCTGTTGGTCCCGCGCTTCCGTACGACGATGCATTAGATTATCATCCTGGAACAGTCAACCTACCAACTATTTCGACATAAGCAGCTCAAACTATCTTTTCAAGCTATCTTCAGACGAACCTGTTTAGAATTGTTGGATTTGTTAGGCGCGTTTGTGAGGTTCTGAAGAGGCGCCTTAAAAACAGCCACATACATGCATACATACACAAGTACGTTGACTGTGCTTAGATCTCTGGCAGTCGACACTTGGGAGGAAGTTGGTAGGCATCGGTCCAAAGCCTGTAAAAGGAAGACAATTATAATAATGAACTTCGCTACATAACACAGCCTCGTTAAACAGAAACTGTGGAAGTGGTGGTTTAATAAAAAAAAATTGTGAGGCAATGTAAGATGAACTTCAATATCCATTGAGCCAGAAGATGTCGCTAAACACTGGTTAAAACAGTGTTCTCCTTGGACACCTTTAAAGGCTTTTAAAAAGCTTTATAAATAATTGAAACGTAAAAAGACTTAATTATACATGAAGTCTGTTGTTGAGGTTCTTGTGTGGACAGTGGCAATGTCTGGTTGTGAGAGCTGGACCATTAAGAAGGATGAAAAGGCAAAAAACAACGCATTTGAAAAGAAGTGTCTGCGACAAATCCTCAGTGTGTCATAGACTGAAAGGAGCACAATAGAGTGGATGTTGAAAACTGCTACAGTGGAAAGGAGTTTACTACTATTGGTCAAGCGGACGACGCTTCATATTTCGGGCATGTGCTGTTGAAGATTGGAGACTGTCAGGTAACGTAGATCATCCCAGACGTAATTCCTGGATCAAGTGTTCCGAGAACTGCTCTAGAGGAGCGTGACTGGATAATATTTGTGCAGCTTTCTCTTTCAATACCTACAACTATTTTTAGCACTTAAAGTCGTGTAGAAATAACCGCAACACAGCAGTTCAGTAGGCCTACGTGGAACGTTGTTCGCCATTCAAATGAAGAACTAACTGGAAGAAAAATGAATTAGATTAAGACCAGGTGCCTTTGACTGAATTACTTTTAGTTAGGGTGCTTTGCTCTGAAAAAGGTTTGGAACCACAACCTTAAGATGACTTTTAAACTGATGGTTTATAGACCTGAACTAAACTGGACCACTACCTTGCTATGGCAGGCATAAGATGTCACTAAGCAATGTATAATACAATCCTCTCTTAAACCCTAAAATCTGTTTAACTAGCAGTGTATGAAATTACGGTGCTACTATTCAAAACAACTATACACTTCCATCAAGCAAGCAAAAGCAGAAGAGGTCCTGTACTGAAAAACAACTAATAAATTGGGATCATGCTTGCCTTAATTAATGCGTGTTCTAAGATCTAACCTTTTTCCATTTGTAGACCTGAGTAAACTTTATGTTCTTCAGATTACAGCTATAAATATAACTGTATATAAATAAGATATTCTTAAACTGTTCATAATAGTGCATCTGCTTTTTTGCTCTACTAATATTTTTGCCATTGCGCTACTTTTTGCCACTGTATGCATTGTTATTGTAAAGTATGAGCGCTTGTGTCGTGTTGATAAAGATTGCTTACTTACTTACTTACTTCCTTACTTACTTACTTACTTACTTACTTACTTACTTACTTACTTACTTACTTACTTACTTACTTACTTACTGTTCAAAATGTTTTCTTTCGACGCTAACGGCCGTTTCTGTGGACGTCAACGACCTTTGTTTTCATCAGGTATTGTTAAACTTGGATCCTCCTCCTCCTAAACCAGTTATTTCTGTTCTTTAATTCCACAAGATGTCGCTAATCACAGAATATTAGTACACTACATGTAGTTAACTTACTCGGGTTAGATATCTTCAAGTCGTGTCTTTCCGATGTTATAATTTACTCATTTTCTTTCAATCGCTGGTTTAAGAGCGGTTAAATCCAAATAATATAAAGGTTACGGTGTAGATTTAACCAATACTTTGGTTCCACAAGCTGTTGCTAGACACAGACCACTAGTACAACTGTACAATAGTTAAGATGACTCTTATCATGTGTTTTACTATATACATGTATGTAAGGTGCTCTGTATGGCTGCCGTTTCTACTATACGTTGCACGTAGCCTATGTTCACTCTACAGCGCAGTGCGGTTAGCAGGCGCTTAAATTAAGAAAGATTATCATTATTCCTTAAACACCTTTAAATCGTGTCTTTCCGATGCTATAAATAACTCATTTATTTCAATCGATGGTTTAAGAACGGTTAAATCTAAATAATAAAAACGTTACGGAGAAGACTTAAAACAATACTCAAGTGCCTCAATTCGTCTTACCTCTTTGATCAATTTTATTAGCTCACCATATTATTATTATGGTGAATAAGCATTGAGATCGCCTACGACCAATGAATTGGGCTCTGAAACCAGATCTTTATAATCGTCAGCATTAAAAACGGCCCCAGGCGGAATATAAATATTTACGATCGTTCTGAGTCTTCCTTTTAAACGTACATTTGCTGTTAGAGCTTCTATATTTTGAACTTGGCTCGGCGATGGAATACGATAAGCCAATTTTTAACATTATTGCTACCCCCCCATTCGTCTGTCTAGTCTATCTCTCCTTTCTACATTGTACCCCGGCAAGTAATAAATAACTCATTTTCTTTTAATCCTAAACTATAGCATACCGGATGTTACACGCATTTCTAGGGCATGCCAGTTAAATCACAAGATCACCCGATTGCTTATTTTCAACCCTGACATTCATTACAGAGTCACTGAAACCCTCAGCTCTGAAGTGCCCGCCTTGCGCTTCTTCATCACTGTCTGAAAACCATCTGTATCCCCACTATGATCTACCTCCATTCCCTCCTCAATTTCTCTAGTTGGACTACTCACTACAGTGCTCTCAGACCTACTCTCCTCCGGGATGGCGCACATATCGATCACCAGCTGGCGACTGTCGTCAGCCACCATTGGCGTAAAATATAATTACCGCAAGTAAGGAAGAAAAAATACAACCTGAAGTGCTGCCGTATTCGTCTGCAAACAATTCAGACCATTTACAGTGCAGTAAAATGAAGTTATGACACGTATAAGACACCATTTAAAGGTGTCAAAACTGAACATTACAATGTCATTTGTGGTCATCGAGAATCTTTTGTACACTTAAAATTCATGTTTTATGATAGTTGATGCAAAATATTGTTTAAAATGTCTTATCACAGTTCATGCACAATAGACATTATTAGCTGTATTATCTTATGTTGCTAAAAATGAACACTAATGACGTTGTAAAGTTCGAAGCCATTAACTAGCTAATAACGAGTATATATTGCACCATTGTAAAATGTTTAAAAGGTGTCTTAGCAGAGTTGAGTTTTCCTTGTTAGATAGCGTAAAAACGTATGTTTAATGCCATCTTGCGACTATCCAGACTATTGATATTGACATTACCGCTCACGTGTTAATTTGGTTTCTGTGTAATACGCATTCCTTCTCTTGTTTAGTAAATTCTATAGCGCCAATGTCTAATGCACAAGGCATCAATCGTTAGGGCGGTTGACGCTGGAGTTTGCGAACTGCTCAATACTGAAAAGCGTTCATTACTAACCTGGCGATTGGATCTAACAGCTTCACAATATCTTATGGCACCAAAGGCCGTTGACGTCTACAGCGGAATGTCTTAGAGACTTAGACAGTTTTTACCGGAGCATAGGCACACTTGGACTTTACCTATAGCGACGGATGGATAGATCCAGAGTTTAACGACATCTATGACAAAGTCAACAAATATTTCGGCAAAGTACAGCCTTCGTCCAAACACCGTTTGGTGAATATATAACGACGAAGAAAACATTTTAAGGTGTCCAAGGAGAGCCCTGCATATTTAAGACGGTAAAATTAATACCTTTGACAATTTAGATTAACTGAACCAAAATCTGCGTCTGTTCATTTACCCCACTGGCGTTTGGACGAAGTCCAACAGTTTAACGACAGCGTGTGGTAGCATAATAATAATAATAATAATAATAATAATAATAATAATAATAATAATAATGATGATGATGATGATGATGATGATGATGATGATGATGATGATGATGATGATGATGATGATGATGATGATGATGATGATGATGATAATAATAATAATAATAATAATAATAATAATAATAATAATAATAATAATAATAATAATAATAATAATCTTTTCTTTAATTAAGCGCCTGCAAACGCACTGCGCTGTACAGTGAACATACATAAAGTAGAAACGGCAGCCACGCAGGACGCCTTACATGCATGTATTTAGTAGAAGCACATGATAAGCCATTGAAGTCGATGGGAAAGTTTTACAGTTTTGTTCCAGAGATGATTTTAGCTTCCATTGTTTAGCATTTTATGGGTGACAGGACCGTTGACATCGACCTTATACCTTACCGAAAGATGCGACAGTAACCTGGTAATTTAGTGCATGCGAAGCATATGTAACGTCGGTTGAAATTATTTCTCAGGTGTCCAAGGAGATCGTTGCAATACCTTGTGGCGGCGAGGACCATTCGCGTCACCCTTAACTAATCGATGATAGTTGAGCGCACAACATAAAGATTTTAATATAAGGATCTTAGGCTACGTGTCCTTGTGTTTGTTTTTGTGCGAAAGTTTTTTCGGCGGTTGAAAAACCTTTTAGACGTATGAACGTATCAACGCATTAAAATTTGGAGTAAAATTTTAGTTTCTTAGAGATTTTTAGTAACCATGCTATTTCGTAATTACATGTGCTGTAAACTTGTAATCGAAGCTGTCTTAAAATTGTAATAACTAGATTAACAATTTCATTTGTATTCAGATTGTTTATCAAGAATCCTTTAACTTTTAATATCGCAAAAAGCAAAACGACGAAACGGTGAACGAAGATAAGAATAAGGAGAGAAGAAGAGCAGTCCCTTTGCTAGCCCTGAGTTACCATGGTATGAAATATTAGCGACTTCATTTTCTTAGCTTCGACATATGAGGGCGAGTGAACAGTCCTCTCCCTCGCCGTCTTATCTTACTACCGACAGTGTACGGTCATTGTACTCCTCATAGCTGAGTTGATGCCATGGGGGACACGCGTAGCAGAAATTTCGAACCAAATTTTGTGTCCCGGACGGAAACGAAGATAAAAATCTCACAAAGCTTAGAACTGTCATACAAAGGTAGCCACACTATACGTCGCAATTTTAACCAACACATGAGTTGAATGAATAGTGTTCACAAGTGTTCAAGGGCACCATTGATGACCAAACGAGCTTTACGCTTATATATGCACTGTTGAAAACGTTTTTAAGGTGTCTAAGGAAAGAGCTTTGTATTGTGACTGCTGGAGTTGTTGAAATCAACCCTACACACTCTAATCCCGTATTGGATTCAACTTATATAGTCAACTGAAATTTACACCTGAATGTACGCGTCTGTGTGTCTATGTGTGTGATTGTGTTTACGTGTGTGTGTGTGTGTTGTGTGTGTGTGTGTGTGTGTGTGTGTGTGTGTGTGTGTGTGTGTGTGTGTGTGTGTGTGTGTGTGTGTGTGTGTGTGTGTGTGTGTGTGTGTGTGTGTGTGTGTGTGTGTGTGTGTGAGATTGTGTTTACGCGTGTGCATGTGTGTGTGTGTCTGTATGAGTGTGTGTGTGTGTGTGGGGGGGGGCGTAGAGTAATGGATAACACTGGCGTGAAGAGCAGTAGGTACCAAGATCGAATCCCGTAGACCCCGTAAGGTTTATTCAGCCTTCCACTCGTTAGGTGGCGGCGGTGGTTAAATGAATAGTAGGTCGTGATTGACGCCTTGATGGCTGCCGTTTAAACAGTTATATTCGACTCCTGTAAAACTTATCATGTGCTTCTACTTAATACATGTATGCAAGGCGCCCTGCGTGGCTGCCGTTTCTACTACATGCATGTTCACTGTACAGCGGAGTGCGATTAGCAGGCGCTTAAATAAAGAAAAAGATAATTATTTATTATTATTATTATTATTATTATTATTATTATTATTATTATTATTATTATTATTATTATTATTATTATTATTATTATCATTATTATAGTACTGAATTTTAGCTTGTTTCTCTAGAAACTCTCGTTAACCAACTGAAACCTGTTCCATTTGTCACTCTATTACATCACCTTAAATAAATTCCTTTTGTAACTTTACATAACACAACTTAGACCAGTTCTTCTTAAACCAGGTCCTTCTCGTGACTCTTAGCAATTTATATAGCGCCTCTTCTGGACAGTCTCGTCATGGATGTTTTGTCCTAACGACAGAATACCAGGATCTAAGAAGTTGGCTTTCAAGCGCTTCTGGAATAAAGGTAAAGAAAGGAGACCAGGTAGGTCATGTCTAGTTAGGCAGCCTATTCCAAGAAGTTGGACCGACCACAGCGAAGCTGCAACGTGGAAGTTTTAGGCTAGAGAAAATACCATGTCATACTTCGCATCAGAACGAAGAAATGTATGAGGTCCCGCGACATACAACTCCCTAAGATAAGACGGAGCACAGTCCACAAGGCAATTACGCATAAGCATTAGGATCTTTTAGTCAATACGTTTGTTCAATCGACAGCCAGTGCAATTCTTCTCGCAAGAAACTTAAGTATACCTCCAATCAGACGATCCGCAGCGTTTAAGATAGACTGCAGTTGATTAATTCCGGAAAGAGTTAACCCTGCATAGATAGCGTTGCCATACTCAACCCTGTTGTATATGAATGCATGCATGAGGGTCGAGGCGGCTGCAGTGTATGAGGGTCGAGGCGGCTGCAGTCTCTATCAACATCGCAGCATTCAGTGATATTTTACTTCTGAAAATAATTCCTAATTCAGTTCTAATTCAGTTCTGAGCTCTTGAATTTTACTTCTAATTCTAATTTTACTTCACAAATAATTTTACTTCTAATTCCTATTTTAGTTCTCAAATAATTTTACTTCTTATTTTAGTTTTCCAAATAATTATTAATTTCCGTGCTTTTACTGTAAAAGTACATATGCAACGCTTGCAGAGAGAAGCACACCAAACATGTCCCGAGAAAGAAAAAACTGTTTGAAGTAAAACAAGGGGTGAAGCTTTAGTCTAGCAATGCTGGTAATTTGAATTTTGAGTCGTGTGATTATCATTAATACGAAACGAAGAATTATCTAGTATCAGCGAAACCGGGTAGGCCCTACTGTGTGGACAACCATATCCAAAATGCTGTACAGTCGCTGATGGAATTCATTCGAGTCAGTCGTCAAGATCTAATGCTCTTAGTCTATGCCAGCGTGTTACCATTCATCTATCCCCCTTCCAAGACTTATATTGCTTGTATTTTTCCAGCTAGTGCTGTTCCACAAATTCCATCATTTTCCTCGTTTAGTAGGCCTACTTGGCATGTAGATCTGCCTGCACATGTAGTTTCGTCGAAATGATAAACCCAATCTATCTCGCTTCCTTCCGGTCAACATTCTCGATAAACTCGTAATTTTACAATTTAACGATCAAACCCGAGATAAAATGGCGAATGAAACTGAGGTCGTTGGTACGCAATTAAGTGGGGACAATTATTAGACAACGAAGACCAAAGATAATAGAAATGGTATGCGCAGCGTCTTCATCTCAACCGAAGTTTTCCAATGGATTTTGTTTGGAACGCGTGCAATTTTACCGGTACTCGCCTTCGTCTCAACTTAAGCGCCACAAGAAGTAAAATGATTTTACTTATGAAAATAATTCATAATTTCGTTCTTAATTTTAGTTCGGCAAATAATTCCTAATTCAATTCTTAATTTCGTTCTTTCTGCTGAAATAATTCCTACTTTTACTTCTAGTTTTCGTTAACGAAATCAATTATTTTTACTTCTAATTTTAGTTTTCGTTAACGAAAATATCACTGGCAGCATTTAATAAAATCTGGTTTCTCGCCTTCAGCAAAATAATTTTTTAACACTTTTATAACTCACTAAAAGTGTCATTGATTTATTAAAGTATTTACAAGTTAGTAAAGAACAGATATAATTATATTTCGTAATTATATATAATTGCCTTGTTCGTTCTCTGTCATGTTCTTTTCACTGACCACCAGAGGTCGGTGTATTCGTCCAAGCGCCTTCCATTCTCCACACTGAGAAAGCGTAACTCAGACGTTCGTGCGCTACATAACCGCAGCTTGACGTCATCTTTGTGTCTACGTCATCGCTACGTAGAACCTGCGAAACGAAATCAATTGAGGTTTTAGAGCCTTTGCACTGGTAACACCTTTAAGATTCGATAATTCAGCATTGTTACATTTTTGGAATAAAGTTGACCTGTCTTCGTCTGCGCATGTGTCTTTCTGTCTGAGAGTCTCTGTCTGCATGCGTGTGCCTGCCTGTCTGCGTATATTTGTTTGTTTGGGTCTGTGTAGGATATAGGTCTATATGTGTCGATCTGTCTGTGTAATTCAGCGTTATTCAAACTGTGGTCTGCGGACCAAGAGGGGTCCGCGAAGGATATGGTGGGAGTACGCGAGAGCGTTCTGAAGTTATTCGTTAATGATTAACACCGCATCGATCCGCATGGTTAAATTATTTACAGCCTGTATTTCCAAATTCATACACTACATATAGTACGCCTGTATTATTATTATTATTAATTAAATTTGTAACGCGCGCATGGTCACACCGAAATGTGAATCTGAGGCGCGGATAGTCAGTCGCCAGGAGAAGATGCAGTTAGATATCCAAGTGTTTGAAAGCCAAGGAGAAATAGTGAGTTTTGAGTCTTTTTTCTGTAACTGTATAGTCCTGCATAGAAGTACTGCTATAGGTGGCTCATCCCTATGGAATAAGTTGCCTAACAACCTACAGCATGAACTCATCGCTAATGGAGTAGAGCTACAACAATGACCCTACAACAATGACCCTGGCGGTCATTAGATATCTTTAAACACTGTAAACGACTAAACTTAAACTCGATCGTCGAACACTAGTGATTGCAAACAACTCCGCAACTACCACTTTAGAGTAGAGAGACAGTCCAAAGTATGGATAAATGAGGAGGGCGGCCCTAATCATCTTTGTAAGGTCTCAGAGTAGTTGAATAGGAACTAGACAAAATTGACGTAACCATAATAATGCTCTATGAAGTACCTGTGAGGTACTTAAAACACACTATATTAAGTGTCTTGATACGTATATAAATATATATGTATATATATATATACATATATATATATATACAGCCTGTATATATATATATATATGCTATGGCGAAAACTGTACAAGAATTTACACCTATGGACTTCAACGGGCAATGACTTCGTAAGATGTCGCTAAAAATAGTCTTTGTCTTGGACACCTTTAAATGCAATTCAAAATCATTATATATACTTGAAACATAAAAATTGACATTACTTTTTCTAGCTGTGTCGGCTAACTGTAACATGCTCTAATTATAAGTGAATATGCCAGATATAATTTCTGTCTACATCAATAGCTTTTGTTGCCCTTAGATGTCATTAAACTCTGGATCCTACGCCTCCTGTAGCCTACAAGATTTCTCCTATCAACGTCAACGGGCTATGATGTCCTCAAATATCGCAAAACACAGACCGCTCTTATACACCTTCAAATACCTTCTAACGACATTATATATTGTTGAAACAAAATAACTTGTTTTCTTTTGTTGTGCTGCATGGTGGAAACTGTAGCTTACAAGATTTTTACTATTGAGTTAACGGCCTATGATGCCACAAGGTGTCGATAAACGTTGGATCTTCTAGTCAAGGTACTTTCGAGTGGCTCTTTAGAAGTTTGGAGATTACGACTAACTCTAAATCGCTGAAGGAATACGATATCAAGCCTTACGAAAGGAGAGAAGTGTTCATAATTATCTCTAGTGACGTCAACGGCCTTAACGCCATAAGACTTAGGTGTCGTTAAATGGTTGGTAACAAGCCATTCTCGCATGTGTCATGTAGCGTTGTGTGAGAACTGTTAAAGATTTTTTCTTATTGGCGTCAACGGCCTTTGTTGCAAATTCAGCATGGGTTGTGACGGAGTTAAGAGCATCTGGAGATAAGTGCTAGGACCTAGCAGTTTCCATGGTTTAACGACAGCTGGGGATAGTCAGTCAGTTCCAAGGTGTAACGTCGTCCCTACGTTGCCTGTTTCCTCTGAGTTACTCAGTCAGTTCCAGGATGTAACATCGTCCTATGGCATCAAACAAGTGAAGAAACGTATGAAGAAGATGGGTTTGTATAACAGGTTAGATATTGGAACAGGCATTAAGACTATCGTTAACCCAATTTTACCGTTTTTTTCAATACAGGTCCTCTCGTCTGCTTTTACTTATACGGTCAATATCACATTTGGAAGAGGTGTGTAATTGCTTTGAACACTGTAGCACCTTACATTCATATACCGTCGGTTGAAGAGACTTTACAGTCTTTAAGAGAGGATTGTATATACATTGTTAAGCGACATCTTATGTATGCCAGGACAGTTTCCTCGACCTGAACTTATCTTACAAGTGTTTGGCTCTAAGATTTAGTTATGTTTTAGTTATGATCTAAAATATGAATGCTCTTGAGCTTGATCAGTCAGAGTAGACTCCTTTCCACTCCAGCAGTTTCCACGCCCACTCGCTTGTCTTCCTTTCCGCCTATAATACACTGAGGATTTGTTGCAGACACTTCATTTCAAATGCTTTGATTCTTGCCTCTATTCTTAATGGTCCAGCTCTCACAACCATAAATTGCCACTGGACATACAAGAACCTTCCTGAGTGGATTTTTACTCTATTGATAAGATAGACTTTTACATCAAGAACTGATAACGCTCTTTAAACGCATTTAAAGGTGTCCAAGTGTGGCGGTTTGGCCACAAGGCACGAACGAAGGAATATAATGATAGCTGTCTTAATTAATTAGCGTCTTATTCGATGGGTGGCGCTTTATATGTGTTCGATAATAATTATAATTATAAGTGCTATATTTTATTTTTGCCATTTTAAAGCTTCAATTAATTAATTAAAATAATAAGAGAACGCACCGTCTGTCCAATAATTAGTGGCTAAACATAGGGAGGCCGCTTAATATAGTTGGTAGATGTTTCGATTTTGGACACCTCTATTTAAGAAGACGGTGATGGCCCACTATATAAGTATGGAGGCATGAATATGGTTTACGTACTAGCTGATAATCATGCAGACCAATGAACATAGCTTTCCTATGGAGGCCAAAATAATGTCTTACGTGCTGAGTTATAGCGTGCAGATAGATGCAGATGGATTCATAGAGCTTGCCTCACGCTGCGTTGCCTATATCGTAGGACGGCGTTACTGCGTCCTGCATATACAGCGATACGGTTCTTTAGTGTCGTTGGTTAGTGATAAATACTGCACTCCGTGTGGTAGTATACGGCGAGTGATAAAGCGAGTTCCAGGTTTCGGGCAAGTTACAAATATATTTACGGACGAGAGGGCGTCCGAGAAAAGGCTAATCTGTGCGATCCCGGGTTACAGCCGAATCGATCGCTCTCGGGTGAAGGATTGAGTCCGCCGATCCGACAGGTTTGGGGCCCACCCTGCCGTTAGATCGCGAAAAGGTCTGAATCTCGATTGTTGGTAGTTTGCGGGCTGAGTATAGCTCGGGGAAAGAGAGATTGAGAGCTCACAGGTCTGTTCCGGTAACGTACGGGGCAAAAGAGTTTCCTGGGGACCGTCTGATAAACCTCGGGCAAGGCCCCGCTGTTGACAGTCAGAGATACACGGGCAAAGACCCGGAGATACGCGGGCAAAGACCCGGTGTTGACCGTCAGATATAAACGGGCAAAGACCCGGTGGTAGCCGTCAGAGAAACACGCGGAAAGACCGAGCTGTTGACCGTCAGAGAAATACGCGGAAAGACCGCGCTGGTGACCGTTTGAGAGACACGCGGAAAGGCCCCGCAGTTGACCGTCCGAGATACACTGGCAAAGACCCGGTGGTGATAACTCAGTTAAAGTATCGTCCATAAAAGCTGAGCAGTGCGATCCCGAGTTACAGCAAAAACTAATCACTCTTGGGTATTGGATTGACCGCCGATTCGACAGGTTTGGGGCCCACCCTGCCGTTAGATCGCGAGCCGGTCTGAACCCCGATTGTGAAGTTTAACAGGCTGAGTAAACCTCGGGGAGAGACCGATCGTGAGAGTTAGAGAAAACACAGGTCTGTATCGGTAAAGTGCGGAGAAACATTCCGCTGGTAACGTCCGGTGAAGTACCGGAGCGATCTTGTTGAAGCTGTTCGATAACACCGGGGAACTACCGGTAAATTTTCCATTCGCGGTCACCGTGTTTGGTTCCCTTGCAGTCATAGTTACTCCCGCGGTTTACCGGCAAATATCAGTCCGGGAGACCCTCCGAGCGATCCGACCGTTGTCTGTTCAGGTGTTCGGGAAAGTTCCCAGGGTGGAAAGCTACACAGGTCTGTGTGTAATAACGGGGTAAAGTAATTGATATTTACCCACAGATACCGTTAGCAGAATCGAGTGTGAGTACCGAGAAACGAAGCCTACGAGTCTGTGCGCTCCCGGAAAAAGACACAACTGTTACGTTCTCTATTTTATTCAGAGAGTCAGGTTCAAGAGATACGGCTAGTGGAGTAAGGGCCCACTCTGCTGCTCAGGTCTCGAGACAGACTAATTCTGAATAGTGGGAGGACAAAAGGTTGTATAAACCGGAAAGAGGTCAGACCAAGAGATCAAAGCTCGGGTCGGGTATTCGGGTACCCAGGTCCGGTAGAGACCCGTCCGAGGTTTCATAGCCAAAGTTAAGTTAGTCCCAAGGTGAAGTGTACGAGAGTTCCCGGTTAAAGGAACATTAACGCAGACCAAGAGTAAACGATACGAGAAAGTCCGGGTAGTCGGGTACCCAGATAGAACATAATTGCTTGTCGCAACACACAGCTCTGAGAACTGATTGAAGTGCGAGGTTGGGCCCCCTCGTGCGTAGGTCAGAACAAAGGTCTGTGTGTGTAGATAGCGAAGGTTATAGAGAGAGGACCTTCACTATCAGAGTGCCATAGAGACCCGTTATCTTTCGAAGCAGAATTCATTATTGTGAGGCCGGTATGCCGCACACGGAAACACAGCTAGAGATACGTGACAGTAAGAAGACGCGTTGCCCGATGGATACGTGTCTTCTATTACATGACGCAGAGACTCGTCATAAGTACTCCTTGTTCCCTGAACTTAGAGAACGTTTGGTGTTCCATGATAACGGCGATAGTTCAAGAGTCACGAGGTGCAGAATGGTCCGTCAAAGTTCAGACCAGGTAGAGAGGAAGAGAAAGCCCGTAACTAGGAAGGTACACAGAAAGGCAAAGACTGCTGCAGGTAAAAGATCGAACCCTGTTCTGAAGGACGGCCATCCTCAGGACGTTGCCCACCCGGTGACCGCGGAAGTGGCAGAGTCTGATGCCGAGACCGAGCTCTACAGTGTAGCCTCTCTTAGTAAAGCGGTAAACCCTGAACCTCCTCTGACAGGAACGGTTACTATGGACAGATATAGAGATCAGCCATTTGACGGTGACAATAGGCAAGGCAGTGACTCGGGTGGCTCCAGAAGGGTAGTTGGCTGGAGTCACCACAGGAACCCGCCCGGCGCTGTAGGGCAGGCGTCCGGGCGGCGAACGCCACAAACTGGTACCAGAAGTGGGGTACCAACGTTTCCTATCCACAGATCAGGGGAAGGCCCTGAAGATGCAGATGACGAGTCCGATGATATCCCTAACCGTGAATACAGAAGCTTGGACCACAAAGGTGCACGTCCAAAGACACGGCAGAATGAGCAGAAGTTGTTTGGCGAATTGCTCGCACCTGGTGTAGCCAATACAATCGAAACGGTAGCTGGGGCCCGTATTGGCCACGAAAGAGGTTCGTTTTCTCTCGCCGGTGTTGAAGGATGGCTGAGAAACGTTCCAAGGACTATTGAGACAGTTGTCCAGAACGATGCGGAAAATGAGAGATACCAGTTCGGTCAACGAACTGTCGATGAGAATGGGCTTGATGTATCAAGGCATTCTGAGAATATCAGGATACCACGAGTTTTACGGTTGAAAAATATAGAAAGAATGCCAGACGTGTTTGAGGAGATCCCAGTGCCTTTTCCTGTGGATGGCACAGTGCTAGAAAGAGTGCCTGGATTATTCGAAGACGCTAGAGTACCGCGAATATTGCATGAGAGAAGGGTAGAAGCCATGCCAGAAGACTTTGAGCAGCTTCGAGACACTAGTCTTAGACAAGGTACGCAGCCTCTACGTTTGAATAGGGCTGAAGGTATGCCAAGGGCATATGAGAAAGTCCGGGAACCGCGTTACCGAAACGATGATATCGTTGCGAAGAAAGCGAATGTTTGTGAGGCACGTCAGCGGAACGAAGACGATCGAAGATCTTTGACAGATATAGTGGATTGGAAAGCGGAGATGTCTTACTTGCGACAGAGCGTGGCGACAATGAGTAAGAGGCTAGAAGAACTATCGGCTCCCGCTGCTCATCACAAAGAGTTGTTCCGAGGGGAAAATCCAGGGGACCCGTTGGGCCCAGGTTTCCTGGAGGACTGCCGAGGACAACTAAAGATAGATGAGTCAGCACGGAACCGAGGTTTCCCAGAAACACGTGAGAAAGTTTCGCATTCTGAAACTGTGGAAAAGTCGCTCACCCGCTGTTTTCCAAAGGATAGCAGAGTGATGTCGCAAGGTGTAAAGACAGAAAACTCGTGGAGTCAAGATTTTCAAGAAAATCGTGAAGCTGAAAGTGCGGAAAAGTGGCGGACCCGAGGTTCCCCAGAGAAACGTGAGAAGCTTGCAGAGACTAAAAGTGCAGGTGGCTCGCGAGGCCGTGGTTATCCAGAAAATCCGGAGAAACGTTGGCAGGTTGAACGCTCTCTTAAACCGCTGAGCCGAGGTTACACAGAGAAAGGCCAGAGGGTATCCCGTGACGAAAAGTCAAGAGAATCACGTGGTCAGTTTCTGCTGAAAAGAGACAAGGTTGAGGTGAGACAACCTTCCTCAGATGGCGCTTCAGATACAGAAGTTAAAAGCGTTTACAGAGAAGCGGCCGTGAGTAACAGAAGTTTTAGACGGAAAGATCCTATGAAATATGAAAGAGAGACGTATAATCGGGTTAATCTATCCGAGTATGACAGACACGGTAGAGACCAAGTAACCCATGAAGAAACAGACGAAGAAAGGAAAACGGAAACGGACAAAGATCCTTTCTCGAGGAAAACGACCAAAGAGCGATGCTATAGAGGCCAGAATACCGACTTTAAAGGTATTAATCGCCTCGGTGGTAGTGGTGTTGTTAAGGTCGCCGACGGTACGCGGATAGTGAATCGACCGAAGACTGTCTGTACAGAAAATGATCGTTTCACCGGGAGGGCGTCGTCAGGTGCAGTCGACAGCCCATGGGAAGCTCTCTGTATGTACGAGGTATCCGACAGACCTCAGAAGCCAAGAAAGAGAGATGTTTGCGCAGAAGACCGAAATTCCCAGAGTTTCCGCAATGAACGGAAAAGGTCAGATTTCAGGTCTTTCGCAGGCGGTAATCCGCGTGGATACGGTCGGGCTGCATTGAGTACTGAAGAAGAAAGTGCAGCTTCGAGCGACCGAGAGATAATTACGAAGGCTTCTAAGTGGCGTATTAAAAATGCGTCCAGTACTCAGAAGAGACATGGGTATGAGCAACGTCGGGCTGTACGGTACACTACAGCAGGAAACGAACCGTTGAGTGACGATGAGGTAGCTACAGAAGAGTCTACGGGACGAAATGGAAAGAGGCACATTATTCGGAAGAGAGGTGAAAACGGTCAGCATCGATCAGCTGTGAGCTCTGAAGACGGAAACGAATCGATGAGTGACCGCGATGACACCAGGAAGAATTTGCCCAAGACGAATGTCAGAAAAACGCCTGTTACGCAGAAGAAAGGCGAAAACCCAACAGACCGTGGAATACGAATTAAGCTGGAGAAATATGATGGAAAAACAGCGATAGCCGCGTTTTTGGCCAAGTTCGAAGTTTGTGGTCGTTGCAATCGGTGGACTGATCGGGAGAAGGCAGATCAGTTGATGTGCGCTTTAACAGGGCCCGCGTCTCAGCTATTGTGGGATATGGGAGCACAGGACAATGTAACCTGGCAAGAACTTGTTGAAAGGCTCAAAGCGAGGTACGGTTCCGAAGACCAGACAAACCTATATCGTATGAAACTTCGCACATACAGGCAGGCTCATGGAGATACTCTGAGCACTGTTGTGCAAGAAATAAGGAGGTTGATGGCTTTGGCGTACCCAGGACCTACAAGTGATATTGTCGAGACGGTTGCTTGTGATGCTTTCATTGACGCATTGGCAAATCAAGACTTGGCACAGAAAGTGCGCGAACGAGAGCCTGCTAACCTTGAGGCTGCCTATAAACATGCAGTTCGGTTAGATGCTTATGGCCGATCTTCGACACAAGGAAGTGATATGGACCGAAGACACGGTAGAGTTAAAGTTACAAGGGAAGATCGTAAATCCACGTATGTTGATGAGCAACAAACTCTCCGTTTGGAAGATCTCGAACGGGAGATTAAGAATCTGTCAAGGCAAATTGGGCGATTTGCATCGAAACAAGATTCCGACCCTGTATCTGGAAAACCACATGAAAAGGCGAACAATTGGGATAGAACCGTTGAAGGTCAAAGGAAGACCGAACCGAACGTCGTACAGCGACGGATTTTTCCGCCAGGACGGTATAGAAACCCTGATATTGAATGTTACCTTTGTAAACAGAAAGGGCACATAAAACGTTTTTGTCCTCAAGGAATCGCTGAGAGGAGTGGTGAAGTCAGAACCAAAGAACCAACTAAGGCAGAACCCATCCAAGAAGAGGCTCAAAATCGACTGGTTAAAGGTAGCAGGATGGCTTACGTTGTCGCTAGACTACAAGGGAAGCGAATACACTGTCTTCTGGATTCTGGAAGTGAAATGTCACTTGTGCCACGACGGCTTGTGTTGGATACCGAGTTAGTACCCTCAGAACAGCGACTTTTGCTGCTAATGGAAGTCAGATTAAAGTGGACGGTGAAGCCACGGTGAAGATTCGTATTGGAAAACAGGTGTATCCTCTACCGTGTCTAGTGACGGACCAAGTGACGGAAGCGATCTTGGGGTTGTCATGGCTAGAGAACAATCAAGCTCGATGGGACTTCGCAAGTCGCTGCGTTTATCTAGGGAGCGAGAAGATCCCTCTGAAAGAAGCCGTGACCGAATCCATGTGCCGGAGAGTTAATGTACAGGAGGACACCGCAGTTCCTCCAAGAAGCGAGGTTGACGTCCCAGCTTCAGTGGTGTACCGACATTTCCAAGAGGATAACGAAGACTGGACGACTATTATTGTTAGAAAGGACAGTGAGGCTTTTGTTAAGTGACTTTCAAAGCTGCTGTGAGAGCTCTGTTGCGAGGACGATACAATGACCGCTTAATTGCGGCGATTTTACGGACTTCTGTTGGAGAAATATTTTTGAGTTTTCTTTTGATGACCTTTTGTTTGAACAGTTGCCTTGTACTGAAATGCATAACAATTGCGGTACATGTTACCGCTTAATTGCGGCGTTTTACGGACTATTGTTGGAAAACGATGTTTTAAGTTTCTGTTTGATGAAAACCTTTCGTTTCGACTGTGTATTAGTATTTTGATGTAACGATACTCGAAATACTTAGTAAATGCATAATTACGAGTGTTGTGAAAGTTCGTCGCATTGCGAATTCCTTGTTTCCCGTTTGACGATAACTGATGTTGAAGTGCTGCTAATAGATGTGTGACCAATTTTTGGCACGTCTACCGCCGCTAAATTCGGGGATTCCGAGGATAACTCTGGGTTTTGTTCTGATGAGAATAATTTTCAGACTACCCTAGACGCAGATAATACCATTTGCGGTCCTAGGTAGTTTAATTGCGAGAAATTTACAAAGAAGCTTCGCAGTGCGACTTTCAGTTTCTTGTGAAGACGCCTATTGGGTGTTTTCGCGTATGCTGTTTGGATTTACGAACCGCATAAGATATTAGACATTGCGGTAAACATTACGGTTGTCGGCGAGTGCGAGAATCTTACGGATACGGTTTTGAGTTGAAATGTTAATTTCATTCCTTTGATCCGAAGAGTACGGACTTAGAAATTGTTAGTGCATCGCCGTCAATATGTTGAATTGTTGTCTATTAGGATAGCTAATGCTTTGATACGTTGCATTAGTTGACAATTGTGTGTAAAGATAAACTTGTGCGATTGATGTATAATGTTAGTGCCTATGTTAAATGACATTAAATAGTTTCGTTTTAGTTGATACACGATGTTAGAGCAATGATGTAAATAGGATAATTTGTATTTAAAAAAAAAAAAAAACAATTTTAAGGCCGCCGAGCGATGCCGGTCGGTTATTGACTTCGTCTTTGCTTTTAGTTATATTATTTTGGAGTTGTGCATGATGTGATGGACTAAGTTGACATTCGGGAGATAATTTGGTGACTTTTCTCTCCTAGGTCTCCTGGCCAGTTCGGTTAGGTAGAGCCCAGAGTCATGATAGAGGGCCTGTTAAGGTTGGCAACTTGAGGGATAAGACAGGTTGCCAGTAGGGCGGTTGATGGAATCTCTTGCACCATTAAAAAGGCTGTCGCTAGAACGGTTTGCTCGAGATTGTAAGGGCGCTGGGTGGCTTCTCCACGGTTTCAGAGTGGTTGCTCTGACCAAAGTGTGCTTCCCCAGTTGCTGAGGTTAGCACCGTTGCTTGGCGTACGTGCGGGGTAGCAGAGATTGTCGGGTCTGGATGCAGTACTTGACAGAGTAAGTCGTCCAGATGACCGAGGTGTTACGCCCTATAACCAGCGAAATAGTGGTTCCTTGCCTTCTAAGTGGATCTGGGTTGGAGATGCTTCTGTCACGTGGATCCAGGTCCCCGGTTTGTCGGAGATGCTCCGCATCTAAGTAAGGTGGGGAGAGTGTGGCGGTTTGGCCACAAGGCACGAACGAAGGAATATAATGATAGCTGTCTTAATTAATTAGCGTCTTATTCGATGGGTGGCGCTTTATATGTGTTCGATAATAATTATAATTATAAGTGCTATATTTTATTTTTGCCATTTTAAAGCTTCAATTAATTAATTAAAATAATAAGAGAACGCACCGTCTGTCCAATAATTAGTGGCTAAACATAGGGAGGCCGCTTAATATAGTTGGTAGATGTTTCGATTTTGGACACCTCTATTTAAGAAGACGGTGATGGCCCACTACATAAGTATGGAGGCATGAATATGGTTTACGTACTAGCTGATAATCATGCAGACCAATGAACATAGCTTTCCTATGGAGGCCAAAATAATGTCTTACGTGCTGAGTTATAGCGTGCAGATAGATGCAGATGGATTCATAGAGCTTGCCTCACGCTGCGTTGCCTATATCGTAGGACGGCGTTACTGCGTCCTGCATATACAGCGATACGGTTCTTTAGTGTCGTTGGTTAGTGATAAATACTGCACTCCGTGTGGTAGTATACGGCGAGTGATAAAGCGAGTTCCAGGTTTCGGGCAAGTTACAAATATATTTACGGACGAGAGGGCGTCCGAGAAAAGGCTAATCTGTGCGATCCCGGGTTACAGCCGAATCGATCGCTCTCGGGTGAAGGATTGAGTCCGCCGATCCGACAGGTTTGGGGCCCACCCTGCCGTTAGATCGCGAAAAGGTCTGAATCTCGATTGTTGGTAGTTTGCGGGCTGAGTATAGCTCGGGGAAAGACCGATCGTGAGAGATTGAGAGCTCACAGGTCTGTTCCGGTAACGTACGGGGCAAAAGAGTTTCCTGGGGACCGTCTGATAAACCTCGGGCAAGGCCCCGCTGTTGACAGTCAGAGATACACGGGCAAAGACCCGGAGATACGCGGGCAAAGACCCGGTGTTGACCGTCAGATATAAACGGGCAAAGACCCGGTGGTAGCCGTCAGAGAAACACGCGGAAAGACCGAGCTGTTGACCGTCAGAGAAATACGCGGAAAGACCGCGCTGGTGACCGTTTGAGAGACACGCGGAAAGGCCCCGCAGTTGACCGTCCGAGATACACTGGCAAAGACCCGGTGGTGATAACTCAGTTAAAGTATCGTCCATAAAAGCTGAGCAGTGCGATCCCGAGTTACAGCAAAAACTAATCACTCTTGGGTATTGGATTGACCGCCGATTCGACAGGTTTGGGGCCCACCCTGCCGTTAGATCGCGAGCCGGTCTGAACCCCGATTGTGAAGTTTAACAGGCTGAGTAAACCTCGGGGAGAGACCGATCGTGAGAGTTAGAGAAAACACAGGTCTGTATCGGTAAAGTGCGGAGAAACATTCCGCTGGTAACGTCCGGTGAAGTACCGGAGCGATCTTGTTGAAGCTGTTCGATAACACCGGGGAACTACCGGTAAATTTTCCATTCGCGGTCACCGTGTTTGGTTCCCTTGCAGTCATAGTTACTCCCGCGGTTTACCGGCAAATATCAGTCCGGGAGACCCTCCGAGCGATCCGACCGTTGTCTGTTCAGGTGTTCGGGAAAGTTCCCAGGGTGGAAAGCTACACAGGTCTGTGTGTAATAACCAGGCACGTAACTAGGATTTTTCGTTTGGGGGGGCTTAAACCTTGAAAATGGCAACATTTATACAGTGTTCATACGAATTTTAGCCGTAAGCATACAACGGCTTGACTTGTTTGGGGGGCTTCAACTTCGTTTGGGGGGGCTTAAGCCCCCCCAAGCCCAACGCTAGTTACGTCCCTGGTAATAACGGGGTAAAGTAATTGATATTTACCCACAGATACCGTTAGCAGAATCGAGTGTGAGTACCGAGAAACGAAGCCTACGAGTCTGTGCGCTCCCGGAAAAAGACACAACTGTTACGTTCTCTATTTTATTCAGAGAGTCAGGTTCAAGAGATACGGCTAGTGGAGTAAGGGCCCACTCTGCTGCTCAGGTCTCGAGACAGACTAATTCTGAATAGTGGGAGGACAAAAGGTTGTATAAACCGGAAAGAGGTCAGACCAAGAGATCAAAGCTCGGGTCGGGTATTCGGGTACCCAGGTCCGGTAGAGACCCGTCCGAGGTTTCATAGCCAAAGTTAAGTTAGTCCCAAGGTGAAGTGTACGAGAGTTCCCGGTTAAAGGAACATTAACGCAGACCAAGAGTAAACGATACGAGAAAGTCCGGGTAGTCGGGTACCCAGATAGAACATAATTGCTTGTCGCAACACACAGCTCTGAGAACTGATTGAAGTGCGAGGTTGGGCCCCCTCGTGCGTAGGTCAGAACAAAGGTCTGTGTGTGTAGATAGCGAAGGTTATAGAGAGAGGACCTTCACTATCAGAGTGCCATAGAGACCCGTTATCTTTCGAAGCAGAATTCATTATTGTGAGGCCGGTATGCCGCACACGGAAACACAGCTAGAGATACGTGACAGTAAGAAGACGCGTTGCCCGATGGATACGTGTCTTCTATTACATGACGCAGAGACTCGTCATAAGTACTCCTTGTTCCCTGAACTTAGAGAACGTTTGGTGTTCCATGATAACGGCGATAGTTCAAGAGTCACGAGGTGCAGAATGGTCCGTCAAAGTTCAGACCAGGTAGAGAGGAAGAGAAAGCCCGTAACTAGGAAGGTACACAGAAAGGCAAAGACTGCTGCAGGTAAAAGATCGAACCCTGTTCTGAAGGACGGCCATCCTCAGGACGTTGCCCACCCGGTGACCGCGGAAGTGGCAGAGTCTGATGCCGAGACCGAGCTCTACAGTGTAGCCTCTCTTAGTAAAGCGGTAAACCCTGAACCTCCTCTGACAGGAACGGTTACTATGGACAGATATAGAGATCAGCCATTTGACGGTGACAATAGGCAAGGCAGTGACTCGGGTGGCTCCAGAAGGGTAGTTGGCTGGAGTCACCACAGGAACCCGCCCGGCGCTGTAGGGCAGGCGTCCGGGCGGCGAACGCCACACAAAGATAGCAATGTATTATCAAGTGTTTAGCGACATCTTCTGACTCCATGAACGTTGACTTTCACCTTGCAAATTTTAATATAGCCATCAGTTTCAGATAGTTTCACTTTAACGAGGCTGTGTAATGTAAAAACAAAGATGATTGGCTTCGTCCTTCTTTTAATACAGGTTCTGGACTGACGCCACCCAATGTATGTCCAAGCGTCGACTGCGAGCGACCTATGCACAGTCGACTATGTGCGTGTGTATATGAGAACCTCACACCTCTTTTCAATCCAGACGATAACTACGATCATCCTCCCAATGTGATTTTGCCGTCACTCGTTCATTCAGGAAATTTCGAAACCGAGCTTTGGCATTGGCCGGCCCTGCTTATATTCGCAAATTCTCAATGCCATTGATTTTCAAAAATAACCTTAAACTTACCTTTTTAAAATGTACGATGATTAGAGTTTCCAGTGTTACGCGCTTTCGTGCAATATCTTATCATGTTTAGGCGCGCTACAAATGCCAGCTTATTATTTTTATTATAAAGCTGACTCTGCTTAGAAACTTTTAAATTGTGTCTTTCCGATGGTTTACAAAATTCTTTATTTTCGTTCAATCGCCATTTTAACTCCGCCACTGCTCGTACTCTGACGGTGCCGGTCCCAACCTGGATAACCTGACTCTGCTTAGACACCTTTTAATCGTTCCTTTTCGATGCTATAAATAACTTATTGTCGTTCAAGAAGGCGATTTTATTAGGGCGAAGAAGCTATATTATGCCATCTCACAACTGAATACTTTTCAAAAATAATTTCCTCTGACGTCAACGGCGTTTGTTGCCATTAGATATCGCCAAACTCTCAATACATTCAAAAATATTATTGTCTACGTAAACGGCCTTTGTTGCAATTAGATGTCGTTATAATTTATTCTGAATCCATTCAGAATAATTTTTGTCGATATCAACGGCCTTTCTTCCCATAAGATGTTGTTAAATCTGGATCCTCCTCCTCCTAAGCAAATTATATTTTTTACACTTTTTTCCACAAGATGTCGGTAAAGAGGAATACTAATACACTAGTCAAGTTGACTCTGCTTAGACACCTTTAAATCGTCATTTTTCGGCGCTATTAATTCATCGTTTTCGTTCAATCGCTAGTCCTTCACTTATTCAAGGATATAATATATGTTACGGCTGTATCATGCCATCCGAAGGATGAAAATTTTCAAAAAATATTTGGTCAACGGTCTTTGTTGCAATTAGATGTCGTTATACGCTTAATCCTGTCGCCGTGCGTTTTATCGGGAAGTGTTTGAAACTTTGAATTAAAAGGTTCCATGACTAAATGTTCGCGACAAGTGGTTCACGACGAAAGGTTCAAATCCAGTTTTGTGTTTCCGTTCACGGGAACCTGCTACGCTTAAAAGCCAATATCATTGCATGAGCGATGAAAACATTTCATAGTCAAATTCGAACTAGAAGCTGGATGATCGATGAACATATTACATAGTACATTCATATCTCGAACTGTGAATGAGCGACGCAAATATAGCACAAACTATAGAAGCCGGATGATCGATGAAAACGTGCTGATTCCATTCTCGTGAACTTTGCGTCGTGAACATCTTATCGTGAACCATCCATCGTGAACTACTTGTCGTGAACCATTCGTCAGTGAACTATTTGTAGCGAATCATTTGTCTGTCAACCATTTGTCGTGACACCGAAAGAGTAAAGAGGACAACACCAGTAACCGACTGACGTTTTCGGGTGGAGCCGGTCCCAACTAGGATAGAGGAGGAGGGCGACGTTAATCATCTTTTTTGACTCGGCGTTGCTGTGGTGTACCATTTTGTAGCAGAAATTTCTCTGATAGCGTGTTACCTATTTTCACCCTTAAACTGCGATCTGTTAAGAATTAAGAAATCATTTATACAGTTATAAATATTTCCAGTTATTCCTATATTTCTTAGTTTGAATAAAAGTCCGTCTTTCCACAGCATGTCTGTCATACGCTCTGCTGAAATCTCTGAAAACTCCTACAGTGAAACCTTTATTGTTTATGGACTTATTTATACTATCATGTAGGCGACTCAATTGGTCTAAAGTAGATCGGGCTTTCCTATAACCGGATTGCGCGTTATTAAATAGCTTATTTTTCTCTAAAAACCACACCAGCCGATTAGTTATCATTTGTTCCATTATTTTACATAGGGCGGGAGTGAGAGATATGGGTCGGTATGACTGAGGTTTTGAAGCATCAGTTCCTGGCTTTAGGATTGGGAGTACTATAGCTTCTTTCCATTCAGCATGGGCGGCGATCCCGGGGGGTCGAGGGGGACAAGACCCCACCTTTAAGAGTGGGGGGACACGCCATACATCGGACCCCCCAAATTTTGAGGAAACCCCCCAAAAAGGTCATCAAGTCTGTTCGCGCGTGAGCGCGAAAAAACTTTTTTGACCTCTTTTTTCACCAGATCAGTTCAAAACTCTTTTTTCACCAGATCAGTTCCAAAATGTCCCCCCCCCACCTGTCAAACAAGATCGCCGCCACTGCCATTCAGAGATGATTTGACCGCTGATCCACAGTCTATTATAAAAATCCAAAAATATTTCTGAACTAGACTTCGGGAGGTGTTTTATCATTTCATAGAAGTTATCACCACCAGGGGAAGAGTTCTTTTTGCATTGCCTTATTGCTGCTTGAAGCTCTTGCATGTTAAAGATTTCATTAATTTCACTAGGTGTTTCCGAGTTGGGCATCGATTTACATTTCCATTTTAATTCCATTGCTGCCTTTCTGTGGCGGATAAAAAGCAAAGGAACTTATTTTAACGAGCATATATAGCTCCATTGTAAACTGTTTTGAAGGTGTCTTAGCAGAGTTGAGTTTTCTTCGTTAGATCGCGTAAAAGCGCGTGTTTATCGCCATCTTGCGACTACCCGGACTACTGACATTGACATTGCCGTTCACGAATTCCTTCTGTTGTTCAGCGACCTACTATTAATTAGTCTTTCTCAGTTTCTAGGACTGAGCAGCGGCGGTGACGACGAATCTCGATGTCCCTTAGTGTGTCTGTTTCCATCTCTCTGTGTCTTGTCTCTCCCTCTATGCCTCACACGCGTAGATGCCTCACACGCGTAGAAACGTAGACATGGTCACGTGAGCGTAAACGGCGTAGACATGCGGATATGGACAAATAGACATGTTGATGTGGTCACGTGGTCAGAGACATGACATCATCAAAACGGGAAGGGGAGGAATGGAAAAACCGCTAGACATCGCCTAAAATGAATTAATTTTGATCAAAGTTTCAAGAGTTTCAAGTGTTTAAGGATAGACAAATTGTATGGCCGCCACCTTAATTTACTAACCTTTGTTGTAGTTATATCAATCGACTACTCTAAGGCTTTCGACACCGTCCGCCACTCCACTCTTGCCGAGAAATTGGGAAGACTTGACATCCCAGATCATGTCTTTAACTGGCTAATCGAATACTTCAAAGAAAGAGGTCATATTACCAGATACGCCAATAAACTCTCTAAGATTGCACATATTAATGCCAGCGTTGTGCAAGGATCGGTTGTCGGCCCTCTCTCCTACATAACTGGAGTCTCTGATCTACATCCGATCCACAGTTTTAACATACAAGTCAAATATGCTGACGACTCATATTTATTAGTTGGTTCCTCGCACCTGCATACTGCCTTAGAAGAATTTGAACATATCACAGTCTGGGCGGCAAAGAACAACCTCCGCATAAATGCCTCAAAAACTAGGGAGATTGTCTTCTTCAAAAAGGGAAACAGGAGGAAAGAAACAGTTCCACAGGTCATACCAGGCGCTGAACGGGTCGTTACAATCAAGATCCTCGGCGTAACTCTCTCATCGGATCTAGGATGGAAACACATCTGGACAACATACTCGCAACCAGCTCTTCTTCTCTATATGCATTAAGAGTTCTTCGCTCTCATGGTCTCTCATCCGCGTCCCTCCATGATGTCACCAAGGCGACTGCTATTGCTATTACGCCTCTCCTGCATGGTGGGGTTTCACCTCCCAGAAGGACAGGGACAGGATTGAACGTTTAATCAACCGCATGATCCGGTTGGGTTTCCTGCCTGTGGATGCGGCCAATGGTACACATGGCCGAGACATCTGATTACAATCTTTTAAAGGCTGTTTGTAATGATCCCAACCATGTCCTTCGGGGCCTGACCCCTCCTCCTCGTAGCACCGGTGGTCATAATCTTCGCACTAGATCTCATAACTTCTCCCTGCCGCACAAAGATGACCGCAACTATATTTCACGCATCCTTTATAAGAATGCTTATTGACAATTTCATGCATAAAACCAGTGCCGGCCTTAGGGGCGTGCGAACCGTGCGGTCGCACGGGGCCCGCAACTTAGAGGGGCCCGAAAATGTCACAGAAAATTAACACGAACAAGACACCCTAATAATAATATTACGGTTTCTATTAAACCTTTCGTCAATCAAACAAAGTCAACTTCCTTTGTATTTCAGAATTCTTGTGTATAGTTAAATTTGACTTGCACTTATTGACAATCTGCAAAGATAAAATGATTAGCAATGAAAAAGAGTTTGACTTGTGTCATGGGGGGGGGGGCATACAGCATACTCTGCACGGGGCCCGAAATATCCTATGGCCGGCACTGATAAAACCCTGTACTTTTGGCCCTAGAATTTGTCTTTTATAGTCTTGTTTGTCTAAGTTGCGTCTGTGTCAACTTAACGTTTGAATAAACGAATTTGATTGATTGCTTGATTGAGTTCTAGAACAATAAATTGTTTCATGAAATTATCAATGTAGTTTCCAGTGTTTAACGACTTCTTACGTCGACTTACGACATCGATGCCTCAAAGGCTATTGACATCGATAGGGAAAATATTTTACAGTTCTCACTGTTTGGCCGATATAGCTTGACTGCGACATGGTCAGGTGGCTCCATTTTTCGACCACATCTTATGGCTGCCAGGGCCATTGAAATATAGCATTAAATAGAAGAGGTGATGGAAAGTATATTATAATAATAGTGAGATGTTTTGGACACCTTTAAAACGAGCAAACAGAAACAGATATGAATTGACTGCGTTTCAACGTCGTATCTTTGCCCTGTTAGTCTCTGTAAGATAGTCTTTTCGGCGTTAAAATTTATGAACGTGTGTGTTTGTGTGTGAGTTCGTGTGCATTAATGAATTAAGCTATAGGCTAGTTCCTCTCGTGACTTTCTATAACCAACTGAAACCTGTTCCTTTTGTGACTATATCACATCAACTTAAACCAGTTCCTTTATTAGCTTTACATTAACTTTAAGCCAGGATCTTTCCATGCTGCGGTTTGTCAGCGTGTGTTCACTTTGTAAACAATAGACAAATATCACCACATAACACGACTTAGACCAGTTCTTCTTAGACCAGATCATTCTCGTGACTGTTAGCAATTTATATAGCGCCTCTTCTGGACAGTCTCATCATAGGTGTTTCCGACCTAACGACCTAAAGAAAGGATCTAACAAATTGGTTTAAAAGCGTTTCCGGAATAAAGGTAAAGAAAGATAAGATTAGGTAGGTCATGCCGAGTTAGGCAACCTATTCCAGGAAGTTGGACCGACCACAGTGAAGATACACCGTGGAAGTTTGCGGCTAGAGGACAGACCAGGTCACTCTGTGCAGCGAAGAAATCTATGGTCAGAAATGGATGAGACCCCGAGTTACAAAACTCCGTAAGATAAGATGAAGCACTTTCCACAATGCAATTACCCATAGACTTTAGGATCGTATACTCAATAGGTCCAATTTCTCCCGCACGAAGCTTGATATACGGCCAAACTTAGGTAAACCTCCAATCAGACGGGCCGCAGTGTTTAAGAGAGACTGTAGTTGGTTAATTATGGAAAGAGTTAACCCTGCATACACAGTGTTACCATAATCAAACCCGGTGGATATGAATGCAAGCATGAGGATCTGGAGTATGACTCGGGTCTTATCCATTCCAGGATAAATTATTTAACACTTTTTGCACTTTTATAACTCATTAAAAGTATCATTGATTTATTAAAGTATTTATAAGTTAGTAAAGAACATATATAATTATATTTTCAATTATATATAATTGCTTTGTTCGTTCTCTGTCATGTTCTTTTCACTGACCACCAGAGGTCGGTGTATTCGTCCAAGCGCCTTCCATTCTCCACACTGAGAAAGCGTAACTCAGTCGTTCGTGCGCTACATAACCACAGCTTGACGTCATCTTTGTGTCTACGTCATCGCTACGTAGAACCTGCGAAACGAAAAGAAACCGATTGAAGTTTTAAACCTTCGCGGTCATTATATTTAGCAGTCGTTAAATTTTTTGGAAGAAAGTTTACCATCTTCGTCTGCACGTGTGTCTTTCTGTCTGTGTGTCTCTGTCTGCATGCCCGTACCTGCATGTCTGCGTGTTTTTGTGCGAACATCTGTCTCCCTGAGTGTTTGGGTCTGTGTCTATATGTGTCGATCTGTCTGTGTGATTGTAAGTCTGTATGCGTGTGAGTCTTTGCATCTGTGAGCGTGTGTCTGTGTGCGTTTGTTTACGTTTATGTGGGTCTGTTTTCATGACACTGCATGTGTGCGTGTGTCGGTCTGTCTGTGTATTGTTAAGTACTGTGTGTGTGTGTGTGTGTGTGTGTGTGTGTGTGTGTGTGTGTGTGTGTGTGTGTGTGTGTGTGTGTGTGTGTGTGTGTGTGTGTGTGTGTGCGCATATCTGTGTGTGCGTGTCCATATGTCTGTCCGTCCGTAGGTCTGTATTAGGGACCTGCGAAGCTTCGATATTCGATTCGAAAACGAATCGGGCGGCGGTATTCGATTCGATTCGAAAATGATGTCATGATTCGAAAAATTTCGAATCTTTTTCGGAAAAATGATTAGCCCTTTCCTGTAAACTAATTGTTTAATTAATTGTTTACTGCGCGTGGATTGGTTGTTGAATTTCTGCGTGAAACGCGGCACGCGACGACCACAAACCCTCGGCAACAGTGAATTGCAAAGGAAATTTCGTGAAGTACCTCTGATTTAGTTCTATAAACTACACATTTCTCAGGATTTTTACCCTTCACATAGATTTCATGCCCTGAAAATGGTTGCACTGTTTTCAAGCACCTATATTCGCGAATTCGTGAACAGTTCTTCTCAGAGATGAAACTAACAAAATGCAAAAACGGATGCAGACTAACAGATGACAATCTCTCCAATGAACTTCGAATTGGCACTTCGAACATTAAAGCAAACATTCCGGATTTGTGTGGTGGGAAGCAGTGTCAGATCTCACCTTAATCATTATTATAGGCCCTATTTTAAATATTGCACATCTAGCAAATGGATGCTTTGTACAGACTAACAGTTTTATGTATTTTTAAAACTGAAGAAACTTGAAACATAGGCTATTTTGTTTTTTTATTGTAGTGTAGAACTGTAGGTATTAGGATTATTATGCTTTCATCATAAAAATTATTTTCATTTACTTTTAACTTGAAGTTTAACCGTAAAAATTATTCCACACTATTTATTTTGAATAAAATTAATATTGTCTCATTTTCTGGGGCAAATTACTCTGAAAAAGTTAGTCTGCGATTGGCATACGGCCCCAGAGCTGCCCTTAAAATCTTAGGGCGGTCCTCTATTAAAAGAAGTTGCCCATGCCTGGCTTAGATGAATGTGCACCAAAGTGTGGTTATGCAATTTATACAATAAATTATATACTTACTTACTTAACTCATAAATTATTTGTGTTATTGTTAATTATGTTAATTAGCTTAATGTTTAGTTTAGTTGATTTTAAACTGCAGAAATGTTATTGAGGCATTGATACTGTGGTAGGCCTACGCCTGTGCTATCACATACACACTACAAGAATATCAAACATGGTACCCGCTGATTCGATTCGAGATTCGATTCGAATTCGAATCTTTACCCCCGATTCGATTCGAGATTCGATTCGACGGAAAATTTGTGATTCGCAGGTCCCTAGTCTGTATGTTTGTCTGTCTGTCTGAGAGAAGGAGTCAAATGTTTGTCTGTGTGCTTGTGTGTCCATATTTGTTCGTCTGTCTGTGTGTGTCTGTATCTGTCTGTCTATGTGTCTGTCTGTATTTGTGCTGACCTGAAACAGGAAGTCGATGTATCTCGTGGCCAGCTTGAGCGTTTGAATCTTGCTCAGTTTATCCGACGGTAGAGTCGGAATAATCTTGCGGAGGTGGGCGAAGGCCTCGTTCAAGGACTGTGTCCTCTGCCTCTCTCTCACATTCGCCATGATCCGCTGACTCTGAAGATCGTCGTAGTTCTGCACTTGTTGAATCGCCTTCTTCCGAGACTTTTTACTCGGACTTCCGTTTCCGTTTCCGGTTGTGGGTTCAGAACGTTTGACAGGCCCTCTGGCGGAAACCAGCAGCCGAGAGTTTTCGTCTGGGTCTGATCCAGAATCCGGGGGAATTCTGAGGTTGAAGTCGGATGGACTGGGCCGCAAGAGGTTCTGAGGCACGAGTGTTGGGGCGATGATTCGACTTCCGGGGTCCTGGGCGTGAAGCGGAAACGTGGAGAATTGTGGGGGAAGCGGATGGTTGGACGGATGCAGGAGGTCGAGGCAGGGAAACGTTGAGTGGTGGCCGAGGTTCGATGTTACGTCGTGGTTGATTAACGACGTCGCTGTCTTCTGCATTTCGTCCTTGACCGTTTCGCTTGACTGGATTGGAGCTGAGCCACCTTGCACGTTCATTCCTTTCGCATATGAACTTGATGACAAATAAATAAATATACAAATACATAAACAAATCAATCAATCAGTCATCCAATCCATCATCCAATCAGTAATTCAATCAATCACTGTAACACTGAAATAATATAACAAATATTCATTTATTCAAGTATTCATTCCCATAAGGCATGGAACTGAATAAATAACTAAAGGCAAATAAATTACTCAGTGTTTAAATAAATCAAAATTAATGAATAAATGCAGTGAAATAAATCAAAATTAATAAATAAATGCAATGAGTACACAGGGCTGTTCTAAACAAATGCCAGGAAGTATCATCCAGCATATTATGAATTCAAACAGTGTTTTCGTTATCTTATGGCATCGAAGCAATCAAGCAGAGCAAAGCATTCTTGGTTGTTCTATTGGCTGAACTTCCACAGTCCAGCATTGAAGTATTGTTGTAGGCATCTCATCCCTCTGGAATAAGTTGCCTAATAACCTGTGAGATGAAATCCTCGCCAATGGCAGAGAAGTACAACAATGACAATTGGAGTCATTAGATGTCTTTAAACACTGGAAATGACTAAACTTAAACTTGATCGTCGAACACTATTTATTGCAAGCAACTCCGCAAAGTCTGCCACTTCAGGGTAGAGACAGTCCCAAGTATAGATAAATGAAGAGGGCGGTGCTAATCATCTTTGTTAGGCCTCAGAGTTGTTGAATAGTAACTAGACCTAATTGAAGTAACAATCATTGCTCTATGAAGTACCTTTTAGGTACTTAAATACGCTATAGTAGGTGTCTTGATACATATACATATATGCATATATGCTATGGCAAAAACTGCACAAGAATTTTACACCTGTTGACTTCAATAGGCTATTATGTCGTAAACTGTCGCTAAAAGTCTTCGTCTTAAACCCCTTTAAATGCAACTGACTACGTTATATATACTTGAAACATAAAAATGGACATAATTAGGAATTCAACCCTATTTGTAACATGCTGCAATTATAAAGTGCTGTAATATGCCAGAAATAAGTTCTGTCTTCGTCAACAGCTTTTGATGGCATAAGATGTCATTAAACTCTGGATCCTACAGTAGCCTACAAGATTTGTCCTATCAACGTCAACGGGATATGATTTCCTAAAATGTTACAAAACACAGACCGCTTCTTATACACCTTTAAATACGTTTGAACGACATTATATATTCTTGAAACAAAAAGAGCTGTTATATGCAATTAGTTCTGAGCTGTAATAATTATGCCATTGTTTTGATACACCTGTTCCTGTTGCCATTTCCTCAATACCTTGACAACAAAGCAATAAGCAATGCATGTCTTTGTATGTGTACTACAGTACTACAGTATTCCCTCATTCGTTACCTTCATGTTGAATAGCTTCTATAACTTATTGATTGTTGTCTTTGATGTCTGTGGTCTTATTACAATGGTGTAAATTTTTGGCTTTATGTTGTAAGATTAGAGGAGTTTGAGTGCTATTAATATCAAGATATGCCATTTAAGTAATAATCCTGCAGAAGGGAAGGTATAATTGATTAAACAGTATCAGTTTACACAGGTTTTGACTTAGTACGTATAGTATCAAGAATGGTCTTTTTCAGTTTAGTCTGATACAAACAATAGTCTATAATGTGGAAACTTTAAATGGCGTGTCACCAATTCAACAGACCATCTGGTAAATTCATTAAAAAATTAACAGGAGTGAGGGCACTCGGCCAGTGTATTACCATAGGAAAACATATATATTTACATTTCACTTCATGGCTTCAGCAGCCTCTCTTACTGGGAGGATGCTGTTATCCAGCATCTGCCATGTGACTTGATGTGTAGGCCTACCAGTGCATGTGCAAGTGTATTCATGCAATATGTAAATGCATGTTGCTTCATCTGATTACAATTTGCCAATGCCTATACAGATGTGCAGTGTAATTAAGGTTGTTCATACTTGTAAGGCAAATGTCTGAAGGTGTCTTCTCTTTCAGTCCCTTTATATGTAGTTGAGGTTCAGTGTGATGGAGTGGCTTTAGAGAACTTGGCCCTTTGACTGGTCACAGGACCAACGGCTGTTCAACTCTCATAGTGACTCACATGGGCGTCCGGAGGAGGGGAAGGGGGATTTGCCCTCTGGATGTGTGAATATATTTTCCATGCAAAAACGTCATTTTGCCCCCTTGAAAAATTTAGCCCCCTTAGAAAATTTTTGCCACCGTCCGGAAAAATTCCTGCGGATGCCCATGGTGACTCATGTTTCTGATTAGGGCACGCCGCGCCGCGCCGACGCCGACATTTGGTGGGCGCCGCCGCCGCCGATTTTTGTTCGTCGGCGCTCCGCCGCCGCCGACCAAAAATGACCGGCGCGCCGCCGACACTATGACGTCGGCGCAGGGCTCTAATCGGGCCTGACTCCGACACGCCGTTTCGGGTGGTGCCAGTCCGAAGCCTGGAAAAAGAAGTAAGGGGACCCTAATAATCTTTTCTTGTGACACAGCATCGTTAAACAGAAACTGGCCAGAACTATTTCTATCCCAGATGCATCATGCAAGGTTACAATGAGAACTAAAACAGACATTTTCATATCGACGTCAACGGTCTTTGTTGCCCGAAACAACGTTTCCCAACCTGGCCGTCGCGGGATCCAAATGTGCCGTCAACCTGCTCTAGGGAAGCCGTGGTTGGATAATAATTGTGCAGCTTTTTCTTTCAAAACAGCGTGAAAACAACTGATTAACACTACTAAACTAGACCTATGACTAGTTTTTAGCACTAAAAGTAAGGTAGAAACAATCGTAATATTGCGGTTGAATACATGGATTGTTGCCTATCATTAAAAAAGAACGAACCGGAAGAGAAATAAATGAAATTAAGGCCAGGAACCGCTGAGTAAACTTTTAGTTAGCCTGCACTGCCGGTCTTAGTTAGGGGCGTGCGAACTTTGCGGTCGCACGAGGCCCACAACTTAGGGGGCCCGAAAAAGTCACAGAACATTAACATGAATTGGGGAGTGTCTGCGCTTCGGCGTGAAAACACCGACTACGCTCGGTCTTGGTTTTCTTATATTATCTCAGTTCTGAAGCTTTCATTTCTCCTTAATTTCGACAGTTTAACTGGATTTTGTCTATTCTATCGGATTTATCTAAACATTCGTGTCATTTCCGTCGTTCCTGTCTATATCAAGATACGTTTAGTTTCAAGGACGTGATGAACACGCCCCTCACTACGTATTCAAGCGACCGACTGTGTAGCCTATTTCGGCCTACGTCTTCGATCGCACGGCCTGTACGTAAGGCCCTCTTCGCTGCTGGATTATGGCGACCGTACACTGGCCGACTCTGGGCCTGCTGTCTCGCGGCGCGGCCTCTGTCATCGTCGCAGGATCTTCCTCCGAAGCCTACCTCTGATCCGGTCCATCAGCCATCGCCGCATTCCTCCTTACCACGTCAAGGACTTCGCGTCGCCACGTGGAACGTACGTTCGTTGGCAAGAAATACGTCGCGGTTGCTGATGCAATTCTCTCACAAAACCTGGACATCTTCGCTGTTACTGAGTCGTGGCACCAAGCTGCCACGGACGTCTCTGTACTCCGCTCTACTCCACCGGATTACTCCATTCTTGACCGCCCACGGACCGGTTCTTCCAATGTTCCCGGACATGGGGGTGGCATCGTTGTCTACCATCGGTCTAACCTACGTGTAAAAGCGATTGCTCTCTCATCCTCTCCGACCACCTTCGAGGCCCTTGCTGCCTCCGTCTCGTCTTCTCATGGTCCATATACGGTGCTCGCCATTTATCGACCTGGCTCAGCACCTGTCACATCTACTTTCTTCGAGGAACTAACAACTATACTGGAACAGTTCGCTCTTTACAATACCCAGATAGTTGTCCTTGGAGACCTTAACCTCCATCTGGAGCTTACCACCTCTTCCCAGGCTACCACCTTCCGCTTGATTCTCGAACAGTTCGGGATGTTGCAACATGTTGCAGTTCCAACGCACGAGGCGGGAGGCTGGCTGGATGTCGTTATCACCCGTGAGGATTGCATCCCGACAGTCGAGGTCTGGCCACCGGCCCTCTCTGACCATGGCCTCGTGGTAGCAAGCCTTCCATTTCTTCAAGAAGCGCCTATCTACGCGGTGAGGCAGATCCGTGGATGGAGGCGCTTGGACAGGCAGGCGTTTGCGACGGCGCTAGCGGAAGTACCGGCTTTCTCCGACCCGAACAGCCTAAGAGATCAGTCCACTGCTGATCTCTTCGACATCTACAGCAAATCGGTGACTGACATCATTGACCGGTTACTTCCGGTCCATCCAGCCAAGCTGCGTGCGCATCCTCTCTCTCCCTGGTTCGATGGAGAATGCCACTCCCTCCGTCGCCAAGCCCGTCGTCTAGAGCGTGTCTTCCAACGATCGCGCTCATCTGATGATCAGACGGCTTGGATACGCTTCGTCCGTAACATGCATCGACGCTACAAGGAGAAGGAGGGTTCATACTGGGAGCGATTGATCACCTCCAGCGCTGGTGATAGTCGGCGTCTCTGGGCCACCTTCAAGGATCTCCTTGGCAGGCCTCGGCCTTCCAACACGCAGACCGCTCCGTTTACAGCTGAAGCCTTTGCGGACTACTGCGAATCCAAGATTGCCTCCGTCCGCCAGGATACTGCAAAGTCGCCTGAACCTGTCTTTACTTCTACGAGCTGTGGTGCCATGGACTCATCCCAGCTCACTCTGCTGGCCCTTTATGATGTGAGCGCTGCCTTTGACTCGGTAGACCACAGTCTCCTCCTGAGTCGTCTCTCCTTAACTTTTGGTATCCGGGACCTACCACTTCTCTGGATCTCTTCTTACCTCTCGGTGCGCTCCTACTCTGTTATCTTTCACTCATCTAGATCGTGCTGGCGTCCTGCTCCTTTTGGTCTCCCACAAGGTTCTGTTCTTGGGCCACTCCTCTATATTCTCTTTACTGCAGATATTGGAACTATCCTTGCATCTTGCTCCCTCTCGAGCCATTCTTACGCTGACGATGTCCAGTCTTATACGCATTGTCTAGCATCCCAGGCTGGTTCTGCGATCAGACTTGTGTCGCACGCCACCGATGCTCTTACTTCCTGGATGGCTTCAAATCGATTACGCCTTAACCCGTGTAAAACTAACTATATCTGGCTTGGTACCCGCCAGCAGTTGGATAAGCTGGACCTGGGGTCTCTCTCCTCCGATTTTCCCACCTTCGTCTTCTCCACCTCTGTCCGGAACTTGGGGGTGGTCCTGGACCAAGAACTGACTTTTGTGCCGCATATCGCGGCCCTGACCCGTTCTTGCTACTACTGCCTGCGCCAACTACGGGTAGTGTCCCGCTCTCTCTCTCCCTCCTCTGCTTCCACCTTGGTCCATGCCTTCATCGTTAATCGCCTTGACTACTGTTCCTCCCTCTACTTTGGGCTTCCACAGGTCCGACTGCATCCCCTGGAGGGGGTCTTGCGGGCTGCTGCTCGTCTGGTGGGTGGTGTCCCCAAATATGGTCACATCTCTGCGTACATGCGGGATGCCCTCCACTGGCTTCCGGTCCAGCAGCGCATTCACTATAGAGTCTATTGCATAGTCTGGCATTGTCTTCTCGGCACAGCGCCAGCTTACCTTCGGGAGCTCTTTACCTTGACCTCGGCCTGCTCTGGTCGCCGATCTCTGCGCTCGGCTACCAGAGGTGACTTTGTAGTCCCACGAGCACGCACTGCCACTAGACAGCATAGGGCTTTCTCGGTCGTAGGTCCCTCTCTGTGGAATGGCTTACCCTCTGACCTGCGCTCTCTCCCTCGGGTCATGTCTAGTACCTTTTATAAGAACCTTAAGACTTTTCTTTTTGACCGGGCTTGGGTCGGGAGTGCCTCTGAGTAGTTGCCTTGAAGGGGCGCTATATAAATTCCGTTGATTGATTGATTGATTGATTGAATGAACAAGACACCATATTAGATAATATTATGGTTTCGATTAAATCTTCTCTGTTGTCGAGAAAATAAAAGTCACCTTCCTCTATATCCCAGAATTCTCGTGTATAGTTAAATTTGATTTGTACAGTTAAATTTGATTTGTACAGTAGGGTAAGGTGGGGCAAAACGCCCCCTTTAAGGGTTTTTGCTCATTTACACCGTGAGTAATAGCATTTTAAGCATGAAATTATTGTAGGGTCTAGTACTGAATGTCCCCGATAAAGTATAATTGTGATCGATAAAATTCCGAAAAGAATGCCATAGAAAATAATTAAATACAAAATGCTTCAAAGGGGGCGTTTTGCCCCGCACTTGGGGCAAAACGCCCCCAGGGAGGCGTTTTGCCCCACTAGCAATTTCGAAAAATCTCTGTGACCTTTAAAGCGTAAATGCACTAATTATTGTACTCTTTAAAGATATACATTAGTCTACTTGCCTCTAAGGGTTATTGTAATATAGTTTTCGTAAACTTTTTGATTACCTTTCCATACCTTTTAACGCAATAAAGAACAATTGTTTAAAAATAGGCCGGCTTTAAATGACAATGAACTATACCACAGGGTTATTGTTTTAGACACTGAAAAGTTGAAGCACGTCATCATCTGCAATCACTGTTTTTATACAACACAAACAATAAGAAGTTAAGATTTCTGGAAATAATTAAGCCTACACTCAGTGTGTTGTCCAGAGCAACAGTGAGTGTTAGAACTCATTAAGTTGGCTTAACTTTGAATAAATGTCAAATCAAATCAATCTACACTGCCGACCTGGGATCCTTGCTGGCGGCTGGGTCAGTTCTTAGATAGTCCTATGCTGACTACCTGCAGGCCTATATACCCTGCCTATATACCCTGTGGGGCAAAACGCCCCCTGTACGGGGCGTTTTGCCCCGCTTGGGGCTACCATGTGAGAATGCCTATATCATACAAAAACGTAATATAAAAGCCCCATTTACTATGCATTATAATTCTATAAACCGTATACTTTTAAACTATATTTGTACTTTTGGCTATGCCTAGCATTTTGCATCATTTAATGATACAGAATTGGCAGCAAACCCTTACAAGGAAACACGAAAAAATCAATTTTATTGAATAAAAATTAAGCAAACCATCAAAAAGACAAACTGACTGACAATTATCGAAATAGGATACAACTAATAGACCCCAGAACAGTCAGGTAGCGATTACCTAACATAGGGGAGACAGGATGGGGTGGGGGCGTTTTGCCCCGAGGGGGCGTTTTGCCCCACCTTACCCTACTTGTTAACAATCTACTAAAAGAAAATGATTAGCAATGAAAAATAATTTGACTTGCGTTGTGGGGGCCCGTCAGTATACACGGGGCCTGAAATATCTTAAAGCCGTCTCGGCACGGGGTCCGAAATATCCTAAAACCGCCACTGAGTTAGAGAGCCTTTCCCTGAGAAAGGTTGGGAACCACAGCGTTAAGATGTCTTTTAAACTGATAGGTCCTAGGCCTGACTTGAACTGGATCACCTCCTTGCTATAGATGGTGCCAGTCTCAAATCTAGGTAAAGAAGGAGGGCGACGCTAAACTGCCAGTAGGAACGACATGAGCAGAGGCAAATGGGAAAGTGATGCAAAATTTGGCAACCTTCACTTTCTAGACCAAATTGCGCCTCTGGACATCAGCCTGATCTGATGTAATTCGGGAGAATAACTCATTGATGGAATCGACAGCTAAAACATAAATAAAGGACCCCACGTCTGCTTGTACTTATGTGGGAAATATTAAATATAAAAGAGGTGTGCAAATATTTTCAGTAGTTCTCACCGTTCCTATGACATAAAATCGCATAGCGAAATGCGCCTTGCGAAAATAAGCGATCGGGTGGAAAGATTTTAAGGCGTTCAAGAGGGTTCTTATGCCTATCAGGGCTATTACGTCGACTTAAAAACTTACCTTACAACTTTTTGGCGTTAAGCTTTATTTATGTTTTAGAAGTCGATTCCATCAATGAGTTATTCGCCCGAATGACATCAGAAGAAGAAGAACACGAAGAAGAAGAACGCGAAGAAGAAGAACGCGAAGAAGAAGAACGTGAAGAAGAAGAACGCGAAGAAGAAGAAGAACGCGAAGAAGAAGAACGCGAAGAAGAAGAACGCGAAGAAGAAGAAGAAGAAGAAGAAGAAGAAGAAGAAGAAGAAGAAGAAGAAGAACGCGAAGAACGCGAAGAAGAAGAAGAAGAAGAAGAAGAAGAAGAAGAACGCGAAGAAGAAGAACGCGAAGAACGCGAAGAAGAACGCGAAGAAGAACGCGAAGAAGAAGAAGAAGAAGAAGAAGAAGAAGAAGAAGAAGAAGAAGAAGAAGAAGAAGAAGAAGAAGAAGAAGAAGAAGAAGAAGAACGCGAAGAAGAAGAACGCGAACGCGAAGAACGCGAAGAACGCGAGGAAGAAGAAGAAGAAGAAGAAGAAGAGGAAGAAGAAGAAGAAGAAGAAGAAGAAGAAGAAGAAGAAGAAGAAGAAGAAGAAGAAGAGCAGTTCCTTAAACTAGCCCTGAGGCAGCTATGGGTACGAAGTGTTAGCGACTTTATTTTCTTAGCCTCGGCGTATGAGGGCGGGTGACCAGTCTTCTCCCTCACAGTCTCATCTTCCCACTGACAATGTATGGTCAATGTACTTATATGTTGGCTAGGGATGCAGGTGGAGCAGAAATCTCGAGCCAAATTTCTGCCCTGGCGAGGATTTGAACCCTCGACCTCTCGATTGACAGTCCAGCGTACTAACAACTACATTATTATGCATCCCCTATAAATATAACCGTATGTAAATGAAACATTCTAAAACTGTTTATAATATTGCACCTTTTTTTTACTTATATTATTGTGATAACTTTCACCACTGTGTGCATTGTTGCTGTTGTAAAGTATGAGCGTTCGTCTCGTGCAAATGAAAGATTGCTAACTTACTTACTTACCAATTGCGCCACGGTGGGAACTGTTCAAAAAATTTGTGTCGACGTCAACGGTCTTTGTTGTCATCAGATTACGCTAAACCTGAATCCTCCTCATCCTAAACAAATTAATTTTCTATACTTTGGTTCCACAGGATGTCGCTAACCACAGAATACTAGTACAATAGTTAAGCTAACTCCGCTTAGACACCTTTAAATCGTGTCTTTCCGATGTTATTAATTCTTCATTTTCGTTTAATCACTAATAATGTCGCAACAAAGAACATAAACTATACTATATATTTGCCCGTCCTAAGGCGTTTTTCAATCTATATAAATAAAGAGAAGAATCTGTCTGTCTGTCTGTCTGTCTGTCTGTCTGTCTGTCACAGCGATGTTTGACCGGGATGCATTTCTACAGTTTTGAAGCTTTTCACTCGAAACCTTCACTACTGTGTCGGGGTGGGCATGACACACCCAGTGTGAGGCTACGCGTCCCCCGTTTTCACCGCTACCATGGTGTCCAGGGCCAAAAACTACCCGGCCAATGCATTTTTAGCTGGTACAAAAAACTTACACTCAACCTATTTTCACTCGCCAGATGGCGCCGCCGGGTCAAGCAGCTACAGTACGGTTAAGCAGTGTTTTGTTGCTTATTCGCTAGAGGGATTGAAACACCCAAAACGCCGGGTTAAGCAGTTTCGCGTCCCCCATTTTGACCGCTGCCATGGCGTCCCGGCCCAAAACCTCCGAAATCCGGGCAACCCCGGGTAAACCAGCTAGTAGATAATAAAAGAAAACTAAAAATCGTTACCCCCATTACGCAACGCTATATCAAATCAAGGCGTGAATGGTCGTTTGTGCGCTGTTCAGCTCGTCAATTCGTTTTATTTTTGGGCCGTCTAAACCCATTCCCCCAACACACATCGTAATTACCATTTCGGAGACAATATTATTCCTTCAATTAGTTCGGTTTGATCTTCTTATCCAACGGACCAAACGTAACATTCTTAAAGCCATTTCGGACACTGACTGTTTGTATAATTTATATACGCATAAATTATATGATATATCAATTCGTGGAATAAAAACCAAGTCGCCTTTGTTGAATTCAGAAACAATTTCTGCTGTTGTAAAATTATTGTGAAGCGTTTTGAGAACAAATCGGTTCTTTTGCAAAGTTCTTTTTTTGGATTTAAATTCGAAGTATCATACGCTGTAGACAGTTGGAAATTAGGCCTACGATTGGGATTATGCCTACAATAACTCCGACTTTCAGCGCCAAACTGGTAGCGACCGGGTCAGAGGCTTCATCAATATTCAGCGGCCAGCGGCTTCATGAAGCCTCTGGTCTCTGGCCATTAGTTGGCTGGCCAATGACAGTGCGCAACTGGCGTAAGAATTAAAGTTCACTGACATTTCTCTTTGCTTATTATTATAATATGTTACGGTTAAGACTTATACAATACTCCGCCACTGCTCGTACTCTGGCAGCGCTAGTCCAAAGCCTGGAGAAAGGAGGAGGGCGACCCTAATCATTTTTGTTATAACACAGTGTCGGTAAACAGCAATTAATCTAACTCAAACAATAGTTTGGGTCCTCAAGATATCGCTAATCACAGAACACTAGTACAATAGTTAAACTGATTCGGCTTAGACACCTTTAAATTATATCTTTCCAATGCTATAAATTCCTCATTTTCGTTCTATCGTTAGGTTATGCTCAGTTAGATGGGAATCCTGTGGATAACACAGTGTTGAATGAACTACCAACAAGTTATTGCCATGAAAACATGGAGGGCATCCTGAGAGAGGAGGTGGAGGAAGCTATAGTGAGATTGAAAAAGAGGAAGGCACCAGGAGAGGATAATGTTACAGCAGATATGATACACGCCGGAGAAGAATGTTCAGTAGAAATGCTACACATGCTATGCAACAAAATCTATCAGGAACAGAAGTGTCCTGCTGATTGGGGGAAGGCTATAAGCGTCCCAATACATAAGAAAAATGACAATAGGGAATGCAAAAATCATCGAGGCATCAGTCTGTTAAGTGTTCCTGGGAAGTATACACACGGATACTACAACAACGTCTGAGGAAATATGTCGAGCAGGTGGTTGCAGAAGAACAGGCGGGATTCAGAGCAGGAAGAGGTACCATAGATCCACTCTTTGTTGTTCGACAACTATCTGAGAAGTACTTTAAAAAAATCGAACGTTGTACAACAATTTCATAGATTTTAAACAGGCATTCGACTGTGTATGGCAACAGGGACTGTGGCAAGTACTAAGGAACTATGGAGTTCCAGAGGAGTTGGAGATACTACTAGAAGATCTGTACAGTAAGTCAGTTAGTGCAGTCAGAGTGGATTGAGAACTAACAGAGTGGTTTAACATCACAGTAGGTGTAAGACAAGGATGCGGCCTGTCACCAGATCTGTTTAACCTACTTCTGGAGGCCATGATGAGCTGTGCACTAAATTCTGTTGAAGCTGGAGTGACACTAAACGGACAGTTACTTAACAATCTCCGTTTTATTGATGATATTGACTTGTTTGCAGAGTCGCCATACCAACTGCAAGAACTGACAGACAGGATAAAGGACAGTAGCACAAGGTCTGGACTCAGAATTAATGTGCAAAAAGAAAGACAATGACTATCGGAAAACATCATAAAGAGCTGAAAGTGAAACTGGATGGAGAGGAGTTGGAGCAAGTCAGAGTTTGTGTACCTTGGAGGACTAATAACGGAAGATGGCCAGTGTACAAAGGACATAAAACGCAGGATTGGGCTAGCGGCAGCGATGTTTGGCCAGATTGAGTAGGATGTGGAAGACGAGCAGCATATCAACAAGAACAAAAATAAACTGTATAGGACATTTGTCACTCCAGCACTGATGTATGGATCTGAATGTTGGTGCTTACGGAAGGAGGACGAAAGAAGGATTCTAGTGGCAGAAATTGGATGGCTAAGAAGATTATCAGGGAGGACCAGACGATACAGGATTCGAAACGAGGTAATCCGGAAGGAGTTGGGACAGAGAGAAACACTGGTAGACAAGGTCAGAAAAAGAAGATTGACATGGTTTGGGCATGTAACAAGAATGGACGACAAGAGATTACTATCAAGGGCATTATATTGCCACGTGGAGGGAACACGGAGTCGAGGAAGACAAACAAAAACGTGGATGGAAAACGTGATGAAAGCTCTCAAAGAACAAAACATGGACATGAGAACGGCCCTGGATACTATCAGAGACAGGAAGAAATAGGGCCATCTTGTAAAAGCCTCATTTTCGGCACACACCTGACGGAAGAGAGAAAAAGAAGAAAGAAGAAGAAGAAGCCCATATAAATTAATATGTTATGGTGAAGACTTAAACAATACTTTGGATCCACAAGATGTCGCTAAACGCAGAATACTAGTTAAGCTGACTCTGCTTAGACACCTTTAAATAGGATTTCCAAATGCTATAAATTCCTCATTTTCGTTCTTTCGGTAATGAACAACTTGCTATTTAAAAGCCATGAATTATGTTACGGAGAACAGGGCGTATCAAGCCATTCCAACGCTGAGAACTGTTCAAAGCTGTTTACGTCAAAGGCCTTCGTTGCCATAAGATTTGTTAAACTCTGAATCCATTCAGAATAACTTTTGTCAACGTCAACGGTTTTTATTGCCATTAGATGTCGCCAAACTCTGGATCCTGCCGCCATGCATTTCATCGATATCTGTTTGATTAAAGAGGACAACGCTAATAATCGAACGCTGTTTAGGTGGAAAAGGAGGAGGGCGACGTTAGTTATCTTTATCTACTCGGCGTTGTTAAACAACATTTGTAATCGTAATCTCCAAACTTCTGAAGCGCCATTCGAAGGTCAAGCGCAGGACACGAGCTTATTCACGAGTCAAATCAGAGGTGGTTTTCCAAAGAGTAGTCCAAAGGAGTTCCGAGTCCGGTTTCCAGAGGCCAAATCAAGAGAGATCATCTAACCAACCATCGAAAGGTCAGCTTCTTCTGCACAAGGCACAACTATAAAGACTTTTCCTGTCATCGGCAGCAGCCTTTGATGCTACAAGATGTCATTTAACTGTTGGAATTCATCCAATCTCCAGGTGTGAATAACTTCCATCACAACCAGTTATGGCGAGAAAAGCAACTAAACACAAAGCTAATATAGGCTAATAGTAGTAGTAGTAGTAGTAGTAGTAGTAGCAGTAGTAGTAGTAATAATAATAATAATAATAATAATAATAATAATAATAATAATAATAATAATAATAATAATAATAATAATAATAATTAATAATAATAACAATAAAAATAATAGTAGTGGTAGTAGTAGGTAGTAGTAGTAGTAATAGTAAAAGTTGTTGTGGTGGTGGTAGTAGTAGTAGTAGTAGTAGTAGTAGTAGTAGTAGTAGTAGTAGTAGTAGTAGTAGTAGTAGTAGTAGTAGTAGTAGTAGTAGTAAGGATGGTAATAATTGATTACAGTAATTTTTAATATGATAGTAGAAGTAGTAGTAGCAGTAGTAGTAGTAGTAGTAGTAGTAGTAGTAGTAGTAGTAGTAGTAGTAGTAGTAGTAGTAGTAGTAGTAGTAGTAGTAGTAGTAGTAGTAGTAGTAGTAGTAGTAGTAGTAGTAGTAGTAGTAGTAGTAGTAGTAGTAGTAGTAGTAGCAGCAGCAGAGTAGCAGAAGTAGCAGTAGTAGCAGTAGTAGCATAGTTGTAGTAATGGCAGTAATAGTAATAATTGTAATAAAATTAATTATGATAATAATGAATTTTAATGATAATAATAATTAATATTATAATACATTCGTGTTTATTAATTAGCTCACTGACAAACCGCAGTAAGCTACATTGAAACATTTAAACATTTAAACATGACGTAACGTTTATCAGTTCCATCCTACACAACTCTTAATCACTAACTACTTTTAATTAATCCATTGTACAAAGTAATGAATGAACCAAACAATGAAACTAAAGGAGCCATAGATGAAGACACTTAATATAGCTCCTTTTCTGTGCTTCGCAGATATCACCGAATGAAGGAATGAGTGACTGAACGACTGAATGAATAAATAACTGACCAGAGAAATGATGGACTGACGATCTCAGTTGTTTTCTTTGACGAAGTATATCCGTCGAAGTTAAAACGAAGATCCTCTTTTCTTCGACTGAATCGAAGAGTTTCCGAAAAGTCTCTCAAGTCGCTTTTATCTCTCTCCCTCTACCTGCCTGCGCGCGTAAGTCTGACTGTCTGTCTAAGTTTCACTCTCTATCAGTCCAACTCCGTCTTTCAAATACTTGCTCTCTTTGTCTCTTCCTCTCCTTGTCTTTCTCTCTTTCTAAGCCTTTCTATGTCTCTACCTGTCTTATTCAGAATCACTTTATAGTAGTGTGTCTCTCTTTATCTCTGTCGCTTTCTCTGTATCTCTTTGTCTGTCTCTCTCTCTCTCTACGCCTCTCTATGGTTTTCTCTGTCTCGCTCACATCCTATTCTTCGTCTTTAAATCTGCCTGCCTGCCTGTCTTTCTGTCTCACCCTATCCGTCTTGATGTCTCTGTGTCTGCCTGTATGTAACTTCGGCTGCACCTGACGACTGATGCGACTTGGGATACGGAGGCTGGTGAGACAGCATCCCCAGCCTCTCATCTCGGCATCCCGTCTCCGGCAAACGATATTGGATGCAGATGGCACAAGTGCATCATAGGCCGGTGCTGCGGAGGCTGGCGTCGGCTGCTGATGTCGGCAGGATGTAGTCTCATATGGAGGCGATTACTTGTGAGATGATGAAGCGCCTCGTAAGTAAAAGCCCGTCGGTCGAGTCTTCCACGTGGCGACTTGAGTAGCGAGCGATGTTCTCCCACATTGGCAACCGATTGAAGAGGTCAGAGGTCATCGGGAAGAACATCATTACCTTATCCCCATTTACCTGCACCTGCAGACTAATATGGCACCCCTTTGATCGTTCACCTTATCCTGCCTCACCTGCATTCTAAGTCTGCCATAGCAGTGTGGTAACACCCTCCTTATGAGTCGGCTTTTTCTACCTTACCCTACTTCATCTCCATGGAAGTCCACCGTAACACTCCTCTTATCTGTCGGCTCTTTCCTACCTTACCCTACTTCACCCCATCCAAAAGCCACCATAACAACCCTCTTCTCAGTCAATTCTTTCCTACCTTACCCTACTTCACCCCATCCAAAGTCCACCATAACAACCCTCTTATCAGTCGCCTCTTTTCTACCTTATCCTAATTCACCCTCATCCGAAGCCCATCATTACACCCCTCTGATCAATCACCTATTCCCTACCTCATCCTAATCGACCTGAAACCGAGATAACAGCCTTGCCTCTCTATCTCCCTATCTATATATCTCTAAATGCCTGCGTGTGTATCGATCTCCTTCTAACCAATCGATGACCATCCTTCGTTCTCTGATCAGTCATTCGTTCATTCAGTTCTTCCGTCACTCATTCCCTCAATCGTGAAGTAGCTAACAGGCGCCAAAATGTCAGCTATATTTGTCATATAGGCGCCAGGTATATAAACACCCGTCTTCCCTGCCACTCCAGACACAGCCCCACCCTACAGACACACCCCCACCCTACAAACAGCACCCTACAGACACACCTCCACGCTGCAGAACCCCTACAGAACCCCACCCAACAGGCACACCCCAACCCTACAGACACCTCCACCCTACATACCCCACCAAACACACTCTCATCCTATTTGTCCACTGGACTTGACTGAACTTCGCCAAGCGTTCTGCTAATGTGACTCTGGTTTAACCTGAAGCGAACAACGCATGATGCCTTGTAGAATGTTATTAACGCGCTATAGAAGTCGTTAGAATAGAGTGGAGTAGAATACAATAGAATAAACTATAATACAATAGAATGGAATAGAATACAATAGAATGGACTAGAATACAGTAGAATGGACTAGAATACAATAAAATGGAGTAGAATGCAGTAGATTGGACTAGAAAACCTTAGAATAGAACGGAATAAAATAGAATAAACTGGAATAGCATAAGTAAGTAAGGAATTTACTGGATTAGAATACAATAAAATGGAACACAATGAATTGGAATAGTTTAAAGTTGTATATTTCTCTGCAAACTCCTAAGCGTACACTCCTGACTCTATATTGAAAAATAATACCCCCATCATCCCCATGTCCCGCCAGGACAGTGAGACATGCTATATAATAAAGGGACATGTTGCTTCGTAGTACGTTGCACACTTTAGCGTAGAGTAACTAAAAGGCGCTCTAGTTATAAGAAACTATCCAACTAACTAGCAGATGCAGTTGTTAAGTTTCAGGATGAGTGAGTTCGTTGGGAACCCTAGTGGATGGCCAGTTCGATGTGGGACTCTGAGTTTCGAATTCCAATGTCAATGGTGAAAATCCCAACTCTGTCACACGCGCTCAGGTAAAGCACAGTGTTGTTTAATAGATGGATCAGCCAATCAATCAACAGGTTCATCAATCAGTGAATCAATTGATGGAGAAATCAATATGTCGATTGATTTAATGTGTTAATGAATATATGATTGGGTGAATGTGTGAGTGGGTGAGTGGGTGAGTGGGTAAGTGAGTGAATGAGTGAGTGAGTGAGTGGGTGAGTGAGTGGGTGAGTGAGTGAGTGGGTGAGTGAGTGAGTGAGTGGGTGAGTGAGTGGGTGAGTGAGTGAGTGGGTGAGTGGGTGAGTGGGCGAGTGGGTGAGTGAGTGAGTGAGCGAGTGAGTGAGTGAGTGAGTGAGTGAGTGAGTGGGTGAGTGAGTGAGTGAGTGGGTGAGTGGGTGAGTGGGTGAGTGGGTGAGTGGGCGAGTGGGTGAGTGAGTGAGTGAGTGAGTGAGTGAGTGAGTGAGTGAATGAGTGGGTGAGTGAGTGAGTGAGTGGGTGAGTGAGTGGGTGAGTGGGTGAGTGAGTGAGTGAATGAGTGGGTCAGTGAATGAGTGGGTCAGTGAGTGAGTGAGTGAGTGAGTGAGCGATTGAGTCGGTCGGTCATTCGAACAGTAAGCCAATCAATCAATCAATCCAACTGGTCTTTAGTAAAATGTCCTTAATGCACTCTTCCATATGTCTATGTATACACCTATTTTGTAAAACTCTATGTTCTACATGTCTGATATGTGTTCAAGTGTTATAACTATATTTCTGCCTGTGTTTACATGTAAGAAATGGTTTCGAAAACTTCTCGAATGGCATCCCAACTGGACGTGAGACTCTCGCTGGTTGTGTGTCTGAGTGTCGCTTCCAGTCTGTCTCTCTGTATGTCTCCTTGTACCCGTCAGTCCGTCTATCGCTCTTGAACTGTCTCGACAAACTACAAACAAGACGACGAAAGCTATTCAACTCTTATCATAAACAAAGCCACCTCGATGACAGATAACAGCATCCTTATATATATGTGTGTAGATGTATATATATAACATGTGTATTTTTGGCTATATATATATGTATATTATGGGTGCTTTCTATGTTTATATTTGGTTTAATGCGTATATATATCGGGTGATATATCTATATATAAAAATACATCATATAGTACATGAGGCGTTTTAGGGAAAGTTTTCTTAAACTATTATGGATTCGTCCACGCCCTGAAAAGTCCCACTTGAGATGAGGAACAGTGTTTATTTGTATGTTTATAATATATCCATATACATATATATGCACATATATACATACACACATATATACAGTGTATATGTATTATAAGTGCACATATATGTATATCTATGATATATGTATGTGTTTAATAACTTTGTATATATGAATATATATATATATATACATATGTATAATAACTGCATGTATTTATATATATGTATATAATATGTGCGTTTATATATACATAAATGCATACATATACATACATACATACATATATATATATATATATATATATAGTTTATGTATACATATTATATGGTTCTATTATGTCTAAAGGAAGTTTTTGATCACTTTGTGTGGTCTGTGATGTGACTGCAGCTGTAGAGAGACTTGACCTGGAATGACAAGAGTATACCCGTTGAAGTTCCTTCTTCCCCGCGGGGCTGTGTAATGTAATATAAGGCAACTAAGTACATTGTCTTGTAATGCAGTGACTTCCATAGCGCCGTTTGTGTGGTGCATAAAGCAGCAAGCGAAACCTAGATTTAAAATGGAATCTGGCGTAATGTTACCTATCTGATGTATTGCAGGCTAATGTAAAGAAAAGTGAAGCGTCAGGGAACCAGATGATTCGTTGTTGGTTAGTGAAATCTGTCCATAGTCACTAGGTAAGTTTCAGGACCAGGTCAAGACCAAGGTCTATCAAGTCTAGTGACTTCTATTACGCAATTGAGAAGTCTATAGCTTACATGTACATATATACTTTATATCGCTAAAAGCAGAAACACGAAGATTAGAACAATGTAAAACGAAAAAAGGAAGTAATACCAAACTACAGAACAGAAATACAGAAACAACTCAAGCTGCAACTCCCCCGAAGGCATAAGCATTATAAACCTGCGAGCTAACATAAGACTTATTGTCCATTAGTGACACACCAAGACCATTAACTAGATCGCTGAATTCGTTTCCATAACTGATTGTCAACGTCAATGTGTTGAGTGTACTATTACCATTACAAAGCATTTTAAAGTAGTTTAATCGTAGGAATAAGTCTCATAGATTTTAAGTTCAAACTGCCTAGACCTACAATAAATTCTTATACTGATTCCCATTTATGGAAACCGAAGAGTTTACGATACACATTATTCCAGCAGGCATTTAGTTTACTGAGCTAAGATTGGAAAACCTTACGGAACTCTCTTCTTCTTCTTCTTCTCTTCTTCTTCTTCTTCTTCTTCTTCTTCTTCTTCTTCTTCTTCTTCTTCTTCTTCTTCTTCTTCTTCTTCTTCTTCTTCTTCTTCTTCTCTTCTTCTTCTTCTTCTTCTTCTTCTTCTTCTTCTTCTTCTTCTTCTTCTTCTCTTCCTCTTCCTCTTCCTCTTCCTCTTCCTCTTCCTCTTCCTCTTCCTCTTCCTTCTCTTCCTCTTCCTCTTCCTCTTCCTCTTCTTCTTCTTCTTCTTCTTCTTCTTCTCGTCTTCTTCTTCGCGTTCTTCTTCTTCTCGTTCTTTCGCGTTCTTCTTCTTCTTCTTCTTCTTCTTCTTCTTCTTCTTCTTCTTCTCTTCTTCTTCTTTCTTCGCGTTCTTCTTCGATTCTTCTTCGGTTCTTCTTCGAGTTCTTCTTGCGTTCTACTTCGCGTTCTTCTTCGCGTTCTTCTTCGCGTTCTTCTTCTTCGCGTTCTTCTTCGCGTTCTTCTTCGGTTCTTCTTCTTCGGTTCTTCTCTTCTTCTCGCGTTCTTCTTCTCGGTAGGGAGGGGGGTGGGGGGGGGGGGGGGGGGGGGGGGGGGGGGGACGAGGGGAGGTTCTTCTTCTTCTTCTTCTCTTCTTCTTCTCTCTTCTTCTTTCTTCTTTCTCTTCTTCTTCTTCTTTCTTCTTCTTCTTCTTCTTCTTCTTCTTCTTCTTCTTCTTCTTCTTCTTCTTCTTCTTCTTCTTATTCTTCTTCTTCTTCTTCTTTTCTTCTTCTACTTTTCTTCTTCTTCTTCTTCTTCTCTTCTTCTTTCTTCTTCTTCTTCTTCTTCTTCTTCTTCTCTCTTCTTCTTCTTCTTCTTTTCTTCTTCTTCTCTTTCTTCTTATTCTTCTTCTTCTTCTTCATCTTTTCTTCTCTTCTTCTTCTTCTTCTTCTTCTTCTTTTCATCTTCTTCTTCTTCTTCTTCTTCTTCTTCTTCTTCTTCTTCTTCTTCTTCTTCTTCTTCTTATTCTTCTTCTTCTTCTTCTTCTTCTTCTTCTTCTTTTCTTCTTCTTCTTCTTCTTCTTCTTCTTCTTCTTCTTCTTCTTCTTCTTCTTCTTCTTCTTCTTCTTCTCTTCTTCTTCATCATTTATCACCACCATTATCTTTATTATAGAATTTAGTTTACAGCAGTAATGATGACAAAACGATCAGCTAGGCATTGTTATCTTATTAATTAGTAACTTCTATCGCGCCGTTGCCTAATGGCCAAGGCATAAATCGATTGTACAACAACCAAGCGGTAATCGGGTCAACATCCATTAGCATAGGCGCCAACTTTAGTAAAAGGTACTGGGGCAAGAATTCATCCAAGATCCGTGATCGGATGTGATCCCATCGCTATCCTGCCCTGTCTTCCTTCGCTCCTTTCTCAAGCCCTTCAACGGGAAGAGACTAGTTGTAATGCTTGCAACAATCATAAAGACAAGTACACAGCAACCGGCGGTACTTTAAGCGTGAACGTTTCACAACAAACTTATCCAATCGTAATGACAAGGAGTAAGTTACTATATAATTAGTAACCTTTATGGCTGTAATAATAAATAATTTTGTTTTGAAGATTTGTTAACAACCAGGCGTAACAACCTAGCCGGGGCCCTTGAACATTCTAGGCTTGGGGGCCCTTACCCATTAAAAAGTTAAAGTACTGAGATAGCTATTTAAACCTGCAA
>OY744605.1:78951542-78957700 GCA_963556255.1 Allolobophora icterica | reverse complement strand
AATGGGGGTAATCTGAAATCGCTACACCGGGGCTCTTGGACATTCTAAGCATGAGGGGCCCTTACTCATTAAAAAGTTAAAGTACTGAGATAGCTATTTAAAACTGCAATTAGTTAAGTAAAAAAGTATTGAACGTTATCATCAATGATCCATAGTTCAAGTCACATTAATAGTTCAAGACAAAACTAGAATACAAGAAAACTGTATTGGTCAATTTGGCCTGTCGCTTATAGACTAGTTACATGCTGCATGCACAGCTAGCGTACACTAACACTGCAGATAAAAGAATTACATAATGAATGAAGAATCATGAATAGAGTACTTCATCATGCACGCGCAGTACAATAGTCAACAGGTTAGTAGGTTAGGTTACCCTACTGAATAGTTCAAGTGAGATAAATAACTGAAGTTAAATTGTCTTGAATTATAAAATAAAAAATGAAATGTTTCACATAGTGAAGCAGATGACTAATGTACTACTTAGAAAAGCAAATGCTATTCTAAATTTTGAATTTCCTTACCATCAGCTGAGTCTTAGTCTCTCTGGTTCAGGAGAGCTTTATCCGGCGATTAGAAATTTAATTACAAGTCGTTTTTGTTTGAAAGTAAACGAAAAACTGCATTCTGAACTACAGGCACTAATCCGTTCGCTCTCTCTTCCTCCAACCCTCCGTTCTCTCTCTTCCTCCAACCCTCCGTTCTCTCTCTTCCTCCAACCCTCCGTTCTCTCTCTTCCTCCAACCCTCCGTTCGCTCTCTCTTCCTCCAACCCTCCGTTCTCTCTCTTCCTCCAACCCTCCGTTCTCTCTCTTCCTCCAATCCTCCGTTCTCTCTCTTCCTCCAACCCTCCGTTCTCTCTCTTCCTCCAACCCTGATCTCTTCCTCCAACCCTCCGTTCTCTCTCTTCCTCCAACCCTCCGTTCGCTCTCTCTTCCTCCAACCCTCCGTTCTCTCTCTTCCTCCAACCCTCCGTTCTCTCTCTTCCTCCTCCAACCCTCCGTTCTCTCTCTTCCTCCTCCAACCCTCCGTTCTCTCTCTTCCTCCAACCCTCCATTCTCTCTCTTCCTCCAACCCTCCGTTCGCTCTCTTCCTCCAACCCTCCTTTCGCTCTCTTCCTCCAACCCTCCGTCCTCTCTCTTCCTCCAACCCTCCTTTCGCTCTCTTCCTCCAACCCTCCTCTCGCTCTCTTCCTCCAACCCTCCGTTCGCTCTCTTCCTCCAACCCTCCGTTCGCTCTCTTCCTCCAACCCTCTGTCCTCTCTCTTCCTCCAACCCTCCGTCCTCTCTCTTCCTCCAACCCTCCTTTCGCTCTCTTCCTCCAACCCTCCTCTCGCTCTCTTCCTCCAACCCTCCGTTCTCTCTCTTCCTCCAACCCTCCTTTCGCTCTCTACCTCCAACCCTCCGTCCTCTCTCTTCCTCCAACCCTCCTTTCGCTCTCTTCCTCCAACCCTCCGTTCTCTCTCTTCCTCCAACCCTCCATTCGCTCTCTTCCTCCGATCCTCCTTCCGCTCTCTTCCTCCAATCCTCCGTTCGCTCTCTTCCTCCAACCCTCCGTCCTCTCTCTTCCTCCAACCTTCCTTTCGCTGTCTTCCTCCAACCCTCCTTTCGCTCCCTTCCTCCAACCCTCCATCCTCTCTCTTCCTCCAACCCTCCGTTCGCTCTCTTCCTCCAACCCTCCTTTCGCTCTCTTCCTCCAACCCTCCTATCGCTCTCTTCCTCCAACCCTCCTCTCGCTCTCTTCCTCCAACCCTCCGTTCGCTCTCTTCCTCCAACCCTCCTTTCGCTCTCTTCCTCCAACCCTCCGTCCTCTCTCTTCCTCCAACCCTCCGTTCGCTCTCTTCCTCCAACCCTCTGTCCTCTCTCTTCCTCCAACCCTCCGTCCTCTCTCTTCTCCAACCCTCCTTTCGCTCTCTTCCTCCAACCCTCCTCTCGCTCTCTTCCTCCAACCCTCCTCTCGCTCTCTACCTCCAACCCTCCGTCCTCTCTCTTCCTCCAACCCTCCGTTCGCTCTCTTCCTTCAACCCTCCATTCGCTCTTTTCCTCCAACCCTCCTTTCTCTCTCTTCCTCCAACCCTCCGTTCGCTCTCTTCATCCAACCCTCCTTTCGCTCTCATACTCCAACCCTCCATTCGCTCTCTTCCTCCGATCCTCCGTTCGTTCTCTTCCTCCGATCCTCCGTTCGCTCTCTTCCTCCAAACCTCCGTTCGCTCTTCCTCCAACCCTCCGTTCGCTCTCTTCCTCCCACCCTCCGTTCCAGTGGCGTAGAAAGGTTTTTGGGGCCCTTGTGCAGAGCTTTCATGGTAGGCCTCTTGAACCCCATTCAATTTGAAACAAAGAAACGCTGTGCAAAAAACGCTTGGCGCTTTTGCTTTAAATGCAAAATTCGCACGTGAGACATATGCAAATATTATAAATCGCATCCCAATTAAATAATATTTTTTTAAAATACATTTCAATTGCTTTCTCAGATTTATTTTTGTAGGCCTAAAACGTTTTTTATATTTCTCAATCCTAGCATAAAAAGTTGATCTAGATATAATTTATCTAAAAAGATTGTTCCATCTGCTATGACTGCTAAAATATGAATTATCCACACTTAAGTTCTGTCAAATTGTGAAACAGTTGGGTTGGGTGATAAAAATAACGAAACAATTTTACAAAATAGACAAGGGTTTAGTCTACGGTAGTCTAAATAGAAGTATCCGAAAATTCCGAAAAGTTAAAACGTTCGTTTGCGCGCCTTTTCTTGTGCAAAAACATCTACCACTTTTGAAGTATCAAGCTTTCTGGGATGTTCATTTTCAGGGAGTGTGGTTATTTAAATTATACAATCTTTAAGTTTAAGTATTAGTATACGTTACTGTAAGTAATTATGCAACTGTCAATTTAAATTACACAAAGTACTACATAATTAAGTAGTAATAATAATATTCCATACTGCGTAGTTGAAAATATCAGCAAAAACTCTACAAATTTTAAACATGTCGCCGTCGGTCATGACATCAATATATCTATAAGTCAGTAAAACTGCTTCCGTCCAAAGACTGCAACAAGGCCTATAGAGTAAAGAATTTTATTATGGCACACCGGTTGTTTACTAAATCATGCATTTGGACATTCCAGCTGCAGATTCAGCCAATAAAACAATTGAGTCGAGTCATTTGAGTGTTTAGTACTGTGTATGCTGTTGCTAACTTGTTGTACATGTAGATTTACTTTTAGGCTAAAAATGACTACTCGCTGCCAGAGGCCCTTCTGACCGCCGGGGGCCCTTGTGCATTGCACAACCTGCACAACACATTGCTAGTTAATTTGCTACGCCACTGGGACTACTTTAAATTCACATGAGGCCGATTAACACGAAGAATGAAAACTGCAGTCATGTGTAGACAGTGTAGTGTGTACAGACCACAAGGTTTGTAGAGAGACATTGACAGATACAGACTGCTGCAGAGACAGAGCGATAGAAAACAGAAGACAGACAGAGAAAGAGAGAGCACGAGTGAGCTAGCGGTTGAGAGAGCGAAAGACAGACGAACAAGGCAGATATTATTTCAAGCATTTCTTAGCCCTGGAGCTGAAAGGTACACCGTTAAAGTGTATGCAGTGGTTGTAAGTTTGAAAGGGGTGAATCTGGCTCATGTACAACTGGGTATGGGTCGACCAGGGTCAAATACTCCGACTGTCCGACACATCACGGTGACATAGTATAGACCAAAGATGTTAACAGGTGAGGAGACACCACATTATATACGTCTGTGGCCTTGTGTTTCATGCATCATGAAGCATCCGTCATATATATATATATATACAGGCTAATTCAGACTGCAGAGAAGCTCAGACGTACACGGAAAAAGCACACGAAATTTATTTAGTTAAAAGCTTGAAACCCTTGGAAACAGTAAATATGAAGGCCGCAGAGACGTCCCTTGTTATTTAATTAAAAGTAAAGAAGTAAGTTTTTAAAGCATTTTTAATGTTCGATATTTAGAATGGCAAAAAATGTACTGGGGGGGGAATATGCTCTCGCCCCCGAACCTTGGTGAGTAGGCTACTGGGGCGAACGTCCCTGTTGCCTCTGAGGAGTCGGCGCCTATGTCCATTAGACTGGTCCGTAAGACAGGAGGCAGCCTATGGTGGATACACGATTTGAAACAGGTAAGTTTTAAGTTGAGAACAAAATGACACAAACGACTAAGAAGAACGGTTCAGCTCCTTCACTAAGAACAGTTCTAGTTTAGGGAATGACCAGAGAAAGATTATCAGATGACCTGGTTGATTAACGATAAGACCAGGCCAGGTTCAAGACATTTTTCGGCCCTAGGCAAAGCTACATTTGAGCGGCCCGTCGACCCATAATATATTATCATCATCATCATCATCATCATCATCATCATCATCATCATCATCATCATCATCATCATCATCATCATCATCATCATCATCATCATCATCATCATCATCATCATCATCATCATCATCATCATCATCATCATCATCATCACCATCCTCATTGCTGCGGATCGGAGACCAGAGCCAACGACGTCAGTTTTCTCCAGCCCTCTCTGTCCCTTGCTCTCCTTTGCAATATTATACCTGCGATTAAAATGATGCCACAGTAACTGGCATTGGTAATAAGATGCGCACAACGGCCGTGACATTTGGAAACACGTCTTGCAATCTGTTGTCGATAATTTATTACACCAACACTACAATACTTTCATCTAGCGAATAATAATAACAAATAATGCAACGTTTCATTTATGAATTTCCAGAAATTATTTTTTAATGTTTGTTTTTGGAAAAATGGAAAATTGGCGGCCCCTAAAAATCTGCGGCCCTAGGCGGCTGCCTAGTTTGCCTAACGGACGAACCGGGCCTGGATAAGACTGAGAAATGCGGACTGATTTTTAATACTGTAGGTGGCTAGAGTTCTGTGGTTATAAATATTGTGCTCTAGGCCCTCATTGAGTAAGCGCGTCAGGAAGTCTCGAACCCGTAGCAACCGCTTTACAAGGCAAGCGCTTAACCAATGCATCTCACGACATATATGCAACAGTTACGGAAAGGTTATGACTATATCAAGTGTGTGCCTCAGCCGGAAGATCTTTCGACAATTGGACCAGTACTACCTACCATGCCTTATGCACCGTACTATACAGTATCCTGATCAATTGAGTATCAAAGCATTCATGTATACTGCCGCAGATTAGATCTAAAACCATCACGCTCGTTCGTAACAAAGTATGTTTCGGCAATTATGCTTTTCAGTCTTCTGCCGCTACATTGAGTGTTCACCTATTATCGCTCATATCTTAAGCCATTGCCCGTAAATCGTCAAACTTCGTGCACCTTCGGCTATGTTCGGCTTTCTCCGACTGACTCCGTTAATCATCGTGAATCTCCGATAATCCTCGGAAATTTTCGGAAATCTTCGCCAAATGACTACCATAAAATAGAGTGTGGCACTCGCTTTGTTTGCAATAATATTGCTGACATCTTCTGACACTCTTAAACAAATCTTCTTCAGAGCTCCACCATCTATCAGCAATCTCTGACATCGCACGGCAATCTCCGACACATTCTGGCATATTCCGGCAATCTCCAACATATTCCGGCAATCTCCGGCAGAGTCCGGCAATTATTGTCGACAATCCTAGGCATCTTCGATGACACAAACCGTATATCTTTCACTGTCGTCGGAAATCTCCGACAACGTCCGTTAGTTCTCGGTAAGCTTCGGCAATCTTCGGTAATATCCGTCAGTCCTCGGCAAACTCCGTCATTCTTCGGCAATCTTCGTCAATCATCGACTGGTTGCATCCTGATGGCGTCCAAGATGGCGTCGCTATCTCCAACCGCGAGATTTGTCTGTTTTTCGACCTGCTCACTTCCTCTCTGGCTACCTCTATGCATCTGACTATGAGAAACGACAGGAGTAGCGCTATATAGACTACCATGTTGTCCACCTTCATTGATGGCGATTGCGTTGGCGATGGTAGAGCTGGTAGTTGTGTTAACTCTGCCACAGTAACCACCATACCTTGATCCACGCAGCTCTCCCGTCTTGTCCTCGTGATTCAGCCCTCGAGGCAGCGAGTCAAGGTCAATTAAAAGCGATGCACAGTGACCTTCTGGTCGACCGGTGCTAGGACGGAGA
>OY744605.1:78824042-78946542 GCA_963556255.1 Allolobophora icterica | reverse complement strand
TGTATGTATATATGTACGTTTGTATGTTTGTGTGTATATATATATGTATGTATGTGTGTATATATGTATGTATGTACGTACGTACATACGTACGTACGTACGTGTGTATGTATATATGTATGTATGTATGTACGTGGTATGTATATATGTATGTATGTTTGTATGTATGTATGTACATGTGTATATATGTATGTATGTGTGTATATATATATATGTATGTATGTATGTTGTATGCTGTATCTATGTACATTCCGGCGGATCCCCGGAATAGCGGACCCCCGGAATAGCGGACCCCCGGAATAGTGGGCCCCGGAATAGCGGACCCCCGGAATAGTGGGCCGGTACCGTCTCGAATGGGCTCTCTCTGGCTTTGCGCTTGTTGCTTAGGGTTTATACGTTTTATTGCAATCTTAAGACTGTCATTTTCACCCAGGATTGAGTTGGGAGCACTTCTAAGTAGAAACCATGAAGGTGCCCTATATAAACTCTTGCTACAAATGAATGAGTGAATACTATTTAATTGTATCAAACCATTTTATCACAACAATCATGTCTATCCTAGACAGTGTCATATGTGTTACTTGAATGTTGTTGGACAATGAATATAGTGTAATCGTAAGGTTTTGCTTCGACACCTTAAAATGGCATCTTTGGGACGCTATAACAAAACGTTAAACTTTAGAATAACAATCAAAACTATCCAAAGGGGCTTCACCTAATAATAGCAAATCGCGACTGCATTTTTAACCACAAGGACAGATATATCAAATGTTTTTCTAATAATGCGCGCAGAAATTTTTACCGGCAGGGTCCGGCCTGGCACAAACTGGGCCCGGCCCTCACCCGCCTAGCCAAATGCTCATATCTACTTTGATGCCAGCAAGAAGTCGTTAAACTACCGGTAACCGATGGCTGTGCCGTGAAAGTAGAGATGGTCAAAAGTTATGACCCTGGAGGCAATCGATTGTGTTAGAATAACATCCTACCCCTACTATTCAGAGTAAAAATAGCCTATTTAAAGACACCTCGAAACTGATTTTATCGAGTGATGTATTGTCTTTGGTGTCAGTCACGAACCTCGATACAGGAGGAGGACCATAGAGCCTATAGGTCGATGAGGAGGACAATGCTAATCATCTTCGTTGCTATACAGCAGCGTTAATAGAAAGTACTACAACTACTATTAAGGCCTACTGCTGCTGCTACAACAATTGTTGAATGCAACACGTCGTTGTCAACGGTCCTGGCAGCCATAGGGTGTTGTTAACAGCGAATACTACTACTACTACTACTACTACTACTACTACTACTACTACTACTACTACTACTACTACTACTACTACTACTACTACTACTACCATCACCACCACCACTACTGCTGCTACTACTACTACCACCACCACCACCGCTACTACACAAACTCAAAGTTTTGAACTAGTACTGTTTACAGCAAAGCAAGGTAAGATAAGGTCCGTGTTAAAGACGCTGGCAGCCATACTATGTCCTTTAACACTGGAAACATCTGCACAAAAATCAAAGTATTCTTCGTCGTAGAGGTGTAGGGTTATAAGATCGAGTTCAACCAGTCTTGTTGTCAAGACCTTGAACCTCAAGACCAAGACCAAGACTGAACCTCAAGACCAAGACCAACACTTTTAATCTCAAGACCAAGACCGAAACCAAGACCAAAAAAATTACAATCATATCCAGACTTCTATTCCCTACTAAAAAAATTGTCAAGTCGGACTCGCTTTTTTATGAAAACACGAGTCTTTTATTTGATTCAAGCAAAACAACTCTAAATGCTGAACTGCAGAGAATTCCGAATTCTTATTTACAAAAGTCCTTCATGAGAAATGTTATTTCAAATGCCTGTTGCATTTTATAAAATCCAATTCGCTCAGAATTTTATGACTAAGATGTGTCCTGTGTGGCCTAATAGAAATTCCACCATGTGAAGAAATACGTTCTACAGATGCTAAGTCGCTGGCACAATGATGCGTGTAATCCCTAATTAGCTAGAGTTCGTCATTGTGTTTGAACAAAAGATTGGACACAAAAGAATGAATGAAGCTTGCAAAAACCGAAAGTAAAATAATTTTCCCAAGCAAAGTAGGCCTATAATAGCCTCACTCACACCGTGCAAAGACTAAAGCAATTGTATTAGTAATCATTTGATAAATTTGTAAAATTCTGGCGTTTTGTTACATGACTGTTCATATTGACAGTCGAGTCTTGGTCTTGGTCTTGCAAGACCAAGACCAAGACTTTTCAAAATGAACTCGAGTGCACTCGAAACCAAGGCCTCGGTCTCGAAGACAACAAGACTGAGTTCAACTGCTCTAGCCACCACAAGATGTCGCTAAATACATGAGACTACAAGGCTCTGTTTGGACACCTTAAATTTCGAGTCATTGGCGTTATATATTCACCAAAACAAGCGCTGCGTTAGTTCATTGTAGCCTATTCCATGAGTGAAACTGTTTTACACTTTTCCACTATAGACGTCAACGGCCTATGATGCCATCAGATTTTTTTAAGCTTTAGATCCATCGCCAGGCAAGTTATAAACGCTTCTCAGTATTTTCTGGTTCGTAAACACCGACGTCAACGGCCCTAGCAGCCTTAAAACATCGATTGATGCCTTGTGCATTAGGCATCGGCGCCACAGAAGTTACTAATTAATAATATGTCATTAACAATAGAAGCTTAATACGTAGTACGCAGAAACCAATTTAATACGTGAACGGCAGGGTCATTGTCAATTGTCCGGGTAGTCGCATGATGGCGCTAAACACACGTTTTTACGCTAGCTAACGAGGAGCACTCAACTCTGCTAAGACACCTTTAAAATGCTTAATAATGGGCAATATATAATCGTCATATTTGTAAGATCTTTACTCTTTAGTGGCGGCTCCAGAGTAAACAGTAAACTAGCGTAAGATGTAACACTGAACGTTTTGACACTTAAATATTTATGTCGACCATGGCCGTCGGAACTGGTATTGTAATTGTAGTAAGTAGTCTGACTTCTATCGCGCCCGTGTCTACTGCACAAGGCATCAACCGATGCGGCACCAAATCCAAGCAGTCACTGGCGGCGATCATGTTTCACAGGTGGGGGGGGGCACTGTTGAACTGATCTGCTCAAAAAAGACGTAAAAAAAGTTTTTCGCGTGCGCGAAATTTTTTAAACCATTTTTGGGAAAAAAACTTCACGACCTTTTTAGGGGTTTCTTCAAAAAGTGGGGGACAAATGTATGGTGTGTCCCTCCCACTCTTAAAAGTGGGGGACTTGTGCCCCTCGACCCCCCATGATCGCCGCCCATGCAAGCAGTAAAATTTCAGGGTGTAAAAGTGATGCAGATGACTATAACAGACAGAAATGAATTAAAAGTTTCCTTGTAATAACATCCATTTCAACCTGATTGTCCCGCACGATCAGACAATTCGAAAATCCACTTTTCTCAGCACTGTAGGTGAGAAAGTGCTATGACAAGTAGCCTATTCTCGCCGGTCCATATTTCAAACTTTGTTATTCAGAACTTGTGTCCGTTGACAGATATATTGTGACCTATATCTGTTCCACGGATATGGGTTCCGACGTCCGTGATTTTGAGCTTCAATTGGCACGTGCTAGGTAATCAGGTCGTGGTTACGGCTGAATGGATTCGACTTTTACATCTCGGTCTTTTAAATCTCAGTCATTTTAGTATAGGCCTCTTTAATTACGGTATTTTAATTCTCAGTCATCGTCCTCGTCCTCCTCGTCCTTCTCCTCCTCGTCCTTCTCCTTCTCGTTCTCCTGCTCGTCCTTCTCCTCCTGCTCGTCCTCCTCGTCGTCCTCCTCGTCCTTCGGTCTTCGTCCTCGTCCTCCTCGTCCTTCTCCTCCTCGTCCTTCTCCTTCTCGTCCTCCTGCTCGTCCTTCTCCTCCTGCTCGTCCTCGTCGTCCTCCTCGTCGTCGTCCTCCTCGTCCTTCGGTCTTCGTCCTCGTCCTCCTCGTCCTTCTCCTCCTCGTCCTTCTCCTTCTCGTCCTCCTGCTCGTCCTTCTCCTCCTGCTCGTCCTGCTCGTCCTCCTCGTCGTCCTCCTCGTCCTTCGGTCTTCGTCCTCGTCCTCCTCGTCCTTCTCCTCCTCGTCCTTCTCCTTCTCGTCCTCCTGCTCGTCCTTCTCCTCCTGCTCGTCCTCCTCGTCGTCCTCCTCGTCCTTCGGTCTTCGTCCTCGTCCTCCTCGTCCTTCTCCTCCTCGTCCTTCTCCTTCTCGTCCTCCTGCTCGTCCTTCTCCTCCTGCTCGTCCTCGTCGTCCTCCTCGTCGTCCTCCTCCTCGTCCTTCGGTCTTCGTCCTCGTCCTCCTCGTCCTTCTCCTTCTCGTCCTCCTGCTCGTCCTTCTCCTCCTGCTCGTCCTCGTCCTCCTCCTCGTCCTCCTCCTTTTTCTCGTCCTCCTCCTCCTCGTCCTCCTCCTCGTTCTCGTCCTCCTCCTCCTCATCGTCATGTATGAAGAACTTACATTCAAAGGGGGTGCCACTGCAGTTTCCGATCTCCCCGATCCACTGGTTGCCCTGGCACGTGATGTACCACGTTTCCATGGTATCGTTGCATCTGATCATGACGTCATCTCCATAGATACCGACCGTCTTAATCCAGACCTTGTCCGTCGTCATTAGCAACGGACAACCAATCACTGGTCCAACAAAAGACAGAAGTAAAGACGATGAGGAAAAACTGGAGAAGAGAAACAGTACTAGAAAAGGAGCAGGGAGAAATAGAAAGAGGAGGAATAGAAGGAGGAGAAGGACGAGGACGAGGACGACGAGGAGGAGGAATAAAAGGAGGAAAGGAATGAGAGAAGGAAGAAGAGGAAGGGGAGGAGGAGAAAATAGAAGAAGGGGAGGAGAAGGAGGAGTAGTAGATGGAGCAGGAAAAGAAGGAGTAGAAGAGAAGGAGTAAGAGAAGGAGGAAGAGACGGAGGAATAGAAGGAGCAGGGGAGAAGGAGCAGGAGGAATAGATCGAAGAGGAAAGGAGGAGGAGAAGCAGTAGTCCGGATAGTCGCAAGATGGCGTTAAACACCCGTTTCTACGGTATCTAACGAGGAAAACGCAACTCTGTTAAGACACCTTTAAAACATTTTACAATGGGCAATATTATGTTCGTGAAAACTAAGGTTTATGATCTAGCTGACACCACATATACATGTAACATAAGGAGAAGGAAGAGGAGGGATAGAAGTAGGAGGAATCAAAGGAGGAGTAGGAGATGGAGGAGTTGTATAGTAAGAGCACGAGAAGTAAGAGGATGAGAAGAATAAGAAAGGATGAATTAAAAGAACTAAAGAATGAGAAGAATAAGGAGAAGGAGGAAGAGAAGGTGAAAGAAACAGAGGAGGAGGAGGATTAAGAGGATGGGAAGATGTGTGATCGGAATAAGGAAAAAGAGGATTAATAAGAGGAGGAGGAAGAACAGAACGAGGAAAAAGGAGAAATGAGAAGGCGAAAGAGGAGTAGCAGTAATACAGACAAAGATTAAGATAACAACAATCGTGCTGACCCAGTGTGATTCTCCTTACAGATTTTATTTTAGTTACAGTTACAGTTATAGTTAATGGTTTTTCATTTTAGTTATAGTTACAGTTATAGTTAATATTATTTTTCAGTTACAGTTATAGTTATCGTTAACGAAATCATTTTGCTTTCGTTAACGAAAACATTTTCGTTACCGTTATCGTTAATGAAAATCACACTGAATTATGAAGACGCGTTACACAATAATTTGCTTAGAGCTTTGACGAATGGGTGCATTCAGCTTCATGAATACACAGCGCTCCATATTCACCGACATCCAAGGCGAACATAGGAATCATTTTGCTTTCGTTAACGGCTGTATTTTCACGTTCTCACGTTATTTGATATTGCACTTTTTTTTATCGTATTAACGAAAATAGCAATGAATTTTCGTTAGTGTTATTTTCGTTATAGTTATAGTTATAGTTAATGATATTTTTTAGTTATAGTTATAGTTATCGTTAACGAAATCATTTTGCTTTCGTTAACGAAAACATTTTCGTTACCGTTATCGTTAATGAAAATCACACTGAATTATGAAGACGCGTTACACAATAATTTGCTTAGAGCTTTGACGAATGGGTGCATTCAGCTTCATGAATACACAGCGCTCCATATTCACCGACATCCAAGGCGAACATAGGAATCATTTTTGCTTTCGTTAACGGCTGTATTTTCACGTTCTCACGTTATTTGATATTGCACTTTTTTTTATCGTATTAACGAAAATAGCAATGAATTTTCGTTAGTGTTATTTTCGTTATAGTTATAGTTATAGTTAATGATATTTTTTAGTTATAGTTATAGTTATCGTTAACGAAATCATTTTTTGTTCGTTAACGAACATTTTCGTTATCGTTAACGTTAACGAGAATCACACTGTGCTGACCTGTTTGTCTATGACGATGATGATCACGATGGTTATGATAGTGACAACGAAGGCGATGACGATGATAACGCTGAGGACGATGACTATGATGATAATGGTGACTATGATCATGATGATGATTATGATGATGATGATGAAGATGATGATGATAATGACGATGTCGATGATAATGATGATGATGGTGATGGTTATGATGGTGATGACGATGATGATGACAACGACGATGATAGCTACCGTTGTAGCTGATGATGAACCGCGCCTCGTGCACGAAGTCGTCCTTCGTGTAGACGGTCACGTGATTTCCGGTCGACGTGAAGATGTGTCGTTCACGTGACCTTCGCACGCAGACGTTGAACTCGACCGACTGGTCAAGCCTCCGGTCGATGACCACAACCCTCGGACACAGTTGGGTCGAACCGCTGATGGCCGAGTCGAGGGATACGAGGACCAGCTGAAGGCGTTGACCGGGGCTCGCTTCGATGACCCAGGGGCAGGACACCCGACCAACGGCCGTGTAGAAATCCCAGACGGTGTTGCTTAGGAAGCCACTGGTCGAGGTTTTTATGACGAAGCGGTTGTCAGACGGACATGACGTCATCTGAACCCCGTGAACTGAAAGGAAGACAGGAGGTCACGTGGTAATGAGAACTACCTGTTGTTTTCTTACTGCGATCACGTGATATTGGGGTATAGGAAAATGAGTGAGAGTAAAGGTGAGAGTGAGAGGGGGAAGAGGGAGAGGTTGACGGAGTTGGAGAGGAACAGGGAGAAGGAGAAGGAGAGGGAGAGAGAGGGGGAAAGGGAAAGGGACAGGAACGATTAAAAACAGTAGAGAATGAGACAGACAAACAGACAGACAGAGGCAGGGAGTGAGGGATGGAGGGATGCGGGAAGAAACTGGGGGCGGGGGAGGAAAAGACAGGGAGAAAGATGTAAACATTGATGGATGGTGGAGATAGAGATGGAGAGTAAGGAAGACTGAGAGAGAATGGGTGAGAGAATGAGAGAAAAGAGGTGAGAGAATGAGAGAGAAGGGGTGAGATAATGACAGAGAAGGGGTGAGAGAATGAGAGAACAGGTGAGAGAATGAGAAAGAAGGGGTGAGAGAAAGAGAGAGGAGTGAAGAGTGAACTTCTCATCTATTGAAGACTTCGAGGTGAAAGGATTGAATCCAACTCAATGGCTGCTGCAGAAATGTTGAGTTTTGCAAGGGTTCATTAATGAACCGCCTCTCTATAATTGGCGTCATTTACTGAAGATCAGTCAGAGGCCGGCGCAATATAAATCGGAACGCGTCGAGGTATTCTGCCTCTCTATCTGTCTCTCCGCGTCTTTGTCCGTGTATCTATCTGTCTGTCTGTCTGTCTGTCTATCTATCTGTCTATCTATCTATCTATCGATCTATTTATCTATCTATCTATCTATCTATCTATCTATCTATCTATCTATCTATCTATCTATCTATCTATCTATCTATCTATCTATCTATCGATCTATCTATCTATCTATCTATCTATCTATCTATCTATCTATCTATCTATCTATCTATCTATCTATCTATCTATCTATCTATCTATCTATCTATCTATCGATCGATCAATCGATCTATCGATTTATCTATCTATCTATCTATCTATCTATCTATCTATCTATCTATCTATCTATCTATCTATCTATCTATCTATCTATCTATCTATCTATCTATCTATCTATTTGTCTATCTATCTCTCTGTCTGACCATCTGTCTGTCTGTCTGTCTGTCTGTCTATCTATCTAGATTTATCCTAGATCTGTTTCAGTCTGTCTCGTTCTGTTTATTCGTTCGTCTAACCATTCACACATACATGTCTGTCCCTATCATGACCTAGCTTCAGTGTATGTCCTTCCCTTCCTCTCTCCCCCATTCTCCTCAGTTCCTTCCTCTCCCCAAATCCTCCCTCATCCATTCTTTCCCTTCCCACAACCTACTGCCACTCCCGTTGCGTTCACCATCTCCCCAGCTTTTCATCCCTCGCCCCTCCCCCATCACTTCTTTTCACCGTCGTTCTTTTGTCATCTCTCCTTTCTTCCCTTTACGTTCATGCCTGGCTTCCCAGGCGTCTCCCCTCCCTTCCCTCTTTTCCGGAAATCGACGATAGAGGGCGAGCCACTCCAGTCACGCGATGGGTCTGTTTCTCTAACTGCTTTTCCACAATCTTCCACTTCCAGTGTCTGAACTGTCACGACAATCTCTTCCCCACCAACAAATGTAATTGGCGACAGGACCGGCACTGCTCGGGTCAGCCTTTTCCGACCCACCCTGTAGGACTACATTCGTGATGGTAGCATTTTCAAAGACCAATATAACACGTCACTGGAACGTCATGTGACTAGTCCGAGCGCTTATGCACCGCAGCGCCCCAGGCGGTCAGATAGTATCACATCTTGTTTTCTTAACAAATGTATTGCAAATTATTATGGTAAGTATGAAGAAAAATCGACGAATTATTATAACTTCAGAGTTACGAAAGTAGTTGAATAATAGCTGCTGACGTCAACATAAATTATTTGAGCATATTGCACCTCGATGGAGGGGGGATAGAGTAGTGGTAACACTCATGGCCAGGAGAGCATAAGGTACGCGGTTCGACTCCCGTAACCCCCCTCTAGGGCGGCGCCTTGCATGGCTGCCAAACCGTGTGTTAATTAAGATATTGATTGTACTTTCACGTTTCGATGTAATCTTACTGCGTCTGTCGGTTTGAAATAATAAAGAATATAATTAAATTTTATTGTTAATATAACATATTGTTGACGAATATATAGCCCTGCGTGAAACCATTTTAAAGGTGTCGATTATGATCATGGCTTTGTCCAGAGTTTACTTTTATCTTATGGCTGGCTATCAGAGCTGTTGACGTCGACCTTAACTTTGTTTCACTTTGTAATTTTTTTTAACCTGAAACATAGGGACACAACCTCAAAGGGTTGCATTCAACAGCCTAACAACTTCTTATGGCAATAAAGGGTGTTGACTTCGAAAGAAATTCTCACTGTTCCTATGGTATAATACAGCATCCTTCCCTTCAAATTCAAATTCAAATTTTCGTTTATTCATCAACCAGTTGACACAACGCAATTGGTAACAATCATAGACAGGTAAAATAATAAATAGAAATCTATAAGCTAATTTTAACTCATTTCGAAACTAATACAAATTAATATAATACCCTCGATATAAAGTTTTTATCATTCTTAGTTGGAAGTGAAAAATTATGCACCCGAGGGCGAAAAAGGTAAGGAGTGGGTCGGCTCTCTGGGAAGTAAGGGCAGAGAACGTGTTGTGGGTTCGACATCATAGCATTAAATAGCCGGACGTCAGCCAGGCGAGCAAGATCATCTGCTTTCTGGACGGATAAAGGAAGGAAATCCATTTTGCGCATGCGCTTTAAGAGTCTATCGACTCTATCCTTTTCACCTTTACTCACCCTTTACCCCACCATGAGGGGGAGGCATACATAACACAGGAAAATGTGGTTGCCCTTGCTGTAGGCCTATCATGCAATATTGGCGATGGAAAACAATGTGTTCGGAGGACTCTCAGAGCATATATAGAGGGATGAAGATGAAACCGTTAAGACTGCATCTAGATGTGACCCCATCTTTAGATCAGAGCGTAAAGTTACTCCAAAAACTCTAATTGAGGAAACTCGTTCCGCCCTTACAACCTATATATAGATCGAGTTGGTGCACAGATTTACGATTAAACGAAAATGATGAATTTATCACGTCGGGGCATACGATTTAAAGGTGTGTAAGCAGAGTCAGCTTCACTATTGTACTAGATTTCTGTGTTTAGCGATACCGGTATCTTGTAGATCCAAAGTATTGTTTAAGTCTTCACCGTAACATTCATAATGTACATAAGATTCTTAATCTAGTTTTCTTTTAAAACAGTAAAATAGCTTTGCTTGTAAGTTTACAATATCTGTAATTATAACAAGAGATTTTTTCTACTTTTCAGTTTTCAAGAATTTATCATTTAATGCATTTAAACAATTTTATGGAAATACAGGCAATGATGCAAACATTGAAAACCATATTTCTTTATCATATGTTATAGATTTGAAAATACAACAGAACTGTAATTGTCCCTGAGTCTACATCTATTACTGTTAATATTTAATATACTTTCATAATTATTTATTAACACATATAATTTAACCAGCGATTGAACGAAAATGGATTTATATCATCTGAAAGGCACGATTAAAAGGTGCTTAAGCCGAGTCAGCCCTCCAGGCTTGGGACTGGCACTGCCAGATTGCGAGCAGTGGCGGAGTATTGTTTAAGTCTTCACCGTAACACATATACTATTATATGGACAATGCCCCTGTGGTATCAGTGATTGAACGAAAATGAAGAATTTATAGCATCTGAAAGACACGATTTAAAGGTATCTAAGCAGAGTCCGATAAGGGCATAAGAACGGCCCTAGATACTATGACAGTAAGAAATTGAGCCATCTTGTACAAACCTCATCGTCGGCACACATCTAACGGAAGAGAAGAAAAAGAAGAAAAGAACCAGTCAGTTTAACTAATGTATTCTGTGTTTAGCGACATCATGTGGAACCAAAGTATAGAAAATAAATTTGTTCAAGCCTTCGCCGTAACCAGTGTTTAATCTAGTCCCCCTCTTCTGGGAGGGGAAACAAGGTTTCTGGGGGGACCAAAGAATTTACACAAGAATTTTTTCATCCATCTTGAAAAAGTTTCTGACTTTTTTAATTTCATCGTCAAAAAAAGTTGATGACCTTTTTTAAATCCTGGGGGGCACATTCCCCCTCCCCAAAGACGTCTAGATTAAACACTGCGCCGTAACACAATTGAACATTCATGAGCAACCAACCGTAGATGCACGTGTAGCTGGCTTCGAGGTATGAGGCGAAGTCTCTCTGGCAGGGGCGCATGTCGACGAGGCTTCGGACGCTGACCTCGCATGACCTTCGACCGGAACAGAGCTGGTCAAAGTGAGCGATGACGTCATTCGAGCAGCCGATGTTGAAATCACCGCGAATGCAACGGCCGAGGCGCATGCGCCCGTAGCTCGCTGACGTCATCATGATGACGTCATCGCCGTCACATGATGCGTTGAAGTATTCCGTCAGACAGAATTCACCGACTTCTGGTTAACGAAGGCAGACGATCACATCATATTTTTATTATTATTTTTTTTCGCCCGAGGTATTTAAGATCCCTCAGGCTCTAAGATACTGCCTACTGATAAATGAGTTACGCTTGGATCTCATGGTGGACATCCCCGGTGTGTGGTGTGAAAGTGGCTCTAAAATTATTTAATAATATTTTTTGTTAATAGCCTAATGATAGGCCCAATTCCACAGGATTTCGAAACTAGTTCGCAGGTGTTGCGGAGGATGAGGCCTTATTTCCAGATATCCGTTTAGGCCTAACACCTCCTAATAATAATAATAATAATAATAATAATAATAATAATAATAATAATAATAATAATAATAATAATAATAATAATAATAGTAATAGTAATAGTAATAGTCAGTGGCGTACGGAACCGAAATGCCGCCCGGGGCGAGGTCCCAAAATGCCGCCCTTGGCCACTTCATTTTTCATATGCTATCTTCTCTAAGATATTGCATGACGATCGTATTACATATACAATTTTGTTTTATACAATTTATAGTCTTTATGAATTTTTCACTTTCGCTGTATTTTGTAATAATCTGTTTCAGCTATAGCCTACATTTTCAATTTACTTAAATCCATTTTATTAGGTAATAAAACATTTTATTGCATGATTGCGACTCTCGTTGACTCGCTGTGATGTGTACGAACAGTAGGCTACATATATATGTTATAATTACTCCTAGCTATTTTCATTATGCTATTAACGTTATCTTGCGAGTTTCTACGGCCGCAAAATCATTGATGGCATAAATCATAAAAATTAATTGTTTCAGCCGTTTCTCTTTCAGTTGACAGCATTGCCAACTGCGTCAATCGCGTCTTGCTCATTGTTCACCTTAAATAAGTTTTATTCAGTTTAAGTTTTAAAAAACTTCTCTCACAGCTAGCATTACTGCAGCATCTTTGCAAAAAAACAAGGAAAAAAATTAATAGCAAGTAATCGAGATTCGAAAACAACTGAATACTGGGGCCTATTACTAAACTCTGTTCAAAGGATAGGCCTAAGTGGTCAGTTCATATGACAAAATTATGCAGTCAATTTCTGTCAAAATCAGACCAATTTTAAACTTAATTTTTAAAAGAGGACTAAACTAAGTGGGGAAAGGCTGTTGGGTTGGTGATATTGATAGTTCGTGATTAAATTTTAGTTTAGGTCTTTAATTCGTTTAGATACCTATACACATATAAGCGTATCTGTGGCGGCGATCTTGTCTGAGAGGTGGGGGGAGGACAAAGTTGGCCACGGTCTGGTGGTCGATGACCTTTTTTAGGAATTCGTGTCCCAAAAAAAATTTCTTCACTTCACAAGATCAACGAAAGCCAAACCGACGTGACCAAAGTGACGGTTTCTTTCTTGCTTTCTTTTTCTTTTTACCCTCCTACTTTGTCCTTTTTTAAATCCAAATTTCACTTTTTTTTTTCTTAAACCCTATTTTGTCGCCCCTGCAAAAGTGCCGCCCGGGGCGACTCGCCCCTTCTGCCCCCCATTCGGTACGCCACTGGTAATAGTAATAGTAATAATAATAATAATAATAATAATAATAATAATAATAATAATAATAATAATAATAATAATAATAATAATAATAATAATAATAATAATAATAATAATAATATCTTCAAACTGACAATAACGCAGTATGATTACAAATCAGTATGAACGGATGATCACAAGTTATTACAGGAGTCGAATTTAACTGTACACGGCAGCCATGCAAGGCGCCCATCACGTCCTACATCTCATTTTAACAACGCGCCATCTCTCGCAAGAAAGGCTGAGTGGACCTAAATTTGGGGAGGTTGCGGGAAGCGATCCCGCTACCTCTTGCTCTTCACGCCAGTGATGTTACCACTACTCTATGGACCCCCTTTCTTTCTTTGGTTCTCTGCCCTTAGGCAGGTTCGTATGTCCAACGGCGCCATTCCTCTCTATGTTGAGCTTCTGCTTTCATCTGTCTGTAGCCGTCCTTCTTTATTGTCCAGTCTAAGAACATCATTCTTGGCCTTCCTCGTGTCTTTTTCCCCTCCATTCTACCTTCGATGATATTTCTCAACAGAGAATCCCCTCTCATTATATGGCCAATCCATCTTCTTTGGCGCTCTCTGATTGTCCTCATCATGGATCTCTCCTCTCCCACCATTTGCAGTACTTCGTCATTTGTCTTGTGCTCTGTCCAGCTGATTCTCTCCATTCTACGCCAAATCCACATTTCGAAGGCTTCTATCCTTTTGATGTCCTCCCCTCTTATAGTCCACGTTTCAGATCCGTATAGGACCACACTATCGTAATTTTTTCTTCCAGAGGGATTATGTTTTCTCGGGTATACTTGTTGTGCTGTTATTATTACTTTAATCATAATCATATTTCTAACGTAGAAATGTAATTATGAAAAAAGTATTAGAAATAAAACTAACACGATACCTTCCTAACTTCATCATATCTTACCTTAACTAACCTCACCTTACCTAAATTTACACAACTATGCCTACCTTATATTAATTTACCTTTCTTACCTTGCCTAAGCTTACCTTACCTCACCTCGTCCTACCTTACCCTTCCCAACCCTACATTACCTTACTGTAACTTTCCTCCCTTTACCTTCCATACGTGACCTCAATCTCCGAACTGATTTTCCACCAGATTTCCACATTCTACTTTCGAAGTTAAACAAAAATATTTGCACAAATCCGACTTTTCGGGATAGTTTCTGAATATAATATTTTGGAAGTTTGCGGACTAGTCCACACTAGTTTTCGGGATTTCAAACGCTTGGTATAAAAATTGATTTTCGAGAACTGGATCAATTTTTGTTGGTTGAGAAATCGTTTTTCTGGAATTGGTTCAGGTTTTCATGGTAATTTTTTTTATTTCGGGAATTGGATCAATTTTTCTTGATCGAAAATTTATTTTTCCGAAATTTTGTAATTTTTATAAAGAATTCGTTTTTCGAGAATTGGATCATTTTTCCTTGTTAGAAATTTTTCGGAAACTGGACTTAATTTTGCATTTTCATCACATTCTACGAATCGAGTTTCGGCAATATGGGTAGACCTCTGACATCACCCTATCTTTCATTACCTATCGTTACCTCAAAGCCGAGCATTCGAGCAATTAGAGCAATTAACTAATGTCCAGAACACAAATTTGATTGAACGGAAATCCGCTTTTTTTCGCTTTGACAGAGCAACATTTGGACGAAAAACGTCGTTCGTGGAATTAGTCATCGATTACAGAGACTTAACGATCGATATGAAAGGAAATTGTGATCGATTAATAGAAAACAAAGACCAAGAAACTGACAGCTACAGAGACGTTGCAAGCTAAAAGATATGAGGTACAAGAAACGACAGACAGACATACAGACAGATAGACAGACACACACACAGACACACACAGACAGACAGACAGACAGATCCATAAATGTACATATACAGTGTTCTAGTTGTCAAAAATACACATACACGTATACAGAGAGACGGGCGGATAGACAGAAAGAACAAATAAGGAAAGAAAACCGGAGTGACAACTCTTATAGATAGACACAGATAGACGGACAGACAGACAGACAGACGTAGAGACAGATAGACAGAAACAAACTTATACATATACAGCAAGATGAACTGATAGACAGACAAATAGACAGAGATATATACAGGCATAACGGGAAACACACCAGGTCAAACCAATAAGACAGACAAACGTAAACACTGAAACAAACGAAGAGGCAGAAACACAAATGCAAACAGATAGACAGATAAACAGACAAACGCACACAGAGAGACAGGCAAACAGACAGACACAAATAGACAAACGTGTAAGCAGGCACACGCATAGGAACACATACTAAGGACAGTTCAAGTAACTAATAGACCGACCTTCGTTGTAGACGCCAGATGTCGCCGCTTGAAGGCAAGTAAGTATGATCGTCAGCATCGTTAAAGGCAAATTCAGACCAATGGCGCCTTCGATCATCTTGAAAAAGCCGATCGGATGACTTGGCCTCTAGAGCGATAAAGAAATGTAGAGAGTTCACCATCACAACATTTTATATGGATACACACATACATACATATAATATTTATATACATAAACATAACATAACATAACATAACAAGGTTTTTAGTGGCTCAGAAGACTTTCATCTGTGTCAGAGCCACTCTCTCGACCTTCCTCTCAATTGCACCTCGTTCTAGTATCCAAGTTTATTGAGTTTACCTTTACCAAACTCGATACATACATACATACATACATACATACATATATATATATACACATACATATATATATATACAGTATATAATTTATATACAGTATATAATTTGCATTATATATGCATAATTACATATACAAAATACATGCGCATTATGAATAATAATAAGCAAATACATAAAGGGCCTAATATTTCTATACACATTCATTGTGGTTACTGTGGTAACATATACTGGCCTATATACAATACATAATTATACAAAGGAGAAGCCGTCTTATAAAAATATTGCGAAGATTGTTGTAAAAGATTCCCTGGGAATCTTTTGCAAGACTCTTCGCATAGCCTTCTAATGCAATTCCTTTACCCAACCCGAGAGGTTCCTTGAGTATGTAGCCCTAGAGGCTTCATTTTCTTAGCCTCGGTGTATGAGTGCGCTTAGCCGTTTCTTTTCCTCCCTCCTATAAATCTTCCCGCCTTTATCAGTCGCCCTCCATTTTTTCCTGCTTGTTATTTCATTAATGTATCTCTCTGTGTCGCCCTCTATCTTGCTTACATGTTACGACAGTACTGTATCTTTCTGTGTCTCCCTCTACCTTTCCTGTTTGTTACTTTACTGCTGTATCTCTCCGTGTCACCTTCTATCCTTCATGTTTGTGACGTCACTGCTGTATCTCTCAGTGTCGCCCTCTATCGTTTCTGTCTGTGACGTCATTGCAGTATCTCTGTCTGTCGCCAACTACCTTTCCTCTTTGTTACGTTACTGCACTATCTCTCTGTGTCGCCCTCTATATATATCCTGTACGTTACGTCACTGCCGTATCTCACTATGTCGCCCCTGTCTTTCGTCTTTGTTACGTCACTACTGTATGTTTCTGTGTCGCCCTCTATGTTTTGTGTTTGTTACATCGCTGCTGTATCTCTCTGTATCGCCCTCTATCGTTCTTGTTTGTGATGTAACTGCTCTCTCTCGCCCTATATCTTTTTGTTTGTGACGTCACTGCCGTATCTCCTGCGTCGTCCTTTATCTTTCCTGCATGTGACATCACTGTTCCATCTCTGTGTGTCGCCCCTATCGCTCCTGTTTATGACGTCTCTGCTGTATGTCTCTGTGTCGTCCACTATCTTTTCTGCTTGTGACGTCACTGCTCTATCGCTCTGTCGCCCTCTATCTTTCCTTTTTGCGACGTCACGGCTGTATCTCTCTCTGTCGCCATCCATCGTGCGTTTTTGCGACGTCACCGCTCTATCCCTCTGTGTCGCCCTCCATCTTTCCTGTTTGTGACGTCACTGCTGTGTCTCTCTGTGTTGCCCTCTATCCGTACTATATGTGACGTCACTGCTCTATCTCTCTTAGCCACCGATGCACCCACTCGGCAGCTGAGTTAGCTATGGCGCTGGTGGAGCGGAACTCTGGGAATGTCTCTCCTATTCTGGAGAGGATTTGAATCTCAGACCCGTGGGTCGGCAGTCTAACATGCTAACTACTAGACTGTGTCCTATCAGAATACACGTTTGAAGTTAATTAGCGCTTTTTGTAGCTTGTCCAGGATTACTAATTGGACATATAAATAGGTCAAATTAATGCAAATGTACTAATTAAACAGCAGATTTATATGGCGTGTTTATAGCAGCTGACGGTGTAATTAGTTGTGAATGGAGGGAGATAGGGATGTGGTTGGGAGGGAGGATCCAAAACATTGGCTTTTACCTAATTGTTTTCCCAATACTAAAACTTGGCTTCGAACCCCTCCCCAGCTTGAAAACTTGGATCCGACTCTTATTAGAATAGAAATCGTACGAAAACGAGCTCTTAATGATCCGAGTGCGAGATTTAGGCTTGCTTCGCTGATCCGAAAAAGATGGGGCCCACTCTGACTTTGTTATATCGCGAGGGAGTAAAGCAACAGAAGCTTACCCCATTGCTCCTCCACTTCTGCCCCTTTCTTCTTTTTATTCCTCCTCCTCCACTCTTTTTCCTTCACCACCACTCTTCTTTCTGCTCCTCATTTATGCTCTTCTATTCTTTCGTCCTCCTCGTTTTCCTCTTCCCCTTCATCATTCCTTTTCTCTTCCATCTTTCCCTTCGTCCTCCTTTTCTCCCTCTTTGTCCACCATTCTTTCTTCCCTTAGCTATTCCATGTCTTCTTTCTCCTCCTCTCCCTCTTCCTCGTCATCTATCACTTGTTTTTCTTCCCTCCTCCTCCTCATGCTCCTCCTGCTTCTCCTCCTCCTTTCCCTCCTTTCCCTCCTCCTACTAATCCGTCACTTTTATATCTCTTCCTTCACTCTTTCCTCTTGTTCCTCTTCTTAATTCTCTTCTTCCTCTTCTTCTTCCTCCATAATTCTTTCTCTTTCTTCCTCCTTCTTTTCCCTCTTCTTTCTCTTCCTCTTTGTCCTCTCTCTTTTTCCTTCTTTTCGTCTTCATTCTCACTCTTCACTCTTTTTCCTCCTATTCCACCTGCAATTCCTCCTCTTCCTCCTCCTTCTCCTTGTGCCATACTCTTCCTCTTGCCCATCCTCCTTCTGCTCTTTCTTCTCCTCCTCCTTGTCCTCCTCGTCCTCCTCCACGTGCCATACTCTTCCTCCTGTCATCCTCCTCCTTTTCTCCCCTCCTCCTCCCCCTCCCTCCCTCCTCGTCCTCACTCATCTTCTTCCTGCTCCAAATGTCATACTCCTCCTCCTTTTCCTCCTCTCCTCCTCGTCCTCGTGATCGTATTGCTCCATTTGTCTGATTGGTCTTTTATTCGTAATTAGTCCTAATTACAGACGCACAGATAAGACGACGACCATATCGGCCCCGATCATAAAAACCGCCTCTCAAGATGTCCGACCGATACGCCACGATTCTAAATCTTCTCTTTTTTCATCTGGCTCTCTGTCACTCTGTCTGTCTGTCTCTGTCTGTCTGTGTATCTGTCTGCCTATTTGCATTTCTATTTCTATCTGTGTGCTTTTCTTCATCTGTTTGCGTGTTTTTGTGTGCTTGTTTGTTTGTTTGTTTGTCTGTCTGTCTGTCTGTCTGTCTGTCTGTCTGTCTGTCTGTCTGTCTGTCTGTCTGTCTGTCTGTCTGGTATAATCTGGTGTGTTTCATTGCATGTTTGTACATCTCTGTCTATTTGTCTGTCCATTCATCTGGCTCTGTGTGTATGAGTATGTTTCTGTCTATCTGTCTGTCTGTCCGTCTGTTCGTCTCTCTATAAGAGTTGTCAGTCCAGGTTTCTTTCCTTATTTCTTCTTCACACTTTTCTGAGCCCTGTTCCGTCGCTCTATGTGTCTCTTTGTCTCTCCCTGTATTCGTAATTGATGTATCTCTGTCTGTCTCTGTCTGTCTGTGTGTCTGTCTGTGTGTCTGTCTGTGTGTCTGTCTGTCTGTCTGTCTGTCTGTCTGTCTGTCTGTCTGTCTGTCTGTCTGTCTGTCTGTCTGTCTGTCTCTCTCTCCTCTCTCTCTCTCTCTCTCTCTCTCTCTTCTCACTCTCTCTCTTCTCTCTCTCTCTCTCTCTCTCTCTCTCTCTCTCTACAAGTTTGTGTTTTTCTATTCGCGTGTGTACCATATTTTTCCTTTCGCTAAGTTAACCGTCTTACTGTATGGTCCTGTGTATGCGTAAAAGTGTCTCTGTCTCTGTCTGCCCATCTTTTCATACGTCTGTATGTGCTTCTGTCCCATAGTCAGTCCGCTTATCTGTCCGTCCTTTCCTACACCCGTCCGCTTATTTTTCGTCCGTTGGTTATTCGTCCGTCCACTTTTGTCCTTTTTGTCAGGTTTGGTCCGTTTTTCCGTTGCCGCTCGTTTTTGTTCGTTTTTGTCGGTTTCTGTCAGTTTTTGTCCGTATGTACATCTGTCAGTGTCTCCGTCCGTTTGTCCGTTTCTTCGTCCGTTTGTTCGTCTGTGTGGTTATCGCTTCGTTATTAGTCCGTAATTTTATAGTCGTTTCTCCGTATGTAGGCCTACATCAGTCAATCAGTCCGTCAATTCGTCTTCCTATTATTATTGTACGCCTCTTAATCTTCTTCCTCCTCGTCCTCTTTTTATCTTGTTCTTGCTCTATCCCTTATTCCTCCTCTTCCTCTTTTCGTCCTCTTAGTCTAATTTCCTCCTAGGAAGAATGCAATATGTGCAGGCAATGAGGAAAGAAAAGCACAGGAAAACGGATGTGGAGGAACAGCAGAGAGAATGAGTAGGTTAAAGGAAGGTAATGATATAGAAGCACATGATGCACATCTAATCATCTGCCTGTCTGTCTGTTATCTACTCATTTTCCATCTTTTGTTTGTTTATCGCTTACTTCTTGCCGTATTTCTGGACAAGAAAAGGATTAGGAAGGAGAAAAGGAAAAGAAGAAGAAGAAGAAGATGATGATGAAGACGAAGAAGGAGGAGGAGGAGGAGAAGAAGATGATGATGATGATGATGATGATGATGATGATGATGATGATGACGACGGACGACGACGACGACGACGACGATGATGATGATTATGATGATGATGATGATGATGATGATGATGATGATGATGATGATGATGATGATGATGATGATGATGATGATGATGATGATGATGATGATGATGATGATGATGATGACGATGAAGACGCAGAAGAAGAAGAAGAAGAAGAAGGAAGAAGAAGAAGAAGAAGAAGAAGAAAGAAGAAGAAGAAGAAGAGAAGAAGAAGAAGAAGAAGAAGAGAAGAAGAAGAAAGAAGAAGAAGAAGATGATCATCATCATCATCATCATCATCATGAGAAATAGTAGTATCAGTAATATAGGAACAAGAACCAGGACAATTTTGACGAGGATTGTCATCAGACGTAATGAAAGAAGAAAGAGAGACTCACCGCAGAAGACGTTGAATTCGCTGACGAAGGGCAACGAACTCAGTCTCAGGACATTGTGTAATAGCAGCCGAACGACATCTCAGTGTATCCGTATCTCAGTGTCTGCGTCTTTGTCTGTTTCTCTCTGTCTGTCTGTCTGTCTGTCTGTCTCTATGTCTCTCTGAGTGTCTGGTTGTCGTAGTGTCTTCGTCATAGTCTGTCGCTCATTGCGACTAATGTCCTCCGAACCGACCGACACATTAACTTCTCACGATAAACGGATTATCATTCAGTCGATGGTCCATCGCCGATTCTCCACAACGAATGGGAGGATGGAGGAGGACCAGGAGGAGGAGGACGAGGAGGAGGAGGAGGAGGAGGAGGAGGTAGGAGGACGAGGAGGAGGAGAGAGGTAGGTTAGGGGAGGAGTTGGAGGAAGTAGGAGGGAGGAGGAGAGGGAGGAGGAGGTGAGGGAGGAGGAGTTGGGGAGGAGGTAGGTGGAGGAGGAGGAGGGAGGGAGGAGGAGAGGGGAGGAGGAGGTAGGGGGAGGAGTTGGAGGAAGTATGAGGAGGAGGTGAAGTAGGAGGAGGAGAAGTGGAAGGAGGAGTAGTAGGAGTAGGAGGGAAGGAGGAGGAGGGGGAAGGAGGAGTAGTGAGGGAAAGGAGGAGGAGGAGGAGGAGGGTCGAAGGAGGAGGAGTAGGATGAGAAGGAGGAGGAGTGGAAGGAGTAGGAGGGGAAGGAGTAGAAGGAGGAGTAGGAGGAGGTAGGAGGAGGAGGAGGTGAAGGAGGAGCAGCAAAGAAGGAGGAGAAGGAGGAGAAAGGAGAAAGGAGAGAAGAAGGAGAGAGAGGAAGAGAAGGAGAGGGAAGAAGAAGGAGAAGGAGGAGAGAGGAAGGGGTGAAGGAAGGAGAGTGGAGGAGAGGAGGAAGAGGAGGAGGAGGAAGAGGGAGGTCGATGGCAGCGGACGAAGTCGGAGGAGCAGAGCGGGTTAGTTGGAGTAGAACGACAAAGGCATTTCTCATATCCATCACTTGGCCACACGCAAGCGAGAAGTGTGTCCAGAGGAAGGAAGGTGGAGGAGGAGGAGGAGGAGGAGGAGGGAGGAGGAGGAGGAGGAGGAGGAGAGGAGAAGGCTGGCCGCCTACGTTGTACGAACAGCATGCAGACTACTATCCTTACTCGATCTTATATATATATATAATATAGAATATTATATATATATATTATATATATATATATATATATATATACTATATATATATATATATATATATATACATATATCATATATTAAATACATAAATGTGTATATCCAATGCATTTATTCGCATAGGCCATATAATGTATTTATAACCATTGTGATCTAATTGCGATTCATGCCAAACGTTATATATATATAAAATTATATATGTATTTTTGATGACTGATTTATGATTGGAAACCGTTTAGAATTGGTCAATTGACCATATATGACGCCCAACGAGACGGTCATATATAATTATGTATATATAATATTATAATATACATATTACATAAGCATATATATATATATATATATATTTACAAATCATATAGGCTCCAAGTAGTTACCCTATAAATATACTGATTACATTACAAATTAACGCAATGCAGCTTACATTATTATGGTGTATAAGTAAGTAAGTGAATAAGTATATTTTTTATTTACCAATTGCCAGTGAGATGGTTGCTCATAAGAGATAGAAGGATGGACTCAGACAGACAAGACAGACAGACAGACAGACAGACAGACAGACAGACAGACAGACAGACAGACAGACAGACAGACAGACAGACAGACACAGCAAGATGCAGAGGGCTGACGACTGTCACTCAATCCAATTACCCCTCTAAAGCAGCTGCAGCAGGTGATGCTGCCTGGTTCATGGTTCATCTCTTCTCTGCATCCGTCCGATCGTTCATCCATCAGTTCCTTTTTTCATCCGGATACAACGGAAACTCGAATTTGTTGGAATCAGCGAAGGAGACGCTGAACCTGGGACTCAGGAAGTTGAGCATGCATGGACCGATACAGGGTTTAAAACTAGGCCTACAGGGTCCTCTAAGGCAAGGTGTTGAGGCAAGGTAATCTTACGCATGGCTATACTCTCTTTCTATCTGTCCGACTCCCTCTCTGTCTTCCTCTGTCTGGCACTCTCCTCTACCTGGTTTGTCTCTCGCTGTGTCTGTTTCTCTCACTTTCTGTTTTCTTTTAACCCCTAGCTGTGCGTCTATCTTATTTTCTTTGTTTGTCTTTGTCAAACTGATTCTCTCGGTCTTTCTGTCAGTTACTGTCCGTCTGTTTTCATCTCTCCATATATCTCCCTCTTTGTCTGTCTCTTTCCTTCTCTGTTCAGCTGTCTCTTTCTCTGACGCCCTCTGCCCGGTGGGTTTGTCTATCCCATTTTGTTTCGCTCTCCGTCTCTGTCTGTCTGTATGTCTTTCCCTCTCTTCTCTCTCTCTCTCTCTCTCTCTCTCTCTCTCTCTCTCTCTCTCTCATCTCTCTCTCTCTCGTCTCTCTCTCTCTCTCTCTCTCATCTCTCTCTCTCTCTCTCCTCTCTCTCTCTCTCTCTCTCTCTCTCTCTCTCTCTCTCTGTGTTTTTCTCTCCTATGTCTCTCCCTCTCTCTCCATCTCGTCACATCTTTTGTCTCTTCCTGTCGCTCTCTTCCTTCTGCGTCTGTCTCTCTGTCTGTTCTTTTCTCACTTCGGCCTTCGTCCCACCTCTCTCTTCTCTCTCTCTCTTTCTCTCTCTGTCTGTCTGTCTGTCTCTCTCTCTGTCTGTCTCTCTCTCTCTGTCTCTGTCCCTTTCTCCCTCTACATTTTTGTCTCTTCTTGTCGTCCGGCTTCTGTTAGAGCGTTTCTCATGAATTCCATTTTGTATTGGTCAGTACTTCTTTCGCTGCACACATTGAAGAGATCTCACAAAGGCGATACATGAATCACCAGACAGCGTTTTCAGCTTCCTCTTAGAACTCCAGTTGACCATAACTCTCAGAGCCTAAATAGGCGGACGTACCTTGATGATGTAGAAAGAAGATCGGTTGAATCGTTTGATTAATTATTCATCATATCTAATTAATTATTCATGACCTCTCGCTACATTTAATGTCACATTGATTGATTTAAAGAAGTAGTCGATGACATGCTAGGAAACGCAAAAACTAGTTTCATACATACACCACATCTATATGGTAGATGCTTAGACGCTTATGTACATGGTCCGTTGAGCTACACTGGTATGAGCGCACGTCCCATCCACCTCTGTGCGTGAGGTTGCCGGCTTGCATACAGACGGTAGCTTATTTAAGAGAGTTTAATCTCCGGATAGCACGGTCCGTACACCGGGACCCTAGAGGGCGTGGCACCCATTCAACGGGTAGCGCTGATGAACAACTTCACCCGAACAATTCTTTGAATAATAAGCAGGGTAGGTTAGCTCTGCCAGATCAACACGTAGCTTAATGTTGGACTTAGTAGTCTGTTTGTAAAGCGGACGTTTGACCGGGGGAGATGGTGTAGGCCTGTAGGATAAGGGGTCATCCATAAAGGACGTCCGAAATGAGGGGGAGGGAGGGTCATCGAAATGCGGAACAAATGCCGACAAGAGGGAGGGAGGGTTATAACCAGTGCGGATGTCCGCATCTAAAGTTTTAAAGTTGATAGTTTTTTAAACACCACCTTGCTTCAACCTTCCCCGAAAGACAAAAAAGGCCAGTGAAGTGATTGCCTAAAACCTCATGCATGGTATAAACTTTACTGCGACTTTTAAATGGCATTTATTACTGTAGGCCTACATCCTGCGAAATGAAACCTGAACTGTCACTTAAACGTGCACAGGAACTGTGGAATAATTGTAAAAACAATGATGATGACATTAAAAATTGGCTCAGGTGTGCGGACGTCCGCAAAGGGGAGAGAGGGGAGGGTGGGTAAGGTCAAATGCGGACAAGGGGGATGGAGGGGTCCAAAGTAGGTCATATTTTGCGGACGTCCTTTATGGACGACCCCTAATGATGAATACCACATAAGAGAGGGAGTCTAACGTAGGTCATTTTAGCATGCGCAGGGGCGTAACTTTAGTCTGGAAAGTTGGAACCAGACTGCGGAGGAACCAGATTTTGTATCGTGTCTCAAAGAGCAGTCCCCTTAAGGGGTCGTCCATAAAGGACGTCCGCAAAAATATGATCTACTTCGAATTTGACCTTACCTTCCTCCCTCTTTGCGGACGTCCGCACACCTAAGCTAATTTTTAATGTCATCATTATTTTAACAATTATTCCACAGTTCCTGTGCACGTTTAAGTGACAGTTCAGGTTTCATATCGCAGGATGTACAGTAATAAATGCCTTTTAAAAGTCGCAGTAAAGTTTATACCATGCATGAGGTTTTAAGCAATCACTTCACTGACCTTTTCGTCTTTTGGGGAAGGTTGAAACAAGGTGGCATTTAAAAAACTATCAAATTTAAAACTTTAGATGCGGCCGTCCGCACTGGTTATAACCCTCCCTCCCCCTGTCCACATTTCGATGATCCCTCCCTCCTCCCCTCATTGCGGACGTCCTTTATGGATGACCCCTAAGCTAGCCCTGAGGCAGCCATGGGTATGACATTGGGGCTACATATGCCCTCGGATCTCCACTGCAGCACTCGTAAATAAGGTCGTGCCCTGCGCTTAGCATTTGAGCAGCACTTTATAAATTTAGAGTTTACGGTTACATTGGCTTTGGCGTGCGGACATCCACGAAAGGGAGGGTAAGGTCAAATGCGAACATGGGGAGGGAGGTCGAAAGTAGGTCATATTTTGCGGACGTCTTTATGGATGACCCCTTAACTTTAAAGTAGTACATCAGAAATTTTGAGTTTATGATTAAATTTGACCAGAGAGAGTTCTTGTGCTATAGAAGTTGCTCTCTACAAAAATAAAAACAAACTTACCCAGTCTAACATTTGTGACTAGGGTTAAAGACTGCGAGCCCCACTGATTACAAGTAAAACAGTCACCGATACATCTCAACACGTTTAATAGGCATCATTACCTAAAAATTATTTAACACGGTATTCACAAATCTTAATGCTGACATGACCTAGATACATGTCTTAATTTTGACATGACTTAATTTCGATATGACCTAAATACATGCCTTAATTCTGACTCGAACTCAATGAAAGAAATAGCAGTACATAGGAGAATTGTTCCGAATGTCCAGCAGAACGGTTCCGATACCAAATCTATAACCAAAGCTCCCACATTATTTATTACATAGTTTTAACACGAATTAAACGCTAAAATGTATCGACACATATTCAATGGTCAAATCAAAAATTTTTTAATAATGCAGTTGAAATGTTACTCAAGACAATTAATCAAGCCTTGCGGCAGCTAGCACGGTGGAAAAGACACAGAAATTAACAACTCCTTCTACGCAAATATACAATTACATGTGCTAGCAGATTTTAGCGACGGATGATCAGCTCCTCTTTTGCAGCCACAGAAGCCAAGAGAATTTAACAAGGGATGCCCAGCTACCATTTTGAAACTATATAATAAAACCAACAAAAATTTCAGGCATTTTGCTACAAAAGTAGAAAAATTAGGATACAGAAGCATACATTTTCATATTCGATTAATCGCGCAATCGGCAAACTTGTCAAGTTTTGTTACCAGTCTTTGACCGAAACTCCCATTTGATGAACTACAGGGCCCAAACTAATGCTCGCCAGCACTGTACCATTCTAGAACTGGAAACACAAAGCAACCAAATAGCCATACAGAAACTGGTATAGCACAGACCAGGCTACAACACAGACACCACACAGTGGCGGATTTAACAACCTGCCACCCCTAGGGAACGTTTTTATGCCATGTATATAATTAATTTTCCAAAGTTTTAAGTTTAACTCATATCATCATAATTATAACTATAATCATTGATTGTCATTTTGCATGAGCTTTTAAATTAAATTTAATGCTCAATTTTTATTTTTTTATTTTTCTGCCCTCTGGAATGTGCTGACCCCAGGCCACGGCTCATTTGTTCCGGTGGTAAAACCACCACAAACACCGAATTGGTTACACAGACCAGATTATAACACAGACCTGTCATGTTATAACACAGACCAGATTACAACAGATCACGTGATAAAACAGACCAGGTTATAACAGACTGGCCATGTAGTTCCATAACCCAGATCTGTGGCCATCCCATACCAGAAAACGCCAGCACTATCCTCAGCCTGCAGGGCTGTACCGTAACTACGCAGTCTTGTGCTAACAGCAAAATGGCCGGTGCCAATAACATACATTACAGACTTGCATTTTAATTCTTATGCGCTTTCTGGAATCTTTAATTTTAGTACGTGTTTCTTGACAAACATGAATCCAATGTACAAAGTCTTAGCTCCCGAATACACCACAAAAGCTGTATGTTTCAACACAGAATTATTTAACTGATTTATTTTACGGTTAAGCTGACAACACACATGCAGACATCTTTACACTGCAGACTTTGTTAAACGCTGTCTTTGGTATGGCTCCCAGCTCCTGCACTGTAAGAAGGCTTCATTGTATTATGCCACCTGTGCAGCGATAGACATAAATTCAGCAAATACTCCTCTTCCTACCAAACCTCTCAATAATCGGCAGAGCTTTATTCTCCGACGTCCGAGGCTCAAGTAATTTCGTCTTTGCAGGCCTTTCTACAACGGTTAGACCAGCCTTTGCTGGTGTTGAGGTGGTGATGTCATTCCTGGTGGGCTTGACATGCTGTATCCTGGAACCCCGCTGTACGGTAACGAGACCGGTCCCTGGGCCGTCATCGGTGGACCATAGGAAACCATATTATGACTGAAAAAAACGGAACTTAAACTCCATAGAAACGCCTCATAAGAAAACGGTAATGGTTTATACAGAGTGGACTGGTTAATGCCACGTCATCAGGGACATGGCTAGTGATTTATGATAGTGTGTAAACCAGTCTGTGTGTAAAAAAATGATAATGCTCAAAGTCAATGTTTAGCTCTACACTGCAGTTATTGTATGGCACATTAACTATCTATTAACTATTAGTTATCGTATGGTAAATTAACTATCTATCAATTATTAGTTATTATATGGTGAACTATCAATTAACTATTAATTATCATATGGTACATTAGCTATTAATTATTAGTTACCATATGGTACATTATCAATTAACCATTAGTTTTCATATGGTACATTATCTGTTAACTATTATTTATCATATGGTACATTATCAAATAACTATTAGTTATCATATGGTACATTATCTGTTAACTATTAGTTATCATACGATACATTAACTAACTATTAACTATTGTGTTTAGTGTGTTAGTCTTCTTGTTCTTATTCTTTGCAAAACTGGACCAACTGGATTAATATTGACAAAACTGCTGCTCATACTCAACTTACTGACCATATAAGAAGCCATATAAAGTACCAAAGTACAGCAGGGTAACTCTCTCAAGAGGTCATTTCATACATCTGAGTTAAATTTAAAACCACTGCTGCAATATCAGTAATTCATACAGTGATGATTTACATTATGACAAGGTTCTGACTTATGTAAACAAGGCGTCAGAAAGAAGAACCAAACAAGTTAAGTTTTCAAACCCAGTGTTTCTTGGTGGTTTCTAACTTAACTGGACATAGATAGTTCTTTCTCTTGAGGCCTAACTAAGGCCTCAAACAGAAGAGCTAGCTAAGTCGACAAGACCAACTGACAAGGCCATTTGATTTGAAAGAACTAAAACAACTGAACATGAAAATGGACTCCGTTGGTGCTTCCATCTGAGGCCTCGAATATGGTCACGTTGGTACAGAATTAGTTCAGAACCTGCCAAGTGGCACCGTCTACTAGACTGACCTGTTTGCCATTGGCTGCTGCATTGGGACGTCGTAGTAGCCTGGAAGAACGGGTTGCTGGTACACAGAGGTTGGGTTGGTCTGGGATACTGACATTGTCTGTTGTGGGGACGGCCCCACCTGGGCAGTAATGCCCTGTGGAATCTGACCAAGTGACATCGACTGTGTTGGAAACATCTGAAACATGTCAACAGGTGAATGATTACTGATAGAAAAGGCAAGCCAATTAAACAATAAACATGTTAACGATAGTTACATAAAGGTTAAGCACTTCAATAGGAAAACGGTAATTACTATGACAGGTTAACAACTTCAACAGGTAAACAATAATTACTATGTCAGTTAAACTACTTTCAATAGGTAAACGATAATTACTAGGGGTCCACCGGAAAGACATTTTCCACCGGAAACCGAATCCGAGTATTTGGATGTACTATTTGCCGGATCCGGAAACGAACCGGGTACCATTTGTTCCATATGCGAAGCTTCACATTTTCATAAATTTGTGTACTTGTAATAAGTGACTAACACAATTTGAATTGTAGTCATTTCTGTGCAGTTGTGAAGTTTTCTGCGTAATTGTTTTAAGGTTCAACATTTACAATTTTATATACGTAAGTTTATTGAATAAGTTTTTAAAGAAAAGAAATGTTTGTTAAAGAAAAGTTTTTTCAACTATTTGCGTCTACAATATTTGCCGAGGCGAATACTTCCGGAAACGGGATTTCCGGCTGAGGCAAATGTCCGAGGCGATTTCCGGTGGACCCCTAATAATTACTATGACATATAAACCACTTCGACAGGTAAACAGCCATTGTTATGAATATCAAGCATATCAACTGTACATCTAATCTAATTACTTCTATGAAATAGTTATCATAGGCACAAAGCATTACCAGTTGCCAGGCTGTTGTTGGTAAACAAGGTAACTGATAATGAAGGTACGATAAATTTAATGTGCTTGTAGAAAAGGTATATTGTAATGTATGATATAGATATTAGACAAGTTAAACTGTTATGAAATTTGAACAATGCAGAACTAAGAGAAAGGTTGACCGTTGGGAAAAGCACAGTAAACAGGACAGGGTAGCTGTTGCGCAGATAAATAGTCAGGAAAGGCATGCTGCCATAAAAAGGTAAAATACCAGGATAGGTAAACTGTTAAGAAAAGTCACTGTTATGAAAAGTAAAATGTTAGGAGTGGTATCTGTAGGAAAAGTAAACAATTAAGGATGATAACTATTTTGAAAATTCTTGCAAGTGTTAACCACTAGGAAAGGTACTTATAAACTAATGGCAGCAGAACATCCTGCAAATTACCATGGTAGTATTTCGTAACAAACTACAGTGTGGAGTCTGTGGACTTGTTAAAGTGGGGACATGCCTTACACTAAATAGCATGATAACTGGGCCGTGCATAAAAACAAAAAATGCTGAAACAGCCAACAACAGGGCAGAGCAAGCACAGATACACTGTTTCCCATGCTTGTCAAAAAGTTGATGAGGTCCCCACACATGTAACAGAGGGCAACATCGACAATTGGTTGTCGACGCTGCTTCAAACGCTCATCGAACTGTTGATGAGTTTCCCCAGAGTGCCAACACAGGGTGAAAGCGACATCTGCCATTGACGAGGTTCCCCTCACATGTGCCAATCGAGAGTGATAGCAACATCAATTGGGCTGCCGAAACTGTAGTCTATGCATTCGAGGTAAACTGGCTCCGAACTATGGTGAAATAGGAACTAGAGCTCAGTGCCTGAATCAAAGGGCAAGAGTTCGAATCCATTACCAGCAGAAGACTGAGTTGATTCCTCCTCCAGGGTCTCATGACAGCAAGACAATCCCCTAAATGGGAGCAACGCTGTACTATGCCTTACAGAGCATGTACGAGTGACTTAATTAACATTACATCCAGTTGTATCAGTCAAAATTTAGTACCACACTGCAGTTCTTGTATCTTCTTGTGGTAATCTGCCTTCAGGCAGGTTCAAACGTCTGACATCGCCACTTCTCTCGATTTTGAGCCTCTTCTTTGAGTCTTCTGTATCCTTCCTTCATCATCCAATCCAGCATCATCTTTCTTGGTCTTCCCCTTGTCCTCCTCCCCTTCATTCATCCCTCGATGACATTTCTTAGAAGAGAGTCCCCTCTCAGCGTGTGCCCGATCCATTTCCTCTGCCTCGTTCTTACTGTGTGTATCAAGGATCTTTCTTCTCCAATCCTTCCCAACACTTCTTCATTTGCTTTATGTTCTGTCCAGCTGATCTTCTCCATTCTTCTCCAAATCCACAGTTCTTGTATTGCATATTAAACCGATAAGGCATGTTAGGCTAATAGCTCTCGCATTAAGCAGAACAGCGCGTTATCTGGGAGCGCGTTATCGAGCCCTCACTGTATCTGCAAAATCCAAACTTTTTATTCAGCAGTACAGTTTCAGATCGCACAGCCAACTGACCTGGTTCAGAGACATGTAAGAAGGTGGCTGCATCTGGGATGGTGCCACTGGTGGTGCCGCCATGGCTCCAGAGAATCCTGAAGGTGGAAGAGACATGGTGCTGTATCCATACGATGGCAGTTCTACCATAAGGTTGTGGTAGAGCTGGAATGCCTCCATCAGCTGGCCATTAATTTCCATCAGCTTACCATGGGCTCTGCATTCACAAACCGTACGCATAGTTATCATCACTCCTACTTCCACCATTATCATAACCATGACAACCATAAAAAGTAGCCTCTCTTCACATCTGACAAACTCACATGCATTCTATGATATAGAATGACTGCAGAGTAAACATAATCGAAAAATACACAGATATGACAAATTATAAATATTATCTAACTAGTAACTACACATCTGTTCACAAAACTGTTTACGATTACAACTACCCCCGCTGAGATAAGAGTTCATATAAATGCACGCTCTCTCTGAAGAGAAATTTAATTAAATGTTTACACCAGACTAACTGCTGAAACAATGATTAATTAGTAACAATGACACTTTGCAACATTCCCATTGGACTAACCGGGAAAAGCTAGCACTGTTGAGGGGTTCTTTAAATGTGCCTGATAAAAGTCCAGATATACATACATGCTAATCACACTTTTAAAGTTTTGTTACAACCTAATAAATCCAAATAATGATTGTATTATGCTTTTAACTGAAGCTGCACAAACAGAAATCTCTGCTTTTCGAAAGCAGTTTCAGTACTTCTATCTTTGTGTAAAGATGTAGACGATACAAGTTATGTCTCCAAAGTTGTGCTTGGTAGCATAATGTGACCAAACTATCTCTTTGTAGCAACTACTTCTGTGATTCAAATGACAAGAGCTAAAACTGCAACTCAATCTAAAGCACCTCATGAAACTAAAATCCTACGATGATACAAAGTTTTTATCGGTCATTTATAACTTTTACACTTAATCTGATCTGGAATACAATACAATACAACTGCAGTTGATATCGCCACCGTTCCAAAGTTCAGAAGAGCACACGTGAGGATACGACAGAACATCAATGGCGCTGAGGACGTGTGAAGGACTCGCTCAAGGTTACTATACAGTGACCGCCTCAGTGGTGGCTCGAACCCGTACTCTCCAAATTACGAAACACTATTAGTACATTGTTCTGACACACAAACTATCAATTTAAGATAGTCATGCTCCTAAGTAATAGAATTCCATAGTCCCACCTGTATGGACACAAACAGTTGCAATGCAGCAAAGAGAGATGTTTGTCAACACCACAAGTCAAAATTCAGAAACTGTGCTGATAGAATCAAACATAACTGTGTGAACATAAAATTACCTGTCTATCCTTTCCAACTCCTGATCGATCAATGGACCCATCTGCTTGCATTCCTCTGTTACAGAGATACAGAACAAATCCAGTCATGCATGAAAAGCAACGCTTACAGGTAAACATAGGTAAGATTAAGTCATTACTATGCCATGTGTAAAGAGGCATTATCCAATATGGCATGTGAAGTTATTAGCTTTGGGGAACACAACACAGCACTTTAAGTAGAATAGTGCAAAAACCAAGAGTGCGTAAAGGAGTCCTCAATGCATGTAGGACTGTAGGTATGTATCTGTGCATGTACAAATATACATATGTATGTATGGATGCATGTATGGAAGTATGCATGTGTGCATGTATGTGTAGTGAGGGTGGCTGACCAAGGCATAGAGGCGGAGATTGCTTAGTGCTGTTATGTGCTATTGTATTACGATAAATGCTTTGTTACGTCTTTGTTATGTATTACAATACATGTTTCCTTACATCTTTGTTACGGTATTACGATAAATGCTTTCTTACATCTTTGCTTATGTCTCCGTCAGTCAATCTGTCTGTCTTTCTCTTAATTACTCTAAATTATACTGCTTCACTGCAGTCAGCACCTAACACCCATACATATTCATGTACGTATGACTGAGAGTTTATATAGCTCCTTTGTTGTACTATTGTAGGACAACACATATGGGACTGACCCTCAAGAGCAGTCATCTCTGGACGATCAGGACAACTCTCTCCTGTTGGATCTGCGTTCTGGATCATCGCCAAAGTCTGGTTGATCTTCTCCTGCTCAAAACGACCAAACACCCATTGCAACAACAATCGAAACCCAAACCTTAATCAACACACAAACCCAAACCTTAATCAACACACAAACCCAAACCTTAATCAACACACAAACCCAAACCTTAATCAACACACAAACCCAAATCATAATACAACTCATAATAAAAATAATGCATGTTCCGAGGTAGTGAGTAGGGTTCGAAGGCTACGACAAATTCAGCATTTCAATGCGATTGCTCTCCAGGGTACGTTTCAGAAGCCAGACATATGTGACGACTAGTCAGCCCAAAAATGCATTCTCCCTTGTTTATAGCACCATTGTGAAGAAAAGTAAAAAACCAGCACCCACTGTTGACGTCCCAACATTAACAATTTTTCCGCTGTTTCCAAAGGCACCATACAACTAAGATATATACATGCATACAAGCAATAATAACCTCATCAATCCAGATAACTTTTGGAACTTCAACGTCTTCAGTCTTCTTGACTTCTTCCTCAGCTGGCTCATCATCTACAACAGAAATTAGTCAATTAATAATTAATTATTTGCTAAATCAATTAAATAAAGAAGAGAAGAAAAGCAGTCCCTAAAGCTAGCCCTTAGGCAGCCATGGGTATTAAGTGTTAGCGACTTCACTTTGTTAGCCTCTGCATATCTTTCTACCCTGGCAGGGATTTAAACCTCAACATCTCGTTTGACAGTCCAGTACTTTACTAATTCAGCAATTAGTTCTGTTTTAATGATGGTGTATAATGTAATTAAAATAGTAAGTGGTAACATGATTTAAAAAGGAGAAGAGCAGACCGTTAACACACCTTGGAGAGGCAGCCATGGATAACAAGCATATACTATGCTCCTTTTGTAGTTCATTTAAAGTATGCAAATTACACTCTGCAAAATGTAATGCATGTGCGCTTGTCAGATGCAAGTAAAAGCTAATTACTTACTGACAAGTGTACAGGCAGTGTACCCATCACAGCTGAGCTCACTACAGGAGCAAGCAGAGGAGAAACCTAAAAAATTCTGCCCTAGTGGAGATTTATACCATCAACCTCTGACCAGTAAGCTAACCATTAAACTATCACACAACCATTCAATATCTTGACTTAATGCCAGGCTAGGAAATGCCAAACAACATTTGGGATAAAAAAAACACATTTTAAACAAAGCCCTTACTCCCAGATCAACATATCTGAACAAACCTGTTGTGGAGAGGTCAGAAGAGACAAAATTTGCCGGAAAGAGTCCTTCACCTCTCCAAGAAACACCTTTCCACCAATTTGGATCACTAAACAGAAACAAGGAAACAGTGATGTGCAAAATTTATCCGATGCTGCTAAAAGAACTGATGAAGAAGGTAATGCTGATGACGATAAAATATGACTACAATAATACCATATTATCTCGGAGATAAAGCACACACGTGTATATTGTATAAGGAGTAACCCAAGTTGCAAAATTTATCCTAATGTAAACACCTTTATACCTATGTATAATGCACAGGTGAAGTTCCGCGTTCCCATGTAATGCAAACACGAAGTTGGAAGCGTTAAAATTGGCAATATAAAACCATTAGAATATTAGATACTGACCTGCGTGGAAGTTCCCTTGGAAGCAAAACTATGTCCTTTTAAATAGTTTTGGAGGTAAAAAGAACTGTTGAAAGGTGCATTACCATACTTACTTCAGCCTGCCCGCTTTAGTAGATACTTAAATCAATGGAATAAAATAAACAATATCTGGAGAAACTGCATTCTTGTCTTTCATTTTGCAAACATAACTCTATGCACTCTAAATTAAATTATAATTTTTTTTAAAAAAGCTTATGTTACAAAATCAACCTAATAAATGCAAGTTAAATAAATTAAAGCAATAAGATATAAGATAATTCAGCCTATGTAAGCCTCTCCTGCCGCCTTCGATTAGTACATAAGCAGTCTTAGACAAACACCAATGCATGGTTTGTGAGTGTCTAAAACATCTAAAAACTTTTTTCCTGTGTATAAATGCACACCCAGATTTTGAGCAGATTTACTCTGGAAAAAAGTTAGCATTACACCCAAGACAATAAAAAATAATATAATTTATACTAATTCTCGGTTAATAAAATAATAATGTTAAACTTCTGTTACTATATCTTTCTGTATTATTTATCTGACATTGTTGCATCTACACATGTAAGTGATGAATATAGTGTGGTCCACTGATTCCGAATTAAAATTTAAGAAATAAAATGTATTAAACTATTTATTGTAAACCACTTGGCAAGTTTCCTCACACGAAATGTTGCTATAGCTACCTGTCGTCAAGCACACCAATGACTTCTCCTGCCTTAAATGTCAGTTCATTGTCCTCTGCGGCCTCAAAGTCATACAATGCCTTCACCTGTCAAAGACAATTATACACAGTAAACATACCATTCTATTATCACCTATCAACTTCTTCACACTCAGCGATATGCTTTCCTATGATCCACAATTGACAATCATGTCCCTGCACATATTACACACAATAGTAATCTTCTGAAGCTTAGTCAACCTTTTGTTGGCAAGGCCTTGGTGAACGCGGTTTTAGCTCAGCCTCACCCATAGTCTGGAACAACACAACGTCGGCCACTTAGCTTCCTCCCTTGGCTGTCCATTATCTCCCCTCCTCTTAGCGATTCCTCTAACAGCCTCTTATTAAGTATTGCCATCTAGCACATAAATCTCATTATTCATTCACTCATTCGTTTCGTGTCCAGTATTTTATTTTCATATGCATACAATGTACTGGTTTACATACCTTTCAGTATGCTAGTATATGCTGTGTTTATTTATTTACTTTAGTATGTCTAAAGAAAAAACCTGAAGTTAAATGTCAACCCATTCTGGGGTGAGGATTTGAACTCCCAACCTCTGGGTTGATAGTCCAGCATGCTAGACTTCATTAAAACATGCTCCTCTGTATACAACGCAATAAGCAAAGAAGCAGCCCGTAACGCTACCTATGAGAGACAGCCACGGGTATATAGACTACCGACAATTTCCTTAGCCTCGATATATGAGAGTGGGTGGCCAGTAGGGGTCAACTGGAAATCGCCTCGGACATTTGCCTCGGCCGGAAACCCGTTTCCGGAACTATTCGCCTCGGCAAATACTGTAGACGCAAATAGTTCCAAAAAATTTTTCTTACAAATTTTTTTTTCTTTAAAAACTTATTCAATAAACTTACGTATATAAAATTATAAATGTTCAGCCTTAAAACAATTACACATCCATTGAATTCAATTCCGTTTTCTTGAAATTATGTCAATTTATTGAATTTAATGCAATTTTAGAAAACTTCACAACGGCACAGAAATGACTAAAATTCAAAATGTATCAGTCACTTATTACAAGTACACAAATTTATTTCGATAATTTTTATTACATGAAAATGTGAAGCTTCGCATATGGAACAAATGGTACCCGGTTCGTTTCCGGATCCGGCAAATAGTACATCCAAATACTCGGATTCGGTACTCGGTGGAAAATGTCTACCCGGTTGATCCCTAGTGGCCAGTCCTGTCCCTGTTCATTGTTTTGCAACTTGATGAAACTCCAGTCGTTGATGACATTCAACATCAAACAGTCTAGCTCAGAGAGCATCCCTGACTTAGTCTGCTCTTGAAGTGGTGCTATATAAATGTTTGATTACAATTGCAACTGCTAAAGGGTGACTGACTGATTGAATCATTGACTGATTGATTGAAATGACCTTTCGCGGTTCTCGTGACTTAGGTGGCGTAGCAGAGTTGGTGGTTGTGTTTGAGCTGAAGTTGGGATAAAGGGATGAGGAGTTTGAAGATGAGGATGAGGAGCCTTTAGACTTTTTTTCTGCATCCTTCATTGACAGTGCAATGGCTGAAAAGGAAAATGTCAAGACCAGGCTGTACGCTTTAAATAATTAGCCAAGAATAATAACCTATCATCAAACATCACAGAAATTAGAATAATAACATTCCTAACCCAACACACAATAATATTTTCATTCATGTCTGTGCAAAAGTAACAACACAACAATAAATAATAGCATTAATAATAATAACAGCAATAGCATGAACAATAATCAAAAAATAGTAGTAATAATAATAATTATTGTGGGAAGCCATAGCAACAAATCATATTATAATGAACTTTTCCAATCATCACATTAATATAAATTAGCAACTTTTATAATGCCAATGACTAATGAACAATTGCTCATTACCATTACTATTATACGAAGATTTATACAGCATAAGTAAAGACAAGTAACTCGCAAACGCACTAAAAGCTGATGGTGCACAAAAACTGAGCCATATTCAGGTCATCATCCAAAAGATCAGTCCACAAAGTCAGAAAGACAGTCTGAAGTGGCTATGCCCTCTGATAAGGGTAATTCTTGAGCTCAGATTGAGAGACTGAAATGACATATCAGGCTCAGACAGACAAACAGATAATTCTAGAATTTAGGTCCAACATACAAAAAAGCTCGTTTACTACTTAATACAAGCAGAGGTAATCAGAGAAAGGCAACTGGATGACCCATTATTATTATGCATCTGTTAAACACCGCTCTCAATTGATGGCACTGAGCAACTGTCAGTGAAGGACTTGCTCAAGGTCCCTACACAGCAACCGTTTCAGAGGAGGAGGCTTGAATCCATACTCTTCCTGTTGCAAAGCGAGCACTCTAACCAATCAGTTAATTGTGTCCCAATCGTGTAGTTGAATACATACAAGTCTGAAGAACAATGATTGAATTAAGTACAGTGGCTGGCTAAAATTCAACATAACAATTTAAAAAAGATTCTTTACTGACCAGGCTGCAATTGCAATGTTTCAAGTATAGAAGTTAAAGCTAACCTTTGGCAATGTCTTCCTCTTCCTCCTGACTTGCAACAACATTTGGGTCTTTGCTGAAAACCCGAGTTTTTGGCTGAATAAAAAAAAATAAAGAAATATGAGCCATCATTGTCCGAAACGTCCAATGACAGTGCAATATCACAGCTTAATTACCCTGATGCCTCTGCAATCAGTTCCTTCAAGGTGTAATTACATCCAAAAAACTCACACTTGTGCAAATAAGCAAGTTGCTAATCATGAACTGGCCTTAATTTTAATGTGTTTAAATAAATTGAAATCTCATTACTGCTTGGAACCATACCAAATACACCTGACCCTCCTTAAACACAGTTTTCATTATAACAAAGATTCTGATTCAACATGGTCCGGTCCATCCCAAATTGATATGAGCTTTATAAAACAACCTAATTTAATACAACACCATTACAAATTCATCCTTGACAACAAGGTTACGAGGAGGATTGAGGGCACCAAATCACAACACTTTGTTGTGCACAACAGGGTCACACAGTAAAGTTGAACTAACTTGCAACTCCTATCTCCGACTGCACTATACTACAATTTGTGTTACGATGAACCACGTCACAGAGGTGTTTATTGTACTTACAATTTCATCTGGAACAAAACTGTGACCTTCAGTCTTCAATGTCGAGTAAAAGCTTGGTACTAAGCTGTTAAAAAATCAGAGAGGAGTCACTCATTTGTGAATAAATGCAAGCAAACAGGAAAACGCACACACTACACCAGAAAGTCATTACCAATATACTTCTTTCACTCAAATCACCACCAGGGCAGAATTTGGCTCAAGGTTTCTGCTCCGCCTACTCCCCAAGTCAACTCAGCTATAATGACTTCACTGACCATACACTGTCAGTGGGAAGAGAGATAGTGAGGGAGATGACCAGCTACCCGCCCTCATTAGCCGAAGCTAAGAAAATGACGTCACTAACACTTCATACCTATGGCTGCCTCTGGGCTAACTTAAAGGTCTGCTCTTCTTCATCGTCTCACTTATTACGTGCATCACAAAGTCAGAGAATCCAAATCCATCCGGGGCATGGATGAATATTACAATACCCTTTCGATGTCACATCACATGTCTTGTTTAGAAGAGATCATTGAATTATACTCTTGTGTAATGGCCCTATAAGTTTCCAGATTACCCGTAGGTTAGGTTATAAGGATGCATAATAAAGAAGTCACTTTAATAAAGCTGGATCAACTTGGAGTCCAAACTCCAATCATCACTTATCGTAAATATTCTCCTGTAATGATGTTCATGATACAGAGGTTTTGGTGTACCAAAGATGCAACCAGGTAGAAAGAGTACTATGAGCCCATAAGAAAAAGCAGCAATAGGTCTAACAGCTAAGTTACAATTGCCAGTTTATGCACAATACTTTAGTAATTAGCATTCTGGACCATCAACCGACAGATCGGGGTCAATATACCCACCAGGGCAGAAATTTGTGTTGAGATTTCTGCTCCTCCTGCACCAGAACCAAGCCCCATGAAGGTCAATATCATCCGACTTGCATGAAGGTCTTGGTGCAGAAGTCTGTCAGTTAAACTTGGGAGTAATTTTGCTTAAGCGCAAAATCCAGTTCTCAGAGACAGGACCAAGAATTACCAAATATCATACAAAAACAAATGTCACAGCAAAACTAAGACTGGTCTTAGTTATAGATTATGGGAATGATTACAGAAGACAATCTACCTGAGTGAAGAATCTGACTTAAATTCGCCTTCTGCCCAGGCTTTTATTAACAATTTCAGCTGCAGGGCAACTTTGTGATGAGCCTAAAACAAACCAAAAAACAAACCCATTGTTCGATTTTCAGAAAGCAAAATCTTGTCTAGTTTGGTAGCCAAAGACAACAATAGTACAGTAACATTTACTAAAAGCAGAACAAAAAGCACAGAAAGCAGTACCATTAGTACTTAATGCAATACTAATAGTATTCATAATAATCATGTAAGGCCAGCTCCAAGTACTGCAAGGGTACCGGTACCAATGTGGTCCTGCCATAGCTTTTCGCTGTCTTCAAACTTGCCTTTATTCCCAAGGACTTTCGCACTGGGAGCGCATCTAATTGGTGGGAACTAGTGGAGGCGCTTTCTAAGTTTTGAAATACAATACAATGAACACTAGTACAACACTTCATTAATGGCAAAGTCAGGCACACAGAATTCCATATCACAAGTTCACCAATTCAAAGAAGAGAGGAAATTTTCAATTTCACATGAATACACTGAAGAGATTTGAACTCCAGACCGGGGCGCAAAAGATGACACCTTTCCACTTGGCAGTCATCCCAGCTTGACAATTTTATCCAAAGACATGGCAAATGGCCAACTCTGTCACCTGTAACAAAATCTGCATAGTGCCTCTTCTCAGGTCAGGACCGTCTTTAACACTTTAACAACGAGCGTGTACTAAAAGTGACTGGAATACCAATGCAGCTCGCCGTTAAAGTGTTAAAGAGGAACTCCTCAGAGGCGCTCCCGAATTGAGCAGACAGTCACAACTCACCAGTCTCTACTAACCAGTTTCTACTCACCAGTCTCTACTCAACAGTCTCTACTCAACAGTCTCTACTCACCAGTCTCTACTCCGAACATTAGCTTTTGCGATAGTGTGCATGCGTTCGTGTGAAGCATCCTAGAAGTAACTTGCTACCAACGATGCTATATAAATTGTCGTAATTACAATTACAATTACAGTACAATTACAATTACTTACCTTTTCACCGATCAGCGACTTGCACTCACTGATGAAGTCACGTGATGCAATTTCCAAGTGAAATATATGACCACAATTCTTGACACAAGCATTCAGAAGCTATATAATAAAAAATATAAGAAACACAACATAAATAAATGTGAGAAATAAACAGCGGCAGCAGCACAGCATTAAAACGGCCTACGTTAAAAAGCATTAGAAACTTGAAGTCAAGCTAAATTGTTTAAAATTAAAGGCTGAAGAAGTAAATGACATCAAAATCCTGAACAGATTAAAAGTTAGAAGGTTTAAAAAGGTATAAAAGAGCAAAAAGCATTGAAAATGTAAAAACATGAAAGACAGCTACATTTAAAATTTAAAAACAAAGAACGTTTAACACATTAAAAAGCACCTTTCAAATACATGTAGTAAAGTTGAAGGAATAAAATAGTACACCACATTAAAAAGCAGGAATTACAAAGTTAAAGACATTAAAAATCACTCCCATGGCTCCAGAAACTGTATGTACTTAAAAGGCTAAATGTTTTCAGGGTTGCCAAACTCACTGTTAGCGCTTGCATCGCAACATGCGGAACGCGATCATTCAGTCGTTTTATTATTGATTTCAAACAATCCTTTGCCCTGAAATTCAAACAAAGAAAAAATCTGTAATATATATATATATATAAATTAGAATACATATTCATATATATATGTATATGAATATGCATTGTAGATTCATATATATATATATATATATATTCATATTACAATACATATCCATATATGTATACATGTATATATATATATATATGAAAATGCAGTGTAGATTCATACATATATATATATATATATTCACATATATTCATATATATATATATATATACACAAATATGTATTGTAATTATAACTGTAAGTGCTCAATCATTAAGCGCATTGTCACATGAAAACTCGTCACAGGTGCGTTACACCCGACTATAAAAGACCAAGACCATGTTGCTATCTGGTCATTTATATAGTGCCCTTTAAGGACAATATATAGATGCCAAAGACATGGCTTTCTCACAGGTCTAAAAGGTGCAGTTTAAGATGTTTCTTGAGCAGTGTGTGATGGAACAGTACAACAGCTTTAGTGGAACTGTTTCAGATGTACCACTTCAATTTTGATAATGATTTTGAGCCTCAGACTTTCCATGCCTCTGTGAGTTGCTCTTCTGGGTTTCACCTGGATTTGTCACAGTGATGTTGACACACATATCTGATTTTCTCTCAGAAACGACAATCGATTGATGCTGTGAACACTTTTACAGTGGTAAATGAATTAGACAGAGGAATTAGGTGTGAAAGCAGATATCAAGACTACACTGGATAGATAACATAAACGAGGACATAACATCACCTGGACTAACGTTGACAGGAACACTGGACTTGACAAACAATCAAGGACAATGGAGATCATTTATTCGTACCCACTGTCGTGAAATGGCTAGCATCAGGAAGTGATGATGATGATGAATTAAGATAGATCTGGTCAGTGAGTGCTAAAGAAGTTTCCAGTTTAGATTAGATTAGATTAGATTAGATTAGATTAGATTAGGGACAAACATTTTTGGATGAGGTCATACATACACAGGTGATATACTCTTTACAGTATTATGAGCACTGAAGGCAGTACCAGTAGAACTGAAAGCAGTACCAGTAGTACTGAAAACAGTACTAGTACTACTGAAAACAGTACCAGTAGAACTGAAAGCAGTACCAGTAGTACTGAAAACAGTACCAGTAGTACTGAAAGCATGTATGTACAATCTAGGTACACAAGTACACATCAGAACTTAATATGACACCTTATATCTATATCACTGTGACGTTTTTACTATTAACCCTTTGAACCCGAAAGGCCAAATAAACAGCCTGAAAATTAGGCGAATTATACATGAAAAGTCGAAAAACCGGCCTCACCATCTACCATCATTTCCCAATGGGATTTTAAAGCAGCCTATGCCTAATTAGCACTCATACAGCACACACCTATACATTCCAATGCAAACATTGTTGTTGTGGCTGTAGTCACCTCTGTCCATAGATCTCTATGGGCTGAATGAATAACAGCAAAAGTGAAAGTAATAATTCATCGTATGTTTTAGCATCGTCTTTCATTGTTTATAATGCCAAAACGTAAAGTAGTAAACATACATTCTAGCAGAAATGATGAAAGACATAAAACCATTACCAGTGGTTATAGGCAGTGAGAACAAGGAAAACAGGCATTTCCGGTCGCAGAGGTTCGTGCTATACATATTGTAACTTGCAATTGTAGTCTGACATTTATAAACTACCACTTCAAGAAAAACTCATCAGCGGTGCTCCTAACCAGAACCATTGAAATTATGAACTTGTGGACCAATTGTGCCATGACTTGGTTGGAACCAACGACCAAATACAAGTGTCGTAGGTCTGGTAATAAGAGACAAGACTATTTATGGGATGAACCCAATATCCCAGCAATTTACACAAGCGTCCATAAGGCACAGCCTCTAACAACAGATGCATTGTATGTAGGGCATAACCGCTTTTGATTTTTTTGTCGATTCCAGATACCAGATAGTATAGGCCACTATTTGCCGATTCCATTTAGTAATAACCTATGTTCTTAAATCTATGCACTAAGGCCTAACTCCAAGTTAGTCATCATTGGCTTATGGCTTGGCATCAGCTACAGGACGTAGGATGGATGAACAGCCAGTCAATCACCCCCTTCCCTATACCGCAATATATTTCTTCGCTGATTGACAGGCCTAACGGTAGCCGGCGACGCCCCCCCCTCGTGGGAGATACACCAATTATACAAATTAAGACAGAAAATGCAATATAAGAACCAGATGCATGAATAAATTAACACTTTAATGATGAGTGTGTACTACAGCGTCTGGGCAACCAATGCAGCTCATCGTTAAAGTGTTAAAATCGTTTCATCATCAAGCCATAGAATTACACCACAAACATGGCAATGAAGGCTAACGGTTATGATACTCACGCGCTGGAGGACTGCTTGGCACGATCACAGATGTCGAGGATTAGACCCCAATCCTCGGCTGTGTTCAACTCATTTGTCACCTTCTCTGCAAATGATTAATAATAAAAAGAACAATTGAAAATCCACTGCACAAAGCAAGCACAGGTGTTTATCTTGTCAATGAGAGCATGATAGTCTACTGGCAAGTGAGTTGGACTGTCAATCAACAGGTTTGGAATTCAAATCATTGTCAGGAACTCAGCTATAATTACACTGACCAAACATACCTGTAGGAAGATCAGACAACAAGGGGTATGACAGGTTGCCCGACCTCACATGTCGTATCTAAATATTTCTGCAATGACAGGCCACTTGTAGATCATGCCTATTATTCTAAACATGGCTGTTGTACGGATCTGGAACATTGGTAAGGAAAATGCATTATCCTGAAGGCAACGTTCCCTCTGAGCTGCGCGATGTGCAATTCCACACAACTTTTAAAGTCACTGCACACAACTTCTTCTGGCTGGACACAAAAAGTTTAACTAGGTTTGAAAACGCACTGTAGATATTATATCACAAACAAATTTCATTTTTCCAACTTCCTGTCTTAGCAACAATGGCACGTGCACTTAGTCTTTTCACTCCAAATGCTTACTTCTTTTTCATTGTTGTATGTAAAATACCTTTGCCTAAAGTTCTCATTTGCATCATATGTTCGTTAACGAAGGTCTACATACTATACGAAATTTTTGCTCACACGTTATGTTAAGTCATCACACAAATTATTGCTCACAAGCTAAAATATATGCACACGCCACGTCAGTCCTTAGAGGGAACATTGCCCGAAAGTATAGAGATTAACTGTGTTGGTTACAGATAAGTTTTCAGAAGAAATTTATTATACAGTAAACACGCATACAAAATAACAAAGAAAGTCATACAAGAATTACTCTGACTAAAGACATCACAGCATAGCATCAGGACTTTGCCCCTACACTAATCAGAACCATACACGTCTGTGACAAGACAACACGTAGGGCCTACAGTCGAATATTATATAAGTTGGCGAGAAGCACCTTTGACCGGCTCTTAGTAGGCGCTGTATTGTTCAGATTTAACAAACAATTAGAATTATAAACTTAATATTTCTTCAGTGCCCAATAAAATGTACCCAGTATTATCCAGTTCGTTCGCGGAAAAAGCCCACGCCGCTGAAAGCACGCACACACAAGAGGATCGGCCCGATTAAGGCGCATCATAGCTGCTCTGTTATCTCCCAAAGATTTAAAAGTTTAAAGATTTTAGTTTAAAATTCTTTAAACTAATGCTTGCAAATATAATACCGTTTAGAGACCACCAATATCCTAACGCCTAATTCGACGTCTTTAGGGTATAAATGTAAAAACAGTTAACACCTTCTAGAGCGCACTATTAAAAGCCAATACAAATGATTAAAAAATTGATAGCACTTTTAGCACTTAGTAAGTCATTTTATTAAACATACCGACATCCGTGTCGAAAGGAGTCGAACTGCTAAAAAGTGGCATTTTGTGGTTAGGGGGAATTAGGAAATTTGCGCAAATTATCTCACAAATGACGACTTCCTTTGCCAAACATAACAATATGGCCGCCACCAACTGATTGGCCTATTCACGAGGAGTAAATATCACATGCTACACTTGCACTCATTCGCCAGATGGCGATAGCAAATTTTTTAATGAAAATATTTGAAGGAAATCTTCGCTAGATAACAGCAGCAGTTCCTTAACATCTATTATTGGAATTTTCAAATTTCAACACTAAGACATTTCTTTACTAATTAGAGTACCAAAGACGCTACAGGAAGCGAATCAGTTTCACGTTGTATGTACACCGGAGTGCGTCTTGCAGCCGGTAAAATAAAGAATATACTTACCTACTTACTTACTTACGTTGTTGCTGCTCTTTTTCACTTCGCCTACCGGTATGTCTTAATAACAGCGCACCACGCTACCTCGCAGGCTCGCAGACAGCATTACACCGCTAATAGTAATCGTTATCTCGATATTTCTAAAGCGCCTACATGAGCGAAGTCGCGGGAACCAGCTTATTCAGAGTCAAATCAAAATCGATAATGTAGGCCTAGGGACTCAATAAATAATCATTTAGCGCTCGTGATAGGCTGGTGTCCTGCGCTTGGCCTTCGAGTGGCGCTTTAGAAGTTTGGAGATTACGATAACGATTACGATTACGATAGGCAAGGGGTGAGATCGGTTGCAGGCAGTGATGGGCACTAAACTATTTTTTTAGTTAAACTAAAACCATTTTCCAACTAAAAAAATAGATTAACTAAAGTTGGCAACTGATTTTGGAAATTAGTCAACTAAACCAAAAAAAGTAGGCCTAGTTAAACTTTTTTCCAACTTTTTACGACAAACATTTTCACAATAGGCCTAAAAGACGTTAAGTGAACTGTAATAATGCAAAGCGTCAATGACAATTTCATCTTCAAACTATGCAATGTGTAGGCTACAGTTCTGGCATAGGCCTACAGTTACATGTGCACTGTAAGTAGGGTTGTCACCATTCTAAACTAGGAAGTCGGGACGCAATTTTGGAACACCGAAGTCGTAAATCACATCACGATGTGGAACCAGAGGCGCAAGTCGTGCAACCGAGTAGGCCTAATTTTTTTTAGGGAAAGCAACTATTTATTTTAAAAGGACGATTAAGATTTATGAATTTGAACATTGTAAAGATGTCAGGATGTGTTATTTATGATATTTCACTTCGCCTGCGTTATAAATTTATAGTGACGTTGAACAAATAGCCTATAGTAGGGCCTACGGGTAATGTGTTTTAAGCCACAACATTTTGTTAGTTTGGAGAAAAATTCCCACAAATTTGAAAGTAGGGACATTTGGCTGTCCCGACTAGGTCAAGTAGGGACGCGGGACATTTACCTCGAAATCGGGACGGTCCAACAAAATCGGGACGGGTGGCAACCCTAACTGTAAGTAGTGTATGAATTTGAAAACACAGGCTGTTAATGCTAAAACTATGCAGTGTTAAAATGTTTTTTTTGCTGACAGTGTTCAATAGTCACTGTGGAAATGTCGCGTTTGCCCCCGTCTCGACCGTGGTCACCGGCTCGGTGTGACGGTGTCAACGACAGCAGGACTCACACGTGATTGCAGATCAGGGGAAAGGAATAGAGGCCGGACCGGATGCAGTGAAATTTAGGTTTGGTTCCCTAATAGGGGAATTAGGCCTACATCTATATGGTCGTGAGCTTAACTCACGATAGTCTACTCGAGCCTTGGCGCCGAATCGCTCGCTTCTTCTTATAAGGGTACCAGGATGAGCAATGCCGAGTGAATCAGGCGCTGTAGCTGAGCAAGACTGCAAGAGACGGCCCTCAACACATGAGAACCAGGGTTCGAATCCGATACTGCAATCATATTTAGTGTCGGTGACAGTTCAGTTCGGTCCAATCTTGACCTTACCTCATCTAGGCTTTGTCTAGCCGCCAGGGCTTCTACTTGCAATGAGCTCATTTGAGCATGAGTAACCAAAAGCTGCTCCTGTGTGACTTGGTTCTGTTCTTGAATAGAGCTCAGCTGCTCTTGTGTGGTTTCTTGCATTATATCAAGCTTTGACAATAGCAGATCCACCGCGGATCCTGATCTTGACACTCTAGATAAGGAAGACATGTTGTGCAGGAGCTATATGAATTCAATGCAATAGGAAACAGACCTTTCCTTACCAATTGCAAGATTAATGAAATCTCAGTCAACAGTTAATGTTTCTATTAAGTGACAAACTTCAACAGTATCAATACTTAATGTGTTACAATATTCAGTATATAATATCTTCACAGTAATTCTTCACCAATTCTGAGATATCTTTACAGTTTACTTTTTGCTATCCAGCAACAGTTGGAGAAAATATAATCAATTTCCCCTTAAACTGGCTATATATTTCTACATGTTAGGAAATTCACGTCTAGTTGAAATCAGGTTCCCTCCCTTAATTTGGGCTACTATCTATTCATTAAAATGAGAAAGGAAATAGATAAATCTCTTGAAGACCATGTTCGTGGCTGAACTCGAAGAAAAGGGCCTTCGGAGCGTATTCGACCGACACCGTCAGAGACCAGTGACCTCTCGTTCGCCAAAGAAACCGGAAAACCAGACGACCGGAAATTTCGTCTTCCGTCGTGAAGAAACCACGATGCAGACCAATCTGCCAGGCCCGTGTTAAGGGGCTCTGGGGCTCTGGAGCACTCTGTCATGTTGGGCCCCTCCGTCAGTTCCCTCCTCCTCCATTCCCTAAATTTCTTCTTCCCTCCCTACTTCTGTCTCCCCTCCATCCGTACCTCCTTCCCTAAAATTAGGTAATATTCCAATCTGCTCAGACTCTAATCAAATTTATTTATGGTTACTTTAGGTTTTTATACTGTCACTGTTATGCAAGGTAATTTAGATTTGCAAAAGTAGCCTATTTTACATAAATAAAATATAACCGACTGACACAGGTGACCGATAGGCTATATTTTGAAAATACAGTATTTCAATACTTTTGAAAAGTATCTGAAAATTACAAAATAAAATTTAGGCCTACTTTTTATTTTACAGAATGAAACTAAACAATTTTTAACCTAGCATAAAAGGTACCAGATAGAGTCCTAGGGAGCAAGCGCATGTCCAAGGGTAACCCGGCGTTCCAGACCGCAGGACCAACCAACGTAAAGGCTCGGTTCTGCATTGTGTCGTGCGAGCGAACTGCACTTTCAGCACCCCCTCTCAGAGGAATGAAGGGGGCGGTTATCTTGGGTTCCTTGCACACCACACTAGGAAAGCAACCCTATATGCGATTTTTCTGGGAGTTACTGCGGCTGCTTTGTTGAGGGTGGTTTATTTAAGAGATTTAAATCTCGGGCTAGCACGATCCCAACACGGGGACCTTAAATGGCGTGGCACCCATTCAAACGGGCAGCGGTGGTGAAGATCTCACCCAATCAATTAATTGAAAAATGAGCAGGGTCGAGGCCATATACGGTCGCTATAGAAAATCGCGAACATTTACATTTACATCTGTCTTCAGCTTGTGCTGATGAGTAGGGGAAAGGCTTGTATAATATGGGCCACCTAACAAATTGTTAGATTATTTAGTACAGGAGCAATTGGGTGTATAGTTTTGTTAATTCCATGCATTGCTTGGCATTAGTTATGATCAAATGTAAAGGAATGATTGCTTAATAGATGTAAATAAATTTTTAAATAATTATTTTTAAAATACCAAAAATGGACCATATTACACAACCACGTGTGTAATATGGGCCACCATTGTAGAGATAAAACAATACTGTTACACGTGTTAGACAACTGCCTGATTTTGCAACAGAAGATGAAAATGATTAAAGTTTGAAAGCAATTATCATATTTCAGAGCTTGATATTCTCAGCTCATGCAATTTGCAACGTTTCCGCGCTGTTTACTGGTATTAAATATATGTTAGAAGTTTCTAGGCAAAGGCTGGCAATTGTCACAGAAGTAAAACTTAGGATGGTTTAAATCTGCACAGTCTTCATGCGACCAGCGTTGACATGTTGTGCACTGCACCCAGTTCTCTTCGTACACACACACTACAAATTGTGAGATCAGGGATGCTCTGGTCGTTTTCGATGTCTCCTTTAAACTTGTATTTTGTTTTGATTTTGATTTTATTTTGGTCCATTTCTTTAGCAAGGTTGATTTAGATACGATTGTTTTGGTGGCTCTAGTCTTTGTCACAACTTCCATATTGAAACTGCCCGTAAGGAGTGTGTAAAACGAAAATAAAATGAAACAAATTGCACTTGTGAAATCAGCTACAATTACCATGTATTATGGCTCGTGTAATATGGGCTGGCTCATATTACACAGGCCATAATACATAGGCCTGTGATGGAATGTGTAATATGGGCTGGCCCATAATACACATTCTATCGCAGGCGCATATTACAAACATGGTATGCTTCGGTGAAATCAGTTAGGCCTATAGCGTGACCGTCGAATGTTTTATAGACCCAACAAAGCTATTTTTAATTTGATTAAGAAATTGCTACCTTGTGAAACCACACGACATAGCATAGCTGAAATCCTAAGCTACACAACAGCTGTTGAAGTTGAGCCAATTTTATAAGCAATATGTACCAAAACTTAAAATTGTTACCATTCGTGCAGAAGTTATTGCCAGCAGCTCAAATTCACAACATGAAGTTTAAATAAGTAGACGGATCGTTTCGCACGGTAAGAGGTCTTCGCAGACATGATAGATGAGAAAAACAGCCGGGGCCCATATTACACGGTGGCCCATAATACAAGCCTTTCCCATAACTCTGAGATTCATAGCCTGCCAGCATTTCTGATTTTGCGGCCTCATAAGGAATAGACATTGTTTCAAAATGATCGTCGTTGTTAATAGGCTGAATTGCACTTGCAGACATTCTCATTTTCATGTATACGCTGTCCTTAGAACTCAAATTAATCTGCACATCATCGTCAAGTTCGTCAACGATCGATCTGCCGACTATTTATGTTTTAACGCATAATGTCATAAAATTGTAACCATGTTGTTACTGTTTGCTTTACACGTATAGCAAAATGTTTGTGTTCACTATAGGCCCTATAATTGTGCTATGATTTCAGTAACAGCTTCGTCCACCACCGCTAAAGTTACAATGATAACAGTTTATGCAAAACGTTGAGACATAGCTATAGCTCAAATAACAGTGTTTGTAATCGTAATTGTAACCAAAACTTCTAAAGCGTTACTACTAGAAACCTAAGCGTCGAGCACTAGCCTGTTCACGAACGTTGCGTCTTGTCAGAGGGCGTTGTTCAGATATGTCCAGTGGAAATCAGAGTCCAGACAATTAATATGCAGACTTCATACAAGATAATTTTCTGTCATTCATCATCTTTTAAACAGTGCGTCCGTCGTCTTTTCCTGTTGCGCCAGGCAATATCAAATAGGACGTAATGGTAAGGATAGAGATATAAGCGATATTTACAGTAAACACAGTGTTTACTGAAATCATCGACGAAACAATCAAAGAAATCCAAGTCGTCAAGTCTCAGTGAAGACTGTATGCGAATATAAAGCATGAAGAGGTCAGGGCAGGTAAAGAATTCAAAGATCCTGTCACCTCCCAGAATATGTTTGAACAACCAGAGGAAACCAAGAACTTCTTGTAGATTTTCGTCGAACAAAGACGCCAGTTCAGGACAGAATATCATTGGGAAGAGTTCAGAGTTAAAAGCATGTACTGCCAAAATATGCTGCTCTCCCGCTGTTTTTATGCACAACTCATAATTTCCAGTTATGAAGTAGAGGTTACACAGATAGGCTGCAGAGATCAATTGTGTTGGATTCATCCATTTCTCGTAAACTTTTCCATGATCTTCACTCCACGGAAAATTCCAAGACTGCCCGGCATAAGGACAATGCCCTTTCGTACAACGGGTCATCACAGATATGTCCCACTGATTCTCTCCTTCTACTAAAGTTCTTAATTCAGCATTTTCCAAGGATTCAAACAATGCAGTTATGGCATTCGACGAAGCGGAATGCGACAGTGTTATACATTTCCCTTCCATATTGTTACTCACTGTCTCCGCACATGCAATGCTTGTCCAAAAGTACTGCTCTGCAACCGCGTAGTAAGATTCACCCAGTGTCTTTGCGAGTTGCATGTTGTAGATACCGTTCATTAGAGCATCCAGCTCTTCATTAATTAATTCTTGGACTTTCTTAAGCTTCTGACGATGGGTCTGAAATGGCGTGCCATATCTTTGCGCAGAAAAGTGAAAAAAAGGCGCCATTTTTACAGGCAAGGAAACACAAACACGACATTCGTGACACACTTTTGGAGGTAGCATAAACGTAAGAAAGCTTCTGCCTGATTCGGTGTTAAGCATTCTTACTGCTTCTCTGAGATCGTCTTCAATGAGATCCGGCTTACCTTCGATGAGGTTGCAATCAGGAATGAAATAGTTCGGGAAGTTTCTATCAACTAGATGTTGTACCATTTGTGTCAAAAGTTCAAAAACGCATGTCAGTAGGTTATCATCTTCCCAGAATTCCGCTGGCTTCTCCTCACACGCACAAAACATCTGCGTCTTGAAATGATAAGTACAGAGGCTGGGCTTCTTCTTGTCGTCATATTTCTTGACAATTTCTGACTTTATAAGTCGTAGAACATGGTAGACGTACTTTTGTGAATCGCTCCAGCTGGAAATCAATCTTATTTCAGCCTTTGAAAACGAATATCTCCACTGAGTTTTATTGTCATCCATGCAGTTTGGGTGTGACTTGCCCACGAGAAAGCATCCCTCATTTACGATATGATCAATTAAATCTTTCGATGGCCAACCGTGAGAACGATGACGTGTCCGCCACTCCTGAGCCTCCATCGGCCAGTAAGGGCACTGCACCGAGAAGACCATATCGAAGGTGAGAGTGGACCATCCTACGGGGGTCTTAAGTGCTGGGCCGTTTGGTCGGTCATATCTGAACGTCTGCAAATGCTTATAGCACTCCTTTTTCGAGTTTATTAACGTTACGTAACCGGCTGAAAGGCCTTGCCGATCAATTGTGAGTACCTCACCTATGAAGTTGTGAGGAGGTTTTGCGTTCTTTGGAACTGCACAGACGTCGGTACGATACATCATGAAATCTAAATCTGTGGGTTTGGTGCCGAAGTAGACAAGAGGAATCTCGGATGAGCTGCCGGAAAACAAAACTCTGGCGTTGTAAGTAAAATTTTCCAAGCGCCGTCTGTGTTGGTTTATGAACTCCATTGTCCTTCAATATCTTTGTGCAAGTGCTTAACTCTAAAATTAACGGCAGATTCAAGACTTGTTTTCTCTATGACAAAATGCCAGTGTTGTATGCAAGACTTTAAACTTCGAGACCCAGACGAGACCAAGACAGTCGAATCCCAAGACCGAGACGAGACCAAGACAATGAGGTACCAAGACAGAGACCGAGACCAAGACACGAGGTCCAAGACAGTACAAGACATTTTTGGCATTTATTACAGTGTATCACAGAATAAGCGATAAAAAAATTCATGCATCATGCAGTTTCCCAGGTATTCTTTAATACCATTACATTTTATGAATGCAAGATCCTCAAGCATAGTATCACCTAGACGTCGTGCACTATGAGGACGCATAAAAAGTACACTATGGCTGAAAACTCTTTCTACAAGTGCTGAAGTTTTAGGTAACCTGAATGTTTTTTCAATAAGATTTCTTGTTTTCGGTTACGAATGTCCATACATTGAATATGCTCGGGAGGGTCGGATTAAACTGATCCATATTTTTTATCAAAAGTTGGCAAGAAACAGCAATGTGAAAACGAACGGAAATAGGCCTATTAGCCTTGATGTATGAATAGCCTTGAGGCATGAAAAGCTAGTAGCCTTGATGTCCAAAGTTTACGCCTCGAAAAATTACACAAATAATTCTTGAACTATGGATTTTCTTGACTTTGAATACTGCCTATTAACTCAAAGCATTACACGACTGGTACTGACTCGGGCTGATAAAGTGATAAACGTAGGTTAATAATGGACATATTATAATTGATTATAATTATAATAGTTATAATATATTATAATAGTTTACACCCACCTGTATGAATCTATAGCCTAAATATCGTTTTTTGCTAAAGACTAATTTAGGCCTAACCTCACACTTTCCAAAAGTATGGTGTTGCTTTCCTCCTGAAGTCCAATATATATAACGAATCGCCAAACTAAGCCAAGATATAAGGAAGTAGCCTACATCATGTCGCGAACAAATAGGAAGCATCATAGGCCTATATCGCGAACAGATAAGGAAGCATATCAATTTCCGCGCCTCAGATTCACATTTCTGTGTGACCATGTGCGTGTGACCATGCGCGCGTTACAATTTTAATTATTAATAATAATAATAGTGAGGCCTGTATTTTATTGACTGCTGTGAATGTCAAATACTGCTTCCAAAGCGCATTATTTGCAGCTGCTCCATGAAATGACCTGTCCCGCTTGCCATGTGCTCTGCCAGCAGGCCTTAACAGTTAAGTCGCAGAAGCTGAATTTGAATTAACTATTAGCCAAAAAAGTGTGAACAATGCAAAGTCAACTTCAGATGTATGGCCAACCCGAAAGTAAAGCCAACTTCAAAACCAGGATGTGAAATGAAGAGATGAGGTACTTTTATTTCAGTTTCTTTTGTTTTATTGTACCTTTTTGATAGAATATTTTAAAACACAGAACATTAAATTAACTCTTATATGTTAACTTAACTTTAAATTGGTTTCGATCTTTTGGTAAATTAAAGCAGGTTTTCAGCAAATCAAAAACTTCAGATCGAAAGTCAACTTTAGACATACATGATTGTATGGCCAACATGAAAGCAAAGCCAACTTCAAAATCAGGATGTGAAGTGAAGACATGAGCCTATTTTCAATTCCATTTCTTCTGCTTTATAGTGCTGCCTTTGGGAGAAAACACAAGACTGAACATTAGCCTTTAATTTTTAAACTTTAACTTTTTCATTGGTTTCGACCTTTTGGTACTTTAAAGTTAAGGGGAGTTCAGCAAATCAAAATCGAAATTCAACTTTAGTATGGCGATCAATGTAGCAAAGCCAACTTCAAAGTAAAGCTCAACACAGAAGACAACAAAAGAGATTTATTTTAGTTACTTTATTGCTTATAGAAAGGTAGGCCTAGTTTTTTGCAGGGTGGGAATTGTCGGGGGTTGGAGGTTGGGGGTGCAACCCCCTAGTCTTTCTTAGAACCCCACATTTAAGTCTTCATTGCACACCCCAGGGAGTTCTTTCCAACCCCTCAGTTGTGCTATTGTGATTTAGCATTTTTTACTCTGAGTCTCTGAAAAAGAGAAGACATTTCCATAGTGTATCATGTATGCATTTTTGAATTTTCTCAACAAAGGAATTGATTTTGATTAGAGTCTGACTTGTAGAACTGCTAGCGTTGAAATCAGCAGTTTTCCAATTTCGTTGACATCAGTTTGTAAAATACCTTATCTCCCGGTCTTCAAGAAAATTTAGGCCTTCTGCTTACTAATGATAATATGCTTACATAAGGTTCACATCGAGTGATTGCTTATCATAGTTGCTGTTTTAGCTAAGTAAGTAAGTAAGTAAGTAAGTAAGTAAGTATATTCTTTATTATACCACCTGCAAACGCACTGTGGCTAAGATGTGTTTCTTGCTTAATGTGCATAGATGTTTTTTCTCGCTTAATGTATATAGATGTACCTTATTATCTTGCTACCTTACAGCCTCCAATACTGTAATTCCCTCAGCTACTCTTCTTTTTCTAAATCTTCTTCATTCATTCATTCATTCTGGACATTTATATAGCGCTTCTTCAAGAGACCTACTCAGAGGTATTACTTGGCTGGCATCAAACTAAATATACTATTAGGTGACCCTAACTAGCGCGATCTTTGATCCCTTCAGGATCCCCTTTGTAGCCATGCAATTAAGTTGCCAAAGTTTTCTTCTCTATTGTTGCTGTTGTATTTTACTTGGTTGGTTGCAGGAATAAAATGATTTTATTTGATTTTTGATAAAATGTTCAACCGCCAGTCTTTTTTCAACAATTCCCACACTGCTTCTTTTTATACCACTGCAGTGGACAGTGTTAACAACTGTATTCCATCGATGGTGCTCAAACATTGTTACATCAAATATCTGCTCTAAAAATATAACAAATTGCAAAAACCTTTTTGATGGATATTTAATTTACACACTTTTTGTTCAAGAAAATTTACTTCGATCAACGTCGGATCATCGTCGGATCATCGTCGGATCATCGTCGGATCATCGTTGGATCATCGTTAGATCATCGTTGGATCATCGTTGGATCATCGTTAGATCATCGTTGGATCATCGTTGGATCATTGTTGGATCATCGTTGGATCATCTTTGGATCATCGTTGGATCATCGTTGGATCATTGTCGGAGAAGACGGACGATCTGGATGGTCGAACATTGGAATATCTCATCGCTCGGAACAACGATTTATACCATTCTTTTTAAATTTGACAACAACAACAATAAATAACACTGCTATGCATTTTAAAAGAAAGAATCAGATGTCTGATTTATTTTTACTGATTTTATACAATTCTGACATCCTGATTTCAAATATGTTGATGAAATTTGGCCATCACGTCACAATTTCGTACAAATCAAATTATAAGTTTATTGAATTTTTACATTATTGAGAAATTATTTTCTCTTTGATACACTGCAGAAAAAAATTATAAGAAAGGTTTATAAAAGTCCTGATGTCAAAATCTTAGAAACAGATGACAGTGCCCAGATGTTTACAATAATTTTATACAAAATATATGGCAAAATCTTGTATAGGCCTACAATGAAACTGAGACATAAACCGTCTTAGGGACAGAAACGTGTTTTCTTAGATTTTCTTGCGTGTTCTTCCTCTGACGAACAATCTCTGTTCATCATCCAGAAATAGTCCATCAAATCAAAGGGGGTTTCCAGAGAGTAGTCCAAAAGTGGTCCAAGTCCGATTCCAGGGTACCAGATCAGGAGAGGCAGAGTAGCTGTCAAGGCGGGTGTCGTTTACGGCGAGAAGAACTGGAAGGCTTAGGATCAGATGAGTCAGGGTAGGAGTATTTGAAAAGGTGAGACTTCAGTTCTGAGTGGAAAGTCCGGGGGTGATAGATAGAGGAACAAGAGGAGGAGGATGAAGGACTGGTAGCAATGATGATGGAGGCACTGAGAAAGTGCGGAATTCAGGAGGGAGATCATTCCAGAGGCGTGGTGCTGTGATGGAAATGGCTCGGTTGGAGAACTTGAGGTGAGTAGTGACTGGGGGTCGAGAAAGACTGAGATAGGACGATGATCGGGTCTGAATGGTGAAGAGATCACGAAGTTACTTGGGCTGGGAATATTGTAGGGAGTTGTAGGATAGTGATAGAACTTTCTAGTGGATTCGCTCTGTGATTTTTAACTAATGGAGTGATTTGAGGATGGGAGTGATATGATGATGTTTGGGCGTTCTAGTGACAGCTCTGGCTAGTGAGTTTTGGATAAGCTGTAGATGCTTGATTTGAGTGGATTCGAGGTTGAGAAAAAGAGAATTGCAGTAATCAAGCTTTGAATGAACAATGGAGGTAGCAATGGTGGAGGCAGTTTTAAGGTCGAGCATGGGTCGTATGCGTCGGAGGTCACGAATGTGCATGAAGCAGGAGCGCGAGAGGTTGGAGATGTGGTTAGAGAAGGAGAGGTGTGGATAAAAATAACACCAAGATTGCGAACAGGGGAGTCAGCGGTGAAGGTGAGAGACGATGAGTTAGTCGAAAGGTTTATGAAAGGATCACGGATTTTCTTGATTTGATCAGGAAGGCCTAGGATGATGAATTCAGTTTTGGAAGGGTTAAGGCAGAGGAGATTGGATGACATCCACTCTTAAATAAGGTTAACCACGTTGAGTAGTTGTGTGATGGCGGTGGAAAAAGAGTCTGGGAAGAAGGATATGAAGAGTTGGGTGTCATCTGCATAGAGATGGTGGTCGACAGAGGAGGATTTTATGAGATGGCTTAATAAGGGTGTGGTATAAAGGATGAAAAGTAGTGGATCCAGGACGGAGCCTTGAGGGACACCACAGGAAAGAGGAAGGGGTTGTGAGCAGTGGCTGGAGGCTTTAACAGAGAAGGATCGGGAAGACAAGTAGGACTGGAACCAGAGTGGAGCAGTATCAGAGACGCTAAACCAAGAAGATAGTCGTTGAAGAAGAAGGCTGTGATCAATGGTGTCAAATGCGGCAGATATGTCGAGAAAACCCTACGTGATACAGACAAACGGATATCATTTTTGAAATCAGCAGACTAAAATCTTTTAGAAAAACATGTTTTTGGCAGAACATCAAAAATCATGCATAGCAGTGTAATAAGAGTAGAAGTTGTAATAGTAGTGGTGTAGTAGTAATAGTAGTGGAAGTAGGCCTAATCGTGGTAGTAGAAGTAGTTAGCAACTTCTATAGCTCCATTGTATAATGCGCAAGGCATCAACCGATGATTCATGAAAACAAAATCGCAACTGAAGGTCAGTATGCCAAGAGAGACGTATGTCCGACAATTGCCCAGTTAGATGATCCCCTTAACTCTCATTGTCATTAACGATACTAATTATTTTGCTTTGTTTTGACGCTATTGTTTATGTGTCCTATTGGACATGGTGGAATAGTTAGTCCTGACCTGGCCTGTCCTGGGTCATAGTTAGGCAAGTATAGACAAAAGTCGTCATTGGTTGCTCTAGATCACAAAATCTAGTTTTTCGATAGCCTATCTTTTGTCTGCTTGTTTGGGACGTTGATGTCTACCTTATCTTGCTTGAGCTTAGCTTGGCGATTAGTAGCCTATCGAATCGTTACGACATGACTAACCTTAGAAACAGGACTGTTATTAGCCTCTCCTTGGTCTTGCTCAGTGATGGGCACTAAACTATTTTAAAAAAAGTTAAAATAAAACTATTTTCCAACAAAAAATATAGTTTAACTAAAGTTGGCAACTTATTTTGGAAATTAGGTAACTAAACTTAAAAATGTAGTTCAACTTTTTCCAACTTTTTACGACAAACATTTTCACAATGACAGAGGTTAAGTGAACTGTAATAATGCAGAGCGTCAATGACAATTTCATCTTCAAACTATACAATGTTTACTGTTCTGGCATACAGTTACAGGCGGACTGTAAGTAGTGCATGAATTTGAAAACACAGGCTGTTAATGGTAAAACCTTCCAGTGTTAAAATGTTTTTTGTTGTTGTTGACAGTGTTCAATGTTCATTGTGGAAAAATAGTTGCATATAGCTGATTTTTTAAAACTTTTTAATTAGTTACTAATATTTTTTAGTTAAACTATGGTTTTAACTAAACCCAGATGATTAGCGTCGCCCCCTCCTTTACCCAAGCTTCGGTTTGGCACCAGCAGTTGTGATTGGTAAAGTTTTCACTGGCAACTAAAGCAATCGATAAACTGTATAGAGTGGAGTGGTTGGACAAAACACGTATCCGATAGGCCTACTGTTATACTAATTAACGTTACATACCATTTGCAACAATTGTTATTTATGGCTAGATATCAACGGCTTTTCGGTCGTTAAGATATCATAAAAATAGATGCCACTATAATTGTTGTCAGGAAGTTACGCAAAAGGGAGTCCCTGCCCGTGCTGGATGGCCATTAGTACTTAGTTCTGTTTTCGATCACACCCGCAGTTGCTTTATAGTAACCTGTACAGCTGCCAAAGGACCAGACAGATTCTGTTTCCAGTGTATCTGTAGGCCCCATGTGCAGACTGACTTTACGATAAGCAGTCAGGATAGGATCAATAAAAGCTAAGAAACGACGTCCAACGCAGAGGACTACAGTAGTTAAACCGATGGCCTCTGGCTTAATACATTGCATGGTTGGATTTCTTTAAAAAAGGTGTTTAAGAGATCACATCTCTAGCATCACATTGACAATTAATATGTTTAAAGTAAAGGCTGAAACAATACAAAAACCTTTTAAATAAACTTTACCAATAATTTCTAAAATCTAATAATATATAGCATAAAGAAATTAATGCAAAAATGAATGTCCTGAAGTAAAATTTTTAAAACATAAGCTATTCGCTAGGTGACGCTATGAGCTTTATAAGATTTGTAATTGTATTGATAATCGTAATTGGACACATTTATATAGCGCCACTTCAAGAGCAATTCATTCGAGTTTCTCTCGACCAAATTCATACACCAATTGTATTCCTTCCCTAACACATCCACTAATTCCTATCCAAACACGTCCACTAAATCCTAACATAGGCCTAGTCGATCATCTAACTCATATCCTAATCCATCCACTAATTCCTATCCTAATCCACGCACTAATTTCTAACCTAATCGATACACTTCATGATACCTATCCAACCAATCCACTAATTCATAGCCTATCCTATAATCCATCCACTGATTCCTTAATCTAATCGTTCCTCTAACTCCTACCCTAATCGATCCAATTATTCCTATCCTAATGGATCCGCTAATTCCTATCCTGATCCATCCGCTCTTCCACTCTCCAATCTCTCTCAATATAGACGAAAGCCCCTTAACAACTCCGCTACCTGCTTCTCTCCCTGGTCTTCGGGGAACCGAACCGGACTTCGTTCTCCACTCCGTATCTCTGGACCATAGGCGTAACTTTGTATTGTGCCAGTGATGTCTGGTCACTACGACTTTAAAAACTGGGAAATACGTTGCTCTGGTTAGACACCTGTAAAACGTTTTTAAAGTATTCTATATGTTCGTCGACCGCGATTAATCTGCGTTTAACTAGACGGCTCGACCAACATATGAACAAAGGAACATTCTCGAAGAAAAGAGAACTTTATATATTTATATATGTTTAATATATAAAATATTATATATATGTTTAATATATAAAATATTATATATATATATACATCAGTTGAGGAGTCAGTATCGAGCTGAAACTATGTTCATTCCGTCGTTTCAGCTCTATTAAGTGAGTGAGTAGGCCTCAGTGGGCTTCTATTCAATATTATTTTTTTATTACAAACATTTTCAACGCGCGCAGTCACACAGAAATGAGAATCGGAGGCGCAGTGTGTCAGTCGCTAGGTGAAGTGCAGCTTGGTATCCAGATGTTTGAAGACCGATGAGAAATAGTGAGTCTTGAGGCGTTTCTTGAAAGAATAGGCAAACACTCGCACTCCGCAACAGAAACGGTTACTGCCAAATGTTATTGTCGCTGGTTCAGGAAAAATCCTAACCTATGAGAATTAATGGCCACACTTCACGATGTTAAGCTGTTCGACGAATGGCGAGCTCATTATTTTGTGGTTGATTGATGCTGCAAAGTTAACATATCTGCAGTACAGTTCCCGATAAGAAGACTAGATCCATGATATTCTTGCCAACAGGATATTAACCTTGATGCCTTCAAACTTGACCTTTAATCAAAATGAACCTTGAATCGTCCTCTCTTCTGCTAACCTCCACCCTCAAAGCACCCTGTTGATTTCTTGCCAGCATATAGTTCCCACCATATCGGGTCTCCATAACAAAGAAACTCATTAGCCCTAACAAAGAATCTCCGCTCATCACTAAACATGCAACTCGACCCAACAGCCGTGTATTAATTCTTTCTTTCAAGCTCTTGAATCATACCGCCGTCACCTGAAACGAGGATCGATATGACCATGAACTTAACAGTAGCAAAGCGCATATGTTGAATATAGGCTATAGAGAGGGTAGATAATGCTTTTAAGGTGTCTAAGGACAGCACAACAAATCGTTTTTGGCGACATCTTGCGTACGTAAAGATCGTTTACGTGGACTTCACCTTGGTGCGAATGAATTAATCCAACAGTTTAACGACGTCATAAATCATAATTATGTGACCAGTGATGTTATCGTTAACAAAAACGAAATAAAAACGAAAAAGAAAAGTCAATCGTTAACGAAAACGAAAACTAAAACGAAAAAGATTTTAGAAATGGAAACGAAATAAAAACGAAAACGAAAAAGATTTTGGAAACGAAAACTAAATAAAAACGAAAAAGAATGGATGTAAAACTAATAAAAACTAAAACGAAAATGATTTTTGGAACGAAAAGTATTGAAAATCCAACCATGTATTTTATTAAAAACAAGATTCGAAAATGAAAATCCAACCAAGGCGGCCCATCTCTTTTATTAAATTATCGGCGCGGCAGTTGAACGGCGCATGTCTACATATCTAAAATTATTCCTGTTTGCGGTCTACAATTTATGTCAAACTGTGGGTGCATGTTTACGAAATTTCTTATTAATAATGAGTCTAGTAAAGCTTTTATCCGGTAGACCTACGCGAAAGTATTGTATGGGATTACTTTATATATGAAGAAGATAACGACAAAAGCCGATGTAGGGGCCTACAGTTCTGAATGACAAAGGAGAGCCGTGTGGTGTTCGCATAGCTGGTACGTATATCTACGCAATTTACGCATCATACTCGCTACTTTTTCCGCATCCGTCTTTTGGCTACACACCCTTACTTTAGTACGTGAAAATATAGTAATCACAATAAGAAACATATTTTGTAATTTTTTATTGCAGGTAAAAATCCAACAAATCTTAAAACGCACATAGGTCATAACCATGCCGAGGTTCACACACTCTTAAATTCAAAGGAAGGTAGAAACAAGAGAACACAGTCTAAGCGTAAATTGGAGGATAGGGAGAGCCCGTCAATACAGACTCTGGATGCCTGCATTTCAAGAAAAGAACCTCATACACGACTGATTCTACAGAATATATAAAGCGATTAGAGTCTATGACCAACTTTATCATAACCATAACCATAACCACCAGTTTATTGGTCCATCAACACGTTTACAGTACACGTTATACATAAATGATAAATCGTCTTACACTATGAATGCTCGGATGGGCACAACTGGGGTAGCTGAAGGGACCTAAGTCCCGCTAATAAGGGTCTCAAGTAATTTCTTCTTCATCAAAGGTAAGCTAACCTACTTTTTCAGAACTTACATTTAAAGTAAAATGATGTGAAAAACGAAAACTAAAACTAAAATGATTTGAAAAACGAAAACTAAAATGATTTGTTTTTGAGAAACTGAAACTAAACTAAAACTAAAATGATTTCAGGAATAGAAACGAAATAGAAACGAAAATGATTGAAAACTAAAAAACTAAAACTAAAACTAAATAGAAATGATTGACACCTGACAGAAATAGAAACTAAAACTAAAATGATTTCAGGAATAGAAACGAAATAGAAACGAAAATGATTGAAAACTAAAAAACTAAAACTAAAACTAAATAGAAATGATTGACACCTGACAGAAATAGAAACTAAAACTAAAATGATTTTAGGAACGAAAATAACACTGTATGTGACATTGAAGACCGTTCACGTAGACAGGATAAAAATATTTGCTCACTGCTATTTTAGATTGAAGCAGTTTCTGTTTCACAAGCTGCGTCGTATTAAGATGCATAGGCCGGCTCTTTCTCCTTTAGGGCCTATCCAGGCTGCGAACTGGAGCCACCCATAACGAAAAGAAAGTGGAGTCGTTGAAATGAAGATTTGATTTATGGATTGCAGCAGTTTAACGACGTCTTATGACAACAAAGGCCGTTAACGTCGATAGAAAGAATTTTTACAGCTTTCACAGTTCGTAAAATATACGAACTGTGAAAGCTGTTAAAATTCTTTCTATATTAGGCCTATAGGAGTGGTAGCCTATTGTTTAACGACATCCTATATCTGCGAAGGCCGTTGACGTCATTAAAGTTTATGATAATTTATAGTTCAGTTCGTTTTCATATAACTTTCGTCCATCAGTGTTTAGGCTTCCCTCGTGGTTGTTTTGGTGTCTTAGAAAGAGGGCGATGTTAATCATCTTTATTATGAAAATACCCCGATACACAGCAACTAACGAATCCGCTATTCCTTGCGCGTCGCCGTCTGACAATTTCTCTCAACCTAAACACAAACCCTCTGACTTGACGCAGCGTTCGTAAATATGCCGGAGTCCTGCGCATAGCGTTTGAGTGGCGCCTTAAAAATCTCCAAGTTTACGATTACGACTACAAGTCCTATAGAAACAAAATCGAAAAATAAACGCAGATGGCGCTGCGTCGGATCCTTAATAAGTCTGACGTGCTGGCGCCTCTACCATCGACAACTTGATATATCCTCCCAAGTACAGTACAGACCAAAATGAGACGAATCGTCTGGAACGCTGCGAAATGGAGGCGCACAATAAATCGACAATTTCGTGGCCGTTCTGCGTTCCGCGTGGCCATTAATTGTTTGCTGGATGACTATTAAAGCGGACGATTTGTGAGTAAGCGGGTGTGTAACGTGTACAATCCTCCGAAGTCCAAATAGTCATCCGAACGACGCTATCTTCTTAATGGCATGTCCAGAATATCCACGAAAATTATCTGTATACAAGTCTAAATAGTAAACACACGCCTAAGCCTTGGGCGGATGCTTTCGATCGCTATATGCCTCATATCAGATGAAAATAAGGAAAATATATTGCGTGTGGGTCAGAGGCGCTCGTTTTATATGCGCTACATAAATAGGCGCCGTTGGCGACATCATGCGGCAGATGCAAGAGTTAATTCGATCGATAGCAGAGGATTCCACTCCGGAAAATTGAGCATTAAAGATAAGATGTATTATCATAATGAGTCTGCCGCACAGACTTAATAAAATTCTCAGAAGATATTAGCCTACATTCCCGATCTCTACACGAACCAGTAAAGGATTTTTATTCGTTTTCGAAATGATATTTTGCTTCAATACCAGCCTTAATTTGACACTATAACTTCAGTTAGGCCTATAGGTCTACTATTTTCAGATAAACATAGGCTGTCTAAAACTACAATTTCAGAACAAATAATGTAATAGAATAGTTGTAGTACATTCGAATTACTTTTGCATAATCTAATGGTCGCTTTCGACACCTTAAAAACGACATCAGACGAAGCAATATAATTACTACGCTTCGTAATTTGTTAGTGCTCCAGTCAACGGCCTTTGATGTCGTAGGTCATAGGACGACGTTAAACTGTGGAAAAATGTTATTAAGCGCTTTTTCAAAATATTTCGTTCTCGATCACTACTTGAACAAGTAAAGGATGTTTATTTCTTTTAAAAGGATTTTCTATTTTAATATAGCATGATTTTAACACCATTAGTGAATCCATACTATTTCCACTCAAATTAAAGTCTCACCTATCCAAAAATTCCTACCCTGACTCATATGATCCATCGCCTTCCAATCTTTCTCGACCTAAACGAAACCCGTCATATAAGTGGGGCGTGGTGGCACAGTGGTAAGTTCGGCGCCTTGTGACCGGAGGGTTGCAGGTTCGAATCCCACTCTAGCCGCTGCGTACGGACCTTGGGCAAGTCCTTCACTCGCAATTGCTCGTGGCGCTTCGGTGTGAAAATTCCGGCACAGTATCAAATGCTGTAGTCGGGAGCGCCTCTGAGTAGTAGTTGACTTCGAGAGGCGCTATAGAAATATCCGAAATAAATAAAATAAATAAACAGCTACTCTGCCTCCTCTCTCTGGCAACCGAACTTGGATCTCCGTTGAGAATTATCTGGAAAAACTCCTGTGAATCGACACAGCGCTCGTCTATAAGCTGGTGTGCTGCATGCGTTTAACTTTTAAGTGGCGCTTCAGAAATTTGGAGTTTACAATTACGATTACGATTTTTCGATAAACAAATCTAAAACTAAAATTTTGAAACGATACTAATATCAGAGAATTGGTGAAGTACATTCGACGTACGCTTACTTGAGATTCCTAATGCAGTGGTCTTCGACACCTTAGAAACGCTTTCCAACTACGCAATATTATTAGGATTTTCTCAGCGTTGTTTACTAGTTCATGCTAATTAATTTGTCGGCAGCGTTGGTAACCAGTTATAATAGTCGAATGGCGAGAGACTACGATAAGAAAAATAGGAGAAATACCAAAGATAATCGAAGCATTACACAAAAAATACAAGCAAAAAAAACTACAGAGGTTATCATCATCAGTCATTGCCAGTGGCGTAGCAACATGTTGTGCAGGTTGTGCAATGCACAAGGGCCCCCGGCGGTCAGAAGGGCCTCTGGCAGCAAGTAGTCATGTTTAGCCTAAAAGTAAATCTACATGTAGGCCTACAGGAAGTTAGCAACAGCCTGTGACTGTTGCGACATGTGAAAGATCATTTTCAAAATTGAAGCTAATCAAAAACTATCTACAAAGTACAACGTCAGAAGAGCGGCTGAGCGACTTGGCAATGTTGTCAATAGAAAATGAACATGCCAGAAAGCTTGACCCTTCAAAAGTGGTAGATATTTTTGCGCAAGAGAGGGCGCGCAGACGAACGTTTTAACTTTCGGAATTTTTTAGACTACCGTAGACTAAACACATGTGTAATTTGTTTCACAATTTACAGAATTTAAGTGTGGATAATTCATATTTTAGCAGTCCTAGCAGATGGAACAATGTTTTTAGATTAATTAGGCCTATCTCTAGTTCAATTTTTTTATGCTGGCCTTGAGAAATAAAAAAGTTTTATGAATAAATCGGAGAAAAATAATTAAAATGCAGTTATTTAATTATTATTGAATTGGGGTGCGATTAATGATATTTACATATTTCTCACGGTGCGAAGTATGCAAATATCGCAAAAGCGCCAAGCGTTTTTGCACAGCGTTTTTTTGTTTCAAATCGAAGGTGGTTAAAGAAACTCTGCACAAGGGCCCCCAAAAACCTTTCTACACCACTGGTCATTGCTGTTTTAGGACAACGTTGAACTTCGGAAAATGCTTGAAAAACACAATCCTAAGCGTCAACGCATGCATATCGACAAGATGGAGCTGGTTGATTTCCTTCCTGAAATTTGCATCTTGATAGCGTATACGTTTGGCGCTCATCAGCCCTGCACACGAGAACAATAGTGTTTTCTTTAAAGTTGAACCACTGATGATGTAAAATGGGAAACCTCAATTCGAAATGTAAGAGATGTTTGATGTTAACGGCCCGTAAGATATCGCTAACACTGGATACGACTGACATTTCGAATATTGCAGCGTTTATTGCAGGCCTTCCCTTTAATTAATCTCCAAGAATTGAAGCTTGGCATTTTAGATAATCTGTGATTCAACTTTAAAGGGCACATCGTTATTCTCGTATCATATTTTAAAAAGAATTTTATGTACATTATAATAGAAAATAATTTCATTTACTAAGTTGAGTTGACTATGACTATGAGGACAAAAGACCTTGAGTTGACCTTGGCTTAAATCATTCTAAGATGTTGCAGTCTAGTACAGAGTTTTACAGACAACAAACACTTGAGACATTGGAACCAATCTAATTTGAGTGATTTATTAATGCCTTACATATACAATTAACTCTATTCTAACGGCAGAAATTTTGACACAGACACGTAGGCCTACAAGCAAAAAACAGACACATAACATCGAGCCTAAACTAAAGTCACTACTAGGTAGCTGTTATCTGAGCCATTCAAAGTCACGCAGTGGAGTGGTTAAAATACTGATTAGCCATTTGCTGATTATTTAGAATGAACTGACCAATTGGAGCTGATCTAAAGACAACACGTCATTTCCATTGGCTATTTGTAGAGATGCATTTGATTGTCTTGAAACGTCATTTGCAGATGCTCAAATTAGCTCCGCCTTCAACAGGATTGATTCAGTAGAAGGCTAGAACTGGTTGGAAATATCCTGTATTTAGGTGATGAACTGTATTGAACAGTTTTGAAAATCTCATTCAGTATGTTGCTCCGCCTACAAATACACGATTCACATCTGTCACCAACGTCACTGGCCTACGCTGTTTACGCTGATTGGTCGACTCGAAGTAATCCACCTATAACAGTGACTCACGTCTGTTATCAAACATCATGCCGTACGACGATTGGAGGACTCGGTATGTTGCTCCGCCTACGACCATGACTCACATCTGTTCCCAAATCTCATTGGTCAGCATTGGATACGAGCTCACCGTCGTTTCAGACGAAATTACGGGTAACTGTAAGCGCGTCTGCAAAACGTGCATGAGGAATAACGTCACGTGGACAGCTATTACGTGGCGAGACATCACGTGATCCCATCTTATTCGGCGACGCGTCACGTGATTTAGTTGTAAGCGGCGAGGCGTCACGTGATCCAACGCTGCGCGGGGTAGCTGCCCGAGGCGAGGGATTGACTGAAGCGGTGGTGCTGCGGAGCCCCTGATGAATCGACACAACGTCAGGGTAGGAGTAGGAGGCGTCGGCGGGCATACAGCGGCGGCAGAAGACGCGTCGGAAGGTGGATCGAAACCGCGAGCTAAAGGCTGAGTAGAAGATAAAGTTGACAGCGCTGTTGATCATAACGAGGAGGTTGAAGACGTTGTTGGCTATGAGGACTATCTTGCGGTCCTCCGGGGTCATACTGTTCCGCACGAAGTTGGCATAGAGGATTGCAACGGCCGACGGAATCTGACAGGTGATGAAGACGATGACGACGCAGATGAGCATCAGAGTGATGCGGTGCTGGTCCTGAGGAGGCTGGCTGCCCCCGCTGCCACTTCGCGCACTTGCCGTCGGGTAGCAGGTGCGCGAGTTTGTCATCAGGTCCCGCTGCTTGGCCGCAGTTATTACGGCGCGCATCAGAAGGCTGTTGAAGATGGACAGAAGCATGAGAGGCAGGAAGGTGAACAGTGCCTGGTTGGCGTACTGGTACCCGAACAGGTACACCGGTTGTTTACCGAACTCCGTAAGCGACTCCGTGAGAATGGTGACGTTCGTGATAGGGTCCAGCTGCTGTTCGACGGTACGCGAGAAGAACTCAGGAAGGGTGACAAGGGTGGCAGCGAGACAGACCGCGACGAGGGTGTGCTTCGCCCTGGCCGGAGTGCACCAGACCTTGCCCTTCATGGGACAGCAGACGACGATGAATCGCTCGACCGTGAAGGTCACGGTCAGCCAGATGCCCGTGTTGCTGCAGATGTTCGTGAGGGTTCGACCGAGGTAGGCTCGGTAGAGGACGTAGACGTCCTGTCGGGAGATGGTGGGGTAGTGGTGGAAACTCATCGTTAGGGCGAAGATCAGGTAGAGCGTGTCGTAGATGGCTAAGGCCGTCAGGTAGCGATTCGTTGATGATTTCATCCACCGCCTGTAAACACGGGCAGTGCAGATTGAACTAGGCCAGGTCAGGTAAAGCAAGGCAAGATAAGGTTAGACAAGGATACGGTAAGATAAGGGTAAGGTCAAATATATATATATATATATATATATATATATATATATATATATATGCATATATATATATATAATTATATGTTCGTATTTATTGACTAGCTCAGTGAAAAACCGCAGTAAGTAACATTGAAACATATGACAGTACAATTATCACGATCTTATACAACACACGTCTTGGCAGCCTGTTAGGCGCCAGCTGATTTTACAGCTGCCCTAGGGAGTGGAAGCTGAGATAGACCTAGAGGTGGCTTGCGTGTGTCGAATCGCGTCTATCAAGATCTTATGTTCTTCCAACAAGAGTGCTAACATTCATCTAAGGTATGGAAAGGTAAAGTTAGACAAGATAACGGAATGTAAGTTATGATAAGGTGATACCAAGGTAAAGTAAATTAAGGTAAGGTAGTGTAAACTAATGAAAGAGATGTCTCAGCTTAGGTAAGATAAATTAGGTAAGGCAAAAGAGCATAAGGGCAAAAGAAAGATAACTTATGGCAAAGAAGAAAAGGTAGGGCAAAGTGAGTAAGGGAAGGTAAAGTGAGGTAAGTTAAGTTACGGAATTATAGTAAGATAAAGTAAAACGAGGAAAGACAACAAACATTTGAGACGAGGTAAGTTTAGGACCAAGTTGCTACCCCATCAGCAATGATAGGGTAATACCTCATCAGATGCATTTATCAATAGTCATAATAGTTTCATACATTATAAATACTATATTATACATTTGCGACCATCTTGGACACTATTAGAACGGCGCTATAGAAGTCACTAGATTAGATTCTACAAAGTCATATAGCGCCACTATATGACTATGGTACGCATTTAATGTATGTCTAAACGACACGGACTTTGTCGAAAGCAAGCGACCAACCCATGGATAGGAGATTCTGTGAAAGCGACAGAAATAGCTCATCTACTTTATATGCTGGCGACACCGTGTGACAGTTTTTCTGACTTAGTGGAAGGCAAGGGCCGCAAGGGGTGCTAGAACGGTCAGCCACCTCATGAACAATACATGAGGAGGAGGATAGGCGTGTGCGTTCGCTAATGCTGTGGTAACGGGAGACTCGGTGAGCGGTTGCATAAACTGACAATAGGTGTCGGCCGTGAATGAAATGGGTAAACAGTGCTGAACGGGAAATATTTCTGTCACTTCCCCAGAGAGTTAGAATGATAATCTGACTGAATAATTCAGTTGTAGTCGTCATTCGACATTTCTGGTTAATGCATTGCGCATTGGAATGCGTTGGAGTTGCTGTTCGCCTTGCTGTGTTACCACGTAAGTCATCAGGGACCTTGACCACGTCCTTTTTGCGCAGTTGCTCAGCGCCATCGATGCCCCTGCGTGTGCACTCCTGAACTTTGCAAGGAGGGCAAAGATTTACTGTGCAAGGAACTTGAGCTCGTCTTTCACGCAGAATAGCTCAGCGCCATCGATGCTCTTTCGTATTGTTTCCCAACCTTTTTCAGAGCAAGACATCCTTACAAAGGTCTTAAAGTCACTCAATCAACGCCACCTGGCCTTAATTTCATTTATGTTTCTTCTGGACAATAAGTTATGAATTTATTTTAATGACGAGCAACGTTCCTTGTACTCAACCGCAGTGCTGCGAATATTTCTACACTACTTTAAGTTTTAAAAACACTGAAAGGCGTAGGCCTATGTCGGTAGTGATAATCAGTAATTTTTGTTAATTTTTTACAGAAAAAGTTACACAAGTATGGTTCTGCCATTCTGCCATCAGGCTGCAGCTACCACAGAGCAGGTTCGCGGCACCCTTGGGTGTCAAGGTACCTAGGTTGGGAAACAATGTTGTGTCATATTATAGTCGCGTGTGCACTTCTGACCTTTGGAAAGCGGGCAAAAGTTTACTGTACAAAGACCTTGTCAATCGGTTCTTTCACGTACAGTTGCTCTGCGCCATCGATGTTCTGTCGTATGGTTGCGTGTGCACTTCTGAACTTTGCAAGGAGGGTAATATCATATAGCCTACAGCTGCATTGTAATGTTGGTATCAACTTATTACGCAAATACAGCTTTCACAAGCATTTGAATACTGTTCCCTTTCGCCGGGTTGCGGCTGGGATTAGATAATTTTGATAGATGCTATAAAAGCGCTCTGAATGAATTAATACTGAACTCAATAAACTGGCTATCCGCTGAGCAAAGAATCCAGCTTAAAATCTTCCTTAGGGGCCTATAACCCACAAACAGTGTTCTCAAAATCAACCGACCTTCCTCTGCTCCTGGCCCACCTCTCGTGCCAGCAAACATTGCATTCAGTCAACGGATATCATGATTCTTGTTCGATTTGTTGTACCTCGCACGAAACCAGTGTTGGGTTTTTTCAGCGACTGGTCTAAAGCTTTTGACATTCACTGTCCAGTTCTGTGCATTTACATCAGCTCGTTAAGGACGTTTAAGTCCCAACTTAAGTCTCATCTGTTTCACATTGCTCACATCGGGAGTTTGACCGGGCGCTCTCACAAGTTATTAATTTCTACTACGATTCATTTGAAGGGCAGCCGTTTGATGTATTTTGTATCACAAGAACGGCGTTATCAAAGTCATTATATTATATTATATTTGAAAATGATTATTATATTATATTAGACTGTGTTAATTGTAGTTAGCAATTCTTTCAACGCCGGTGTATAATGCACAAAGCAATAGATTGGATTGGATTGGTTTAATTGTTATTGTAGTTAGTAGGTCTAACTTTTATGTCGCCGGTGCCTAATGAACAAAAAGTAATGGCGAACGAGAATCAAGCCACAATCAAGTCTTAATGACATAGGAGTCTTATGACACAGGGGTTTTAATGACAAAGAAGTCTCAATGACGTAGGGGTCTTAATGACATACGAGTCTTAATGACATATTAGTTTTAATGACATAGGAGACTGAGCAAAATGTACTGAAGCAGGAAGAGAGTTCCGCCATTTTGGAATTAAATTTAGTTTACATTAGATTAAGCAGATGTGATCAAGCAATGGGATTCTCTTCGTGGTTCGGAAGCAGAGTTGATTGTAAAACGCATCCGTTGTCCAAGCGATGACTGCTGACTGCACGCGACCTCGTTAAGAGAGCCAGAATTTAATTTATCTAAGTGCTTCTTTTGGTCAGTCTCTGTCAACTCAAGTCTGTGTGTCTGTGACTGTATATATATGCATGTCTATGTGTCTGACAGTTTCTCACAAGGTTTCTGTCTTCGACTGTCTGTCTACGAACTACAGTACTGTCTGTCTGTCCTTCTGGCAGGTAGTAGGCCTATATGTATCTCTAGTGCTTTTTTTTCTAGGAAAAAAGGTTCCGGAACTGAACAATAGGTTCCGGAACTGAACAATTATGGAAGGACTAAAACCCGAGAAAAACGGGACTGGGGATTGGGAGGGGTCTCAATAAAGACCGAAAACAGTTCACAACACTATAATTAAATAAAAATAAATAAATTATTGTTTTAAAAATTGAAATAAATAATTTATTTTTTAGTAGCTGAAAAAATGTGACGAACGCCGTTCCTGCGCGTTCTGCCATGGCCAGTGTGATTCTCCTTACAGATTTTATTTTAGTTATAGTTACAGTTATAGTTAGTGGCTTTTCATCTTAGTTATAGTTACAGTTATAGTTAGTATTACTTTTTAGTTATAGTTACAGTTATAGTTAATGATTTTTCATTTTAGTTATAGTTGGTATTATTTTTTAGTTATAGTTATAGTTACTGGACTTTTATTTTAGTTAATTAAATTAACTAAAATAAAAGTCCAGTAACTATAACTATAACTATAACTTAATTTTAGTTAGTATGTATACATGGTTACAACTGGCCCCAATGGCGCTCCACCTGGTCCCTATGGGATCATCGATTAATTATGTCAACAAGTTTTATGCAGTTTTTGATCTTCTCCCCTTGTCAACAACTGTCAAACATTCAAGGACCCACTTACAAAATTATGTCAAAGAAAATGACACAAGCATTAGAAGGATTACCCCACCCCAGAAAATTTCTATGATTCTAACAAATGCAAAAAACTGAAATTTGCGAAAAACAAAATGTTGGTATTCAGATTTGAATTTGAAACTTAATGGCTACTCCAGTACATGCACTGACTGTCACAGATAGTTAATGGATGTTTTGGTTCAAAAATACAATCTCGTTTTCTTTCAAATGTATATTCAATTTGATTTTTATTAGGAACATTTCTAATTTGAGCATGAACATAATAACTTTTTTATTTAAAATCAAAAAAAGTTTCTCGTTCTTTAATATTAACAATTGAAAGAAAAAATTATCTTTCCATCAAAAAGAAACTTGAAATATTAGATTTTTGAAAAGAACCCAGGATATTCGCAAAGAGAATATGCAGCACGTTTTCTCATTTTATCTGGGAACAATAAACAAGATAATTTAAAACAAAGAAAAGATCTTTAGAGACATTTTGGCTACAAGATTAATATGACTACTAATTTTGCGAATTTGCGCTCCTCAACTTGAGCTGCAATCGCTATAGAAAAGTTTACACAATAATTACATTTAATAAAACGAGCAAATCGATATCTATATTTTTAGACTCAGAATCCATGATTTGGACTATAAATATCGATGGCGTCACCCCAAAAACTACTGGGTTAATTCACAAATCCAAAATCCGGGCGAACATAGGCTGTTGTAGCGCATTTTCGCGTTCTCATGTTTATCGATATTGCCTTTTTTTTATTTCATTAACGAAAATAGGAATTAGTTTTCGTTAGCGTTATTTTCGTTATAGTTATAGTTATAGTTAACGATATTTTTTAGTTACAGTTATAGTTATCGTTAACGAAATCGTTTTTTTGTTCGTTAACGAACATTTTCGTTATCGTTAACGTTAACGAGAATCACACTGGCCATGGCTGAAAAAAGCACCGTGTATCTCAATCATGTCTGTCTGTCTGTCTGTAAATGATATTCGATTTCACTGCATTGCTGTCTCTCCTCCATATGCTCCACATGAAGTCTGTATGTCCGTCCGTCTGTTTGTCAGTCTGCGTGTATGTTCGTCCGTCTCTGTCTTTCTGCCTATATGTCTATATGTCTGTCTGTCTCTGTATATCTATTATTTTCTGTGGATGACTGTCTGTTTGACTCTTTCCAACCTGCTTCCTACCTCCTTTGCTCAACTTCACCTGACTGTCTGTCAGTGTGTCTGTCTGTCTGTCTGTGTAAGTCTGTATGTTAGTCTGGGTGTCCTACCTTGTAAGTACGACAATGGTGACTGAGTTTCCTAGGCATCCGAAACAGACGACGATTGGAAAGAGAATCCTCTGGACGATCAGATGCGTCTGTCCTCGTATCATTTCCAGCTCCTCTAGCCTCGTCCTTGTCACTCCAGAGTCATCGACGGAATCGCCAGAGGGCGTTGTGAGGTCAAATCTACCAGTGGACCCTTCCACCATCAAGGTCAGGGCGTAGGGAATCGCCCATTCCACTTTTTCACCGGCAGACATTTCGTCGGAATGATGCGTGGATATCCAGAAAACTTGCCGCAATGGAGAAATTTCGGATAGAGATGATCGGTTGAATTGTCAGGAATTACTTAAAATCCTTTTGTGGACAATTACTTTCCTGGAAAAGAAAACCAAGTTTTTTGATCGGATATTCACAGGAATTCTGGAAAGAAACGCCGGTTAGGGCTACGCAAGGTTGTTTGCCAATCTGGTATCAACATATTACAATGTAAGCTTATAGCGGCGCTATGGAAGAAATACTATATTTCTTAAAGTTATCACCCACAAACACACCATGCGATAAATGTTTATGCCTTGAGATGATTCAGTTACAGTTGCAGTTTTAAAATAGACATATCATGAACATTTTACTAAAATACTATATTTCTGAAAGTTATAGACCCCTCTATCTTTCACTGATATAAGCTTACTTCTTAATCGAAGTAGCCTACTATAGTAATAACTACCTATCTATAGTAATAACTATCTATCTATCAAAAATACGTCCTATCATTAAAATAACACACTGAAGCGTAAGCTCTGATAACTGAAGCTTCTTGCTCGACAGTTCGACGCTAAATGTCAGATCAGCTCAGGATATACTCAAGACCTTTACAGGAGCTGACGGAGGATTGGTCTTTTTACATCACGAGGACTGGTCTCCTACGTGGAAAAGACGAGGCTGACTTGTACTGAGGCCCCGATAGTTCCAACCTTTACACACACACAAAAAATGGAGACGAACATTACTTACGCGAATGGAACTAATCAGAAATGACGTCGCATATTGCAACAAATTGATTAGAAACTTGAGTCTTTTCTAAGAGATGTTGACGCAACTGCTGTCGGTGGTAACGCAACTCTCTTATTTTCCCCCGAACAGCCCAGCCTCGTTTTCGAGCTCACTGCAGATGACGTACTTCCGCCAGAACACGTGACCGGTACGTCTTCTTGATTCAATTTCGTGTAAACAGTTTAATGGCGGCCTTGCAGAGACATGTCGATTGATGCAGTACGAAATGCTTCCCCTAAGTTCTGCCGGACTCTTAATTCCGTTGGTCCGTCTTGATGCCTACGACGGACGCTAAGCGGCGCTCGCGTCTTAGCAGTCTCTGCAACATTTGCGATGCGGCCGATAGGATAGGGATGGAAGGGTGGGTGAGTGGATGGATGGATGGATGAATGGATGGATGGGTGAGTGGGTAGATGGATGGGTGGGTGAATGGATGGGTGGGTGTATGGATGGACGTGTGGGCAGTTGGCGGGTGACTGGGTGGATTGGTGGGTAGGTGGATATGTGGTTGGGTGGATGAGTGGATGGGTATATGTATGGACGGAGGATAAATGGATGGATGGATGAATATGTGGGTTGGTAGTTGAGTGGATGGAAGGATGGTTGAACGGATGGACGGATGAATAGATTGGTGGATGGATGTATGGTATTTTGAGTTTAAAGTAGTGTTGTATGCATGTATGCTTATCGAAGCCATATGCTATTATGCAGGTCCTACGTGAATGAATGTAAAGCGCGGTACACACACACACACACACACACACACACACACACACACACACACACACACACACACACACACACACACACACACACACACACACACACACACACACACACACACACACACACACACACACACACACACACACACACACACACACACACACACACACACACACACACACACACACACACAAACACCTACACACACACAAACACCTACACACACACAAACACCTACACACACACACACACACACACACACACATACACACACACACACACACACACACACACACACACACACACACACACACACACACACACACACACACACACACACACACACACACACACACACACACACACACACACACACACACACACACACACACACACACACAAACACCTACACACACACAAACACCTACACACACACAAACACCTACACACACACACACACACACACACACACACGCACACACACACACACGCACACACACACACGCACGCACACATTTATAATTATATAAGTTTGTGTGTATGTGTGTATATTAGACGTGGGCTTCATTTGAAATTCTTAATAAAAAGCATGAGAAATACTAAGTTTGGTAAGATTGTTCTGGCTGTACAACTGATATTTTACAGTAAATTCATTAATTTAAGATATAATTTATTTAAAAATCTTATGCATGCTTATATAGTAGGCTACTTCGATTGTTCTAGTCCTCTATAAGTCCAGTTACGTATGCTAGTATATTTAAACTACTCTGCTGTCCTTTGCTTTCCTCGACTTGTACTTACTTTTTTACCTATGCCCTAGTTGACCCTTTAGTATTTCGTAAAGGAGCGGCTGCGGCCAAACTCTGGTTGGATAACCATTGATGTATCTATTCAGGGCCCACACTGCGGCATGTCCTCCCCACCAAAGTCCACACCCAACTTATTAAACAGGTGCTTGAGTTGCAATGTAGTGGTTCAGCAGCTCGATAGTTTAGGTTTAATGAACGACGAACGAATACCTCGCATGTGCCCCAGCTGCAAATCTGAATTAATGTCTGAGACTAAAGAAGAGGTAATTACTGCGGTACAAGATGTTAACCCCGGCCTTATATATGAAACTCTTAGAGCGACTATTAATGTTAATGAACTTGAGGTTTTCACGGACGAAATCGAAACTAACTCTATACTGGAAAATTTAAATGTTGACCCCGACCAAAATTATTTTAAAAATCCAAATTGGTCCAGTAACTATATTGATCCTGACGCACTTGCTAAACACTTACAATTCGATAGCAGCCAAGATAATCACAGCCTTTCATTATTGCATGTTAACTGCCGTAGTATAGCCCACAAACTGGCGGAGATCAGTGAATTGACCAACATGGTTCAGGCCTCAATCGTTGCACTAACTGAAACCTGGCTAGACACTAATATGGAAAACACTATATGCATAAAGGGATTTAACTATATTGGTAATTCAAGAACTGTAGGAAGGGGAGGAGGAGTAGGATTACTTATAAAAGAAAACCTAAAATTTCAGGAGTTTGCTCCTAAGGGTAATTTCGACGAACATAAAACATATGAGAGTTTGTTTATCCGTTTAACTTTAAAAAAAAGCTCACCCGTCGTGGGGGTAATTTATCGATCTCCTGGACAGAATTTAAAAGAGTTTAATGAAGAAATTGACGAACTGTTAACAGCATTGAAAAACAATGCAAAAGAGGTAATTTTACTGGGGGATTTTAATATAGACCTCTTAAAAATAAACGATCACAATGATTCCAACAGTTTCTATAATTGTCTAGTATCCCATCACTACTTGCCAACTATAACAAGGCCTACCCGAATCACCCCAGACACTCGTACTTTAATAGATAACATATTCAGTAACGCTTGGTCGAAGTTAATCGAGGCTTTTATCATCATCTCGGATATTTCAGACCATCTTCCAATCTTTGCACGATTTTCTCTAGAAACCATTCCAATTAAAAATTCTTGCTATAAGAAAAATAGAATAATTAACGAAGGTAACCTAAAAAAATTCAAATCGTCTCTTGCAGACGAGAACTGGGACGCCGTAATGAGGGCCTGTAGCTTAGGTAATGCAAATGAGGCGTATGAGCTATTCTTTGGTAAATATTTACAGGCCTACAACGCGGCCTTCCCAGTCGTAGCAGAAGGAAAAGATCGAAAAGTGAAATTTAAAAAACCCTGGATGACCTCAGGCATCTTAAAATCCTGTAAGAAAAAAAATGTCCTATATAAAAGATATCTTAAAACTCCAAATCAACAAAACAAGAAAGCTTTTATTGAATATAGAAACAAATTCAAAACAGTTAGAATGAATGCTGAACGTAATTATTACTCGACTGAATTTCTTAAACATCATAATGATTTAAAGGCCACCTGGAAATTGCTCAGAGCTGCCATGCAAATAGAAGATAAAAAAATCAACCAAATTTCTTTGAAAATAAATGGAGTTTTGGTCGAAGATCCAGGATTAATTGCAAATAACTTTAATAACTATTTTGTTAGTATAGCTAGTGATTTGTCAAAAAAAATTCCCGAATGTCCAGGCACCTTTGAAGAATACCTTCCATCTCCCAGACAAAATTCAATGGGTTTGATTTTGACCTCTCCAGATGAACTTCTGAAAATCGGCAGTTCCCTAAAAAAAAACCACACCAAAGGTCTAGATGACATAGACCCCTATATTGCCACCCCAAATCTACACCTGATAACACAACCATTAACAGCAATCATTAACTGCTCTCTTCTAAATGGAATAGTTCCCCATAAGATTAAAATGGCAAAAGTGGTCCCAATTTTCAAAAAAGGTGAAATAGACAACCCGGCTAACTATCGACCAATTTCGGTATTACCCTACTTTGCTAAATATTTTGAGAAAATAGTTTATGACAGACTTAGCAGTTATGTCAATGGCTTTAATTTAATACACCAAGCCCAACATGGCTTCCAATCTGGCCACTCAACTTATATGGCTCTAATAAACATGGAGGACAGAATAACTAAAGCTATCGATGCTAATGAATATTCTGTGGGTATTTTTATCGATCTAGCGAAGGCCTTCGATACCGTAGACCATCACATCCTACTAAAAAAATTAGAAAACTTTGGAATTAGGGGCCCAATCTTAAAATGGTTTTATAGTTATTTCCAGGATCGTACGCAAAAAGTCTCATGTAATGGCGTGTTATCAGAAAGCCGCTCGATCTTATTTGGGGTCCCACAGGGCTCAAATCTTGGTCCCTTATTATTTCTCTTATATATTAATGATCTGGCAACGATATCTAAAACTCTTTATTTTATTTTATTTGCCGATGATACTAACATTTTTTTGCCCACCAATCTCAGCAAATTTTAATGGAAACTATTAACTCCGAATTAAAACTGGTAAATCATTGGTTTTCGGCTAACAGACTTACCCTCAACATTGATAAAACTAATTTCATAATATTTAAGTCCCATAGGAAAATTACACCTATAGATATCTCCCTGGAAATTGCAGGAATTCCCTTAGTCCAAGTTGAGTCTACTAAATTCCTGGGGGTGATCGTTGATAGGCATTTATCATGGAAAGAACATACTAACTTCATAGCTCAAAAAATTGCGAAAAGCATAGGCATCATAAAAAGGATCTCCTACCTTCTTCCTGAAATGATCAGATTGAATTTATATTATTCCCTAATCCTACCGTATTTAAGTTATTGTAATATGATCTGGGCTTCCACTTACGATTCTAGACTCAGCAAATTAGTAATTCTCCAAAAAAAGGCTGTTCGAATAATAGCAGGTGTCCCTATAGGCACCCACACTAACCCAATTTTAAAAAAATTTAATCTATTAGATTTAAAACAAATTAGAGCGTTACAAATTGGAAATTTTATTTACCGGTTCGAAAATAATATCTTACCTATCTCATTCCAGAACTACTTTATAGCCGGAACACAGATTCACTCCTACGATACTAGGAATGCTGCCAACCTCCGATCTACCAAAGCTCGTACTAACATACGAGTTTTTAGTATTAAGTTTTATGGGCCCAAACTTTGGAAAACAATACCTCTTGAAATTCGTCGTTCTTCAAATAGCTACTTATTCAAATCCAGATTTAAATCGTTCCTGCTGAACACCTCCTGAGCTACTGCATTAACGACATACATCTAGGATTACATCACGGTATTGGGTTGCACATAACCGCGTGTGGGCCATGTTCAATTCTCTCTTTTAATTTTCAATTCTTAATTCTGACCGTATTAAATGCTCCTTCTAATTTCATTATTGTAGTCGTTTCCCTAGTTAAGTACCTTAGTTAAGATTAGTTAAGAACTTAAACTTGTTAAATTTTTTAATTTTTTTTCCTCATTTTCCTTTCTTGGTTGCTCATTGATGGGACTGCCTCCTACTGGTTTAATTTGCGCCATTCGGCACTAACCCTTACCATAAGATGAAATTGGGTATCCCGAATCAAGGACAGTCTGATAGGCAGTGGCACTTGATCAAATAGGTGTCCCTTCCTAGCGGGAATAGTCTTCCCTTTAGGGCCACCTTTTGCTTCCAGTAAAGTGAGCTTCTATTTGTTCTTGTTTCGAAGATTGTTTTGTCATATACGTTATTTGGATTCAATAAAAGATTTTGATTGATTGATTGATTGAAGGTAATTTTAAATTTGGAAGAATTGCTTTGCAATTTTATTATTTATATTAAAGCAGTATTAATCTGCACGTAGATTAAACAGGCGCACATAATAATTCTTCTGCACCACGCCATGACCATCAACACCACCGATTGCCACCATAGCACCACGCTGTCTCCTCGGCTTGACCTTTCCCGGATTCTGGCCTGGCACCGGAACGGACAAGACAACCCGGCTATCGAGGACTTGATTTGATATAACGCCTCTATGCTCCCTGACGTGGCTTTTGTGTGGCGCTGAGATATTTAGGAAATTAGGCCCTACAGTCTGTTGCGTCTCATTTTGTGACATTTCGGATTTCACAGTAGAACATTTTCCTGCAGGAAGCAACGGTGTAACGTCTGTGTCAGTGTAACCTTCGTTGACGGTGTAACGTTGGTGTCAGTGTAACCTTCGTTGACGTTGTAACGCTGGTGTCAGTGTAACCTTCGTTGACGTTGTAACGCTGGTGTCAGTGTAACATTCGTTGACGTTGTAACGTTGTTGTCAGTGTAACGTTTCTGATTACAGAAACTGCACTGGCGGCGATCTTGTTTGACAGGTGAGGGGACACGAGACACTTTTGAACTGATCTGGTCAACAAAGATGTGTAAAATTTTGTTGACCTTTTTGGGTGTTTCTTCAGAATTTGGGGGAACAACTGTACACTGTGTCCCCCCACAGTTGAGGGTGGGGTTCATTCTACTAATTAAATCACAGGAAGTAAATTAAGTAATTCAAAACTGATAGGATTCTAGGTTTAATTTGAATTTACCCAATGTAATGCGCTCCTGTGTAATGTGAGGCGCTCCGAGCCCTGATGATTTAACCCTCCCCCCCAGAGCTGTAGTGGTTAAATTAGAAGTCAGTACACGCTACCGGTTAGTTTTCCGAAACAAATTAGAGGTGAGTGCACGCTACCGGTTAGTTTTCCGAAACAGGAGGTGAGTAAAAATATTTTGTGAGGTAAGTATACGGTCTCTAAAGGTGAGTGCACGCTGTATACCCGCGTATACCCTCGAGTGCCTCGACTACAGCCCTGCCGCCCCTCCCCCCTCGAGGAGCTGGAGACAAACCCAAGACCGAGATAAATGACGCAGAGTCGTGGAAAGAGGACCTCGCCATTGATAATGACAACGCAATGCGCTGGATGAATTTTATTAATGAGGACATAGCAGGACTTGGACTCACATTGAGAGGAGCACTGAATTTGCAAATGACAGAGGACAATGGTGATCATTTGTTCGTATCCACGGCCGCCTAATGGCTGTCGTCAGGAACTGATGATGATGATGATGATGATGATGATGATGATGATGATGATGATGATGATGATGATGATGATGGTGATGGTATGGTGATGGTGATGGTGATGATGATGATGATGATGATGATGATGATGATGATGATGATGATGATGATGATGATGATGATGATGATGATGATGATGATGATGATGATGATGATGATGATGATGATGATGATGATGATGATGATGATGATGATGATGATGATGATGATGATGATGATGATGATGATGATGATGATGATGATGATGATGATGACTGTAGACAGACCATTGATCTCAGTATGCTGAGAATTTCAGAGTAACGGTCCAAGTTTTTATACGATGCTCGTGTGGTGGTACTTATGCCTCTGAGTTTTTAAAAGAAGAAGAAGAAGAAAAGAAGTGCAGTCCCTTAAGCTAACCCTGAGGCAGCCATGGGTATGAAGTGTTAGTGACTTCTTTTTCTTAGGCTCGATATATGAGGACGGGTGGCCAGTTCACTCCCTCACCGTCTCGTCTTCCCACCGACAGTGTGCATGCGATCTGTGTACTCATTATAGCTGAGTTGGCTAGGGGGCGCAGGTGAAGCAGAAATCTCTAACCAAATTTCTGCCCTGGCGGGAATTTGAACCCCGACCTTTCCTTTGTCAGTCCAGCACGCTAATCACTACACTATCGATCACCCCATGTGTTTTGGAGTCTGTACATAAATAAACCAAATTCTGCTTTGTTTTGACATCGAAAAGACTATTCCTGACTATCCGTCATTGCCAATCAATTCGCAATTATGATTTTACTTTTAAGCGACCATCGACTGATTCTTGGATATTATGATAATGATGCTGCAGAAGTAATTACATTAAATTAAATTAGATTAGATTAGATTAGAAACTACGAAAGTGCGGTCATTCATTCATTCATTCTTTCATTTCTTTTACCTTTCTGAGTGCAAACTTTAACGCATAAAAGAAAGAAAGCATGAACGAATGAATGAAGAGAAAGAAAGAAAAAGAAAGAAAACAAGAAAACAAGACAGAAATAAAGAAAGAAAGAAAGAAAGAAAGAAAGAAATAAAAAAAAGAAAGAGGTACAGAGTAGAGAATTAACGGCAAGTAAGAAAGAGAAGAAAACAGAGAAGAGAGCAAAATAAAGACACATACTAGGAAGAGATAGCAAGCTACAAACAGAAGCAGAAACAGAGGCTTACAAAGACATACAGAGGTAATAACAGCAACATATTTACGACGATTGCCAAATGAGAATCAGGTTGAGTGATACACACCAAACAGTTTTGGAAATGGGAGGAGCAACTATTACAACAAACAGCTTTTATGCAATTCCTATAATCGCTATTGACAACTTTATTCGTCCATGCGCTTCGCTGCTTCACAAGCCCTACATCAGGTGGCGAAAACTCGCTAACTTTAAACTCCTGGTCGAGTTTCGTTTTATGCTAACCAGACTTCTGCTATTAAAACAATCTATGCAAACATCAGACACTTACGGTGTATATAATTATGTACATTTGTGTACATACACACATACCAATGCTTTCGATTTTCTTTTGACATGTTCCCGTGACTTTGCTTTTTGGCGTTGTAGGAATCTCGAGATTACGAATAATTGGGGGCCTATATGTATTATATATATATACATATATATATATACATATATATATATATAAATTATATTGTGTATATGTAATATAATCTACTAGGCCTACTGTAAAGTGGCGGCCATCAAGTAGACAGTGACGGCGCCAGACATTTTTTGTAACCAGGGCAGTCATACAAGTAACCGGTGCAGAGGGCGATTTATGGAGAGCGCGGTAATTGGTAACCATAAAAGAACACGCCACCGCTCTTGCCATAAATCGCCCCCAGCACTATTATAATTGTCTATCGTCAGGAGGTCAGATGGACGAAGCCCCCGGAAGCTGAACGCTTTTTGACATTTGTAAAGTAAATTTTAGCATTTCAGTGAATTTAGTGAATTTTATTCTCAGAACAAATTCTGGACAGGGCATCGACCAGGGCAAAGGCTTTTTTACCAGGGCATTTGCCCTGGCACGCGCCCTGGTGTAACGCCGCCTCTGCAAGTAGAGTACTAATCAAGTACTATATTAATATTAATCGAATACTGCGTAAGAACTTATACAGTCCAATCTAATATGGAACTTTTCTAATCTAATGCTGCTCTAATCTAGTAGTGTACTAATCAAGTATGCTGTTCTTATCTAGTACTTTTGATATATGTACGAATGCATTTGTCTGGCTAATTATGAAGCCCCTTTTAAAACCTCACAAGAGCTTTTAACATGGCGATCTAGTAGATCTAAAGAGATGCGTCTTAAGATGGCTTGAAAATGTTTCTTGTGTGGGCTGTGATGAATATTATTAGTCTATGTCTAATGGTATTGACTGTTACGGAATTATGGTTCAATGCACGAGAAGGCGCGATAGAAGTTACTACTTACAAGTACAAGTAGTTGCTATCTTGCACCTCAACGATAAATATGTAAGCCAACTAATGGGTATGATTAAATGAACATTATCCTGGAATGCGAGCCATAAGCCTCCAGCGTCGAGAACGCTGTTGTGCTGTTGCAATCGACTGTTTCATCCTGTTTTCAAAGGTAACCGTTATGCCCGCATCGTCATACAGAAGCGCGAGACCAACAGATCTCCACAGCCCGATGAACGTCGACTAGGCTGGTTAGTACAATGTATGTAGGTATAAAGACACGTTATACATCGCCTCTACGTACTTCACGAAAGCGCTCTGTTATTCGAGTTCTGTTCTTCGCAAGAACTGCCTTTGGCCACGCTGGTAGCAGACACTTATGCTGAGCGTATACGCATGACCACGACTAGGATGCATAGAGGAGTGTTGCTGAGGTAGATCGTGTAAATCTTGCCTCACGTAGGTCCGTGGATGATGGAAATGATTTGTTTTGTTGGCTGTTAAAAGATGAATGGAACACTAAAGCTCGGTTGCCTTCATGAAAACAGGATGAAACAGTCGATTCCAACAACACAACAGCATTCTCGACGCTGTAGGCTTATGGCTCGCATTCCAGGATAATGTTCATTCAATCAAACCCATTAGGTGGCTTATATATTTATCGTTGGTATACACGTTAGCAACTAGTTGACCTTGTAAGTAGTAACTTCTATTGCGCCGGTGTCTACTGTACAAGGCATCAGCCGATGGCGCATCAAAAATCAAGCCGTAATCGGGTCAATATCCAGAAGATCAGTCCGAAAGACGATAGTCTAGCGGTAATGGTGGTGGAATGTCAACTGTGTTGGTCAGGGATTCCAATCCCCGCCATGGCAGAAATTTCTGTCGAGATTGCGTCACCACGTGCGCTTAAAGTACTAAAGGATGGAAATTAAAGTACCTGGAAATATTAAAGTAACTGGAAATATTAAAGTAACTGAAAATATTAAAGTACCTGGTTTGGCTAAACGTGTCTGCATATTTATTTTGTTAGGTTAATTTAATTTAATTTGATAATTCATTTTATCGTCAATTGGATCAATATTGATGAGGCGCCGTTTCAACCCACATCTTTGCATTGGTCGCCATAGACACCAATTTGAAGAATCATGTAATTGATTATGTCCTATAGTAAAAGTCTTGATGAATTGAGCGGCTCGATAATACATACTTACACAAACGGCATAACATATAGAATTAAGGGGTAGTAGTAGTAGTAGTAGTAGTAGTAGTAGTAGTAGTAGTAGTAGTAGTAGTAGTAGTAGTAGTAGTAGTAGTAGTAGTAGTAGTAGTTGTAGTAGTAGTAGTAGTAGTTGTAGTAGTAGTAGTAGTAGTAGTAGTAGTAGTAGTAGTAGTAGTAGTAGTAGTAGTAGTAGTAGTAGTAGTAGTAGTAGTAGTACTTGTATTAGTAGTAATACTTGTAGTAGTAGTAATACTTGTAGTAGTAGTGGCAGTAGTAGTAATGGTAGCAGTAACAATAATAATAATGATTGTAATCATAATGATGATAACAATAGCAGTAATAATAGTAGCAATTATCGTAATGGCCAATAATCATAATGATGCAGTTTTTATCCAAAAGTATACGGAAATAGGAACTTAATGTCTGACTATAATCTTTTCAGTCGGGTTAATAAGGCATTGAGAATATCTGCCTCGAGCACTGAGCATAAAATACGAACATACAAATGCATATATAAAATTATGTATATATCGGATTAGTGTGGCACACACACACACACACACACACACACACACACGCACGCACGCACGCACACACACACACACACACACACACACACACACACACACACACACACGCACGCACGCACGCACGCACACACACACACACGCACGCACGCACGCACGCACACACACACACACATATGCATATTCATATATATGCATATATATATGCATATTCATATATATGCATATATATATATAATTTTATGCATACACGTGTAATGTATAAAGAACCACATACACACATATTATGTGTATTGTACATGTATAATGTTTACATTTACATATGTACCTATGTACTCTTGCGTTATATAAATTTTCAGCATGAATGAATTGTATTGCATGTATTTATGCATATATGTAGGCCTATATATGTATGTATAGATAATTTGTATGTATGTATGTATGTATGTATGTATGTATGTATGTATGTATGTATGTATGTATGTATGTATGTATGTATGTATCAATGTAATTATGTATGTATGCATATATGTATGTATATATGTATGTATGTAGCTGTATGTATATATTCATGTATGTACGTGTATGTATGTATGTATGTATGTATGTATGTATGCATGTATGTATGTATGTATGTATGTATGTATGTATGTATGTGTATGTATAATAATAATAATAATAATAATAATAATAATAATAATAATAATAATAATAATAATAATAATAATAATAATAATAATAATAATAATAATAATAATAATAATAATAATAATAATAATAAAACTAATAATAAAACTACTACTACTACTACTACTACAACTACTACTACTACTACTACTACTACTACTAATAATAATAATAATAATAATAATAATAATAATAATAATAATAATAATAATAATAATAATAATAATAATAATAATAATAATAATAATATTCTTTATTATTAAAAACTGACAGACGCAGTAAGATTACATTGAAACATGAAAGTACAATCAAGATCTTAATTAAATTTGGCAGCCATGCAAGGCGCCGCCCTACAGGGGGTTACGGGAGTCGTTCCGCGAACCTAATGCTCTCCTGGCCATGAGTGTTACCATTACTCTACCCCCTCCCTATGTATGTATGCATGTATGTATGCATGTATGTGTGTACGTGTTGTATGCATGTATGAGTTTCCATACATACAGTGACAGATATTTGATTCCGAGAGTTATCTATGCAGCGCTATTCCTGACATGTAAGACGGAAGTCCTTAACAGAGATTAACGTTTGACGAAGTCGTGTATAATACATCGAATGTTTCGTGACATTTCCGATGCTTAGTACGGATGCTATGGGTGGGCGCGCGCCGGATGACCTGCCCTGCTCTGCCCTGAACTCCCGTGGCGTTTTCAACGACTCGTGCGAGGTGCATGAGGAGAGGGTATGGAAAGAGGGTTGGAGAAGGGATGGAGTCTGGAGAAGAATGACGATGGATTTTACGGTTATTGCAAGATGCAGCGGACCGACCTAACTCGTTGAGAAGAACATGGATGTAGAAGGAGATGCAAACAGATAGACAGACACACGCACACACACAGACACACTGACAGATGGACGGACAGACGGACGGACGGACGGACAGATAGACGCATACAGACAAGCTGACGGACAGACGGACGGACAGACGGACAGACATACGGACGGAAAGACAGATAGATAGACACATACAGACAGGCAGACGGACGGACAGACTGGTAGAGAGACGGATGGACAGACAGACAAGCGATCGAGACAAGTATATACGAAGATCAAGAGTGACCGACAGACAGATAGAAAATGACACGAGCAGACAAAGGCAGAGAAACACAGAGAGATAGACGAAGCATATAACGACAGACACAGACGGAGACATTGAAAGACACGAAAGAGACCAAAGAAACAAACACAGGTAGAAACGCAGTTCGAATTTCTCGGTTGATATGCAGTAAATCCGTCAGTCAACAGCGTCGATTATAATAATCACCATTCCAAGTATTTACGATCAAAGCGCCACCTGGCCTGCGTTTCCTAGGGTCGCTGACGGCTAAGAGGCTTAGGCCTAGAACCTATCTCTGTCTTTCTCTCTCTCTGTCTGTGTGTGTCTCTATCTGTCTCTGTATCTCTCTCTGTCTGTTTCTCTGTTTCTCTCTCTCTGTGTCTCTCTGTGTCTCTTTTTCTTTCTCTTTATCTCTTTCTCTCCCGCTCTCTTTGCCTCTCTTTGTCTCTTTGTCTGTCTCTGTCTGTCTGTCTGTCTCTCTCTGTATAGATCTCTGTGTCTATGTCACTGTCTCTCTCTCTGTCGCTGTTTTTGTTACTGTATCTGTCTATCTGTCTATGTCTCTCTCACTGTCTCCCTCCACTCCTGTCTCTGTCTCTCTCACTCTCTATCTACATCTCTCTCCGACCGTCTTAAGACAAACCTGGACTGAATAAAGCGTCATAGCTTCTCGAGAATTTCAGCGAAGGCCCACATAACGGTTTCTCCAGTTGTCGCGCTCGAAATGTGGTTCGGGGTTGGATCCGAGCGCCCCGATGAGACTAATGGACGAGCAAAACGAACAAGCACAGAATAACAAATAGGAAAGAACTCGGACTGTTGCAGTTCATGCATAAATTTGAATACTCGTTCAAATAATTTCGTAGCGCTGGTAGAATTTACAGAGATGCCATAAACTCTTAATAAGAAAGCATAGTCCATCTTTATTCATTTATTCATTCGTTCGTTCATTTTTTCAATCCTTCATTCATTCAAACAGTCATTCATTCATTCGTTCGTTTGTCGATTCGTTCATTCGTTCGTTCATTCAATTGTTCATTACTTCGTTTATTAGCTAATTAATTAATTTACTAATTCATTCATTTATTCATTCATATCTCAATTCTTCCATCTGTTCATTCCTTCGTTCATTCATTCATACATATATTCGTTCATTTGCGATTCCTTCTTTCGTTCATTCAATCTTTCATTCCTTTGTTTATTACTTCATTAGCTGATAAATTAGTTCATTCATTCGTTTATTCATTCATAATTATGTCGATTTTTATTTGTTCATTTAGCAATTCATTTATTTGTTGATTCATTCATTCATTCATTCGTTCATTATTTCAATCATTCATTCCTTTGCTTATTTGTTCGTTGATTAATTAATTAATTAGCTCATTCATTTGTGTGTCGATTTGTAAATTTTTTTTGGCTATTCAATCATGCGTTTATTCTTTCACTCACTCGTTCGTTCATTCATTCGTTCATTCATTCATTCGTTCGTTCATCCATTCATTCGTTCGTTCTTATATTCATTCGTTCATTCGTTCATTCATTCGTTCGTTCATTCATTCATTCATTCGTTCGGTCATTCATTCATTCGTTCGTTCATCCATTCATTCATTCATTCGTTTGTTCATTCATTCGTTCATTCATTTATTCACCGGTACATTCATTCGTTCGTTCTTATATTCATTCGTTCATTCGTTCATTCATTCATTCGTTCATTCGTTCATTCATTCGTTCATTCATTCGTTCATTCATTCATTCTCTATGCCATTCAGATTGTCTACCACCACAGACACTCAGTTAATCATCTGCAGTCACTTCATCGAAAGACACCTTCAACCACAGCTGGGCTTATTATCTTTCATACGCCTGTTTTCCTCCGCAACCACCTGATTGGCATCATTTCTTTTATCTCTCGCCCGCCATTTAATTTGCCCCGTCGGCGGCGCCTTGCTCTTCTTCGTTGCCATGACGACGGTCGCTAGGGGCAGCGCGAGTCTTTTGACTGCGTGCAGTCCGATTTTTATGAATGGCGCGAAGAGAGTCGTCCGCAACAGGTGCCCGCCCACCATTCGCCGTTCCCATGGCGACGGTCGAGGCATGCAATGGCGCCATCTGCCGGACGACGATCAAAGCAAAGACGTTGCGTAAAAACTCTTTATATAGCGCCCAATTCTTTAATCAATATTCGCAACGGGTGGCTTCTCGTTTTCGTACCTACAGGAATACGCAACGAGGTCGTAAAGGTGCTTCATATATGTGTGTATGTTATGTAATAAACGTGTATACGTTTTCTACCCGAGTTGTATATGTAAATATGTCTGCATGTATGTAGGTCACGTATGTAATAATGTATGTATGTTAGTATGTGTGTATGTATGTATGTGTGTGCATGCATGAATGTATATATGCAAGTATGTATGTATGTATGCATGCATGCATGCATGTATGTATGTATGTATGTATGTATGTATGTATGTATGTATGTATGTATATATGTATGCATGCATGCATGCATGCATGCATGCATGCATGTATGTATGTATGTATGTACTATGTATGTATGTTTGTATGTATGTATGTATGTATGTATGTATGTATGCATGCATGCATGCATGTATGTATGTATGTATGTACTATGTATGCATGTATGTATGTATGTATGTATGTATGTATGTATGTATGTATGTATGTATGTATGTATGTATGTATGTATGTATGTACTATGTATGTATGTATGTATGTATGTACTATGTATGCATGTATGTATGTATGTATGTATGTATGTATGTACTATGTATGCATGTATGTATGTATGTATGTATGTATGTATGTATGCATGCATGCATGTATGTATGTATGTATGTACTATGTATGTATGTATGTATGTATGTATGTATGTATGTATGTATGTATGTATGTATGTATGTATGTATGTATGTATGTATGTATGTATGTATGTATGTATGTATGTATGTATGTATGTATGCATGCATGTATGTATGTATGTATGTATGTATATAACATGACGTAACGTGACATAGAATAGGTTTGTATTGCTCCCAAATAAAATAAAATACAATTACACAAATTTCAGATAAGCATTGAGTTGGGATTGCTAGAGGAGGGCCTACAGGGACCATAGTCCTGCTAAGCAGGGCCACCTATGTACCAGGGCTGTTAGGTGAAGGTTGATAACATAATATTCAACAGTGGGAGTAATCAAACTTTCCAACTCAAATGATAACACAGTTAGCATTTTCGAATACTATAGAGTTTTTAAATGAATAAACAGAGAAGATAAATTAGATTATATATTTCATGTAAGTAAGTGTGCACGCAAAATTTCTTAAATAAGAAGAGATGAGTCACACTGTGAATATCGGCAGGGAGATTTTTCTAGACAGTGGGAACCAGTCAGCGGCGGATCCAGAAGGTCTATCAGGGGGGCCTAAATTTTTTTGTCATCTCCCAAAAAAGTTGATGACTTTTTTTTTTTTTTTTTTTAGTCATTAACCTTTTTAATGTCTTCAGTGTACTTCTACATTCTGTGTACATTTTACTCATCCACGCCTGCAGGGGGGGCCACGCCTGTGTAAAGATCATAAAACGCCCATAAAACACATGTCAAAAATAAATAAAATTTCAAATGGGGGTGGGCCATGGCCGGATTGGCCCCCCCTGGATCCGCCTCTGGAACCAGTTATCTAACTTATCTTAATAGAGAACTTGCGGGTATTAGTATGAACAGTGTGGGAATTGCAGAAAAAAAGGGGGAGGGGGTTGAACATTTATCCGTATTTTACAAACTGTTGTCAACGAAATTTGAAAGCAGTTGATTTCAACGCTAGCAGCTTTGCAAGTCAGACTCGAATCAAAATCAATTCCTTTGTTGAGAAAATTAAAAAATACATGCATATAAATTTCTTCTCTTTGTCAGAGTATGAGCAAAAATCGATCTATAATAATTAGAGGTTGTTCTAGTAATATAAGGATAAGTTGCTGAGCCAGTGTTAAAATAGTCAGCCAAGGTATGAGGAAATAAGTCATGCTTATAGCGAAACATAATCACTGATTTGCAGTATACGAATCTGATCTAGTGTTAGAATACCATGTGGGTCCAGTTTCTTCTTAATTCATTCGTTCATGCATTCACTCGCTTATGCATTCATTCTTTTGTTTACTGGATCACCTGTTCGTTCATTCAGTGAGCTGTTGTTCTTCCCTCAGCCTCCCTTTTTGCATTGCCTTATATTTGCAACCTTAGCTGCCTTCTGTAGCATCTCTTCAGAAGCTCCTGCAAGCGCAGTGGGAGATTAGCCCATAGAAAGACGGACCACTAAATGAAGGAACAAGGAGACAGACATTTAGCGTGGTGGAACCGTACCACAGGAACGACAGCGGATGTAAGAAGGGGTAGAACAAGAGAGAAAACGAGACGAGACGAGGGGACACTAGGGAAGAGGAGGAAGAGAAGAGGAGAAGAGAGACTACGGGTCATCCATAAAGGACGTCCGCAATGAGGGAGCGAGGGAGGTGTCATCTAAATGCGGACAATTGCGGACAAGGAGAGGAAGGTTATGACCAGTGCGGACGTCCGCATCTAAACTTTTAATTTGATCGTTTTTTAAACACCACATTGTTTCAACATTCCCTGAAAGACAAAATGGTCAGTGAAGTGATTGCCTAAAACCACATGCATGGTATAACCTTTACTGCGACTTTAAAGAGGCTTTTATTAATGCAAATCCTGCCATATGAAACCCAAACTGTCACTTAAACGTTCACAGGAACTGTGGAATAATTGTAAAAATAATGATCATGACATAAAAAGTGGCTTAGGCGTGCGGACGTCCGCAAAGAGGGAGGGAGGGTAAGGTCACATGCGGACAAATGCGGACAAGGGGAGGGAGGGGTCCAAAGTAGGTCATATTTTGCGGACGCCCTTTATGGATGACCCCTAAAATTAAAGAGCAGAGTGTTGGGTAGGAGGGGAGATAAAGAGACGATCAGAGAGAGAGAGAAGATTGGAGCGGAAGCGAAGGGTTAGAAGAGAAGAAAGAGAGTAGGAGTGGGCAGGAGAGAAGACAGGAGAGGACAAGACAGAAGAGGACAAGACAGAAGAGGACAGGAGAGGACTGGTGAGGAGAGGATTGGAACGGAAAGAAAAGAATAGGGGATTGATAAGGAGAGGTACACACTTAAAATTAAGTCGTCATTCGGAGTAAATAGTTCAAATTATGTGGAGGTAATCACAATTTCTTAGCTTTGTTTTGTTACCTAATGCATTGCATGCAGGCGAACCAACAATAATTAATCACGCGATACTTTATCACGCAGCGCTCAAACAGCGACAATTAACCCTTTGGAAGTGAGGTGAAGCACTGTAACGTTTGTGGTGAGGTGGGGTATGACATACCCCAATACATTTGTTTTACTTGCAAGTCGCGATATCAACTACATAACCATAATTGTGAGTTAAACTCTAGTTTTATAACCAATTTTCAACTAGACTGGTGATTATCACGAACAAATAATTGTGTTCGATCGTTACTGAAATGGCCAGCAAGTGGACTAATACCCATGCAATATCTTCCTAGCACGAGCATTTTTCTGTCCTCATTCACAACATTACCAAGCACACGAACAGCCAATAATATTATTTCAAGTGAAATAGAAAAAGGTTTCAGTCAACATTTTCGACTGACTTACAATGCAAGCCATGCACACACTATTAGCGTGTTCAAGGCATACTCGCTTGTTACACGCATGACATGTGAATTTTGTTTCACGATATGGGCCTACATACGATAAATTATAATTTGGTTTTAACATGGAACAAAATTTTAAAAATAATGCTCTCAAAAGTACCTGGAATTGTCGTAAACTGTCCGTATTTCACATTCACTAAGGTATACAAAAATAATCCAGGCTGGTTCCACGTTTTCCGTAGAAAACATAATTTAAAATAGCTATATGGGGTGTGTCATACCCCACCTCACCGCCAAAGGGTTAACAGAGAATTAATACACAAAGCTAATCACTCGAACGTAATCGCTCCAATTCTTAGTCACTCGACGCTCAATGACGTCGGTGAATACTAAAAATAGAAAAATAATTACGTCAGGCGATGTTATTTTGCGTAAACAGCGAAATTAGTACTATACTCACAAAATGAATATATTCGCGGATGTGATTTTGCTATTTCCGGACATTGAAAAGAATTGTTTTGCACCTCATTACTGGATGAGCTGAGGCGGTCAAGTTTTGCTTAGCGCATGGGGCATAATTATATTCTTAATAAATTATTAAGAATATAATTATGCCCATGCGCTAAGCAAAACTTGACCGTCTCAGCTAATCCCAGGAGTCACCTCTGTTTCAATTGCCTGCCTAGTAGAAAAATGTAAGGTGCAACATGTGCGGTTCTTCTGCACCAGATAAAAATCCTGTTTCTTCTAGTCCATCCTGAACGTTATTCTACCTGCGAAATATTAGTTCATCTGCATAATCGTTTACCATGGGCGCCTACAGAAATTTGTGCAGATGGGGAGGTCAAAGCGTGAAAGCTGGGACACGTCATCATAGAATTGTGTTAATATCAGGAAAGGGAACGGGTCCCACCTTCCATTGCATTTACGTGCTGTTGCACTCGGCACTGTGCAGCAAACATTCTCAGACTGCCTTAAAACGCACTCGTTGAAATCATCCAAACCATTCCACAAGTCCACAACTCTTGCACTAAAGAATTTCTGGCTTAATGTTCGTTTTGGCTTCTTAAACAATTTGTACCTATGTATTCGAGTCGCCTTGTTTGGTGCTAATTCGAAGAACGTCTCCCACTGCACTGCCTCGTTTGCAATGATGATCGTGTAGGCATCAATTGCATTGAAGGTTTTGCACCTTTTGACATGTTCAATCCCAAACCCCTTTCTTCCTTACTTAGTTTCAATATCTTACCTTCTCCATTTCATAGAAAAACTCTTTATTCCTCTTCCTCATATGCATCACTGAGCACTTTCAAAATTAAGAAGCATCTGGCAGTCTATTGACCATCCGAACATTCTTCAAGATATTCTCGCAGTATCTCCGTTTCTACTCCACCATGCCCACTGCTCTATAGAGTTTCGCATCATCTGGAAACTTAGAAATTTGAGATAAAATCTCATCATCTATGTCATTAATGAAGATTATGCACAGCAGTGGCCCAAGCACGGATCCTTGTGGCACTTCATTTAACACTGCCGTCTAGCTGGAATATTTGTTGCCCTCCTCTTGTTCTCAGATGACTATCTCAACACAGCGATAAATGACTTTGAATCCCAGTTGTGACAACGCGAAGCTACATCGCTGTTTCAGAAGTATACTGGCTTCATTTGTATGCGGAAAGGATCACCGAAACACTGGTTCGGGCAACGCTCAGAGTAAGCTGATCACTGCACTCACAGGAGCTTAACCTCCGGAGATTCACTGATAGAATGATGAAGGTCGTTCCAAGGGATCGTGACCAAATTTACGAATATATAAGCCTCGGACAAACGCAAGTAGTAGACTCATATAAATCAGGTCAAAAGATCGAGAGGATAATCTGGAGCTACAAAAACTTAACGTAATGGAATAGTTCCGTATTTTCGAGTATTAACACACGATGATGCTGTGGACTGATTAGCAAAGGTCTATGTAATCGTAAATGTGATTGTAAGCGTAATTACGATTGTGATCGTGATTGTAATTGTGATTGTAATTGCAGTAATTGTAATTGTTATCGTAAATGTAGTTGTGATTGTAATTGCAATCGTAATTGTAATTGTGATTGCGATTGTGCTTGTGAATGTAATTGTAGTAATTGTAATTGTAATCGTAATTACGAGTGTGATTCTAATTGCAATCGCAATTGTGATTGTGATTGTTATTGTAATTGCAATCGTAATTGTGTTTGTGATTGTAATTGTGATTGTAATTGTAATTGCAATCATAATTGTGATTGTGATTGTAATTGTGATTGTAATTGTAGTTATTGTGACTCTAATCGTAATTGTGATTATGTTTGCAATCGTAATTCTAATTGTGATTGTAATGGTAGTAATTGTGATAGTAATCGTAATTGTGATTGTGATTGTAGTCGTAATTGTGTTTATAATTGTAAATGTAACCTAACTGTGACCGTGGCTTATACCCCTAAGCCGCAATTTGTCTGGTTAACGGCTAGCTTGAGCAAATTTTACGGCTGGTTTTCGGCTAGCCGTAAAATGACGTAAACTACCTTTTTCGGCTATTAAGTTCATACGGCAATAAAAATTACGGCTTGAAACATAGTTCGTTCAAAGAGTGTCGACTATAGAGAGTTCCGTAGAATATTTTGACATTGAGTATAAAACCGGAAGTAGAACTCGGAATATATGCAACATAGGACAGCCTGGACAGGGTCCTTGTTACAACAAACGGCCAGGTAACTGACGTCAGCACTCACCGCTCATTGCGCACTAAGTACATTGAGACTAAGTACAAACTAGCTAGCCAGCGTGTACACGCTATGATCACATCTCTGTGCATGTTGTAGCTGAACTTTTTTCCGGCAGCTAGCCGTGAAACAACTCTCAACGGTTTTTGGGCTAAGCCGCAAAATTTTAGGCTGTTTTACGGCTTGCAGAAAACCTCTTGGCTCGGCGGCTAACGTCGGCGGCTTAGGGGACTATTGTGGCTGTTACTCTATTTGTTATTTAAAATGTAATTAGGCCCATGTGCTCGAACATATGCTGATATTTATCGCATGATTAAAAAACTACGAAAACATCAAAACAACCCTGTTATTGTTGTCAACGATTAAATTGTTGATCGGTTTAAAATAGGCCACAGACGAATAATATTTGTCGAGTCTCCATTACGATTCTGTTTCCAAGAACGTCGATTGTCACTTGTGGACCAAATACTTGAAAAGTTAATTTTAAAAGATTTAAAACGATTTTCCATATTTTATTTCAATCAGGAGTACAAGGTTAGCAGACACGGACTGTGGCATGCAGTAATATCTGCTCAACTAGCGATTATATGTATTTTATGTATTTTATAAAGAAACTGAGAGACATTATGACATACAAACTAGCACAATCAACTCATTTGTATTTGCTATGTTTGTAGAAGTTTGCAGACAGGTTGTAGAAGTAGTAAGTGCTTTAAGTCAACATTATGAAATGACCAATGGTAAGTAGTGGTAGCGACTTCATTTTCTTAGTCTCGGCATATGACGGTGGAAGGCCTGTCATCTCCCTCGCCGATTGATCTTCCCAGTGACGTCATTCTTTAATTGACAGGCTGACAGACACATACAGACAGGCAGACGCAGAGAGACACAGAGAGATACACAGACAGACACACACAGACAAACAGAGAGATACACAGAAACCGAAGCAGACAGAGACACAGACAAAGACAGTGACATAGGCACGGACAGAAAATGATTGAGGCAAAGATATCTGAGATGTGGACAGACATACAGAAGCAGACAGACATATAAGAACAAAGATACAGAGGCACAGAGACAGAGAGACAGAGACAGCGAGGCGGCAGAGTTGTGGGAGACGCTGTGCGATGGGGCAAACAAGTTAAATGTGTTGCGATGATGACGCAAATTGGTTTCTAAAAATGTCTTATAATGACGAAGACAACGATTCATACAGAGACAAAGGCAGATAGAGAAACAGATATATATATATATATATATACATATATATATATATATATATATATATATATATATATATATATATATATATATATATATAGAGAGAGAGAGAGAGAGAGAGAGAGAGAGAGAGAGAGAGAGAGAGAGAGAGAGAGAGAGAGAGAGAGAGAGACAGACAGACAGACAGACAGACAGACAGACAGACAGACAGACAGACAGAGAGAGAGAGGCAGAGGCAGAGGCAGAGGCAGAGGCAGAGGCAGAGGCAGAGGCAGAGAGACAGTCAGAGTTAGACAGGCAGGCAGAGGCCTAGATACAGAGACAGGGTAAGTGACCGAGAAGAGAGATGCGGAGACAGAGGAAGAGACGGACACTGTTATTATGACTCCTTGAAAATGTCCAATTTCCACTTCATGGCTTCTGGTCTTACAAACTGCAGCGTCATCAAATAAACCCGTCGGCCATAAACCGTTTGATGCATAGCCTTAACACACACCCATCTCTATATGCACACATACCTGTTTGCCTATTAATATGAAATATATAGGACGTTTATGGATAATATTTAATATAATAAATGCAGATGATGCGAAACATGTTTTCATCTCAAGGAGACAAATGCGGAGAAATGACCATGCAATATTAATCGTCGGTTTTTTCCATCAAATACACCGTCATAGGCAACAACGTGTTTGTATGTTTGTGTGCATACAAACTGCTCATGTATGTATTGTATGTATGTATGCATTTATTGTATGCACAAGTATATATATATATATATATATATATATGTCAGTTTGTGTTGTATGTGCATGTATATTTATTACGTGTGTGTATTTATGTATGCATATATGTATGCATATAGGAATGTATATATGTATGTTATATAGATTCGCATTTCTGTGTGACTTTGCACGCGTTAGAAATGCTTAATAATGTAGAGCCGTTTGAAAAATTTTCAAGACGTTCAAAATAGCAATTATTATAGCGCCTTTAAGACCTATCGACGACGCTGGAAAAGCTATCTTACCGTTCTAATATAGCTGCGACGTTGATTGGTAGAATGATCATCAATGATGGATGTGTGAGCCTTCGAATAAATAAATATCAGTCCACGTGTGTGGGCTGATAGGTGGCCAAAGGAACATAAGTTTCGAAAAAGTATTAAAAAATACTGCATGCCGTGCTGTTTGTTTTGTTCTGTCGATACCTTGCTGCGGTAGGTGCAGTTCGCTCTCTGCGTCTTTGGGACCACTATTCTTGTCCAGTACATGACCAGGCTGCCAAGTGCAGTGAGGTGATGGTGGAGCTGGTTATAATATCATGGGTGAAGTTCTGGTTGGAGGAGGGTCGACTTGGCTGGGGAACCATGTTGTATCATCCCCAACAAATGGGTAGACTCAGCCTTCCATTCCCAAGATGGCGACGGTAAAATGAGCAGCAGAACAGATAGGCGCCTTGTAATCTGACATACAGTTAAATTCGACTCCTGTTAGACTTGTTATCGTCTGTTACTACTATATCATGTAATCTTACTGCCTACTTGTCAGTTTGGATCAATAAACGGGATATTATTATTATTATTATTATTATTATTATTATTATTATTATTATTATTATTATTATTATTATTATTATTATTATTATTATCATTATTATTATTGTCATTATTATTATTATCCAGTAACATTAAAATCAGGATTCTGGTTCCCCATCGTGCCTAGGCTACAAACCTTTGGATTGTAATGGATATTTTTTGGAACAGGAAGAAGGTTTCTCGAGGATCTCCCGTTATTTTCGTCAACCCTCGGCCGAGTTCTTTGATAAAAGCCAGGCCTTAGTGGTCCATGGGTCCCATCGTTTCCATTGCGATTGAAACAATATCTCGTCAATAGCTGAGCGCATTTGGACTTCTTTCGAGTTGCGGCTATTTCTGCAGCTCCCCCCCCCGCTGCTGTAGACGTCTCGGCTAAGTTTGATGGCGCAAAAGTGTCAATAATTGTTACATCCCAAACTAGGGAACGCCCGCTGTTATTATCTATACATATAGTTTCCTTACGTGTGTCCGTCGTAGGACGCTACGTCACAAACGGGTTCTGTTCTATTGTGAAACATAAACCGTTTTACTTGACGACGGCGGTCTTGACGACGGCGATAACCAACGATACATATAGGCCTATAATATGACGTCATAATATGACGGGCAAATACACTAGTTATTATTATGAACATCATCATTAAAATCATTGGAATCAACGACGCCAAGCGCCCAGTGAATATAAAGTGACGTCATGTAGCCTTGTATGACGTCATAATTTATCGCTTTGACGTCACAAAGATCTCTTCCTGCAGTTCCAGAAAACAAACTGAGTTTGGCGGATAACGAGACAATGCTTTAATTAATTAACTGATTTAATTAGTGTGTGATTTGATTGATTTATTCAATTTAGAAATGGGTTGCTTATATGCATCTATCATGAAGGTTAAGCTTGTTGCGTTGATTCCTCTGTTCGTCTGTCTTCTCGTCCTTCCATTCGACGTCAACGGCCGAAGACGTCGAAGACAAGAGGAGGATAAGGAGGAGTAATCATTATTCAGAACATTTCATTTACATCTCATTCGTACTTTATAATTCACGCCGTAAAACGGGTAACAGGATAAAGGTTCTAATTAAAAATCAGTCAACAATACACCATATTCAATTAATTAATTAGTCATAAATAGACTGAATGATCATTGATTTAAGTAACGTGCCTCTTACGTCTGGCAAGTTAATCTCAAATTTTTCATTATTATTCGTTCAGCAGTGGAACCTGGATGTATCCTGGCGCCGAATACCGTTGACTGCCTTTGTGTCTGTTTGAAGGGTTTTAGCCTCGTTAACCTGTTTCCTAGTTGCTCTTTTTCGCAAAACCTGACAAATTGGTTTGAAATCGCTTTTTTACTTTCTGTCAACGACCTCCCTAATGCCACAGTATAAATAATTACACAGTACGTCGACTCTCATTGCTGGCTGTTGACTAGTTTTTGTGGTCACGTGATTGCGACGCCATCTTGAATCTGAGCTCCTGAATTATAGATTTAAGCTGAAATTAACGTTAAAAATAATATTGTTAATTCTAATGAAGTTCTCGATGTTGTTTAAACGTTTAAAAAATATTTTATTTGATGGATTCCGATATATCGGCGTGTAGTCCTCAATGTTGTTGTAACGTTTAACAAATATTTGATGTGATTGTTTCCGGTGTATCGGCATGGAAACGTTCTCTTTCAAGATGTTTTTTGGTCACAATTCTGACTGCTGCAGAGGCCGGGAGTCGACGTACTGTGTAATTATTTATACTGTGCTAATGCCTCACCCCTTCTACACTACTATTTGCGGATGACACTAATATCTTTGCCTCTCACAAATCTTATGACAAACTATTCCGACTGACGAACCAAGAACTTGTAAAAATAGACGACTGGTTTATAGTAAATAAATTGTCCCTAAATGACACTAAAACAAATTATATTCTGTTTAGTTCTCATCGTAAACGACCACATCTTACAAAGGAAATACTATAAACAAGATCCCCATTCCCCAAGTAACCTATGCTAAGTTTCTTGGCGTCTACATCGACCAGTCTCTTATTTGGACTGATCATATTAACAATATATCGTAAATGAAAAGCAAATGTTACAAAAAATAACAAATTACGAGCTGTCCATCTGCATGTTCCGGTTATTTACAATGGTTATTTACTTACAAAATAATGGTTATTTCAAAATGGTTGTTTACAATGCCTGTTTACAATGGCTATTAACAACGGTTGCTTGAAATAGTTGTTTGCAATGATTGTTTACAGTGGTCGTTTACAATGATTATTTACTTACAAATAATTATTTATAATGGTTAATTACAATGGTTATGTAAAATGGTTGTTTACAAAGGCTATTTACAATGGTTGTTTACAATGGTTATTTACAATAGTCTTTTTCAATGGTTGCTTACCATGGTGGCTTGCAATTGTTAACAACTGTCATTTACAATTATAGTTTATAGTGGCTGTTTATAGTGGTTGTTTGAAGTGGTCTTAAAGCCTTAGATGCGTGTTCGTGGTCCAGAGTAAACTGTACATCACATCGACAAATGTTTACAAAGCGCAGACACTCTGAACAACTAATGCCCAATGCACAAGGCATCAATCGATGGCCTACCAAAACCAAGCCGCATAATGAGGTCAATATGCAGAAGGTTAGTCCGCTAAGACAGAGAGGCAGCCTATGGGAGGATTAGCATTTTGAAAAAGGTCTTCAGCTGAAAACGAAGTGATATAATTATAAACAACTGAGCAAAACCTAAAAGGTACAGGGATATAGAACTCCATCCACGTTGGATGGACTCCACGGGTGTGTGAGAACCCACTGGTGGATGACCTTCAATCTAAAGGTCTAAACAGGCATTATGGTAACAGACGACGTACTGTACTCGTATTAATTTTAATGAACTGTCTCAGATACGCTTAACTAGCGTATATATAGCAACTTTCAGAGATATTTAGGGGTGTTGGAAATATTGCAGTTGCGTTACATTGATTTTGCACATATTGTGCACATATAATTCAAATTCATTGTGCACTGCATTTGAATTATATTACATTACATTATATTAAGGAAAGTCGAGGAAGTCAATGGCGGAACAGTAATTTAAGAGGATAATGTGAATCTCGAAAATGTGAATGTTGAAACTGTGAATCTCGAAAATGGAAATATGGAAAGTAAGAATCTTGAAAATGGGAATCTGAAAAATTGGAAACTGGAATGTGGGAATCTCGATAATAGTAATCAAAATTTTCACGTAATTTAACTAATTTTCAAACGATATAAGTAAGTTTGTCGTGTCCTATTATAGAACATAAGGCGGGCTCTCATTCCCTATTCCTATGATTTCGGGGGGGGAGGGGTGCAATGAACAAACATCACTATGGTCCTGGACACGTGACCAGCGAACTTTCATTACAGCAGGTTCGAACCCGAAATCTTTAGAATATAAACCCAAATCGCTAACTGATTGGATAATCGCGTTACATCATGGCTTAATTTAATGGCATTTGAAAATGCCTCGCGCTACTGAGTAAAGCACAAATCGTTAATTCAATATTATTTTACCAATACAAGGTCAAGTACATATATCATTTGCTAATTCAGAAATCCGGGTGTTTATTGCGTTGACAGTTTTCTCTTTTAATTTTGCTAAACAAACTGTTAGTCTACCTAAAATATACGCCGCTGTCATAGGGACGGCTAGAGGGCCATTTTTGCAACCATTTCATATGGTACCTAAATAGGGCTACATTTAGCGTCCTTAATTATATAAACATCTTTGATCGTCGTCCAGGGAGGGGGCAGGACCGCAGGAGGACGCACCTGCAGAAGTGCCGGGACTTCGGCGGGTCCAGAGTATGAAGATTCTGGGAGTTGTAATGAATGAAAAACTAAGTTTCGAAGCGCATATAAGGAGCGTCCAAGCCAGACAGTCGATGTATGCTCTGCGTATCATAACAACGCACGGCCTGCGCTCCCAAAGTTTGCATGACGTAGTAAAAATGACTACATTAGCCTGTATGTTATACCGTATACGCGTCCCCGGCTTGGTGGATATTCGCGGGTCAACAGGAGCGGGATAGGCTGCAGTCCGTGTTAGACCGTCTGGTGCGTCTGTATTATCTCCCTGCGGATAGCCCCACCTTCGAGCAATTATGTAGCCTTGCAGACGGGGTCTCTTCGCAGCGGTACTGCATGACGAGGGCCATGTGCTGAACCATCATCTCCCACCGCTGAGGCCACAGCACTATTCCATGAGGCCAAGATTGCACGACCGATTAATACCCAGGGCGGACAATTTAATGAGGAAAACATTTCTTACAAGAATGCTTTATTTTGCATAAACTATTATGTAAACCAAAGTGCGGTATAAGCAGTTGGTACTAATAAAGAATATATTTACTTTAGGCTACTTACTTAACATTACACGGAGCTGAGAGAGGTATGGATATGCTAACTATTGGTTTGTGGCAGTTGAAGGGTATTAATTCAAAAACATTGTAGTTTTTAAAAATGTTTTAAAAACTAGCAAATTACAAATGAATGAATCAATTTTAGATAACTTTTTGGCGCCACTCATCGACGTTTTGTAATAGTAGGTACTTTGTATACTATACATTCGCGTTATTACTAATTAATAACAATAATATTTAAACTAACATTAATACTAATACTATTATTAATAAAAATAACAATACCAGGTAACAATAACAATGATGATAATAATAATAAAATGATGTTGATGATTAGTACTACTACTGCTGCTGCTACTACTACTACTACTAATAATAATAATTATTATAATAATAACTATAATAATAATAATAATAATAATAATAATAATAATAATAATAATAATAATAATAATCATAATAATAATAATAATAATAATAATAATAATAATCATAATAATAATAATAATAATAATAATAATAATAATAATAATAATAATAATAATAATAATAATAATAATAATAATAATAACAATAATAATAATTAATAAAGTGAGTTAAGGTTGGGTCGATTGCAATCGCCAGGCAACAGAAAGATATCGCTAAAAGCTTGATAGTGTGATGCTCTCCTTAGACACCTTAAAAACTGTTGTCGACGACGCCATAAATTTGTCTACCACGTTCCTTTACATATATATGTGCATAGTTCGGTCCCATGACGAAGTGTCGTTTAAAAGCAATTAACCAACCAACTGAAATTAATAACAAGCAACAATAGTAAGGTCTTTAGATTAGTCAGTTAATTGCTGTTTAACGACGATGTGTCATAACAAAGATGATAAGCGTCGCCTTCCTCCTCTCTCCAGGCTTGGGACTGGCACTGCCAGAGTACGAGCAGCGGCGGAGTTAAAAGATCCGCTCGGCTAGCATTCGCATCTTCCAGAGCTATTTGGGGATGTTGGACATATAGATCTGTTGCCTTGCAATGATTTTACATCGTATACACATATTGCATTTTGTATTGCATTTGCATTGTGCGTTGAAATTGCATTATATTACGTTACATGATATCAACTACATGCAGGAAAGCGGAAATTAGGCAGTCAGAGAAGGCAATGGCGGAACAGAGAATTTAGGAGAAAAATGTTAATCTCGAAAATGTGAATATTGCAAATGTGAATTTCGAGAAACGTGAATGTCGAAAATATGACTCTTGACTGTGTGAATCTCGAAAATGGGAACCTCAATGATAGTAGGTTTAAACCACAGTTTCACGTAGGCTAATTTCACTAATTTTCCAATGACATAAGTAGGTTTGTCGTGTCCCATATGGGAACATAAGGCGGGCTCTCATTCCCTTTTCCTAGGATTTCGGATGGAGAGAGCAATGAAAGAACTTCACAATGGTCCTCAACGGGAACCAGCGGACTGCAGTTTCCTTCCCAGCTTTAACCGGTAGACTTACTACCCCTTGAACCTCCAATTGGTATCTCTGAACAACCCTTCTGACAAGACGCAGCGCTCACGGATAAGCTGGTACCCTGCGCTTATTACTAAGTAGTGCTTAAGAAATTTTGAATTAGGTAGACGATTAAAAATTTTACTGCTTGGTGGCAGAGACCCGTATGCGCAAACAACTTGCCCATGGTCGTTACACAGAGTCAGTCAGCAGGTTCAAACCCGTAATCGTCGGAATACAGACTAAGCGCTATCTGATTGTATAATCGTTTCGCATTATTGCTTAATTTAAATGATATTTGAAGGCGTCTCTTTATTTCCCGGTCTCCATTCAGTTAACTACTGTCAGAAATTATACGTACTTATATCGGTTGCCAATTCAGAAAAACGGGTGTTTGTTGCGTTCGCAGTTTCTCTTTTGATTCTGTTAAGCAAAAGTTTGTCTACCCATCGATATCTATATTTCGATGAGCCTACATAGTAAGGCAACTGATGTGGTCGGTTAGATAGCCATTTTTGCAACGTTTCATTTAGAGGCTTTAACGAATGTAAGCATCTTTCCAACCATAACCTGACACCGAGTAGCGAGAGGTCTGGATATGTAAAATATTAAGTTGCGGCAGGTGTAGAATATTGGTTGAAAAACATTATAATTTTAAAGAAATATATAAGAAATAACATAATACACAACAATGGAACAAATTTTAGATAAGGCGCCATACACTGCCGTTGTGTAATGTACTGCACAATCAGTTCATGTTTCCTACGCGATATATTCGCGCTATAGAAATTACTAATTAATGACAGTAATACTAAAAGGCCTAATAATAATGCGTATACAAACATTAATATTACCAATAATACTAATATCGATAACAACAGTAACAATAACAATGATAATGATAATAACAAAAATGATGATTCTGTTGTTGTTGTTGTTGTTGTTGTTCTTGATTATGATGATGATGATGATGACGATCATGATGATGATGATGATGATGATGATGATGATGATGATGATGATGATGATGATGATGATGATGATGATGATGATGATGATGATGATGATGATGATGATGATGATGATGATGATGATGATGATGATGATGATGATGATGATGATGATGATGATGATGATGATGATGATGATGATGATGATGATGATGATGATAGTAATAATAATAATAATAATAATAATAATAATTATTATTATTAATTTATTTAAAAAAATAAATATATAATAATAATAATAAAAAATAAAATAAAAAATAAAAATAATAATAATAATAATAATAATAATAATAATGACGACGGAATGGCCCTTATAAAAGACTTGGGGAGATACTTAGCTTTAACCACCGGAGACCCTAGGGAGACTTGTTATCTACTCCAGCGGTTGTCAATCACCATACAACGCTTCAATGCTGTTGCCTTCATAGGAACTTTCATGCGGCCAGAACTTGTCGAATGATGTTTTAAAAAAAAATAAATATAATAATAATAATAATAATAATAATAATAATAATAATAATAATAATAATAATAATAATAATAATAATAATAATAATAATAATAATAATAATAATAATAATAATAATAATAATAATAATAATAATAATAATAATAATAATAATAACAGAGTGAGTTAAGGTAGGGTCGACGCCAGCGGCCAGGCAGCTGAAAGATATCGCTAAAAACTTGAAAGTTTGATGCTCTTTAGACACCTTAAAAACGTTTCATTCAAAGCTATAAATTTATGTATATCCATACAAACGAAAATTAATAATTGGAAATTTTAGATCGATGTTAATCATCTTTGTAATAACACAGTGTTGTCAAAAATCAATTAGCAAACCAATCAAAATTAATATAAAAAGCAACAATGGTAAGGTCGACGTCAACTGACCTGGCAGCAATAAGGTGTTGTTAAACACTGCAAACATCAATCGCCAACTGAACTCGGGTGGCGCCAGTCCGGTCTGCTTAAAGTAGTAGGAGGGCGACGCTATTCATCTTTTTTATGGCACAGCGTAGTTAAACTGAAACTATCATACAATTTCCACTCCTAGGCGGTACGGTGTCCGAACATAAATAATAATAATAATAATAATAATAATTATTATTATTATTATTATTATTATTATTATTATTATTATTATTATTATTATTATTATACTAATAATAATATAACTTAATCGGAATATTAAGTTAATTAAGTGAGGTAAGGCAGGGGCAACGCAAACAGCCATAGAGCAAAAAGTTGTCATTAAATACTTGATAGCGCAGTGCTCTCCTTCGACACCTTACAGATGGTTTCATACGATCGTATAAATAAGTCTACTCATGTACATTATTTAACGTGAGCTGATGCATATCGTAAATAAATTTGTGGTTAATCTTCAAATGAAACAGAATGAACCTTTACGGTCACAAAAATGATTGTAAACGAGCTGTTAAAGCTGGTGGACCTGTGGTGCCGCAAAAATATGTTTATCAGAGTGTATATGGCAACCGAGAAGAGCTTTATTGGCCACTGGAAAAGAGCTTACATGGCCATCGAAAAGAGTCTCAATGGCCAATGAAAAGAACCGTAATCAGTCAAGTTTTAGACATATATGTTTATATTTTACTTTTAAATGGGAAGAAACTGAATTGAAACTAAGAAGATCAAAGAGACGTCGACGTCTTAGCTACCTGCCGGATAGGGGCCTAACATAATTTCTTTCAACGGATTTTCTCTCTACTAACACCGTGAACCCAGAAGCCTCTTACATAAACGCATGCAAAGCACTGACGACCTGGTTCGAATCATCTGCAATCGAGAAAATGAACCGATATAAGTAGCTTACAATTTTTTAAGACGTCCACGGTCATAGCAACCATGAAATGTCGTTACACTTTTGGAATTAAAAATATATATAAGTCAATAAACACTCCTGACAATTTTTCCTACCGACGTCAACGGCCTTTGATTTAATAAACTGTCGTAGGGCCTACTGTTGACTCTAGTCCTGTCCAGTTAAATAACTCCGCCACTGCCCCTACTCTGGTAGTGCTAGTCTCAAGCATAGGAAATGGATGAGGGCGACGCTAGTCATCCTTGTTATGACGCTCCAACTAAGTATGTAGTCCAGATAATTTGGAGGTTATCTTATGCCATACGAACGGTGGATAATGTTTAAAAAGTTGACGATAGCGGTCTATGATGCCATAAAACATCGTTCAGTAGTTAAAACCAATCGCCAGCTTGCCTGTTTTTACCAGAAACTAACAGCGTACACGGAAAATTTCTCTTGGACGTGTTAAGGGTCTTTGATGTCACAAGATGTCGTTAAGCAAATGCAATCCATCTTATCGCCAGTTAAAACCTGGAAAAAGGTGAATAGCGACGTTAATAATCATAATGACACATTCTCGTTTAACAGATCTGCAACAATAGCAGTTTGAGGAATACAAATATTTTTCCTGTCGATGTTAACGGCCTTTGAATCCAATCCAAACATGAGCTTCTTGTGCCCGTTTTCTGAGCTAAGGAAAGATCGACGTCAACGGCCATAAAAGCCATATGATGTCACTTTACAGTGGGTAAACTAATTATCTCAGTCGACACCATTTAACGCATTTAAAAACATCGATATACATTCGTCAAAAGGTTTTAATCTACAGCTCTAAAACTATCGCTGTACTATGCCACACGAACGGTGAGAACCGTTGGAAATAATGAGACACCTCTTTGAAGTATGATATTCTCTTTATAAGTGAAAGTGATTAGGTCACGTCTATGAGAATGGCGAAAAACGATTCGAAATAATTAGACACCTCTTTTAACAGTTGCATTCGCCCCATAAGTGAAAGTGGTCCCTGCCATTAACATTATGTTAACTAGGTTGTATAAATAGCGCACAAATGAAAATCGTGTTTAAAGTTGTACAGAGGCAGAGTCACGCGCTTGTTTGGGGACGTGGGAGAAATTCGGTTAGAGAGATGGGAACAGTTAGGGAGCGTGACACTGTCTGAAAGTAATAAATCGCTGTAAATAATCTTAAACGATGCTGTGTACGCCACATATTTATAGATATGCAACCTTCCATTCGATGCTTATATATATGTACGTATATCTATATGTCAAACAAAGATTCTTGTTTATTAATGGTCTGTGCCTAGACCTATATAGGCCTACTGAATAACGTTTATACAGTTTATTTGAATTTCTGTTAGAAATGTTTAACATAATCACAAATGGTTCTTGCATATCTTACTAGTATCTCCAATTTTCACTTCAATTGTCCATGCATTTGTCTGCTCTAGACTTGACTACTGCAATTCCCTCCTCATTGGTCTTCCCAAAGTCCGTCTTGCTCCTCTTCAGTCCGTTCTCAATGCTGCTGCTAGATTAATTGCCCGTCTTCCTCGATTCTCTCATATCACCACCTTTATGGCAGAAGAACTCCACTGGCTCCCGCTTTCTGCCCGCATCCAATTTAAGGTCCTCATCCTTGTCTCTAAGGCTCAGCTTGGTTTCGCTCCAAAATATTTATGTGACTTATTTCATCGCCCTCACTCTGCGGCTTCTCTTCGTCCTCTTCGTTCATCTGACCGTTTGGACCTCCTCGTTCCCCGTGTCAGGACTTCACTGGCTCAATCTAGGTCGTTTGCTTCCATTGGCCCTGCTCTTTGGAATGGGCTTCCTCCGTTTGTTCGTTCTTCTATTCTCTCAGGTAGCGTCTCTTCCTCTTTTACCTTTCTTAAAACTTGCTTTTTCTCTCGGGGTCTATCGCACTGGGAGCGCTTCTGAATGGCCCTCCCGCTAGAAGCGCTTTATAAATATCCGAATACAATACAATACAATACAATACAATACAATCTGAAATCAAGACTCAAATATGCTAGCTACCGGAACAGTTTAAAGAAAATGGTGTTAACGAACTGTATAGTTTAACTGTGCATGCTGTTTGCAAAATTGCTGTTGTACGATGTTTGATATGACGTCATTAAACTGATGGTTAAAAACATTAACTAGGTTTAATGACGCAGGATCTTTTTGACAGTTCAAATCTACTTGCGCCTCTCGCGCACGAGGCTATAAAACGGGTATACTTCCGCGCACAATCGGTGGGCAGGTCATTACTACTACTAACTACTGTTTTTACTACTATTACTATTGCTACAACGACAACGGCAATAGATCATAATGAATTTTCTATAGGATTATTCTTAGATTTATCCAAGGCCTTCGATACTGTAGACCATTATATACTACTCAAGAAACTTTGTAACTATGGAATCAGGGGCCTTCCACTTGCTTGGTTCGAAAACTATCTAACTGCTCGCTTTCAACAAGTTAAATGTAATGGGACTTACTCAACTTTTAAACTAATTGAATTTGGGGTACCACAGGGATCGATCCTAGGCCCTTTGTTATTCCTAATTTACATCAACGACCTCCCAAGGGCCTCTTCTGTATTACATTTTGTTTTGTTTGCTGATGACTCTAATGTCTTTTTTTCTCATAGCTCTTACCTTGAGCTATTTAGAATACTAAATAATGAACTAAAATTGCTATATGACTGGTTTAATGCTAACAAGCTATCGTTAAATCTGACCAAAACTAATTATATTCTATTTTCCTCACACAAAAAGAAGGCTCCTCATCCACCCCAAAAACTTATAATTGACCAGGTTGAAATTCCCCAAGTGTCCTCTGCAAAATTTCTTGGAGTCTACTTAGACCAATACTTAACCTGGAATACCCACATTGAGCATATTTCTCATAAAATTGCAAAAAACATAGGAGTTATAAAAAGAATTTCTCACCTGATTCAACCTAGCATTCTAATAACCCTCTACTACACAATGATCTACCCATACTTAAACTACTGTGCTATGGTTTGGGCCTCGAATTATGCCACCAGACTTTATAAGCTTAAGATATTACAGAAAAGAATCGTTCGCATAATTACAAGATCCCACTGGTTAGCTCACACGGAAGGTCTTTTCCCCCAACTAGGACTCCTAAATCTTGACCAAATATTAGTTTACCAAGTCAGTATCTTTATGTACCGCTCCACGAACAAAGCACTACCACATGAATATGAGTCTCTCTTTACCACCAATTCCCTGGTTCATTCCCACAACACACGTACTGCCACAGACATGAGGCATGTATATGCCAGAACAAATACTCGTAAATTTACAATAATATGCAGGGGCCCCTTGTTTTGGAACCTTTTGCCCAAAAGGATCAAACTTCTTCCAACCCTCAGTTTGTTCAAAAACCATCTCAGGAAATGGCTGCTCTCGGAGGGCATCTCAGTCTCCTCATTGTCAGATCTAGAACTTCCCTTTAGTGGCTAATTGTTGTTTATTGGTCCTGACTAGCATGGCTCAACATTAATAGCAAAGAAGTACTAATTATGACCCTACCATCGTTATTAATTACCGAACTAGGGGTGCTCTACCCAGCGGGAATTTTTCCCTTCTGAGCATCCCATTGAGATCCTACTCCCTATATCTCGAAGACTACTTCTTGCATATTTCTTCTCTACTTTGATTTATTATATTATCCTAAACAAACAGAGTTTTCCTTCTTAACCTGAATAGGAACTGATTTATTTAAGAATTAATATTATTTCTGTTTGTTATATTGAGTTGATTGTTTAGAGTTTGTTGACTGTTGTTACAGCCTATGAAAAAAAACCACAACTACTACTACTACTGCTACTACTACTACTGCTACTACTACTACTACTACTACTACTACTACTACTACTACTACTACTACTACTACTACTACTACTACTACTACTACTACTACTGTTACTACTACTACGGTACCAAACAAATTACACCGCTTGGTAACAGAAGCACGCGTGTAAACTGCTCGTTATCGTAACACGGAGTCGAACCGAAACCCATGAGCATTGACCAATTGTGTTACGATTAGACTACCGTGTTCCACATTTCGTTTAACAGCAATAATTGATTAAACTGAAGCATAGAATATACTGTTTATAATTTTGTGAAACAAAGATGTTAGGTACATCTATAGTTACTTTACAAGGCTTTCACTGTTGCCAGTGGAGATCATCTGGTCCCTCGCTTACGTCGATCATTATGAGAAAACCGCGCATTGTCTCGTGTCGGTTCAACCATGTGGAACAGTCATCCTGTGAACATACCCGTTGTTAATTCTAAGTTTAATTGAAATTCTCGTCTTGTCTAAAGACACGCCTGTTTGCATCGCTCGTACAGCCCTGCTCATATATCATTCGAACGGTCCTAACACGCTCTAACAAATGAGGCTCTTTATGTCATTGTAAAATAGAATTTACATAGCGCCACTTCAGGAAACGAAAATAATCAGATATGATGTTAAATACCATCAATAATAAAAAAATATTAATTACTTATAATGGGTTCTTTTAAGTATGTATTAATCGTTGTGTACAACGTAATGTATGTGCGTTTGTCAGATGCAAATAAAGGCTGCTTACTTACTCGCTTACTTAACAGAATTTTATTAGTAAGCTAACCGATACACAGACAATTAGAAGCGTCACCAGTGGCGAGTCCACGCACACAACCGACAGATTCCTCCATAGTCGACAGATGGCGACACATTCAGAGTCTCCTCTGGACCAAGTGACGTCGATGGACTGTCGTCTCAAAATGACTGTCATCTAAATATAACTGTCATCTCAAAATGACTGTCGTCTCAAAATGACTGTCATCTAAATATAACTGTCATCTCAAAATGACTGTCATCTCAAAATGACTGTCATCTAAATATGATTGTCATCTCAATTTGACAGTCATCTCAATATAACTGTCATATCAGTATGAAGCGATCATCAACTTTTGCAATTGCATTTATAATTGCAAACAATAAAATGTTGTTTACAAATTGCAGAGCTAAGGAGGGCTCTCCATCGTGACCTATATAGGCCTATCTATCGTAGTCTATCCCTCGTGGCCTATCTATCCATCGCTGTTTTGAATTTCATGCATCAAAAAGAAAACGTTGCGTCTTGTAACGTAGTACCCTTCTCATGTAAGACTCTAACGCTACCAGGATAAATTTACATTCAACTTAATTCGTGAGGTGCTTGTAAGGCGTTATATAAATACCCATATGCAATGTAATTTAATGCAGTGGTAATGTAAACGGACTGTAATTATAATGCTAATGTAAAAAGACTGTAGGCCTACACAATATTTTACCAGTTTAGACCAGTGCTTGTTACAAACCGGCGTTTTACAATGACTTCTATAAGAAATGATATTTGCTATAAAATTTATAAATCATATCAACAATGCCAGCTGTACTAATTGACGACAGTAATTACGTTTATGGCCAAAATTATTGAAATGCTCTTGTTAATAAGAACGAACGTCGAGGCCTACAGCTTCATGCATAGGCCTACAATAGAGACAGATAATCTTAGGCCAACGATGGAATTAATTATTTATTGCTCTTTTATTGTCTGAATTTAGACCATCGCATTTGTTCTTGTTCTTGAAAAACGAGCGATCCCTAGGTTATAATTATGTTCATGCAGAAATAAAAGGAACACAACTCACATTGAAACTGTACGGTTCGTGCAAATGCTAACATCAATTCGATCTCAACATGGGTGGAAACATCTATTGGTCTACAGCTATTGGTCTAAGCATGTCCACTGATGCCTAGAATATATTCTGGACTCTTTAGGTTACACAGAAACATAAGGAAAACTGTTCACATTCAGACTATCAGGCCGGTGCTGTTGCTAACATCAATTCCACTGTTCTAGTTGCCTAATACAATACAACATTACTGTTAATGCACATAAATTATCCTTCCAAAGTTCAGAAATGCATACACGACCATGCAACATAACATCGATGGCGCTAAAAAATTGTGCGTAAAAGACTTGCTTAAGGTCCTTGCACAGTGATCTCCTCAGTGGAGGCTCGAACCCGTAACCTTAGCTTTACGGGCAGAGCTCTCTAACCACTCGGCTACCGTGTCCCACTAAACAGGTACTGATGCGTAACAAATATTCTGGGTTTCCAGTAGAAACCAGTGACATATATCAGGCTGAAACTGCATGAGTGGAGCCGTTGTTAACATCAATTCAATTCCAATATGGGTGGATATGTCCATTTGATCAGTTTTACCAAACATGCACTTCTGCTCGAAATAGTGTGAAATTCATACAGACATACATTCATTCATATACGCGTACATCATACATACTTAAGTACACGCATGCATACATACATACATACAGCCATCCAAACTTACATTTTTACATACACACATACATACGTAGGCTACAAACATAGATAAATACACATATACATACATGCATCCATACATTTCTAACACAGCTAACCACCAACATACAATACATACACCTATATATGCAGTGGCGTCTACCAATGGTGGAGTGTGGAGAACGATCTCCATCGAACTTCAAAAGTGGGGGGGTTTGACATATTTTGACTGGAAGTGGGGGGGTTGCATTTTTCATGATAGCTCTTTTGTCCCGTGTTATAATATAGCCAAATCCAACAAAGCAAAAATATTTAAAATCCGAAAAGGTCCAAAAAAGATTTCGCGCTACGCGCGATAATTGCTTTGACTCTCTGGGCACTGTCAGTCTAGACGTAAACTCAGCAGCTGTTAGGGCCTAAGGTAGAAAGCATTCAGCTAAGTCATCCATTAATTCGTTAATCTGTAGGTCTACCTGTCTCAGAATGACTGATTAGTTCGTTTATTTTACGACGCCGTCATATCAAAGACGATTGGCGTCTCTCCCACTCCAGAATCTCAGAAAACACCAAAATGTGTATTTCAGGGGGTAAATTTGGGGGGGTTGATTCTCCATTTACTTTTGGGGGGGTTAGACGCCACTGTATATATGTATATACATACGAAACAGACATATATATATCTAATCATAAGTTTAGTATACATATATGTAAATGCATTTACATACATATATATGGTATGGCTTAGTATCTAAACATAAAAAATACTTTCTAACTAACATGTATCCTTTCTTTCTTTCTTCCCTTTCCTAAATCTATCAATCAATCCACAGATCAATCGATCAATCCACAAATCGATCAGTCAATCCACAGATCGATCAGTCAGTCAACAGATCGATCAGTCAATCCACGTATCGATCAGTCAATGTGTATTCGATGTCTTAGATCAGCAATCTCTCGTTCCTTCTCTGCCATCTGCTTCTTATACGTAGCCATGGCTGCTTCGTACTCCGCAGCCTCCTTTTCCAGCTCTTCCACCTGGCCCTTAAGCCGCCCGATGATTGCATCCTTCTTCTCAACGCTTCCATCTGGATTGATGGACATCCCGGTCAGTCTTCCGATGACCTCGTCCAACTGGGCACGGTCATCCTCGACCCTCAGCAGTCGCAGACACTTCTCCTTCTCGTAGAACAACGAGTCTCGGTGGTTGAGTATAATTTCCACTTGGTGGAAGAACCCTTCGAGGTTCTCCTGGAAGTCCTTCAGGACGCTGTCCTCGCTGGGTGGCTGCATCATCTTGCGGACCAGTTCCGTCGTGGTGGTACGATCGTGGGAGTGGGTCACCAGCTGTCTCTCGTGCTTCCTCACGAAGTCTCTCAGCGTTGTCGCCAGGCGCAGGGCTCGTTCGTCCTTGGCCTTGATCTCCGATGTCACCCGGTCCAGCTCCCGTTTCACCTTGTCTGCCTCCCGGCGCCAGTCGTCGTGGGCCAGCTGGAGCTTAACGGCGATCAGCTCCGTCACTTCCTTCTTGTCCGACTCGGAGAATCTCTTGCTCATGCCGAACTTACTGTCAAAGAAAAGCACACGAAAGTTTAACCTAATCTAATCCAATTCCATATAATTCCTTCTTTTGGATTATGACTTCAATAGCGACGTTATCATGATGTATAAAGGTTTCAGGTGAAACCACAATCGAAACATCTAATTTAATTGAATCTAATCTAATCTAATTTAATCTAATAATAATCTAATATCACACAAACCATTCTAATCCAATTTAATCAAATTTTATGACTTCTTTTTATATGTAGGGCCGATCTAATGACTTTTAAGCATCGTTATCCTAAAGGCAACTGCGTTCGCTCCCGCTATCTGGAATAGGTTACCTAGCATCTTACGACATGACCTTCTCGGTCTTTCTTTATCTCTATTCTGTAAGCACTGAAACCATTTTGTTCGATCCTGGTTTACCATCGTTAGGTCGAGAGCTCCTCTGATGAGTTTTCTTAAAGAGGCGCTATATAAATCTGCCATAACATTACATTGCATATTGTATTGTACTGTATGCCGTGCAGTGTGTTGATGGCCTACAAAAGATATTACTTTTAACTGACCACACGTTGACCATTGGCTACTGACCGGTGAACGAGAACAGATGCTTCGTTGACCATTTCCTTCAGCGGCTGTATGTCACCCTTCTCAAGACCGAGTTCCATTTCCATTTCGGAGATGAGTTCCCTGCACTCGGGCGACGCAGCCGGACCCCCAATCAGTCGACAGAACTGGGCGAACCCATTCGCTGGACTCGTCGAAAGGAAACAGTCAACCAGTCGAGTGACACGTCCACCATTTTCCCTCTCACTCTAAAACAAAAGTCTGGTTTATATAGCGCATAACTCTCCATTATGGACCTTTGCCTGGTCTTGCATCAACTACTAACCCCAACCAAGCCCACTTATCACTCTCCCCTCCGTGCCTTTGCCCATGATCGCATAATCCCCCAGCCGAAAGCCTGATGCGTAAACCTTTTTTGTTAGGAAGCTATGCACTTTTTACATGATGTGATCGATATTATAGCGGTTAACATGCTGGACTGTCAATCGAGAGGTCGCGGTTCAAATCCCCACCAGGGCACAAATTCTGCTTCACCTGCGCCACCTAGCCAACTCATCTATAATGAGTAGGCCTACACTGACCGTACACTGTGGGTGGGAAGATGAGACGGCGAGGAAGATGACTGATCACCCACGATCATATGTCGAGGCTAAGAAAATAAAGTCGCTAATAATTCATAACCATGGCTGCCTCAGGGATGGCTTAAGGGCAGCTCTTCTTCTATATACTTTTAACTGTGTTTATTAGGTAGGCTATCTGTAGCCAAAGTGCGATGAACAATTGGTTAATAAAGAACATACTTCCTTAAGTTCTTCTATGGACAAGCACGAAATGCTAATTGTACTATAATACAACACAACTGCACTTGATATTGACCTCCTTCTAAACTTCAGAAGTGCACACACACGACCCTCCGACAGAACTTCAATTGCGCGAAGCAGTTGTGCGTGAAGTACACTTTGCTTAAGGTCCTCACACAGTGACCTCTTGAGTGGTGGCTCGAACCCATACCCTCCGCGTTACAAGGCCGTAACCGCAAGAAAGAAGGCTGTTCGGTTAGTCTATAGTGTCAGGTTAGAACCTGGAGTGGGTTCATTTGCCCTGCCCAACTCTCAGAGTCATGCGAACAAGTGCCTTTGTTAAGCACTACTATCTAATGACGAAGCATCAATCGATGGCCCTGAACTATTGTTAGTGAAGGACTTGCTCAAGGACCCTACACTGTAACCGTCTCAGGGAGAAGGTTCGAACCCGCGCTCTCTGCACTACAGGGCCAGCGCTCTTACAATTCGGGTGTGATAGTAGTTTCAGTTTAACGACACCGTGTGATAGCAAATTTGCTTAGCGTCGCCCCCTTCCTTTTTCCAGAGTACGAGCAGATGCGGTATTTAACCACTCAAGCTCTGCGTTCCATGACTATATGTAATCGCTTGACAGGTTTTAAAGGTGTCTAAAGAGAACGCTCCAAACAATCGACTACGGTGTTCCTAATTGCTTTCGTGTCTCACGTCATGTGTTCTGCTTTTCCTTTACCCTTATGATTGGAATGGTGGCAGATTGCTACCCTCACTGCCACGATATTTCAGTCCGTCTTGGGTCCATTGCGGCGACCAGTTCCCACCGAATGTTTTCATCCTGCCCTGACCACCAGTGTGGACCCAAGACAGGATTACTATTCGGAGGATCTATTATATATGCAGACTTCACACGGGGCCCTTTCGGAAGGTGATTAGCGTTATCCTCCTTCTTAATCCAGACTTGGGACTGGCACCACCTGAAAACGGCAGTTGCAGAACTGCTGGCGATTGAGTCAGTAAATGTTTAACGACAATGTGTCATAAGACAGATGGCTAACGTCGCCCTCCTCCTTTATCCAGGCTTGGGACTTGCATTACCAAAGTACGAGCGGTGATGGGGTTGATATTTACGTCTGCAGATTCTGTTTTACGAGACTCTGTCATTAACAGGGATGATCAACATAGCCCTCCCAATCCAGCACCATGGCACCCGAAAACGGCAGTTGCGCAGTTTCGAGAAACTCCATCACTGCACTTGTAGTGCCAGTCCCAAGCCAAGATAAAGGAGGAGAGCGACGTTTATCATCTTTGTTATGTTGCAATGTCAATGGAAAGTGTCAAATTGTACGTTTACAACAGACGAATCGTAGTCAAAGAATTTGTATATATAGCTGTTTGTGAAAGCGTTATTAGGGTGTCTACAAAGATCATCACACTATTAAGTGTTTTTATCGACATCTTTTCGCAGCCTTGACATTGACGTCGAACATACCTTAAGCCACTTTAATTAATTCACGTTTCTCTATAATATAGTGATTAAGATTTATCATTATCATTACTATTTATTATTATTATTATTATTATTATTATTATTATTATTATTATTATTATTATTATTATTATTATTATTATTATTATTATTATTATTATTATTATTATTATTATTACTATTATTATCGTCATCATCTTCATAATTATCATCATCTCTCTTCAAAATTAGTACCAGCTTAAATCCAATACTACAACACTCGCAGTTTTATTTTACAGCGACAATCACTACGTTATAGGAAAGATTCTCATCAAAGGTTCCTGTCATACGCAAAAAGTCTTGGCTCTCCTTAGACACCTTAAGAGTATTTTCTATCAAAGCTATATATAGCTCCAGTTACATCTCGTACTAATTCTTGAGGCGAGTTGGCCGCATTGTGCTATACGAACAGAAATACCATAATAATATACAAACACGCATGAATACATTAATACAACATGTATGCAATATTTTCTGCTCATGTTAAGACGCATTTTTGGCCATCCCCGCATAACCATGTTCCATGCACGACCTTCAAGCAATTCTTCTAAGGCGCTTTACAAATATTCATAATTTGATATATATAAACACACACAAATATATGTTCATATATATATGTATACATGTATACATGTGTATATATATATATATATATATATATATATATATATATATATATATATATATATGTAAGGACAGAAGCTCATCCTGTTAGTAGATGACGTTTTGCGTGGTCGTTGGTACCTGCCTCGATCACTGTAACGCCCTCGTGGGTCAGAAGTCCAGCCTCCTTCATCTCGAGAACGAGATCTCTCGTCACTTGAACATTCTCGATGAGATCCGCCCGACGACGTCGAAGGATATTCTTCTCCACCTCATCCATCTCTCGATCTGATCAAATTGTAATTAAGAGACTAATTAGACAAATGAGATTAATTGACTAAATGACTGATTGCTTGGTTGACATGGATTGGCTAATTTATAGATAGATAGATCGACAGACAGACAGACAGACAGACAGACAGACAGACAGACAGACAGACAGACAGACAGACAGACAGACAGACAGACAGACAGACAGACAGACAGACAGATAGACAGACAGACAGATAGATAGATTGCTGGAGTGTTGGTTGACTGATTGATAGATCGATCGAAGGATTGAGTGAATGAGTAAGAGTATGATCAGTCAGTCAATGAGTCAGTCAGTTGGTAAATCAGTCAGTCAGTCAGTCAGTCAGTCAGTCAGTCAGTCAGTCAGTCAGTCAGTCAGTCAGTCAGTCAGTCAGTCAGTCAGTCAGTCAGTCAGTCAGTCACTCAGTCACTCAATCAGTCAGTAAGTCAGTCAGTCGATCAGTCAGTCAATCAGTCAGTCAGTTGGTAAATCAGTCAGTCAGTCAGTCAGTCAGTCAGTCAGTCAGTCAGTCAGTCAGTCAGTCAGTCAGTCAGTCAGTCAGTCAGTCAGTCAGTCAGTCAGTCAGTCAGTCAGTCAGTCAGTCAGTCAGTCACTCAATCAGTCAGTAAGTCAGTCAGTCGATCAGTCAGTCAATCAGTCAGTCAGTTGGTAAATCAGTCAGTCAGTCAGTCAGTCAGTCAGTCAGTCAGTCAGTCAGTCACTCAATCAGTCAGTAAGTCAGTCAGTCGATCAGTCAGTCAATCAGTCAGTCAGTTGGTAAATCAGTCAGTCAGTCAGTCAGTCAGTCAGTCAGTCAGTCAGTCAGTCAGTCAGTCAGTCAGTCAGTCAGTCAGTCAGTCAGTCAGTCAATCAGTCAGTCAGTCAGTCAGTCAGTCAGTCGATCAGCCAGTCAATCAGTCAGTCAGTCAATCAGTCAATCAGTCAGTCAGTTGGTAAATCAGTCAGTCAGTCAATCAGTCAGTCAATCAGTCAGTCAATCTGTCAGTAACTCAGACAATCAGTTAGTAAGTAAGTAAGTAAGTGAGTAAGTCGGTCGCGAGTCATTCAGTCTGTGATTGGCATATTCGGCTATTTGTCATTCCTTGTAAGATGCAAATGCAGACAACGTAAACAATCAATCACGTTTAGATAACAAAGACATTGCTTACTCTCAGTTTCAAACGTCAGTCGGCAAAACAGACGAAGAATCAGACACACAAAATAGAAGACAGCGTATTTTGCACACTTATGCATACGCATTGGTACATACCCGAGACGTTTGTACACAAGGCGCTTACTTCACACGTCGGCCTGAAGTGAACCGACCCAGGCATTGTTTGCTCCTTAGGAGTGGATGTTGACCAGAGGTTTATGGGGCCTTAATATCATAGCGCTACGTAAAGCTAAGGCTTTGTTTGTCTACTGGCTCCATCTGTCTTATCAAGCAACTGATTGATTATTCGTCTTAGCCGCATCAACATTTGCATAAGCTGGCTGCACGAAAAAGCTATTACCAATATTGATACCATACCATACCATACCACACGGTGCTATACCATGACATGCCATTCCATACCATAGCACACGGTGCCATACCATACCATACCTACCAACCGGTGCCATACCATACTACACCATACCAAACCACACCTTATACCATGCCCAGAACGTAAAATAGCATAAAGACACAAAACATATCAAGGCATGACGTAACATAAAATGACGTAATACATCCCCTATTACAAAACCAAATCGTATGCATAATTAAACGCTGGCCTACATCCTGAAGTAGGCCTAATAATCTGGCTCCAATCCACCACTGACGATTCTTTGAGTTCGTTTGATCGTTTTCGTAATCCCGACATCCTCAGCGTATAATAACTCAAATACAACCAGGTAGGGCCTATACCTGCTCGTCCAGGTATGAAATTCTAAGAGATTGATGACCACTCGCAAACAAACGAGTGGAAGTTTCTCGTTGCTTCGTAATTTGAACAAGTGAAGGATCGATTGCAGATGTCACCGGGTGAAACAGTCATTTCCAAGTCCAGTCTGTGATCTGAATAGTAATTCCATGCAACTGATACCAAAATAAACGTACCGACTGTCAAGTAGTCTTTCTATTGATAGGGACAACATCGCATCAGGTCCACTAAGTTCTGAAATGTTTGCCTATCACATTCTGCCTCATGGGTTCGATGATCAGCGCGTCATGTGAACTATCATATCAACCCATTTAGCCCGTCGCGTCTTGTAGGCCTATCCACCCATAAAATAATAATACTAACAACAACAACAACAACAACAACAACAACAACAACAACAACAACAACAACAACAACAACAACAACAACAACAACAACAACAACAACAACAACAACAACAATAATAATACTGCCACAGATAGTTTCTAAGAGCCTGAGGGATTATTTTTACCTCGGGCGATAAAAAAAATAATAATAATATTCAGCTATAATGTTAAATCTGTTAAATGAAAATAGATTTTTAGACACCTTAAAAAGGTCTGTAATGACACAATAAATGCCACTAAGAGCACGCGAAACTCAGTAGAAATTGTTGGACCCTGTTGGTGTTACTTTAGAAAATTGAATCAAATCTGAATGGTCATCAAAACAATTAATTTAAAAAAAGCCACTTAGGCCACAAGATATACAAACAAAATGCGCATATAGCATGCAAAAGACACAAGCGAAGAAGTGAGATAAGTTAAGTTCGATGCCAACAGCCATAAGATTTCATTAAACACTGGATAATCTGTGATCTTATACGACACCTTTAAAACGGTTCAAGCAGCGCTATATATTCCTCACCTGCATTTTAATTTTAGGTTACACGGTTACGCTACGGATTGCTCGGTTATTTGAGCTGTATTATATACCAACGGCCTTTGTTGCCACAAGAAGTCTTTTGGAAGTTTAATGTTTCAGCTGAATTTATTTTAATAAAATGAGATAAGTTAAGGTCGACATCAACAGCTCTGATAGCCATTAGATATTATTAAAAACTGGACAAATCCATGATCTTTGTCGACACCTTTAAAACGATTTCAAGCAGCACTATATATATTCGTCAACTGCATTTT